>OU862918.1:49806087-51027848 GCA_917880885.1 Limnephilus marmoratus | reverse complement strand
TTTTTTTTGTTCGCTTTGAAGAAAAAAACAAAAAAAACGAGTTACCGGAGCCCAAAATTCCATTAGCAATTTTTACTCTAAATAATAATAATAATGTCAGGAAAAAATAATGATAATGTTAATCACTGGTAAGTAGAATGTTTTTTTTTAATTAATTTTATGAAATTGTAAATATTCGTTTCTATCGTCTCCTGTAAAGTTTTCATTTTGTGGCTTGAATGGTTTTACCAAACCACAGTCGACATTATAACGTCTGTTTTTTTTCGGTTTTTATTATTATTTCATCAGTTATTTTCTTTCAGTTTTTATTAGTAATTTTTATTTATCTCCTAGCCACAAAACTGGTATAGTATTTTTTACTTTATCTTTTATATATTAGAGAGTAAATCTAGCTTATGTTTAGACAGTGTGTCTAGTTCCTATGTACATACGGGACCCACCACGTGACCCACTTTTCCCATACTACGTGACCCATTTTTTGCAATTCTTAACCCCCCCCTCCCCCCTCGGTGACCACGTGTAATATATTCCAAGACCCCCCCCCTCCCCCTACAGTTTTCACGTAGTAATTCATAAATATGGTTTCGAATCATTTCGTGCTAACAAAAGGTATAAAAAATAAATATTATGTATTTAAAATAAATGTCAACTTCACTTTTTCCACTGTTCTTCCAAAAAATGTATTATTAAAAAAGGCAGATTAAATGGCAATTGTAAAATCATACAATGTGTAGTGTTTTTAATATTGTGTTCTCTGCGTGCAAAATCGTACCTTCTCCAAGACTAAACTTTCTAATAAAACTGTTTACCTGAAGTGACCTGCCAGGTTAAGTATGTTTTCTGAATTTGTTCATGTAAATCTAATTAGAGAGTCTATGAATTCAAATATGTCAAGTGCCCTTGAGGTGATTTTTCACGAAAACGGCGCTACAATCATTGCAGAATCTTGGCCGCCTATAGAAAAACATCTACACTCCTCTTGTTCCGTAATGCATATTGGTAGATCACCGTCCATTGGTGTCTATCAAAGTGAAAGGCTTTAGATGTGTTAGCTGACCAGACCGGGATAGCCAGTTATTTCCCAAACTACATCTTCCCTATCTCCTCCCCTTCCTCACTCTCTCAAGGGCCTTTCACAACACACCACTAAAGCAGAACTCCAGTCTAATTTTTTTTTTTATGAATAATGACCTTCTAACTTAAATAACTGCATATTTATTTTGATTTTTAGAGTTAGTTTAGTTAAAATAATTGTCAATTTTTTAATCTTTCAAGATCCCCGAAAACCACCGTAAGTATGTGTACTGAATCGTGTGACGTCATCACTCACCAGAAGTTTGTTTTATTTTCAACGGGTGTTGTCATTTTGTACGACAATTGTATGGAAGACGCTTTGAAACTATTCAATAATTAAAAACATTATTTAGGTGAAATTATTTATTTATTATATTATATTTATTATTTTATTATATTATTACGGGAGAGTGGAATAAAAATTGTATGAAATTATTATTTTTTAGCTTTTAAGAATCGAAATCAATATCATGGAATTGTGGACCATATGACCCGTTCGGTGTGTGGGCCACTGAAGCGGCCTTCTAAGAAACGCACCAGAGAAGAGAACCAACTGATGACCTCTGGAATCTCTGCATCCCTAGCTGCCCCCGCTGCCAACCGCCCGTGCCCGCCCCCCGCCCCATAGCACATGGACTAGGAAGTCATGGGAATGAGCCCGCGCCCTTCGGTTTCTACCAGTGCCGTACGTATGGAGTGATAAATGAAAAATTAAAATACCTAAGAGATAGTGTTTAAAACAACAATCAATAATAATAAACAGTTCACAGTGACAATTATTACAGTGTATTACGAGTATATACATTTTCGGTAGCGTTGATTACATGTTATTTTTATGGTTTCTTTGCAATTGTTGTTATGAACTGCAGATTTATTAAATATAGGATTTGAGTGTATTGAGATTAAGTTAGGTTAAGTTAGGTTAAGTTAGGTTAAGTTAGGTTAAGTTAGATTAAGTAGATTAAGTTAGATAAAGTTAGACTAAGGATGTTAAATAGATTACTAAATACATAAGGTAAATGTATTATTAGGGGGGCAAAAATTCCAATAATCCATGCGCTTGATAGCTGCAAGACGAGTTGTTACCTAGCCTCCTACATAGTTAAGTAAATTAGAATACGTACGTATAAAAAGATATTTTATTTAATTTATTGGGGGGCTAAAATTCAAACAATCCATGCGCTTGATAGCTGCAAGACGAATTGTTACCTAGCCTCCTACATAGTTAAGTAAATTAGAATACGTACGTATAAAAAGATATTTTATTTAATTTATTGGGGGGCTAGAATTCCAACAATCCATGCGCTTGATAGCTGCAAGACGAGTTGTTATCTAGCCTCCTAAGTTAAGTAAATTCTAATTTAAAATCCATGTTAATTTGTACAGCGCTCTTGAGGCGATTTTTCGCAAAAACAGCGCTATATAAGTTGTCCAAATTTATTATTATTATTAGGCAACTACAGCATACAGCGCCAATCAGCTGTTCGACTCCCACCATCTTGAGGAGAATTAGTATCATTACGATTTTTAGGTACAGTTTAGTTTTTGAATATTTTAAATAATAGAGAATTTGTAACTGAATTATTTAGGCCTAATAATGTTTCAATAAACACAACTAAATCTCTATAAACAGTAAGTATCTAAATAAACGAATAAGATGAAATGTTGTTAATACGGTGGCTTGTGTCATACATTCCCATACAACGACTTGAAAATTACGGTAAGCAGTGATGTCACCAATAAACATTTTAATAATACTAACCTGATAGTGTGTTTCAATGACACGATTAAAAATGGACTTTTAACATTTTTGTAAAACTCTACGTTTAATATTATTTAATAAAACTTATATATTCAGAATCGACGTTTATTGGTCCATATGAACATATTTTTAAAGCCATAATATTTTTCACTGGAGTTCTTTATTAGATTAGGATCGCAATAGTTATCATGGCTTCGGACAGTTGGCAGCAGTTGCGACTCTTGGAGGGTATTAACCTTAAAAGAAATAATTAAAAAAGTACATATTAACGGATGTCACGGACTGTGAAAATTTTCAGACCTGTGGAAAAACTGTCAAAATAAAGATCGAACGAGATTTCGTTTAAAAATGTGGAACAAACATATTGAGTTCCGGAATTTTCCGGTAGAATTCTAGCACTGGCAATAATGAAACCATTGGTATATTTTAGACCGATCGGCCCACAGGAAAAACTCAGCCAGTCAGTCTGTCTACTTCTGTTTTGATAGCCAAAACGCGAGGAGCTAGATACTTGAATTGTTTTTCGTGATTCTAATTTGGCTATTTCGCGTAGGCTCTAACTAGATCTGCTTATCGTTGGTCTTCGCTCGTGGTCAACACTTTAAAATAATCATTGTGTTAGCAATCTACGCACACTGAGGTGACTATGACTACGATACGCAAATAACTTGGGAAAACACTACACAGGTAGACTGCGGGTCTACTGCTGTGAAAAGTTCAGTTCAAGCTAGTTTTTGTGTTTAATTCGTAGAATTTCATTTATTTTTTTTTTTTTTAATTCAAATTAAATTTAATACTGTTATCATCAAATTCTGCAAGTATTTTTGAAGTGAAAACATCTTTAGCTCCGTTGTAATTTGAAAATCGATGAAAAGAAAAATAGTCACACTAAAAAGAGACAAACACATACATCTTATAAGATTTAGCCTGCGAGAGAATGAGATGAATGAGGTGTTCTCTTTGTGCGTAGCCTATCGGTCTTCTATTTATGTGGTGCTTCGTAGCCACCCCACGCTTGTCTGCTTTAGTTTTCTGAAGGTTTCACTTCTACCGCGTGTGTATTGCACACTCTGTTTTGATGTTACAGCTGTTTCGTTTTTCGTTTTTTTTCGTTTTCAAACTGTCAAACTGACAGTTTTAAAATGGCCTTGTAAGCCGAAACAGCTGTAACAAAAACATACAACTTGATAATGACATTATTAAATTTAATTTATTTAAATTTTCAATAAACGCCCGGTTGCCGGTAATAAAAATGAGTTCGTCCGCAAACGCAATCTTTCGTGTTGGTTTTTGCGGGGAGCAGATTTAAACTCACAGCCACTGACTGTTTGTATTAGGGCTTCCAATCCTGGAATACCGAGATCTCGGTATTGCGGGATCCCTCGCCACTTTCCAATCCCGCGTGATGCGGGATTACGGACGCGGGATCCGCGGAATTTGCGGGGCTGTGTGGAAGTGTGGAAGCCGAAAGGGCTTTTTTTGCTGCTGGCTATATTGCGTCTAAAATACGCAGTAGTTTGGCAGACCACAGTTTGGACATGTTGTGTTTCCTTCGGAAACATTTTCAGTTAAGATCTGGCAAACTTAATAATTAAAATAACATATATCCTATATAAATTTTCAGTTTAAAATGTGTTTTTTGGTTGATTTTTTAATTTTCTTTGTGCATTTTTTGAAGAAGATTTGTTTTGTTTTTTGTTCAGTATTTGTTACTGTTTTTTGTGAAGAAATTGATGAAGAAAATGAAGTCATATATTCTCCTTACACTCCTTTCCTCGTTCATTCACTCTACATGCCCAAACCATCTGAGCGTCCCTTTCTTAATCTTACTCATTACGCTTACATCAGCCTTGCATTCTTCGCGGATCTCCACATTTCTCACACGATCGTACATGGTTTTACCACACATACGCCTCAGTGATCTCATTTATACAGCATTCAGTCTACTTTCATTCTTCCTCTGCCAGTTCCATGCCTCACTGCCATACATCAGGGTAGGTACCAGCAATCCATTATGGACGGCTAACTTCGTTTCTTTGGACAGTTTTTTGTTGGCGCCAACGGCGGTCAGTCCTCCATTAATAGAGTTGCCTGCATTTACCCTTCTTTCGATATCTCTGTCAGTCCTTCCATTTCTCGTAAACATACTTTCCAAGTACACAAACTCATCCACCTGCTCCAAATACTCATCATTAGACATCGGATTATATGCATTTGCATATTTGCATATGCAAATGCATATAACTCTCTAATTACGACGTTAATGCATATTTCAGCCTTTTTTCTCAAATCGTGCATATTTCGTTTAATAGCGGGAGGTATCATCATCTACGTATTGGCTGCGCGGTGGCTGACGTGAAAGCTGGCCAAGCCTTGCAAACTTTTTATCCAAATTTACTACACATTACCTGCTTAGCTCACGGGTTTCATCGCCTTGCAGAAGAGATACGGCAAGAGTATGGGAATGTTAATAAATTGATTTCCTCTACAAAAAAGTGTTTTTAAAAGCAACGTCGCGTGTGCAGTCTTATAAAGAGCAATTGCCAAATCTAGCATTGCCGCTAGAACCCATAATTACTCGTTGGGGTACTTGGCTAAAGGCAGTATTATTCTATGCTGAAAATTTTGAGGCCGTAAAACAAGTAGTTGGGCAATTTGACAGTTCTGAGGCCATTGCAATTCATTCAAGCAAGCTAGCATTTGAAGACGCATCCATTAAACAGAATATCGCCCTCATCTCAACACATTTCCACAAGTTACCAGATGCCATAAAAAAATTGGAAACAAAAAACCTTCCTCTATTTAAAGCAGTAGAAATACTGGAAACAATGATCGAACTCGCCAACGCCCTTCCTAATTCAATATCAGAAAAGATTCGTAAAAAGTTAGACTCTATTTTGGTTAAAAACTCGAGTCTTGAAGACATGAAGAACATTAATGCCTACATCAACGGCACAGGTCATCCTGCCTAAACAGGTATCTCCAGAAATGGCGCCAAATTTTAAATTTTGTCCAATGACGTCAGTTGACGTAGAGAGGTCGTTTTCGGCGTACAAATTAATACTGGGTGACAAACGTCACAAATTTGAGCTCGAAAATTTGGAAAAATACTTAGTTGTATATTATCACAAAAACTATGCATAATTTTAAGAATATTTCGCTGTTTTTGTACGGTCTTTAATTAAAATATATAAAAATATAAATGGTTTTTTGATTTTGAATTGTGCATATTTTGGGCAAATCAAGAGTTTTTAGTGCATATTTGCATGCATATTTTGGCACTTTGTTAGTGCATATAATCCGATGTCTACTCATCATTCACAACAAATTAAACATGATAACAATAAATAAATTAATCAAATGATTCAACACAGATAATCAAATTCAAAGGCATGTCAGCAAGGTCTTAGTTAGTTTAACCCTGAAAAGCGCATAGCCTGACTTCCAATTGGCGATAAAGTTGGCATACGCAGAAATTTGTGTTTTGCCTCAAAGTTCAAAGTATTCCGTGAAATCCTTGTTTGCCTCCGTTCTGAGAACTCCAGTTTGATGGTAAGTCAAAGAAATATAAATAGAAAATTCGAAGAATAACTCAGCGCACAAGGTTTCCAGAATTTCTGTGGTTAAAATTGTTAATATTATAAGCAATTATTATTAATGGATTAAAAATTAATTTTAACTCAAACTGCCTATCTGAACCACAGTTAGTAACGATATTTCAAATTATCCAAAACAGTGCAATGCGAATAATACTCCGAAGAAATAGATTTTCAAAAACAATTAAAATGTTAAAGGAACTTAATTGGTTAACAGTGAAACAAATACTGACCTTGAACACGTTGATATTTATTCACAAAATATTAAACAACATGTTACCAAAATACTTCACAAATAAAATCGTATACAATAAGGACATTCACAGACATTACACAAGGACTTGCAAGGAAATAAGATTAAACAAAAAGGACAAAACGAATACGCAAAACAGTCTGCTGTACAAAGGAATTAAGTTATATAACACACTACCAGAAACTCTTAAGTCCTCACCAATTGAAAAGTTCAAGATGGATTGTAGGAGCTACATAAAACAAAAACAAAAAATTTTGTGATTTCAAAAAATTTTGTGAATTTAAAATATTATAATTAAAAAAAAAAACTGCAATATGAAATATTATAATCAATTAGAAATTTGTAAACTTAAATGTACAAATTACTAAAATAAAATTCAATTAAAAAAAATTAAAAAATAAGCTAGTAAGTGACCATTCATTTATTAAGACGATTTAGGGGGGGAGGGGGGTCGACCAGGTCTTATTTTTTCTTACAAGGGGGTAGGAGGGAGTCTCGATAGTTCTTACGTAAGATCACAAAAATGCGAAAAGTTAAAATTATTAATACGTTTGTAAGTACAAATAAACATTTATAAATATTGTTACTTTGAAAAATAAACATTAAAACAGACCAAACGTGTATCGATTTCTTCCTTTAGATTATTACGTAATATATAATAAATAGGGGGGGGGTTCGACCTATTCTTATTTTTTCTTATAATAGGGGGGAGGAGGTCGAAAACTAGCAAAATTCGTCTTACGTAATAAATGAATGGCGCCTAACTAAGAAAGTAGTAGAGATTTTGATGAATTCGAAGCAAGATTAAACCCGAAAACGCTTTCAAAACATGTACCTATACTAATTAAAGCCAACTATTCCGCCTACCAAGATTTTGCAGCGCTACGGAAATGTTCCTGGAGGGACCAGTGCACACTCACAGAGCACTTTTCCGCCACCGAATAGGAAGCTTATGGTGTACACTACGCCAATCGAAAAATACAATCATCACTGCCTTGGTTACCAAGATGGAGTCCCCCCTGATGGCCCTCTGGAGATGGTCAAATATCCTCCATAAACGGCGACTTGCGTACATTTTTGTGTTTAATATTTTTCAGTACTTCTTCGTTACATTATAAGTAGCTGACAGTAACCCCGCAGCGACCTTTTTTTTAATTTGACCTAATTACTAAAATGAAAGTTGTTATAAAACCAAACCCAAATATGATGCAAATTCACTAGTTTCCCGCTTATATACCATTAATTTCCAGACACCATGTACGAATAAAATTATGCCTATACATATATCTGTAGGGAATGTCATCAAGCTAAATGTTGAGTAAAGCCGTGAAAAGCGTTTTAGTGTCACGCTCACGCAACTGAAGCTAAGCGGAAGTTATTATGCACGGAATATGCAACTGTCGAATTGCACACTTTTATGTATGTATGTATGCAAGAATGTGCATACTGGTGGCGATTTAGAAATAGCCCTTTATTACCATAAATATTTGTGGTACTGCCAGGGCCAGATTAAACATGTCAGGACCCCTAGGTATTGCACGTCTCGGGGGCTTGGGGCCCCTTTACCCTTTATCCGATGCAGGGCCCCTAGGCAGTTTTGCTTACATTTCCTTATGGATAAATTAATGGTCCTGCATTCATTTTCTACAGTTAATTTTTCGCGGGCCCCCAGGCAGCTGTTGCCTACACTGCCTTACGAATAATACGGCCCTGGATGCTGTATTAACAACGCACATCAAAATATTTTGCAGTTTAGGATTATAAACTATTGTTTTGTATATATTTAGAATAACTTATGAATAAAATCTCAAATTGTAATAATTAATCATTGAAGACAATATTAGCGACACCTAGGAATTAAACCCAGGACCTTAACCTTGCCGGGGCTCTGCTTTACCATTGAAAAAAATATGCGTTAAGAAAATTACGTAGTTCTCAGTCGAATTATGGTACAGTTAATTATAACCGAAGGGGATAGGTTCGAATTAGCTCAGTTCTCAGAACCCCGGCAAGGCTAAAGTCCTGGGTTCAAATCCTAGGTGCGACCGTATCTTTTTCTGACTTTCTATTTTAAAATTTTCGAACGAGAATCGCTAATATTGTCTTCATTGATTAAATATTTTTACTACAATAAAATTATTTTTTGTTCTCAAAAACATTGTATTAAAATTTTAAATCGTGTAAATGTACGAGTATGTAGTTGTGTACGATTTTTCCACAAAGACCTAGGCACTTAGGCCCCCTAGCACAGCCGATCGTTAAGGATTGATAGGATAACTATCGGTAACTTTTCATCGTTCCCTAGGACGATTGCAGATCTCCAACGTGTAGGTAACAGTTCACAGTGAGTGTTATTAATATATTCGAGGTCAACTGTTGTTTGTTTGTAAGCGATCTGCATGTTCCCTAGAGAACGATGAGAAGTTACCTAAAGTTATCTTATCAATCCTTATCGATCGACCGTGCTAGGATCCTAGAAGTCAGTGATATTCCAGCACGGCCAAATAAATCAAATATTACACGATTATGTCAAAAGCAAAAAAATGCATGAGATGATTTATGCACAGTATGAAGTATCTCTGCCATGTTTTAAAACAAATTAGATCTCAGAAGGATAAGCACTGGCGCTTGAAATTTGTAAAGGGATGTCTGTTGTAACTATCGTCATTTCAAAATGCCAGTTAATTATTGAGAACTAACCTAATTCTCACCTCACCTTGCCAATCTTTCGTCAAACGGTAATTTGGATAATGACCTTCGTTATTGACAGTTTTTACAGATCCGTTATTTCCTGTAAACGATAGACATGTGCTAAAAATGTTGTCCTAAATTCCTTTGTCGTGGCTGCAAAAATACTTAAAGGGTAAAATTAAGATAAAATACGCTCTATTTCGAAGCTAAGAACATAGCCTTAGGATGTGATATTATTAAACAAACTATAATAAAATGTAATGAAAATGAATCAATTTTTACTTATGTCAAAATAATCGACAAGTTTCAAAGACAATGGTTTCTTCATCAGGATAAACGTAGAATGAAAATGATCCCGATGAAGAAACCATTGGTTATCAAACTATCAAACATACCGATTATTTCGATTAAAAAGTGGAGTATGCAAAAATAAATGAAAGAGCGAAAAAACCAAAGTTATTGTCTTTCATTAATGTTCTTAATTCCAAAATAAAATAAAATGTTTTATATTATAATACCACGTAAAAGCCCCAAGATTTTACACTTTTTTTTACTTAAGATGAATATATACGTGAAATCCTATTCAGATACTATTTTGATTAATCTTTACGACGAATCGGCTTACAGTATGAACATCAAAAAATATGCTACGGATAAATCGAAGCTTTTACTAGCTTTTCTATGTATTGGAATTATAATAAAATTATTATTTACGTAACAAAAAATATAAGCGTAAACCACCAAAAAAAATGTTTTTTGATGACTTAACTATGAAGTAATAATACAAGAAATAATTTAAAAAAAAAATAACCCTTTATGGCTAAGACTATTTTTGAGGTTTTCCATATTCTAACTTTTTTTCGTTCTTACAAAATTATGCACAAAATAAATAAAAACCACTTTTTCGCTTACTAGCCTCGTGCAAAAAGACGCTCGATTTTAAAATTTTGCAGGCATGAGATTCGAAATATTTTTAGCGTTATATTCCTCTTAAAGAACGAAATGTGCATGCATTCGAAAATGCTAGCTGAACCATTAGGTGATGATAAATAAAAATTACTATTAAAGTAAAAATTGTTATTACTTTATCATGACGGGCCGGTTGTGGTTCGACACCAGTGCATGGTCGGGAAACATGCCAAACGCACGCCCAACATTTTTTATCACTTGAGAATAGGTCGTTTCCATATTTTTTCCGTTTTTGTATCTCCTCCCTCCTAGAAGGTGGATCTCTTTAACTCCTTCCTCCCCTCAAATAAAACTCCACACAGCATCCTCAAAGGTGTTTGCAAGGATTGGTCGGGTGACGGCGCTAGCGGTGGAAGTTAACAGGGGGCTGGTGTGGTGACCACGGTGTGGGGGCTCACGGCGCCCTTCCAGGCCGCCTCCAACAACACCAACACCTACCCAGCTTCGTCAGGCCCGCACTGTCCGGGTAAGTCAAATAAATAAACAAATTATTACTACCCTTTATAGATAATCTATTATAATATATTTGATTTCATCCGATCCAGGACGATAGATTTCGTAAATTGACACCCTTTGTAGATTTATTGATAAATTTCATCTGAACCTTGAAGTTAGGTTCCAGCGCCCTTGAGGTGATTTTTTTACAAAAACGGTGTTTTGCAAATCATCCAAATATTATTATTATTAAGGTTAAGAGTTGTTAGATACACCTACCTGAGGTGCCTACCTTCTGCCGACAAACTAGCTCAGAATGGTCAGCAGAGCGGAGGAGACTATCATCAGGGTGGTAGGATCTCTGAGGCGTTTGTGTGGCATCCCTGAAATAAGCTCAAATCCTACGGGCTGGGGGAGACAGTGAAACAAGTGGCTACGGTAAATAACAGTTGTATTGGGTAGAATTCTTTCGTAAACAACAATGATACAATAATGCAAGCAGAGTAGTACAAGGTAGCAACAGTAATTCTATCTAAATCGGGTGAATTTGGCCCTAAAATCTCTCTGGGGGCGGTCATTTATCTTCGCGTTGAATTTACAAGGAACACACACATTAAAGAGGGGTTAAATAGCTCAGGTACTCACAGCAGCAGCCTGGTCTCTTGAAGATTCGGTTATGTGGAGGGAATTTAGCCGTTCTTGGCATTCCCGCAAGTCACTATGCAAAACACAACCGCCATGGCGGCTTCGCAGAATGTTCCGGAACAGAGCAATATGGTTCACGTACACGTGCGCTCGAAGCGAGCTCGGGGGCAGAATGGCGGGCCGCGGCTGCCAGCCGGTCGGCCGTGGCTCGCGTTCCACCGCCGTCAGCGCGCGGCGCGCTAGCGGAGAGAAAGCGCAACTGTTTGTCTACACAGTGGCGTGCGCTCTAACTTGAGAGGGGGCATTTCGTATATCGTAACAGAGTTTAAAAAAAAACTGAAGACATTAAACTAAGTGCGGTTGTTATGTGACGCAAGTGTACTTAATGAGAGAAACCAGTGCCAAAATTCTTAACCTACGAGTACAATGCCAACAATTTGCGAATAATACGCGCCTAGTTGTCTAGTCTTACTGTCTTAGCACTTAGGCCCAGTATATCAGTAGATTTTAAGCTCGGCCTGGTTGGAATATCGAGTTTAGCATGGCTTGGAGCTTTTAATCCGTACGCAGGTCGAAAGACTAGATGCCACGAATTTTACATGTATTGTGTATGACTTTAATAGAGGAATGTAGGTATTTCTTTTTTCTTTGAAAAACAAAACTACTATTTACGTGAATGGTACATACAGAGTGTCCCAAAAGAAAGTTGATATTTGTTTGGCTTTCTGTGAGAACGCAACTTTTCCGAGGGGCGCGGGGGGTATGGCAATCAGTAGTTTGGCTATTGGGAATTTAGTCGCTATGAAGCATTTCTCGGGAGCGACCGCGCGTTGTGCGTGCGTGAGTTTTATTTAAAAATGGTGATTCGGCGATGTAGCGCGTAGAAGATTCTGCAATATTTGAGGTTTTCGTCAATTCAATGATGCACCAAGCATTCCTCTCATTCGAAAATGGGTCAAAAAGTTTGAAGAATTCGGTAAAACGCTGGCAAAACGAAAAATTTGGGCGACCAAGGTCATCGAGAACGGTAGAAAACGTAGAGAGTATTTATCAGTCTTTTCGTGACGACTCAAACTTTTCGATTCAGAAGCGCGCAAGTGCTTTAAATGTGCATAGATCATCGTTACACAGCATTTTGCACAAAGACCTAATGCTGCACCCCTACAAACTTACTGGCTATAACCAAAGGACATGATTCCAGCAAGACGGAGCAACATTACGTCTCAGCCATGAGTTCGTGAAATTTTCCCTGGCAAATTGATCTCCAGGAGAGGTGACATAAATTGGCCTCTTCGTGATCCTGACCTAACCCTTACGGACTTTTTCCTGTGCGGTTATCTCAAATCTTCCGCCAGGTAGGCTTCGTGATGGCTGCCATTTCGTGATGGATATTTTCTTTTAATTGCATCAGGGAAGCCGGATTATTTTTTGCGTACACAAAAAATCCGGCTTCCCTGATGCAATTAAAAGAAAATATCCATCACGAAATGGCAGCCATCACGAAGCCTACCTGGCGAGCCGTCATAAGAAATTTTACTCTTCGATTACGACGACGACCTCCGTAGTCCAGTGGGTAAGACTCTTGACTCACAATCCGGAGGTCGCGGGTACGAACCCGGCATGCGCAAATAAATTTAATTTGATTAATTTGTGTTATTTCACAATTAATTCATTTAAAATAATATAGTATATTTGCGGCGTGTTCCAGAGTGGAAGATATTTTCAGTATCGCCCTGGTGTAAGACCACCATTCAGAATTGAAACGTTGCTTGAAAATGGCATTAGCCGTGTTTAGTGACCAGATCTGAATAGCCAGGTACTTCCCAACCTTCCTCTTCCCCACCTCCTTCCCCTCCCCACTACCTTCAGCCTCACAACATACCCCAATTGGGGATGCCATAGTCTCACTGGCTCCAGACGGGAGCAGTTGAGATTCTTGTGCGGTATAATTCACTGTAAAAAAAAAAATGAATGCTGCGAACGTGAGGGTTTACATTTGGACGATATTATTTTTCAGAAAAAAATCCCAAATTGTGTATTTTAGTATTTAATAAACATTTTTTCGATAGAACCCCATAGAGATATACAATAGAGGCGCCATGCCTTACAAATATTTTCGAGATTCGTGTTCATCATTCAGGCTTGCGGAGGCATACGGGAGGGGTAGTTCGACACTTCCCGTTATCTACCGAACTGATGCATGTGGTCCGAAGGGCACGAATGCAATTGCAAAGCAGGGGTTTTTCAGACTTTTCAAGCAGAGGGCCGCTTACAACGACATCAAAGTTCATCAATTATATTAATCAACCTACCTAGTTATTTTTTACTGTTGCAGCGCCTATTTTTGATAAACTTTCGAAATCACTGGTTACGCTTAATACAAATATTTTTAGAAAAATCGTTATATTCACCTTAATTACTATAAAAGAAAAAAAATGCGATGGAAAATATTGCATTCAAAGTTTCAATTACGAGTATGACATCGCGCCATTCGCGGTCGCGAGTTCTGGAACGAGTTGAACTGAGCTCTAAAGCCGGGTATTGAAACATTTAAGGGACTTACAATAGACTCCACACCGAGCGCGAGCCGCCATGTAAATATACCTGCAAAAATATACAAGAATGCAGGTGTCCTTAGACTGAGGGCACAGCGTAGTAAGGACTCGAACGTTCGACAGTCTGAATAGTCCGTTCCATACATTGCACGAACGCCTTTTACACATACGCTTGCCAGATGTATTTCAAATGACCAACACGACACGATGGTTTTTGGTCCACTAAATGCGTGAAATAGAGAATTGGAGGTACTACCTTCAAATCCGTCGAACCAATTTATTCGCTTATTGTCTCATCTATTTATATATATATCAATGTAGAACCCTTACTTTTTTTTAAATCGATCCACTAAATATCAACTTTCTTTTGGGACACCCTGTATATGCTCTCTATTGTCATCGTCTTCAGGACTAACGGGGATGTTGAAACTTAAAATCCTTTACCAGACTATTTTAGATTGATTTTCGATTAATAACATGAATATTTAGATTAAATATTTATATTTAATATATATCTACTTTATGTAAATGTCACAATTCACAATTATGTAACATTTATTGTACAAATAAATAAATATTCCTTATCACTCGATGAATAACAGTCCATACTGATAAAATTATGCAATTTACGTAAATTTAAGTGAGATGCAATTACCTGCATAAAAGTCAAGTTTGGCATGTGACTGCTAGAAAAAAAATATTCTGCGGTTTAACTAATGTCGTAGACAGCAAGGATACGGACTGACAATACACCGGGCCTTAAAATATTCTGCGGTTTAACGAATGTCGTAGACAGCAAGGATACGGACTGACAATACACCGGGCCTTAAAATATTCTGCGGTTTAACGAATGTCGTAGACAGCAAGGATACGGACTGACAATACATCGGGCCTTAAAATATTCTGCGGTTTAACGAATGTCGTAGACAGCAAGGATACGGACTGACAATACACCGGGCCTTAAAATATTCTGCGGTTTAACGAATGTCGTAGACAGCAAGGATACGGACTGACAATACACCGGGCCTTAAAATATTCTGCGGTTTAACGAATGTCGTAGACAGCAAGGATACGGACTGACAATACACCGGGCCTTAAAATATTCTGCGGTTTAACGAATGTCGTAGACAGCAAGGATACGGACTGACAATACACCGGGCCTTAAAATATTCTGCGGTTTAACGAATGTCGTAGACAGCAAGGATACGGACTGACAATACACCGGGCCTTAAAATATTCTGCGGTTTAACGAATGTCGTAGACAGCAAGGATACGGACTGACAATACACCGGGCCTTAAAATATTCTGCGGTTTAACGAATGTCGTAGACAGCAAGGATACGGACTGACAATACACCGGGCCTTAAAATATTCTGCGGTTTAACGAATGTCGTAGACAGCAAGGATACGGACTGACAATACACCAGGCCTTAAAATATTATCTGTATACAAATGCTTTGTAGACTCTTTAAAAGCCTGCACAAATAATAATATTATATAGGTAGTCTTAGAATTCACACATTCTTGGGAGGGTCTTAATGTTAAATGGGTCAGCTAAACAAACAAACTACCATGTGTGTACGTTAACGGACTAGAACCAGATAGCCGGAATGCCACGAAAATATTTTATAAAAAAACATTAATAATTTTTCGCATGTTAGGCTTGATGATCAATCGATTACATTCTGTATATTTACACTTCGGCTGAATAAATTAAAGGTGATTAAGATGAAAATCTATGAAACAATCTAAAAATTGAAAAAATTCTTTTCTAAGGCTGGGATGTAAACCTTCGAAATTTGGGTACAGAATAGTCGGTTGTATTCTATGTAGGTAAGCTAAGTGTAGTGAATTTTCCCTTAGCTGACAGCACATGTACGTATGTCTTACGTACTTTTGTTATTCGGCGGTATGGTTACGAGAGATGGGAAGGCCAATAGAGATATTGAAAGAAGGGTAAATGCAGGTAACTCCATTAATAGAGGGCTGAACGCCGTTGGCGCCAACAAAAATCCGTCAAAGAAACGAAGCTAGCCATCCATAATGGAGTACTGGTACCTACCCTGATGTATGGCAGAGAGGCATGTAACTGGCAGAGGAAGGTTGAAAGTGGACTGAATGCTGTAGAAATGAGATCCCTGAGGCGAATGTGTGGTAAAACCATGTACGATCGCAAAATGCAAGACTGATGTAAGCGTGGTGAGTAAAATTAAGAAAGTGTCACTCAGATGGTTTGGGCATGTAGAGCGGATGAACGAGGAAAGAGTGCAAGGAAAATATAAATGAATACAAACGTGAATTGTAGAAGAAGTCGAGGACGCCTAAGAAAGACATGGCACGACCAAGTGAATACTAGCTAAGTTACAATATAAATAATCATTTTTAGTAGTGACCGACCGAAAGTTCGGTTTCGGCAAGTTTCGGCAAAAAAATCGAGTTTCGGCATCAGTTTCGGTTTCGGCAGATTTTCTGCCAAACCTTCGGCCACACCGAAACTCTTCAAAATCATCATCATCATTATCATTACATCATCATCATTATCATCATTATCATTATCATCATTATCATCATCATCATTACATCATCATCATCATTATCATTACATAGTATAAAATGAAGTCGCTCAAAATGGATGTGCGCGTTAATCTTTTAAACTACGCAACGGATTTTCATACGGTTTTCACCAATAGATAGAGTGATTGAAGAGGAATGTTTATATGTATAATACATGTAAATTATATTAGAGAAACGCCGAGAAATTCAAAGAAAACATATTTTTGTGCGATTTAAAACGGCTGGCGGGCCGTACTATAGTCACTTTTGAAATTCGTTCTACGGAAGAAATTGGAAAATAGACGTCCTAGAGTAAGTAGGTATTTGATTTTCCCTTTTCAAATATCCAGTGTTGCATTGCACGCATTGTATAATTAGTAGCGAGTTAATTAGTTTATATGTATAATACATGCTTATTATAGTAGAGAAAAGCCGATAAATTCAAACATTCAATTCAGGCAGCGGGCAGCGGGCAGCTGGCAAGCGGGTGGTGTGGATTTTATAAAGATTGGGTAATGGCATTGTGTTTCGTTAGCCACAGCAACGTGTGGCCGGGTCTGCTATTATCTCAATAAATGGTAAAGTTTGTCTTAAGAATGTTGTGATTGAAAATGCAATTAAAATTAAAATACTCAATTAATGAGGTCCTTCCTTTATAATATACACAAGTGTTGATTATTTATTGACAAATTTTTCTTCCAAGAAGTAGGAGTTAACATGGTAGAAGTAGTTAACATGTTTGTTAATTTTTAGTAATATAAAAAAAAATCACAAACTTCAATTATTGTTTTTTTTTTTCATTTAACACGTGTTAACTGTCTGTATAAGTGTAAAAATAAGCCAAATTTCAGTAAACAATAGATTTTTAACATGTCAAAAAAAAATCGGTTTCGGTTTCGGCAAGTTTCGGTAAAAAAATCGAATTTCGGCATCAGTTTCGGTTTCGGCAGATTTTCTGCCGAACCTTCAGCCGCACCGAAACTCTTCAAAATATCTCAATAAATGGTAAAATTTGTCTTAAGAACGTTGTGATTGTAAACGCAATTTAAATTAAAATACTCAATTAATGAGGTCCTTCCTTTATAATATACATAAGTGTTCATTATTGACTAATTTGTTTAATAATGAACACTTATGTATAATCAATTTTTAGTAATATAAAAATAAAAGTCAAGACCGAGATGTTTGGCGGTCCGTCCTCTCTGCCTACCCCTGCGGGGAAACGGCGTGATGGTTAGTTAGTTAGTTAAAAATAAAATGAAAATTTCCCAAACTTCAATTACTGTTTTATTTTTATTTTATTTAACACGTGTTAACTGTCTGTATTAGTGTAAAAAATAAGCCAAATTTCAGTAAACAATAAATTTTTAACATGTCTAAAAAAGTTTCGGTTTCGGTCGAAACTGAGACAGCTACCGAAGATTCGGTTTCGGTTTCGGTTTCAATGGAAAGTCCTGTTTCGGTCGGACACTAATTTTTAGTTAATAGACTAGCGACTAGGACCCGGCATGCGTTGCTAAGGCATTCAAAGAAACAAATTGAAGAAACAAAGAATAAACTACAAGAAATACACACATTTTCATAATGCCAGAGCTCACTATTACATAAAGAAACCTTCGCGGGCGTGCACACAACAAATCACCAAAGTTATACCGCAAGCGGATGAATGGTGCCTAGAGGAAAAAATAAAGTTATACCGCAAGCGGATGAATGGTGCCTAGAGGAAAAAATAAAGAGTAACAAAGAAGCACAAATTTTTATATCCACATACAGATAAAATAAAATGAAACTTTTCTGAAATTAAATTCCATTGAAAACGAACAATAGAATTTTCCGCGGCGCTAGAGAAAGAATGAAACCGTTTAAAAAATTGGACAATGTCCAAATAAAAGCCAGATGTTTTGCCAGAAATCAGTGCATTCTTTAGAAAGTAAATTCTGGCGTTTAGTATTAGTATTAGTACACCTTGAAATGCATTAGTATATTACTACATACAAAACACTTCTATGAGTTATGTAAATTATAAAGATTACATGTTAATTCGCTGGGTAAACTAACAGAGGCTGTTGTGTGTATGGGCCGGTCGAATTCATATAAGATTTTCGGAATTTTTTTTCAATTAGAATCTGTACGAGGTTCCTCCTAAAAGAGTCTAATGAATATGATACATTGTAAATAACGTGGAAATTTCTCCATTTAGATGAAAATTCCCGCTATATTCCTGGGAATTTATCTATCGCTAGGTAGGTACTACATAATAATAATAATAATAATTGGATAATTTGTATAGCGCCGTTTTTGTGAAAAATCACCTCAAGGGCGCTTTACAATTTATTATGAATCCTAGGCTCTATCTAATTTTATTATTTTCAAATAGATACAGAATCATACTTACCTGCAGGACACTTCCGACAAAACACACTTTATTAGAAAGTTTATGCTTATGCTATGGGGAAGATACGACTTTGCACGTGGAGGACATTATATTCAAAACACTGGACATTGCATGAGTTTTACATTTATATTTATATTTAACAGAAGATTAATGCCAAAGTTGAGTTAATATATATATTTTTTTTAAAGTCTGGAGAATTTTAAGAATTTGCTTTTACACACTTAGTTATTTACAATGTTGCGAGCCGTGAAGGCGAAGGTGAAAGTTTTTTTTTATTTTTTTTTTTTAACTTATGGATACGACTGTCTGAAAAGGTGAGGCAATATAAGGTGAGTAAAATCGTCGACTTTTTAGAAAATTGAATGCGCCGTGGAGCGCGTGCCGAGACAAAGTTGTGTGCAAAAAATATTTTATTTAAAATTTAAAAAAAACATATCAGAATACTCCACTGTCCATCATAGATACACACACAACCAGGGCAATAAACCAAAATATTCTAGCTACAGCCAGTTTTAAAACATCTTTTGGACAAAGAAATATGAAATTCAATGAGACAAAACTATACAACGCTTTACCAACTCAAACAAAAAAATAACAGAAATAAATAAATTTAAAACAAAAGTAAAAATATGGTTCAGAGAACAAAGTCAAAATGAACTATCAAACATACTGAAGACCATGTAAAGCCAACTGGATACTAAATACAAATGTGGAAAAGCTACAGGCCGCCTCAGAACAAAGAAACCCTAGTGAGGAGGACTGTGAAAAAAAATGTACTTTATAATACCTTAATATAATATAATTTATAAATACATTATGTACAAATTTTGCTATAGATACTAATAAAAAAAATAAAAAATATATCCTCTCTGCCTACCCGTCTGGGGAAATTGCTTGTTGGTTACTTTATTAAGTCTGATATATGGCCGTGCGAAAAACATTGTAAATATGAGAGGAAGGACGAGGTAAAACTAAATGCAATACAAATGATATCTCGTAGTCGTAAAAAAGTATAACACGAGTAAGATAAGAAATCTGTACTTAATGAAATTTCAATTCATAAATATTATTTTTGGTATTTATGCGTGGGCGACCCTTGCTTACATTTCACACTGTATAAAATAATGTGTGCGAAATGGCATAGCTAATTTTACGACACACTTTAATTGTTTTATACACGGACATATGAATATATCTGGACCTGCCCTAAGTGATAAAAACGTATTATTTCCCCCTCCACATGGCGCCGGCTGTAGCTCCTCCTTGGAACCGGCTCGCTCCATGGGGAGGGGATATAGCCTCGCTTGAATCTAAAATGTGTGACGTCATCATTCTTGCCGTGAACAGCGAGAAGCTGACATCCATACATTTAACGAAATAACGGCAGCTTGTGCTATACAATATATCTACGTATCAATGTACACATAGCGAATGTGGGCGGTACTCCAATGTGCTCGTCGCTGGTTACAGGGGTAAGTAAATTATGAAACATTTGTAAAAGTGTTTTAACTAAACACGGAAACAAAATATTGATATGTGTATTGGCGCGAGTCTTTTTGGGGCGAGCATTTGGCCTTAGCAAATATGTTTTGAACGTGGCAAGCAATTCGCGCTCCCATGTAAAAAGGTCTATTCATTCAAAGCAGATTTTGCTTTTAAGAACTAAATGGTGATATTGTAATGCGAGATGCCTATATACTGTCAGATTGATTGTTCAACGAATGACAGTCATCTTTCCCCTCTTCGCTCTCCATAGTTTGGTTTTACCCCTCATCTGTAACTGCTTGTCTATCCATTTGGATGTCTATGGTTTTATATACTAATACCGATTAAAATTAGCAGCCAAGAACCTAAACCATCTTAATTCATCCGGGCTATTCGAGCACTGAGAATGTTAGTCTATCTAAATTTGGGAGGCGAGTATGGGTACCGCCGCCCCGGTAACCATTTATTGGATAACCAACACCTCTGCCGTAGGTCACCTTAAGTGGTTCGCTATGTTTGGTGACTTAACAAGGGTGCCCGATTTCATGAGGTGAGGTTTGCCCGGGTCTTGGTAGTGGATGCATCTGCGCACCAGCTGCGATCGAGAGAGAATAGTTGACGGAGACCTTTTAACCTCTCCAGCAGGACTCTCTCGGAACATAGCCTTGAACCGCAGAGGGAGGGATGGATTCATACGTCCGTCACTCCTGGAGACACCGACACCCAGATCCCTCATACATGTTTCCTTTCCAGAACTTCATCTCTTTCCTTTACACAAAATACGCTCTACACATCATCCCAAAAGATGACATAGGCCTTGAGGGGAAATATTTTTCTCGGGACCTCTTTATCCAATTATGTTACAGTGTCCATCATCAGCCCTGCCCTGCATCTGCCTTAATGATGGACACTGTACCGCTGTCCGAAACGTTGGCTAAGAAGCTTCTTTCCCTCAAAATACTCTCCACACAGAAAACCCAAAGACACATGCCCTAAGTGGAATTATTTTTCCCTAACCTAACCTAAGTAATATTAGTAGTGCACGTTCATTATATGTGGCGGATCTATTTAACTGCACGGAAGCTAGGTGCAAGAAGGCTATTCTGTCATATATTTTCAATCAATATTAATTTTATTTATACTATAGTATTGAATGTAATTGTAGCTCTTTGTGTCATTTCTTAATCAAATGCAACAATTAATTTATAACTCTTTTTTAAAATTATTTCTTAAGTACCTACAACAAATATTTTGTGACATGTAATATGTATTTATGGTATATTTATACCGTTAATAAATAAATAAATAAGGATTTATTTAGCGAATATAAATTAAAAATGAAAACATGTAATCGATGTACAAATGTTTTTACGTTGAAGAAAAATAAACATACTACGGGGACCCAAAAGTAACGAGAATTTCTTTATAACTTTTTCATTTTTCAATATTTTTATACCAAAATTTGGTCGCCTTTAAAGTGTTCGTCTTTAGAATGCATGCACTTGTCCCACCTTTTTTTTCACTGTTCAAAACAATTTTGACACCCACTGATTGGAATATCCTTTATGGCCTCCAGCGATTTTTGTTTCACTTCTTCAACAGTATGAAAACATTTCCTTTTCAAATCCCTTTTCATCCTAGGGAGCAGAAAGACGTCACAGGGAGACAGGTCGGGTGAATAGGGCGGGTGAACAATCGGGGTCATTCCATGCTTGCTTAAATACTGCTTCACAGATAACATGGTGAGAACGGGTGAAGAACCATTCCCATTCCGCCAACGATTCGACCTTTTTCGACAATTTTTCCTGATGTTCTCTAGGAACCTCTTAGTACCTCCATGTACAACTGTCGGTTAACTGTTTGGTCTGGAGGAACAAACTCTGTGTGCACAACATCTCTGAAAAACCGTTCGATTTCACCTGACTTTTTTTCTGAGGAGAGAGAGCACTCTTCCATTGGCTTGACTGTTGCTTGGTTTCGGGATCGTACCCATAACACCATGACTCCTCATCACTCATCACCAATAATAACCTTGGAAAAAACTCTGGGTCCTCTTCCAGCTGATTTTTCAATTCGTGGCAGGCTTGAAGGCGAAGGCTCTCTTTGATCCTCAGAGAAGAGATTTTCACATTTTCGCAGAAAGAAGAAATCTTGATTTACTTAAAATTAAACTTTAGACGAACGCGTGGACCCACAACGATGCGGCTTCGCACACTGACCGAGAGAGAGTTTCCGTACAACAACTGACCACACAAAACCCTTTCCGCCTCCATTTCTCCACTCTACCTCCCGTTTCTCATTACTTTTGGATCCCCCTACGTATGTACTTGAAAAGTGGGCAATGATCTCAAAAAAGATGAGTACCTACCTCCCATTTTCGAATTGATAATGGATTTAGCAAATGCTTTCGGAAATTATGACGAAAAATAAGAATTCGCATGCCTTAACTCCGCAAGTTGTCTCAGGAATAAAATAAAGTGAAAAAGCAATAATCTCCGTTGTAACCGAAGCGGATATAAAAACTGAGAGACTACTGGTTTTAAGATAAAACAAATTAAACAAGTATCATGAGACAATTTCAACGTATAAAAATATATACGTTGTAGGAACCTAATCTTATTTGACTGATTGACAGATGGCGTGTTGAGTATGTTAAATAGAGAGGATAATGAAAACCTCTGTTGTTATCTTTAAAACATTAATCCAAATTAATTTGACATATTATGTATTATAATAACGGAATGGCTCCGGGAAAACTTTTCAATATATAATTTAGATATCGACCATTAGCGTGTTAAAAGGGTTTGCTTTTTTTAAAGTAACTTCTTGTAGTACCTACCCTCCAAAAGACAAGGTTTTTTTAAAGCAAAACGTACAGACGTAAAATATTTTCTTCTAATAGTAAAAAGAATCTTCCAAATCAGTAAGTTTATGAAGAAAAAAATGGGGAATACAAAACCTCGATTTTGACGATTTTATTTAGGGAACGTACCCATACTACGTGACACGTTTAGGGGGGGGGGGGGTCTTCAAAATGTCACGCTCCATACAAATGAGCGGCGGGTTGCTTAGGATTTTGGTCACCGGGGGGGGGGGGGGGTTAAAAATTGCAAAAAGTTGGTCACGTAGTATGGGTACGTTCCCTTAGGTATTATAAGCCTGATGTGTAGTTGTTCCTTTCTCTCAGTATTCTGGAGGGAGGGGGGTGACAACAACAATTTGGTAAAATACCTATTATTCAAATTTCTCGGCGATCGTGTTTCCTCTTAACGGAACTCATCAGCTATCGATGAGTTCCGTTAAGAGGAAATTTTCTGTTTTCAGATTTTCGATTGAGTTTCGCTAATATTGTCTTATGTTTCTCAATAATAATTACTTGGTTTTTCTTAATAATGTCGAAAAGGTGGAAAGATTTAGATACCTCGGCAGTATTCTCACGGAGACTCTTGACCCAGATGTAGAGGTTAGGTGCAGAATTGAAGCAGCAAGAACTGCATTGAGTAAAATGAAATCCCTCTTCTGCAATGACACTATCAATTTACAATTAAGGCAAAAAAGGTTAAAATGTTACGTGTGGTCGGTCTTGCTGTATGGATGTGAGACATGGACCTAAAGTAAATATTATGAACAGGTTAGAGGCTTTTGAAATGTGGCTTCACCTGAGAATGCTCAAGGTCCCACGGACCGACATGATCACCAACACAGAAATTCTCAGGGCGGGCTAGAGCAGATAGAGAACTGCTTACATTGACAAAAGTCAGGAAAATTTCATATCTCGGTCACATACTTCGAGGGGAGAAGTATCACTTGCTCCAATTAATATTGAAAGGCAAGATAGAGGGTCGACGAGGGCCTGGTGGGAGACAAATGTTTTGGTTGCGAAATGTACGAGTGGACGGGTATTAGATGTGTGGAGGAGCTATTCCGGGCAGCGCAAGAAAGAGAGACATTTTCCAGAGTGATCGCCAACGTCGGGGGGACTTGACAGGGCACACCAAGAAGAAACAGAATATTGTCTTCATTTAATTAAAAGAATGTATTTAAATTTATCTAAAAAAAACAATAAATAGTGTTAATCCCCAATGACCTCCCAGGTAAGGGAACGTACCCATACTACGTGACACGTTTAGGGGGGGGGTCTTCAAAATGTCACGCTTGGTACGAATTAGCGGCGGGTTGCTTAGGTTTTTGGTCACCGGGGGGGGGGGGTTAAAAATTGCAAAAAGTTGGTTGCGTAGTATGGGTACGTTCCCTAAGTTGGTCTTGTATATTTTGTGCCTGTACAAAATATGAATAAATCTTATATATAAAAATTAATCGCCGAATGTGTTGCTAAGCGCATATCTTTCGAACGACTGCACCAAATTGAATAATTCTTTTTTTTGTGTGTTCGTTATTGTCAGTACAAGGTTTTTATAAAACTTCCGGTGAGCTCTGGCATTAGGAAATTAGTATAAAAAAATTGCTATTGTTGGCACGCGAGGTTTGAAAACTGAATGTATGGGAAGCGGGAGGGAGGGAAAGATGGGGGAGCGAAGGGAGGGGGGAAGGGGAGAGGGGTGAGGGGAGAAGGGGGAGTGGTGAGGGGGAAGTGGATAGGTGGAGGGGGAGGGAGGAGGGGAGAGGGGGGAAGGGGGAGAGGGGAGGTGGATTATTATAAATTTGTACAGTGCCCTTGAGGTGATTTTTAACAAATAATAATAATAATATTTGGATGATTTATATAGCGCCGTTTTTGTGAAAAATCACCTCAATCAACTACAAGCTAGGCAAACAATTATAAACAACTTATGGCTAAAAATTGCATACACCGGATCATTGATCACCGATACGAAAATATATGAACAATATTTTGACAGCACTATGCAAATCATTTAAATATTATTATTATTTCATTTAGGAGGACATTATTATCTGAAAGTGAAAGGAATAACTTCTCTAGTGCGCCCCAGGGAGACACAAATATTTAATAAGTCGTCAAATGACAGATGATATATGAATGTGCATGAAAAAAGGAGTGTTTTCCAAGACAGAATTCTATTGCTGTGTGGCGTTTATTTCTCTCTGCTCACCCCTGCCGAGAATACCGTGACGGTTAGTTAGTTAGTTAGCAATTAATTTAAACACCAGACAAGATAACCATTTCGCAGGAAATATTAAAAAACACGCAAGTTTCATTTTAGTGTAGATAATTTACTAATTGATTCAAAGCGCATCCCTCATTCTCGGAAATACGAGTACGTTCAAAAACAAGCTAGACTTGTTGAAAAAGTATCGATATATCGATATTTTTAATTCAATACATCGATATTTTTAGTCGATATATTTTGATCCGATATATCGATACAAAATATCCAATATCGAAAATTGTATCAAAAACGATATTTTTATTTATTTATGTAATAAAGTCACTAGAATCCAAAACCATATAGGAACGAACGGAAAAAAGTAACTGTATTGGGTCATGACATCTGGTGGTTGTAATTTTAACTATTAATGGCTTACAAATCTATTGTCTTTGCGTTAGTATTTGTGATAACTAATACTATCTCATGTGTGTAGAAATGTATGCTATTTTTGGCCATTTTTTTCTAAGCCCCTCCTATGTGTTGGTTCCCAATTGTCTATGATTATTGACTATACCTTTTCCAAACACGAAGTCCTTTTTGACAGATTAATACGCCAATAGAATGTTACTGAGACGCATCCAAAGTTTCAGTTTACGTATACGTTAGAAGACAGATTTTTAGTTTTTGATATTTTTGTAATTATTACCTAATAAAAATGAATACTGATAAAAATACCTTCATTTTTATTGAGATTTTTGTACATTAAAATAACGAAGATTGTGTATAAAAACTGAGCTGAATACACTATTATTTAAAAAAACGCAAAATCTTTTGAAAATTTTACAGATATATCTATACATCGATATTTTTTCCTCGATATACATCGACGTCGATATTGATATTTTAATAAATATCGATACATCGATATATTGATATTTTTTTCACTTTCAACATCCCTAAAACAAGCCCGCAGTATATATTTATTTAACTTCAACTCTGAACTTTATCGCTTAGCTGAATTCACAAAAAAAAGGTTCTGTAGGAACTGCGTTCGTGTAATTCAAAACGCGTGAACTTTAGCCGTCAATCTTGTTTTGTTGTGTAAACATAACGCGTTTATATTTTTAAAAGAATTTTTTTAAATTTTATTTTCAGTTAAACTTAGCCAAGATGAAGAACACGTGTTTCCGTGGAGCGTGAGAAAAACATTGAAGGTTTGTTCTGGATCGAATTGCTTAGAACCGCGTTCCGTAATAGTTTCCTTGGACCAATAATAAAAATAATAATTTGGTAAATTTTACAGGACAATTTACAGGATAATTTTAAGGACAATTTTTACAGGATTTTTTTTACAGTGAATACCGCACAAGAATCTCAACTGCTCCCCTCTGGAGCCAGTGAGACTATGGCATCCCCAATTGGGGTATGTTGTGAGGCTGAAGGTAGTGGGGAGGGAAAGGAGGTGGGGAAGAGGAAGGTTGGGAAGTACTTGGCTATTCAGATCTGGTCACCAAACACGGCTAAAGCCATTTTCAAGCAACGTTTCAATTCTGAATGGTGGTCTTACACCAGGGCGATACTGATAGTATCTTCCACTCTGGAACATGCCGCCAATATACTATATATTATTTTAAATGAATTAATTGTGAAATAACACAAATTAATCAAATAAAATTTATTTGGGCATGCAGGGTTCGAACCCGCGACCTCCGGATTGTGAGTCAAGAGTCTTACCCACTGGACTACGGAGGTCTACAGGATAATTTTAAGGACTAAAATAATACAAACATCCTGTAAGCAGTGGCGGCTCGTGACTTTTGGGTGTACTGTGGTGCTAATATTAAAAAAATGGCATCATGGATGTTGTCGTATGCGAAATATAATTTTTTTTTTTTCAAAAATCGGTGTTTTGTATGAAGATTTTTCAGGAAATCGGTGCGGCACCCCGCCAAACTGAAACTTTCTGAAAATTTTCAAACAAAAAACTGATTTTCAAAAAAAAAAATTTTTCGGCTACAACATCAATAATACCATTTTTTATAATATCAGCACTCTAGCACACCCAAAAGTCACGAGCCGCCAACATTGAACAATAAATTATCGTTATAAAATATTTAAAAGAAAGAAATTTGTATAATTAGACACAGAAAACGTACTTTACTGGATGGCATGATACCTACGGGTTTGCACGCAGAGGGTTTACACGCAGAATTAAAAACAAATCACATTGTGTGATTTTACAGTTGTCATTTTATTTTTCACTGATGATATTAAGTGTATAGTACGAAAACGAAAGGGATACCACAGCAAGGACACATTTTTCTCTAAAAAATTGTAAAACAAAGAAAAAAAAAAAAAAATACCACACAAGAACCAGTGAGACTATGGCATCCCCAATCGGGGTAGGATATTGAGAAGCTGAAGGTAGTGGGGAGGGGAAGGAGATGAGGAAGAGGAAGGTGGGGAAGTACCTGCCTACCTAATATTTATTTTTAGCTTAATGAGTAAAATCTCATATTGAATTAATATTACAATTGTAATATTACAATTTGAAGTTTACTCATTAAGTTAAAAATACTTAAATATTCATACTAGGCTTGCAGAAAAGTCAATAGATTTTGAAAATTAAAAGTAAAAATTAATAAAATTTATCCAAGACACTATCTACATAGCATTTAGTTCGGGTTTGAATCTTGCAATCATACAATAACATATGCTATACGAAAATATGAAAGAGAATAAGACACAGAAAAATAGAAAAAGACAATGGTCGCAACTCGCATTATATTTATGGGAATAACCTTCAAAAGGTATAAAAATAGAGTTTTTCTTATAAAAACTTGAATAAAATATGGGTTAAGAAAATGAAGATAATGTTGGTAGTTCTTAGTCGGAAGTATGAAACAGTTAAAAGTGACCGAATCACATAGGAACACATTAGCTCAGTTTGTATAGTTGCGGCCCGGAAAGCGGTTCGAAAGCAGACGTATAATATACCCAAATCTTTTTCTGATTTTCTGTTTTCAGATTTTCGATTGAGTTTCTCAAATATTGTCTTAAGGCGGTACTAATAATTTTTATTTGCTCAAAACTCACATTTTAATAATTTCCGGCGAATTCTTAACTATAATAACTTTTTATTTCCATGCCGCACAAGGGGTGTGGTTTATATTTTAGATTAATAAAAACAGCACCTTACCTATATTTTACGTACAACGATTTTAAAACTTTATAACCCATTTTCGACTATAAAGTTAGCGGTAAGCACCAGGTTTTATTTTTCTAGACGATGTATTAATAACTTCGGGAGGACAACATGGAGACACATTTTAAATATTTGTAACACGTTCTTCAGAATTAATTAAAATGAACGCGGGGGTAAGGTCTAATCTAAAGGCCTGCTAGGGTGAATTTGACCGTATGTTTGTCCAATACGCCGTGCTGCGGCGTACATTTGTTTACACGCTTTCTTCACTTATGTCGTTAAGATTCCCACATTATTTTTCTTCTTCTTCGTTTCTTTGATACGGCAAATTCGACGGTGTTTCCGTGCAAAACACGGGTCGCGAGTCGCAATTTGTATACACGGCTTCTTTACTTACGTCGTAAGATTGTGAATATATTTTAAGGTATATTATCATCTTAACGTGATTCGCTATCGGTAAGAGACAGATTAAAGCGTAAGGCTTCGAATAATTTTAATCCAATAAGAAAAGTGTGATTAAGATACATTATAGGCAACAAAAGAATTACACGCTCAGTTAGAATATTTAATTTAAGGGTATGAGAGCCTAAAAGTAAAGTTTTTAGTTTGGATGTAAATTCTGTTGGGCTTATAAGAAAATGCAAATGGGCCCTGAGGAAAATAATTTCTCTGAGGGCCTATGTCATCTGAGATGCTGTGTGCAGGGTCTTTTTGAGGAGAGGAAGGAATGAACATTGGTCTCGAAGAGACCCATGTTGTAGGAAGGAGAAAACACAGAGGTGGCGTTTTAGTCGCGGTAGCGATTGAAAAAGGATGGACCGCGTTTTTTTTTCTTTAAAAAAACATCACGGTCCATCCTCTCTGCTTACCCTTCTATAATTACAGTCGTCACCCTCAGTTAAAAACAAAAAAAACGCGTGTTTTTTTTTACTTAAAAAAAGAAGAAATTTTTTCAATGTAAATGTAAAAAAAACGCGGTCGATCTTCTCTGCTATCCCTCTATAATTACGGTCGTCACCCTCACTGAAACAGATAGAGCAACGAAGCGCGTTGGCGACTGAATCGGTATAGGGTTTGTTGTGCAAAATCACAAAACCTAACCTATTTCAGTTGCGGCAGCGTTTAGTGTTTGCAAGGTGATTTATGAACAGGTATATGTTTGTAAGGTGATTTATGCACAACAAACCCTATCGCGTTTCTGTCGCTACCGTGACTGAAACCGTATAGGTTTTGGAAATACGCGTTCCGGAGGGAGTTTATTCCAAGGTCAAAAATTGAACTAATTAATCATATTTATGTAGTGCAATTAGTGATCATTTATCCAGAGAAAGCAAACTCCAACAATTTACTTCTGTTTACAATAAATAATTACAGGTTGTATACCTAATATATTATAACTTGCAATGTAAGCAAACAAGAAAACTGATGATGGTTTTACAGCAGTAATCAACAGACTAAAGATAATAATAATAATATTTGGCTAATTTAAACAGCGCCGTTTTCGTGAAAAATGACCTCAAGATAGTTAGTCCTAAACACTTAACTGATAGTTATCCTAAACAACTAATTGCCAGAATAATTAAGCATGCGAATTTCAGTTGTCTGTGCATGGGTGCGTGATTTGAAATTGTATTCCTGTGGAAAGCGTAGAATTATTCAATTTCGTGTTTTTTGTCATTACGCCGTGTTGCGCTTCCTGTTTCTTTAGCCAACGTTTCGGACTGCGTTACAGTGTCCATCATCAGAGCAGATGCAGGGAAGGGCAGATGATGGACACTGTAACACTGTCCGAAACGTTGGCTAAAGAAGGAAGAAGCCATCAGGGCGTAAAAACCTAAAATTAATCACCATAATATAGTCGACCACCACAACACGGGCATGTGTTATATAACAAACAATTCAATGAATAAAGAAGACTTATAAAAAAAATTGGACGTAAAAATCTAAAATTACATCCAAGTTTATTATAATTTTTAAAATTGAAATGGATAAGTATCAATCATATCAGACAATTGGCCAAGGGAGGTCCTGAGGAAAATTATTCCGCTCAGGGCCTCGTCATCTTTGGGGATATTGTGTGGAGGGTCTTTTGAGGAAATAAAGGAAATGAAATGGCAAGGAAAGGGTATGAGGGTCGGTGGGAAAGTGCATCAGTGACTCCAGGAGCGACGAAAGTATGAATCCATCTCTCCTATGTATGAATCCATCTGTTGCGAGAGAGTCCTGCTGAAGAGGTCAAAAGGTCTCCCTCAACCAGTCTCTCCCGATCCGACCTGCCAAGCAGCTGGTGACCAGATGCATTCACGACCCGAACATACCTCACTCCATTAATCCGGGCACCCCTGTTAAATCGCCAAAAATAGCGAACCACTTGGGATGACCTACGGCAGAGCTGTTGTTTATCCAATAAATGGTTATATAATAAATGGCGGTGGCACCCATAACCGCCTCCTAAATTTAATTGAAGAAGGAAGAACGGATATTAAAAACTATGTACCACCAAGTCAGTACCCGTAGTACATCGGTAAGAAGTATGGGAAAGGTCATTGCTTGGAGATCACAAGTGTCATAAAATTGCAAATCCATTGGTTACTGCCCGTTACTGGCAATAATTGATACAATGTCCTGTCTGGGTTTTGAACATAAAATACACCATCAAAGAGAAGGTGATAAAAACAGTCACTGTTGTCTGGCTTCCTTTATTCTTGAGAGTAAAGAACCAAACTATGTATAAACTATATGCGGCCCATATCCAATATCAAAGATTTAACATGCTTACTAATTACAGCATGTTATGGGAATTGGATGCATCTTGGAGGATATGCTGCAGACAGTCATAAAAACCATGTGTTACATGTTACTGAAAAAGGCCTTTGCGGTGCTCAAACTTTATGGAATAAAATAACGGATTTTTTTAGATATGTTTTAGATATTATTTATTCTTCGACGGGCAAAAGACTGTTCCTTATTACTTGGTGTCGATCAAGAATGGGTCACATTAGGCCAAAGTGCGCAATGTACGTAATGCTACTAGTAATCCTACGCTCGCAACGTAAATTTGAATCGTAGTATCGGGATATTCAATGGATTTTATGTTATAAATCACTTTATAACGTCTTCCTAAATCAAATATTTGTTTTGTCTTCTATTTAACAACAAGGCGAGCTATAAACTGGAATCAATGGATGTACTTGACTTACTTTAACCAGTGATTCCTGACATTATTTGGAGTAATTACTAATTTTTTTTAATGTTTTGGGTTGAAAAAAAAACATCATAAATGTCACTGGAGACCAAAATTTCGTTTTCACTTTTTACTTCAAAAAATGTCAGGAATCACTGGTTAAAATAAGTCAAGTGCTCCTTAACAACCTTTACATCAATAAATGTCAAAATAAACATAACCTTAAAAGTCAAAACTGATTGGAAGGTCTTTCACCACAGCCATCTTTCTTTCACACATCGTAGGATTGCTTTGCTTATGATAATTGTGTCTATTACATCTGTTTTCCATAGAAAATTGCATGGATTGTGAATTAACCGGAGGTCTTAATGCGTTGCCTGCGTTGCGTACGTGGGCTCAGTGTGTCCTTATCTTCAAGTACGGAGTTTTTTTTTTTGTAAGTCTATATACCGCACGAGAGTCCCAACTGCTCCCATTTGGAGCTAGTGATACTATGGCATCCCAATCGGAGTATGCTGTGAGCTGTGTGGCTGAAGGTATTGGGGAGGGAAGGAGATAGGGAAGAGGAAGGTGGGGGTGTACCTGACAATTCAGATCTGGTCACCAAACACGGCTAAAGCCATTTCAAGCAACATTTCAATGGTGATCTTACACCAGAGCTATACTGAGAGTATTATTTATTTATTATTTTTTTATTTTTTTTTTTCAGGTTCTCCATAAAACAGTTATATACCGAATTATTACGGAGAAGATTACAAAATATAAGAGAAAAAAAAGGCCAAGGGGGCAGTTTCACTATGTTGAGACGTATGTCAAAAGATAGTTACTGAACTCTCTGTAGGTAACATTGAAGACGTCAATGCTCAATGCAGAATCGTTAAGCAGTTGAATTGCTCTATTATTAGTATCTTCCACTCTGGAACGTGCCGCAAATATACTACATACTAATTTTAATATATTAATTAAATAACACAAATTAAACAAATAAAATTTATTTGCGCTCGCCGGAATTCGATCCCGCGACCTTTAGAATGCGAATCGAAGCCTTACCCCTCCACCACGCGTGGCTAGCCCCCAATAAACGCTGGCGAACTACGAATAAATCACGCCCTTTCTGCATGTGGCAATAAAAATGGGCCTGCGCACCTAATTAAAAAACCATTTATTTTTTCTCACCGCCATCGGCAACCCTTGGAGACTCTTGGTTGTCCACGAAAAATATTTGCACCCCTGACGAACTTCTGTTATCATCCTACAGTGGCCTACAGTATGTTATCCCAAGAATGGACTATTAATTAGCCTCCGCATCATTCAGTCATCTTAATTTTAATCTCCAAACACTTCATCGTCCTTCAAACTATAAAGAAGCCTATTTGGTGGTCAGCTAACTTCTGTCCTTGCTTCACATTATGTCTTGCCAAGTAGAGTCATTCAAAATTTATAAAACTTGTCATGACGTATTGAAAATGGACTTTACCTAAATATCTCAAAATGTCAAATAGTTAGATTTTCTCGAATAAAAAATCCAGTGATATTTAATTACAAGATTGATAACAATGCTCTTCAGACATTAACACAAATAAAAGATTTAGGCATCATTTTTCAATCTAATCTTTCATTTGTTAACCATATAACAGAAATCTCTAATAAGGGCTTAAAAATGTTGGGATTTATAACTAGGCTAACTAGAAATTTTAACAATATAAATTGTAATAAACTATTATACTTTGCCTATGTTAGAAGTCTACTTGAATACAATTCTCCCGTCTGGAACCCACATTAAAGTATCATGTACAAGATGTTGAAAGAATACAAAACAAATTCTTACGTTTTCTAAATTTTAAAATGGGTATTCCAGCAATTATGTTGAACTACAACACTATTTTAAATGATATGAATATGCTTAAATTGTCAGACAGAAGAATTCTCATTGACTTGGTATTTCTATATAAAATTCTAAATGATTTAGTTGATAGTCCGCTATTGCTTAAATTGATAAGCTTCCGGATTCCAAAACGTAATACTAGAAGTCAGGATTTATTTCAGTGCAGAAATTCTGGGACTAACTACCATATGTATTCCTCTTTGCCCAGAATACTTATGGAGGGAAACAATTATACTAAGTCATTGGACATCTTCTATTTATGTTTAAACAAATATAAAACATTGTTACTGAGACAGTTCAGTTATGTACAATGAATGCTGTGTTTTTCTTACTATTCATATGTAATGTAAAAGCCCCGAAAAAGGGCGTTAATAAATAAATAAATAGATGACATTCCTTCACACAGTTGGTAAAGCCCGAAATTGTAACTTGTAACTTGTCAAAGATATGACCACGAGCAAAAATAAAGAATTTAAATTAATAAATTACTTCGTTTTTACCACTTTTATTGTTTACAAAACCGACATGTTTCGTCAGCAAAGCTGACTTCTTCAGGGTTTTGACAGAACTAATTTAAAAAAATAGACATATATAGGTAATAGAGAAAAATAATCGACATAAACAATAATAAAATTAGAAAGAAAAATGTTTAAGGGACGAGGGGCAATATAGAACAATTAAAAATTTTAAAAGGGGAATAGATTTAATAATGGGTCATTTAAAAACAATTTTTGATTATTAATAATATTTAAATTTGCAATAACACTCTTTCTAATCTCAAAAATTTCTAATTTATCCAACTGAATGCCATTGACATTACAATGAATTAATTCTATTCCACTGTTAAAATTAAAGGTATGACTAGTTTCTATTAAATGGTTGGCAAACTCCGAGAAACTATTATTATTTAAAGCTTTCATATGCTCTTTAATCCTTATTTCAAAGTTTCTCGAAGTTTTACCTATATAAAAGAAATCACAATCATTACATTTCAATTTATTATTGTTTATGTCAATTATTATTCTCTATTACCTATATATGTCTATTTTTTAAATTAGTTCTGTCAAAACCCTGAAGAAGTCAGCTTTGCTAACGAAACATGTCGGTTTTGTAAATAATAAAAGTGGTAAAAACGAAGTAATTTATTAATTTAAATCAAAATGGTGCCACAAAATAAGTTTGCTGTGTTAGAAGAAGAATAAAGAAGTTATAAATATCATCAGTAAAAATACATAATGGAGAATTAAAGATCTAAAGCGACAAAAATACGACAGAAGCACAAGAGTAGATAAGCAAATTGAAGAAAGTAAAACAAAAAATGCTTTGATGGTACTGTTGTACAGGAAGTCAACTACTTTTTTTAATGAGGCGACACTTCCAACCCTCGGTTCAAGATCTGTTAAACAAGGACGGTAGTTTTACAAAGTCTAAGTATTCATGGATCATTAAAACATTAAGCATGAATAAAAATTACGATGCAATCATTAATTTATAGCCACAGTTGCTTTCTCAGTTCGGTGCTGAGGGTTTTATGTGCTTCATTGGAAAAAACTGACGATGAACGAAAGACCCTTCACACAGCATCTGCAAAGATGGTATGGAAACTATTTGCTTCAGAGAAAAACACTGAAAATATTTATACTCCTGCCCTTCGAATAATAAGAAAATAATTTTCTGTCAACTTTTGCCTGTCAAGGTGGGCGCGCAAAATTCCTGGTTCTTCCCATGCATTTGGAATGTTCCTATTTATTGTATTTTTTTAACGCTTTTGCAAAAACAAAAATTATTCTAAAATTTAGATACAATCTTTCCGATGTGTTTATTAGAAATCAACATTTTTGTTTCTAAATATTAAAATTTTAATATTGGAAATGTAAATTGGCTAAAAAATGTATATCTAAGAATATTCGAATTAAAGTAATTAAAATAGAATAAACGTAAAATTTTAAATACAGATTCCTTTTCTAAGCAAAATTTGTAATAAAACTGTCACCTCACTTTTTATCACTTTCATACAATTTTATTTTAAAATTAAACATGTGATGCGTCACAAATTGGCGCAAAATTAAACCGTCACTTTTGATCAGGTTTGTAAAATATCTGAACAACCTAGCTCATATAATTCTAAGACAATGAGAAGCAATATTTCATTCCGTTTCTAACATAAAAGAAATCACAAATATTCGCATGACAGGAAGAGAGATATCTAACTTTTAATAATGCACTATTGCTCTGGGACAATCTGGGTCTCCTGTTATTATAACGGCATATGATGTTTTGGGACAACTTGGGTCTCCTGTGATTAGACGGGTTAATGTTAAAAAATGTTGAATTGGAATTTTGAGAAAAGTTTGAGATTTATTTTAAAATATCATAAAATGTGTTTTAGTTTAACTCGAGATTGGATTAAGAAAATGGGTTTTGACCTTACTTTACGGGGATAAATTGATATTTCAAAGCGCACTTTCATGGAAATGATTATGCTAACTTAAAATTGTGGAACTAACCTAAGAATAGCAGAAAAAATATTGGTGCCAATTTCATGACGCCAGAGCACACCTTAAGATGCTGTCCATGTTAGAACACTGATTTTCTACTACTTAGTTGAGATATATTATTTTAATTAAATGAAGACAATATAAGCGAAACTCAATCGAAAATCTGAAAACAGAAAAATCAGAAAAAGATATTGACACATCTGGGAATATCAATATATCTTATATATCAATATCAATATATCAACAATATCTTTTTCTGATTTTTCTGTTTTCAGATTTTCGATTGAGTTTCGCTTATATTGTCTTCATTTAATTAAATATTACAATTTGAGGTTTTACTCATAAAGTTAAAATAAAAATAAAAATATATTATTTTATTGGTATTTCATACATACCCTACCTGTAGTATACGTTAGAAGTCGATGTTTCAATCAATTAAAATGTTTATCAAAAGTTACATAGTGTTAAAACTCTGGGTAGCCGAGGAGTTAAACCAGCAGCGGATTTTAGTCGGCTTCACCAAAACTAAACGCAGAAATTCACAAAAAGAGTATTGTCACTGTCAATACGGAATCAAACCTCAATATACAGATGTGTCCTGATGGACGCTGTAATATGATTGGCTAAAGAAGAAGGAAGCGCACCACGGCGTAATAACCAAAAAATGAATCACGATAATAATTATTAGCTGAAGCCCCCGGCGTTGAGTAGAGTTTTTCGAAATCTAGTGTAGACAGTGATTCTCCTCTTGTTTTGAAGGTCAACTGTGCAAAAATAAATAGATACATAGAAGGTACCAAGCTGTCTAAAAAAATCATAAGAATAACTTCTGCTTGTTATTTATTTGGTTTAAACGTCGCCAATTATTTTTGGCCAATGAACCGCGGTGAGGGGGGAACCTTCGTGGAAAACAATAGCCCAAAAGGGTACAGTCACAGACAACAGACACAGTCTAGAGGCGAAAGCAAAGGCCTAAACTGGTTAGGCATGGTTTCAACTTCTGCACTCAGAGGCGACTCGTGACAACAACAAAAAAAGTAGATAACAATATGTGATAGGACAACTTATACAACTTCAACACCTCATTTCAAAAGTTATTAAAAATGACGAAAAAAAATATAAGTATATAAAAAATTGGTTAAATAGGTTATGGGCCATTTTTCAACATTTTTTTTTCATAACTTTTAATGACATTTTAAAATTGCATGATTCTGAGTGGTCATGGAACCAAAAGGCGACTGGAGGCATTCGAGATGTGGATGGATCTACAGAAGAATACTTAAAATAAGCTGGATGGACAGGGTTACGAATGAAGATGTTATAGTTCGGATGAATAAAGAAAAAGAAGTTATTAAAACTATAAAAATCCGAAAACTTCAATATCTTGGAGAAGTATGAGATCTTGCATCTCATAATGCGGGAAAGATTGCCGGAAGACGGGGCCCTGGAAGAAGGAGAACCTCGTGGCTGAAAAACCTGAGACAGTGGTTTGGCCAGCCTACTGTAGAGCTGTTCCGGGCCGCAGTAAACAAAGTCCGCATAGCCAACATGATAGCCAACGTTCATTGAACGGACAGGGCACAAGAAGAAGAATGGAACCAAAAATATATAAGTAATAAATTTAAATACGCTGGTTCTGGGAAGGTATATTGAAAGCAAGGCAAATGCAGGATACTTCAAATGGACGACTGAAGACGGTCACAAAAAATTGTCCAAAGGAGCGAAGCTAGTCAGCAATTCACAATGAAGTGCTGGTGTCTACCATGAAGTACGCAATGAGCCATGAAACTAGCAGAGGAAGAATTAAAGTCATAGACATCCAAATGGATAGACAAGCAGTTACAGATGAGGGGTAAAACCAAACTATGGAGAGCGAAGAGGGGAAAGATGACTGTCATTCGTTGAACAATCAATCTGACAGTATATAGGCATCTCGCATTACAATATCACCATTTAGTTCTTAAAAGCAAAATCTGCTTTGAATGAATAGACCTTTTTACATGGGAGCGCGAATTGCTTGCCACGTTCAAAACATATTTGCTAAGGCCAAATGCTCACCCCAAAAAGACTCGCGCCAATACACATATCAATATTTTGTTTCCGTGTTTAGTTAAAACACTTTTACAAATGTTTCATAATTTACTTAACCCTGTAACCAGCGACGAGCACATTGGAGTACCGCCCACATTCGCTATGTGTACATTGATACGTAGATATATTGTATAGCACAAGCTGCCGTTATTTCGTTAAATGTATGGATGTCAGCTTCTCGCTGTTCACGGCAAGAATGATGACGTCACACATTTTAGATTCAAGCGAGGCTATATCCCCTCCCCATGGAGCGAGCCGGTTCCAAGGAGGAGCTACAGCCGGCGCCATGTGGAGGGGGAAATAATACGTTTTTATCACTTAGGGCAGGTCCAGATATATTCATATGTCCGTGATGAAAGTAGATTAAATGCTGTAGAAATGAGATCCCCATGTATGATCATGTGAGAAACTAAGAAATATGGATATTCAGAAAGAATGCAAGGCTCATGTAAGCGCATTGAGTAAGACTGAGAAAGGAACGCTTAAATGGTTTTCTTAAATAAAGAATGGAATGAAAGGAGAATGTTATGACGCGAATGAATGGTAGAAGAAATCGGGGACGTCCAAGAAGGTACGACTGGATCAAGTGAACCAAAAGCTTGATTCCGGCCATCTCAAGAATCAGAATGAGACAATGTATGAAGCAAGGAATGCGTGCCAAGACCGAGTTATTTGGCGATCCTTCCTCTCTACACACCCCTATTACAATAATAATTGTGCTTTCCGGTTGAAATTTTAAAACTTTCATTAACCGGCTAAACGCATCTCACTTGAATCTATTTCAACTCCAGCGAGCTGTTTAAAGTGCCTAGCAGTTACCAGTGCCTACAAAAGAGTAAAGGAAATTGTGGCTCTATTGTTTACGTTATAATTTAATTCTGTATGTTTTATTTGGGATGATCTCACTGCGCTGAGTCGGCGTGGATTCGCGGGATACATCCGGCATTTTGCTCTCATGTAATATCTGTATAGTATTTCGGCGGAAAGCATGTTTAGAACATCATAGACTGATTTATTTCGTTGAAGCATCCGACTCGACTTTTAGACATTAAAAAGTCTATTCATTAACGTTTGCGTGAAGCAGTGAAAGGTTGTGGATATTTTTGAAATTTTTGCGATTTATAACAAAAACTTTTGTCAAAAAGGTTTGGAGATCTCTTCCAAAGATAACTTTAAGTTTTTACATGGAGCAAACACTTTGTGGGTATACATAATTATAGTAATTGCAATAAAACAACTTTGTTTTAATTCCACTTTAGGGGCCATTCATTTATTACGTAAGACGATTTAGGGGGATCGACCATTTCTTATCTTTTCTTACAAGGGGGTGGGAGAGAGTCTCGATAGTTCTTACGTAAGTTCACAAAAATAAGCAAAGTTAAAATTATACTTCGAAAAAGCGCGGGCAACCGCGCGAGTGCCGAGGTTCGCTCGGATGCGTATAGGTAAACGATTTCCATTTCCATGGCAACGGACCCGCGCAAACAAACATTAAAACAAACCAAACATGTATTCATTTTTTCCTTTTAGATTCTTACGTAATAAATATTAAACAGGGGGGAGGGGGTCGGCCTATTCTTATAATAGGGGGGGAGGGGGTCGAAAACTAGCAAAATTCGTCTTACGTAATAAATGAATGGCCCCCTACCTTAACCTTCATCACGGGTGATTAAAATATATTAAATAAAAGAGAGTGTTACAGAAAATTTAAATGAAAAGAAGAAGAGGTAGAGAAAACATCAACTTTGGTGGGGGCAAGGGGGAGGTGGGGGTAAAAGCAGGCATGGGGAAGGGAAATAAATAAAAATTAAATTAAAATCGTGAAAAAAAACAAACTGCTTGATGGTCTGTATTTTATAATTCAAAATACAATAAAATAAAATAGCACATATCTGTGCTAGATATTAGCTTTTTACAGTAACTCCACACAGGAGGCCCTGGCGAAAATAACTTCTCTCAGGGCCTATGTCATCTTTGGAGATGCTGCGTGGAGGGTCTTTTTGTGGAAAGGAAAGAGTGAACCTGGGTCTTGAAGAGACCATGTTGTAGGAGGGAGGAAACACAGAGGCCGGCAATTCGCCGAGCTGTTGAATTCAACGAGTTGTATAAATGTCAATTATATCCAAATGCTGGGCGCGCGTTTGCCGAGTTTTTCCGAATACGTCGTACTACGCACCGGTGCCGAGGAAATCAATGACGCTGTTTTCACGGAGCATCTTCCATTGTAATACCGATAGAACAAGGACAGAATTACCATCCGACGCCTGTGTTCTGAAGATTGCAATCCCTTTGTTGAAATAGGATAATACATCAAACGGCCCGACCATTTCTGTACAGTGTCGAGGTAAACAATGCGTTTAAATTGGGTAGCTATATCTTTTGATAATACAAAAATCAGTTTGGTTAAGTATTTTGGCCTTAAATCCAAATTTAAGTTTTGTATGAAAAGGTCGTGCAGCTATTAAATTACCTCCATCATAAAAATATTTTTTACTCAATTTATTTATTAGATTCGCAAACTATCTACGCCGCTGGCGACGACGCGAGCAATGCGCGATGTTGGTGCTGCGGTCAAAGCACAAAACTGGTATTCGGAGAGAAAAAAGGACGGCCCGTGGTACAAAAAGCTAACCCATCTCCGAGAAAGCACCGGCTATAAATTAGGCCGCAACGTGGTTTGCCTTAGACACAGACAGCGGATAGACGTTTGACAGAAAAGGTCATCGGTTTGCGGACCAAGGTCCAAGAAATCAGAAAAAATCGTCTGGTTCCTACCTACAGAAACAAAGTAAACATAGGAGTGTGGCGACACATCATTATTATCATCGCCATCAAAAGAACATACGAGAAACATCTCCTAATATTTGCGCCCATCGGCAAACCTACTTGCCTAGGTACCTTCGTACCTATACTGGCCGCGATGTACTTTCTCGCCTCCCGTGCCAGCCCGACGATAATAATATCGCCCCACCTAGAAAGGTCTCGAGACAGCACCGTACAATATCTGTACGGCGCCGAATATTCTCGTCAACTGCCGAGGTGGCTCGTATTACCTACCGCGAGGTAGTTACTTTACCGCGGCTATATAAGCAGCCGATCGCTCGCCCGCTGCAGTTCAGTCTCACATTAATCATCGGTCAACATCTCAACATGTAACAAGTGCTCCTGCATGGCACACGCTCCAGGGCAGCTTCCTCGAGGTCCATCACCACGTCTCAGCCACAAGGCCCATCGTGCCTTCAGCCCCGCAGAACAGCAACATCCCGCGACTCTCAAGGCTTGCGTCACCTTCAGTCCAAGGGATCAGTTCACCACTTCATGGCACCCCGAAGCCTCACCGTGCTTCGCTGCCATGGAAACGCGCTCCGCCTCGCCAGGACTACCTGCCTGTGGCTCAGCTCACCGAGCCACTCACCGTTCATCTCCGCGATTTAAAGCGTCGAGCAACGGCCTGGAAGATAGGTCATCTCCACCGCCATGGTGTCGAGCAACTCGCTGACCTTCACCTCACCATCTCCATCACTCCGTGCGCCTGCAGAATCTCATCACAGCACCCCGCCTTACATCATGTTACCGACCACCGACCATCTGCTACGTAGCCCAATAAACGACTGGCTCATACACCGACTGACGCCTTTCATTTCTGTCTCCCGCTCCCTCAGGAGAAATGGCGAAGTTTTATGGTGTGGAAAATAGGTACTAAATAATAATTAAACACACCAGTTTGACTAATGACAATTTTTGAGTAGGTACCTACATTTTGTCGTCAGTGCAAAAATCGCTCACGTAATAATTCAAATGAAGCACATCTGCGAAAATCACGATTTTGAGTTGCAAGAATGCAGAAATATCCATGAAAACTTTCTTAAGTAAAAAGATCATATCTGTTATGTATCTGATTTCATCTGTATATGCATATGTTATTGAAGTGAAAACTTCTTTAGCACCGTTGTGATTAGAAATTCGATGAAACGGAAACGAGAGACACTAAAAACAGACAAAAACATACATATGTACATCTAACTTTATAACACTTAGATCTTTCCTCACCTAAGCACAAGCAGCAGCTTTATTAGGAAAGTGTTTTATTATAAAAGATTATGTTGTAATATTGTAAATCCAAAAATATTTCAATAAATAAATAGAAAAAAATCTATTTGATTTAGCCTGCGAGAGAATGAGATAGACTAATCGGTTTCCTCTTTGTACTATGGCTTCCTCTTTGTGCGGTGCTTCGTAGAACAACATGTAAAATAATTCTTAAACTTGGTAACAATATTATAATAAATTAACCCTACAATTATCTTAATCCTGATACTCTGCATTCGTCTCATTCTCTCGAAGTTTAGTTTTCTGAAGGTTTCACTTCTACCGCGTGTGAACTGCACACTCTGATTTTTTTGAATGAAAGAAGCATTTTTTATATTCTTTATTTAGGCCTATATTTAGTCAAATAATCTTCAGACACCATTTTCTTTAAATACGAGAATTGTAGAAACGTTTCTTTTGCATTACAAGGGCGACATTTTTCTACAGCATGAGCACATTTTACCCAAATTCTGTGCAAAATGCCGAACTGATGGTGGAAAAGTGTTAAAGGTATACATAAATATAGCGAACCCAAGGGTGGAATACTTAGGTACTTTTAAAAAAACGTCAGTTAGACTATTGACGTATGTGACTATTTCGGCAACATTTTGTCGCTAGTGCATAAATCGCTCACGTAATGATTCAAAAGAAGCACTTACGCGAAAATCGCTATATTTGAGTCAAAAATGCAGACATATCCGTGAATTTACTAACTTTGGTGTGTAAAAGGATCACTTCTGCTATTTATCCTAACTTCACCGATATAGTAAGGATACTTTTCTATAAAATTATAACAAACATGTTTTTAATGAAAAAACCTACCAAAGGTTATTGAATTTAAAAGTTGTGCTATCGGCGGTTTTTACTGGGTACTGTGCTTCTTGGTGTCCCCGATATTGTTAACCAATACTACTGCACACCTTCAAAACATCAATTATGTGAACGAATTCTTTCCGTATTCAAACTATATTGTTAATCAAAACTACAGCACACTTTAAAAAAATCAACTAAATTCCGTATTCAAACTAGGATCATTAGACCGTAGTCCACTGACAGTGGGGCGGCCATCATAGCATATCTCTTATATTTCAATATCTTTGCAAAATACCAAACACTTCTGAAAAAAACTCCGTATATTGCAGTTAATCGATTTTTGAGACATATTTGAAAATTCGTCAAATAATTTACAAACACCATTTTTGGTGTTGTTTGTTTCTAGAATATGAGCATATTTTACGCAAATTCTTTCAAAAATGCCGAACAGAACTTTTCGAACTGCCGATGCCGGTGAAAAAGTGATAAAAGTTATGTCACCGAACACAATCGTTGAATACTTTTAAGAAATCATCACTTATTTAAGTGGATCAAGAAATAAACACGATGGGGATAATTCCTAGCACAAGTGCCCATATTTTCAATCCAGTCATCAATATTGACGACCGGAGCGGTTGTTTTCGCCGTACAAATGAGTCATCGCCAAAAACAGGCAAATATTTCATCAATAAACTTATTGGGCAAAAGACAACAACAAAAACTTAACTAAACTAACTAACGCTAACTAAACTAACATCACGCCGTTTCCCCGCAGGGGTAGGCAGAGAGGACGGACCGCCAAACAACTCGGTCTTGGCACACACTCCTTGCCTCGTTCACATTCATACATCGTCTCATACATACTCTTCTATTATTCTGACTTTTGACATGGCCCGACTAAAGTATCTGATTCACTTGATCGTGGCATGTCTTCCTCGGGCGTCCCCGACTTCTTCTACAATTCACATATATTCTTTTTTTTATTGCAATGCTGATTAAAAATACATATAAAATTACATCAGTTACATAGTTACTTAAGGTTTTAACAAAGAAAATAAAAAATTGCCTTTCCTCACCATAAAGAGACAATGCTCTTGTGTTTGGTGAGGGAGTTCTAGCTCAATTAGTAAATTAAAAGATCGTGTAAGTTAGTAATAACGGCTGTTGTAAATAATAAGTAGGTTAAAAATCAAGTATAAATTTAAAAATAAAAATAATGAAGAGTTTAAAAAATCGTAATATAAATAAAAAAAATCATTATAAATGAAAGAATCATATAAGTTAGTAACAAAAATTATTGTAATAAGTAGTAAAGGATATGTAAGAAAGAACGCAAGATTTATACATCAGTAGACTTAGAGATATAGAAACTAAGAAATGAAAGAAAAAAAGAATGAACGATTCATAAAATAGCAGTTTAAGGTAATTTTTTTAATTTGGGCTTAAATTCCTGCATATTTTCGATGGTTTTTAATTTTAAGAGCGTTTAACCAACCAGCGGACGAAAATCCACATTTCGTCGAAAGTTGTTCTTCCGATCGTGCAGGGCGGTTACAATGAGAAAGATTAATTATTCTCCGTACCAGCTTTTTTAAATTATAACTCAATATCGAATTTATTTCAATCCAAATTAGCTTTAATTTATACCTTCATCCAAAAATGCTGAAAGGCGTGATGATAAAACTATTAAAATAGTGTACTTTTTGTAGTTATTTTTTGATTATAAGTATTTATCATTTTTCATTAATGTCTAAATTTAATAAGAATGTTAAAAAAATCTGAAATATATTAGTTTGTAAGTGCGCAAATAAATACACAAATGGACCAATTTTCGTCAAGAAACACATGTACGTACATATTTTTTAATGATTTTATTGAAACTAAAATTAAAATTCTAATACATATCTCTGCTAGATAATGTATTGATTTATTTTACTGCATGATTACATTATTTGAAATGGGTGTGGTATAATACAAAAACTTTTTTGAAAATTTAACAAATCTGCCAACGACCTATGGAATAACCTTATTATACTAAAAATTAAAAAATATTATAAAAATTTATTACATAACTTCACTAGATAAAAGAACAATCTTTCGAAATCCATTTATAATTTTTTGTGGAAAAGAGTCAATACGTCTAAAAACTTTTTTGAAAATGACGTATTTCCGGATTTCTCTGGTAATGCCCTTTTAATGGGAGGTTGTTATAATAGATTATGCCCAGATAAAGATAGGAATTTTGAATGTGCTTAGTATTAAATTTAGGGATTTTAATAGTTTTCTGCTATCTTGTTGATGTATTGAATTGGAAGTTACGAGTATTCAACTGTATTTCTTTGTAAATTTGAAGTATTGAATATTTTTTATACATTTTGTCTATTGCAGGCACATTGAATATTGAAAAAAGAATTTCAGTAGGAAATTTAGACGGTTTTCTCAAGATTACCTTAATTATCAACCTTTGAACTATTTTGAGTGGATTTAAAATATTGTCATATGTTCCTCCCCAGCCAATAATACCATATTGTATTATAGATTGAACAGTTGCACAGTGCACATTTCCTAATCCTTTTGATGAGTTCACAAATATGTGTTTTCCATTTAAAATGTTGATCTATATACAATTATACATATACACCAAGATATTTGATTTTGGGAGTTGGACTAAGTATAGCACAATCTTGATTGCAGTTAGTTTTATTACATTTACTTTTGTATATTAGGGAACGTACCCATACTACGTGACCAACTTTTTGAAATTTTTAACCCCCCCCCCCCCCCCCCCGGTGACCAAAATCCTAAGCAACCCTCCGCTCATTTGTATGGAGCGTGACATTTTGAAGACCCCCCCCCCCCTAAACGTGTCACGTAGTATGGGTACGTTCCCTTATGATGTTTAAATTTGGTTCTAATTTGAATTTATTGATAGAGAATGGGAAAAATTGTTTTTTCAGTGTTTAGAGAGAGGAGATTTTCATCGAACCAATTTTTCAATATGTTAATATCAATATTCGCTAGGTTATTAACAGTATTCCAATTGGTACCTTCAATTATTATGACAGTATCGTCTGCATAGGATATCACCTTATCTTCTTACACTACTTTCTTCAAAAACTTGACAAAAATAAAACTATTAATGGCAATTCCTGCAATATTTAAGATGCTTATTTTAAGTATTTTAATGCAAATTTCGTGGTTTGAATGCATTGCATTATACGTTTTCCAATAACAACACTGTAAGGACTAAAAGCACTATACCTATTAGAAAATCCTTAGGGAACGTACCCATACTACGTGACACTTTTAGGGGGGGGGGGGGGGTCTTCAAAATGTCACGCTCCATACAAATGAGCGGCGGGTTGCTTAGGATTTTGGTCACCGGGGGGGGGGGGGGGGGGTTAAAAATTGCAAAAAGTTGGTCATGTAGTATGGGTACGTTCCCTTACTATAAAAGCAAGAGTTTTTACAATAACATTTTATTTATTTATTTATTTTTCGGGAAATCGACAGTTTACATTTTTCCAGTTTGTACATGTTTGTATAGCCAAAATAAAACCAATTATGGATTTCCTCCATGTGACTTTACCTCTGATTAACAGCATAATAAAAAAAAATTAAATAATAAATTTATAATAAAGCAGTATGAGATCAAAAATTTTATAAAACAAAAGATTAAGTATATAAAACTAAAATTTACATAAAACATAAAATATCAATACATTGGTAACCATAAGAAGCCAGATTGTACATATAAATCAAATCATAACAGAATTAAAGATAAACGATAGAAACATAGACACATAACATATTCATGAAACATCAGAGAAATACTCTTTTATGTACCCCTTATATTTGGTAGGTTCGGAATTGAAAATGTCCACCTTGGATAATATGCTATTGTAACTATTGCATAGTCTGTTCAGACAAGAATTTTGCTTACAGTTTGTCTTGCATTGATCAACCCTGAACAGGACAGAAGAGCGTGTTGTACGCGCAGGTACATTAAATTGAATTTTATTTAGCAACTCTGGGCATTGAATATTATTGTTAACTGATTTATACAGGAATATTGCATCCTTATGATGCCTTCGTACACTCAATGAATCAATTTTAAAGTATGAGGCTGCCTCTGCATAATTATTAAATCTTACATATGACTTGTAACGAAGATATTTGAGGAATTTGTTTTGAATTGCTTCAATTTTGTTCGTATGGATTTTATAAAATGGAGACCAAACAACTGACGCAAACTCCAAATGACTTCGTACGTAGGCAAAGTAGAGTTGCTTAATGACGTTGATACTATTAAAAAGTTTTGTGTTTCTCACGATAAAACCTAACATTTTAGCAGCTTTATTTGTGATTTGTTGTATATGAAGGTTATATTGTAGTTTACTATCAAGGGTTATTCCAAGATCACGAATATCTGAGACTGTTGCAATGTTGTTGTTATTTATAGAATAATTAAATAATGTTTTATTTTTATTTCTTGAAAAGGTAATATGATGACATTTTGAGACATTTAGAAATAGTTGATTTTGTTGGCAATAGGTAAATATATTGTTTAAATCATGTTGTAAATTGACGCAATCGTTTAGACTTTTTATTGGCTTGTATAGCTTGGCATCATCAGCAAATAATTCTATTTCAGAGTATTTAACAACATTGACCAAATCATTGATATATAAAATGAAAAATAATGGTCCGAGATGAGAACCCTGTTGGATTCCAGAGGAAATTTCACTGAAATCTGATTCGAAACCCTTTATTGCTACTGCTGATTTTAGACCACCTGAAGGCTCTGAATGGAGCTTTTATAATAATCCAACAGGCGGATATTGCAAAAAGGCATTCCAAACAGTATCAATAAAACCTGACGGATTCTTTCAATACAGCCGCAATAAAGAAACCCGCTGCCAGGAAGCAGGTACCTAGTACCTACCGGTGCACCATAACAATAGACCCTAAGGGAAGATCCCGAATATCAATTGATCCCTCGCCCTTCCTTAAAATCGACATGAAAAAACTGGAGCTAAACAAATACCTTCTGTTGAACCTGTTTGTATTGTCACTGTAAGGCCTAGTTGGGCTTCTTTTGACAGCGGCGAGCGGTCACTTCTTAGTCACCCTAACACATACCTACATCACATTATTTATCTAGTTACTTTGAATAATAGACTAAAAAGTAATATGTGTAAAATATTTGTATTTAATTAATCAAAGAGTCAAAAAAAACAAAAAACAAAAAAATTTATTTCTTTTAATTTGGAATAAGGCTAGGATACGATCAACCAATAGGTAAGAAAAGTTATCAGGAAACTAGTAGTTCAACCGGGAAACTGGTGATTCTACATTGCATTTGGAGCCGATTTTATGGTATAACTTTTTTTATTCGAGTCCAAAACAAAAATGGAATTTCTTGGATTTAATTTAAAAACACCGATCGCTAGGGGTTAATAATAACATTACTAGTGAATCAGATACTTGAGTCTGGCCATGTCAAGAGTCAGAATACTAGAAGAGAATGTATGAGACGTTGTATGAATGTAAACGAGGCAAGGAATGTGTGCCAAGACCGGGATGTTTGGCGGTCCGTCCTCTCTGCCTACCCCTGCGGGGAAACGGCGTGATGGTTAGTTAGTTAGTTACATAGACCCGGCTTTAATTTTTTTTCCTGTTAGTTGCCGGAAAAAAAGTTTAAAAAAAAAATCGAAGTGCTCAGATCAGAAAAAGAAGATTTGAGTTCCCAATGTGACCAGTTTCGCGCTTGTACTTAGTTTCCGAACACCGCTTATACCGACTTCTTGATATCTCGAAGAATTAAAAACAATTCCCTGACAATACCTAAAGAATTAATCATTGGTCAAATCACCTAAAACTGCATAACCTGGAAAAGTGGTAGATACTTATCGCCCTTATGCAAGAACTCCATTCAGAATCTTAAAGTTGCTTGCTAGCCGTTTTTGGTGAAGAGATCTGAATAACTATTTCCCATATTTCTCTTCCCCGTTTCCTACTCTTCGCTCTACCTTCAGCCTCATAACTTACCCCAATGGGGGATGCTAATATTCTGTGTACAATATGAATAAAAGTAATGTCTGCACGTCTTTCTATTGTTTAAATACTGTTGTCTGTTGATGACTTTCTAACCAATTTTAACGATTTTTGTGTCGTATAGGAAATAACTCATCAAAAAAGTAAAACGCACGGATACGCTAGTGGTACCATAGGTATAATATTTATATTTATATTTATAATATTTATTTAAACAATTATTATGTATTTTCCTTGGAAGAATGTTATTCCTCCAAGGTTATTTGGATTATTTCTAAATTCAAGGTGTTGTCGATACTATTCTAAAATGACGATTGCTATCGTCGTGTAACGAAATCTTTCCGAAATCGGCAAAACGTTATCTCAACCTTCAGAGTTTGATTCAAATACGTAATCTTATCTCTACTTTACCGACTGCACGCTTAACTAATCTAGATTCTAGATTGTGGCACATTTCTGACTTTATGGCACCAAACTTTAAGAGATAACTAACCAAAATATATACTGAGAGTTTTTTTTCCCTGCTTTCCCTATTAATTACGAATCGTAGAAACCATACACACAAATTTATAAAGAAGGAAAGTAATTGTTTTATTTTATTTATATGTCAAATCACAGGTGTCTGCTTTCTACCAAAATATAAATAATAATATAATATAACCTAGGGCATACATTAATTAGGTGAGCTCAAAAGGGGGGGGGGGGTCCCAGCAAAATCTCATGTTTCTTGAAAAGAATATACGAAGTGGCCCAAATTTATCTTATCAGGGGTAGGAGGGGTCTACATTGAAAGAAAAACTGCTCACGTAATTAATGTATGCCCCCTAACCACATGAGACAATTTGGCAAAATGCAAAGTTGCCATCTCTTTCGCAGCCAGTTCATTTATTATACGCCCTAATGGGCTACTCGTAGATACGCACAGTAGAACCTCAATCAAAAATATTACTAATGTCGGAAGTATGTCCTGCGTGAAGACTAGTTCAATGAAGTCAAATTTTTTTTTTTTTTTTAAGCGTCATTTTCAAATATGGAATTGGTTGTGTGAAGAATTCAAACGAGCGATAAAATAGGTACCTACTTATAATTTTATTTAATTTTTTAATCTAAATAAGCTCAGGAATCATCATCATCATCTGTGGCTCTACAACCCAGGTCGGGTCTTGGCCTCCAGCAGAGCCTGCCTCCATGACTGTCGGTGTTGTGCTGCGTTGCGCCAGTTTCGGATGCCGATGGTGCATGCATCCTTCACCACTCCATCCAGCCATCGAAGCTTTGGTCTTCCAACTCTTCTCCGACCCCCAGGTGCACCATCCATAATTCGCTTTGGAATATCTCCTTCGCTCATTCTCTGGATATGTCCAGCCCACCTGAGTCTTCCAGTTTTGATTTCCTTGGAGATATTAGGGTCCTCGTAAAGATCGTATAGCTCCTGGTTGTATCTGATACGCCATTCTCCATTATCACAGACTGGGCCGTAAATCCTTCGCAGCACCTTCCTTTCAAAACTTTCTAGGGCTCCTTCATCACCCTTACTGATTGTCCAGCATTCCGAACCATACATAAGAACAGGTCGTATAAGGGTCTTGTAAAGCAGGACTTTAGTTCTTCTGGTAAGGTGGCGAGATTTCATATGCTTCTGTAGCCCAAAGTAGTATCGATTTGCAGCTACTATTCTTCTTTTGATTTCGCTGGATACATTGTTGTCATTTGTCACAATAGTACCGAGATATACAAACTCGTTGACAGTTTCAAATGTATAATTATCTATCTGTATACTTGGTGGTTTCTGGCGTCCATGTACGGGCATATATTTTGTCTTCCCCTCGTTGATGACCAATCCCATGTTCCTTGCCGACGTAGCTAAGCTTTTAAACGCCGATTTTAGTTCATATTCTGAGCGTGCGATGATATCTATATCGTCAGCATAAGCAAGGAGCTGAACAGACTTGTTAAAAATATGGCCTGTGGTTTGTATACCTGCATTTCGGATGGCCTTTTCTAGCGCTAAATTGAATAAATTGCAGGCAAGGGCATCTCCTTGTCTTAGTCCATTGAAGGTCTTTAGGGTGTCTGACAGATCCTGTTGTATTCTGACTCGGCACTCAACATTAGACATTGTGAGCCTTACTAAGTTTACCAGTTTTCTTGGGATATTAAATTCATCCAAGGCTCTGTACAGTCTTTCTCTATTTACCGTGTCATAGGCAGCCTTAAAATCTATGAAGAGATGGTATGTATCAACATTAAATTCTATTGTTTTTTCCAGTATCTGTCTCAGTGAGAAGATTTGATCAGTTGTAGATTTCCCCTTACGGAACCCAGTTTGATATTGGCCAATTATGCCATCCGAATATTTCATAAGCCTACCACACAGTACATTTGATAGGATCTTGTATGAGATATTCAGCAGCGTTATGCCCCTATAGTTAGAGCAGTTCATAGGGTCTCCTTTCTTGTGAAGAGGGCAAATTATTCCACAGTTCCATTCACTTGGCAGAGTCTCAGAGCACCAGATGGATTTAATGATATTATATATATGGACTTGAAGGTTCTCTCCGCCATATTTGAATAACTCTGCAGAGATGTTGTCAGTTCCAGGTGATTTATTGTTATGTAGACTTTTAATGGCACCCACTACTTCTTCTAATGTTGGTGGCGGCTCGACATTGTCATCATCATTAGTACCACCATCAGTGATGTTTCCATCCCTTGTCAAATTTTCACCCACACTCTCATCTACACTTCCGTTTAGCAGAGCATCAAAATATTCCACCCATCTATTCAGAATTCTTGACTTTTCATTCAAAATATTTCCCTCGCTGTCGTAGCACATTGTAATTCTGGGCTTGTATTCTTTTCTTTGATGGTTTACCTTCTCTCAGCTCAGGAATAACTATTTAAATTTTGATGATGTACAAGTACACGTATCGCAAACCTTTCTGATAATAAAATAAGATTAGTAAGCTGATTTCAAGAATACATTAAATTGACAGATGTAATTTTAAGATAAAAATCTTTAAAATATAATCATTAGCTTTAAGCAGTGGCGTAGTGACAAAAACACTTGCTCTTGGGCAAAAAGATGATTTTTTCTCTAAATATCATTCGAAACGATATGAGCTGGCGCCGCAGGCAGATATTTTACGTATTTTATGAAGCACAAAAAATCCGACAAGTAAGTATTTCCACAAACAATCTGCAAATTCCAATTCGTAAAAACGACCCGATTTCATGTTGCCCCTTGGTTCTGAAGGTTCCAATGACGAAAATTGTTAGAGCACATTTTATTGAAGTACTTAGTAGATCAAATAATAATAATAATAATAATAATTTTTAAATTTGGTTAAATTTTAATTTTTTTTAATTTTTTTAAACTATACTAACAGACAGAACAATTAGTCATAATAGACCTGATATAGTTTTACATGACAAAATTAAAAAAATAACTTATATCATTGATGTAGCTATTCCAAATTCCTGTAATATTCAAAAAACTGTTTCTGAAAAAATTAGAAAATACACAGATTTAGGAAATGAGATTAAAAGAATTTGGCATTCTCGGACTATAAAAATATTACCATTTGTTATTTCGGCCACTGGCATAATACCTAGGAATCTGATTCAAAATTTAAGCATATTAGATTTGTCAAAGAATTTGTATATAAAAATGCAAAAAGCAGTAATTTTAAATACATGTAGGATTACAAAAGATTTTTTAAATATTTATATTGAGGGATCAGTAGGATTTATAGGTTCAATTAGAAATGCCACAGAGCCGAACCCTCTGATATGAAAATATCTGGAGTCGGTGAATTATATTCCCATTTGGTCTCTAGTGGGTTGACATGTTGTTCTTGTATTGTTTTGTATTTATAATACTTATATAGTGCAATTGCATAACGTGGATTCACTAGATGATCATTTGGGGAAGTGTATGAAAGGGTTTAGTTTTTCCTTCTTTTTTTTTTTTTTTTTTTTTTTTTTTTTTTTGGGGGAAAATTTAACCCGGACATTTAAATCTGGTGCATTGGTAGTAATAATAATGAAAATATAATCAATGATTTATTAGATTTATTAAAACAAAAATTAGGTGTAAAAGCTAGTAGATTAAAAAGATATAATTATACGTATAATAAAGGAAATAATAATAGATTATTTCAGAAAAATGAGAAAATATTTTATTCCAAACTTGACGATAAACAGAATATTATTTCGAATAATAATATTCCGTTGCCATCTGAATCAGATATGCGCGATTTTTGGACAAACATTTGGAGTAAAGATATAAAACATAATGAGGCAGGTAACTGGATAGAAAATGAAGAACTCAATTGTTCAGACATTGAACAAATGAGTTTTTCTGATATATCGGTTGAATTGTTAGCCAAAATAATAAAAAATACTCATAATTGGAAAGCCACGGGATGCGATTGGATACATAATTTTTGGTACAAACGTCTAACTACTTTACATCCTCTTTTTGCAAAAAATCTTTCAAAACTTGTCAGAGAACCTCAAAATTTTCCTAATTTTCTAACTAAGGGCATTACTTATATGTTGCCTAAAAGCGAACATATTAATAATCCCTCTCAATATAGACCCATTACATGTCTACCGACAATATACAAAATTTTAACCTCTTGCTTGACAGATTTAATATATACTCATTTGGATGAAAAAAATATTTTATCTGAACAACAAAAAGGTTGTTGGAGAAAACATATGGGATGTAAAGAACAGTTAGTTATTGATTCTGTAATTTTAAAACAAATTCAAAATCAAAAGCGTAATTTACATACTTGTTCTATAGATTATCAAAAAGCTTTTTATAGTGTCCCGCACTCGTGGCTAATCAAAATATTAAAAATATATAAAGTTAACCCAATTATAATTAGCTTTTTGAAAAATATTATGTCCTTTTGGAATACAGATTTGCAAGTTAATTTAAAAGGTAAGAAAATAGTAGTACCGGGCATTTCAATAAAAAGAGGGATTTTTCAAGGAGACTCATTGAGCCCTCTTTGGTTTTGCTTAGCATTGAATCCCCTTTCTAAAATGTTAATTAAAAGCAAGTTTGGAATAAAAATTAAGGGTAATACAAGAGAGAGTAGTATAGTTTCACATCTATTATATATGGATGATATAAAATTATTTTCAAATTCTGAATCAAATTTAGAGAAAATGATTAAGGTAGTTAAAATTTTTTCAGATGATATTAAAATGACTTTTGGTTTAGATAAATGTAAAACTATCCATATAGAGAAAGGCAAAATTGTAGATGGAGACGAGGGTATATTTAGAAATTTCAAAATTCAAAGTATGAAAGGGGATGAGGTTTATAAATATTTAGGATACCCGCATCGAATAGATTAGATCACACTAGTATTAAAAATGATATTAGGATTAAATTTCAAACTAGGATCAGAAAAATTTTAAAATGCAATCTATCTGCTAAAAATTTAGTAAAAGCAATAAATACTTGGGCAATACCTCTACTAACGTACTCATTTGGCATAATTAAATGGTCCAATACAGATTTAGATAGTTTAGAACGATTTATTAGAACTACGTTAACAAAATTTAATTGCCATCATCCAAATTCAGCTATAGAACGAATTAATTTACCGAGAAATTTAGGAGGTAGAGGTGTAGTCAAAATAACATCTTTGAAACACAATCAGGTAGAAATGCTTAGAAATTTTTTCCATAGGAAAGCTAATAGCTCAGAAATGCACAAAATAATTTGCAAGGCAGATAGAAATATTACACCTTTAAATTTATATGACGAGAATGCCAAGATTCTTATAAATACTAACCAGGAATTATTAGATTCCTGGTCAAATAAAATTATTCACGCAAAACACTTCAATTATCTCAACCAAACGTATGTTGACAAACTTTCGTCAAACAAATGGTTGAGTATTGGAGAGTTGAGCGCAGAAATAGAAGGATTTATGCTTGCCATTCAAGATAGAGTCATTAATACTAAAAATTATAGAAAGCATATAATCAAAGATATAAATCAAATTGATGATTTATGTAGAAAATGTTTGGCTTTTCCCGAAACTATAGAACATATTATATCGGGATGTTCTATATTAGCGCCTTCCGAGTATACATTTAGGCACAATCAGGTTTTAAAAATAATTCACCAAAGTTTGGTAATTAAACATAACTTGATTGACTGCCGTAATATAGTACCATATTATGAATATGAACCAAATTCATTTTTAGAAAATGAATTTTATAAAATATATTATGATAAAACTATACTAACAGACAGTACAATTAGTCATAATAGACCTGTGGGCCTAGTCACTAATTTTTGTAAACCTCCGTTTCATGAAGTTACGGGTTTAGCTACGTCACACACCCGTTGTTGTTGTTATTTAAGTTGGCGAATCTGTCAAAATACGGGTATGTGACGTAAACCCGTAACTTCATGAAACGGAGGTTTACAAAAATTAGTGACTAGGCCCCCTGATATAGTTTTACATGACAAAATTAAAAAAATAACTTATATCATTGATGTAGCTATTCCAAATTCCTGTAATATTCAAAAAACTATTTCTGAAAAAATAAGAAAATACACAGATTTAGGAAATGAGATTAAAAGAATTTGGCATTCTCGGACTATAAAAATATTGCCATTTGTTATTTCGGCCACTGGCATAATACCTAGGAATCTGATTCAAAATTTAAGCATATTAGATTTGTCAAAGAATTTGTATATAAAAATGCAAAAATCAGTCATTTTAAATACATGTAGGATTACAAAGGATTTTTTAAATATTTATATTGAGGGATCGGTAGGAGTTATAGGTTCAATTAGAAATGCCACAGAGCCGAACCCTCTGATATGAAAATATCTGGAGTCGGTGAATTATATTCCCATTTGGTCTCTAGTGGGTTGACATGTTGTTCTTGTATTGTTTTGTATTTATAATACTTATATAGTGCAATTGCATAGCGTGGGTTGACTAGATGATCATTTGGGGAAGTGTGTGAAAGGGTTTAGTTTTTCCTTCTTTTTTTCCTTTTTTTTTTTTTTTTGGGGAAAATTTAACCCGGACATTTAAATCTGGTCCAGAATGTATGCAGGGGTTCATTTATTTTGAAATAAGAAAATAAATTAGATAAATAATAAGTTAAGGTTAAGAGCGTTTAACCAGCCAGCGGACGAAAATCCACATTTCGTCGAAAGTTGTTCTTCCGATCGTGCAGGGCGGTTACAATGAGAAAGATTAATTATTCTCCGTACCAGCTTTTTAAAATTATAACTCGATATCGAATTTATTTCAATCCAAATTAGCTTTAATTTATACCTTCATCCAAAAATGCTGAAAGGCGTGATGATAAAACTATTAAAATAGTGTACTTTTTGTAGTTATTTTTTGATTATAAGTATTTATCATTTTTCAATAATGTCTAAATTTAATAAGAGTGTTAAAAAAATCTGAAATATATTAGTTTGTAAGTGCGCAAATAAATACACAAATGGACCAATTTTCGTCAAGAAACACATGTACGTACATATTTTTCAATGATTTTATTGAAACTAAAATTAAAATTTACATACAGAAACTAAAAAAACGAATAAGCATGAAAAACATGAGAAATGAAACTGAAAAAATAATAAACACTAACATGAATTCATGCAACTGTTTACGGAGGGTATTTCATCGTCTCCCGTCTCCAGAGGGCCATCAGGGGGGACTCCATCCAGGCAGTCACGGCGGTGATGATCGCATTCTTCGATTGGCGTAGTCTGCGTCATAAACTTCCCATTAGGCGGCGGAGAAGTGCAAATAAAGATATCCATTTATTGAAAAACTATTTCGCTACCAACTTGGCCTCTCACTCCCAAACGCCTTGGTGTTGGTCAGTTCCAACTACTCCCAACCGTCTGGTGCCAGTGAGACCATGGCATCCCCGATTGGGTTGTGCCGTGAGGCTGAAGGTAGTGGGGAAGAGAAAGAGATGGGTTAGTGGAAGGTGAGAAGCACCTGGCTATTCAGATCTGGTAACCGACCATGGCTAAGACCATTTCAAGAAACTTTTCAATTCTGAGTGGTTGTCTTTAAACAGGGCGATCCTGAGAGTATATTTCACTCTGGAACGTACCGCAAATATACTATATATTATTTTAAAATGACTGAATTGTTAAATAAAACGAATTAATCAAATAAAATGTACCTACTTGCGCACGCCCGGATTTGAACCCGCGATCTCCAGTTGAACGTTTGTTATCAAATTAATACACGAGATTGGTGTTCAGATTTGGTATCACATCGGGTAGGTAGAAATATTCGATACGAGAATCAGATACCGAATCTCTGTAGCCGATCCGAGTTCAAATCAGACCTCAATCATTAATTGTTTATTTATGTAGCACAAGAGGACGATAATAATACATTTATTAGATTAATAACAAAATATACGTACTTAATTATTTTAATGGTATACATTTTTTTGTACTTCTGGCGCCCTGTCCTATCTAATGTTGTCAACATCAGAGGCCCAATTCTCCAATCGAGGCCACTCGCAACCGCCGCGCCGTCGATAGTACACACATTACTTAAATACTGTTACGTAGGGCTTTCTTCAGCACAATCTTAATGCCACTGACTCCTTAAGTTGAGGAGTCCAGCCCATTTTGTTAAATCATATATTATCTATAACACACGTGTTAGAGTATTATACTGCCCTGAAGAAGCTACGGTTGTAGTGAAACCCTGTCGGCATAAAGCATAAAAAATAAAAGTGGTGTTTACAAATATTTGTTTTATTTTAGACACAAATACATTATATAAGATAACTAGGTGACTAACATAATAATGGGTAATTTACCGGCGATATTGGATGCAATACAAAATGTAGATCAAATTGAAGCAGATGCTCTGAGACCAACAAGAACGTTTCGCCGGTTAGTAGATAGTTTTACGTGAAAACTAACTTCCTAATTAATGTGTGGCAATGACGTTTTGCAGGTCATAACCATGAAATATATTTTTCGGGGGTGGTTACCAGCTGTTTTAGGTTTTGAATAATATAACGCCAACCGTTTCGAAGAAAGCGTGGTCGTAATTTCAAATTCATGCCGTAGAAACGTCAAAACATCAGAAACGTAGACACTATTCAGAGGGGTGGCAATAAAATCATCTCTTCAACCCTTTGACATACAAGAATACGTAAAAATGAAACATTCGACAAAGTTCGTCGGGACGAGAGGTAATTATTGGTTCGCAGATGACGAATAAGGATTAATCTTGATCGCTATTGGAGAATCGAGCCCCAGGGCGATCCTCAATAACGTACTAAATTAATACCCAACAATCGGCACCAATAACGAAGTCACCCAGATACATAATAAAATAATATATGAAAATGATTGTTGACAAGAAAGCCCCAAGATTGCACGTGACTAGCTGACTGGTCGCTGACGCTGACCTTTTTATTTGCAGGAGTACCGAGAATAGGAGCGGTTGTTCCAAAGCGAATCTTCGGGTTATCAGAGGTCAACGGTATTAATACTAAGACGTAGGACATGCGTGAACTGAATAATATTTTGCATATTGTCAACGAATAAACAATACTGCTGAATTGTTCAACAGATAAAAAAATACAACTTCTCCAGGGAATCTAAATTTTTGCTATAAGAATTGTTCAACAGATAAAAATACAACTTCTCCAGGGAATCTAAATTTTTGCTATAAGAATTGTTCAACAGATAAAAATACAACTTCTCCAGGGAATCTAAATTTTTGCTATAAGAATTGTTAAACAGATAAAAATACAACTTCTCCAGGGAATCAAAATTTTTGCTATAATAATAATAATAATAACGATTATAATACAGATTTAGATAGTTTAGAACGATTAATTAGAACTACGTTAACAAAATTTAATTGCCATCATCCAAATTCAGCTATAGAACGAATTAATTTACCTAGAAATTTAGGAGGTAGAGGTGTAGTCAAAATAACATCTTTGAAACACAATCAGGTAGAAATGCTCAGAAATTTTTTCCATAGGAAAGCTAATAGCTCAGAAATGCACAAAATAATTTGCAAGGCAGATAGAAATATTACACCTTTAAATTTAACATTCTTATAAATACTAACCAGGAATTATTAGACCAGGAATTATTAGATTCCTGGTCAAATAAAATTATTCACGCAAAACACTTCAATTATCTCAACCAAACGTATGTTGACAAACTTTCGTCAAACAAATGGTTGAGTATTGGAGAGTTGAGCGCAGAAATAGAAGGATTTATGCTTGCCATTCAAGATAGAGTCATTAATACTAAAAATTATAGAAAGCATATAATCAAAGATATAAATCAAATTGATGATTTATGTAGAAAATGTTTGGCTTTTCCCGAAACTATAGAACATATTATATCGGGATGTTCTATATTAGCGCCTTCCGAGTATACATTTAGGCACAATCAGGTTTTAAAAATAATTCACCAAAGTTTGGTAATTAAACATAACTTGATTGACTGCCGTAATATAGTACCATATTATGAATATGAACCAAATTCATTTTTAGAAAATGAATTTTATAAAATATATTATGATAAAACTATACTAACAGACAGAACAATTAGTCATAATAGACCTGATATAGTTTTACATGACAAAATTAAAAAAATAACTTATATCATTGATGTAGCTATTCCAAATTCTTGTAATATTCAAAAAACTATTTCTGAAAAAATAAGAAAATACACAGATTTAGGAAATGAGATTAAAAGAATTTGGCATTCTCGGACTATAAAAATATTGCCATTTGTTATTTCGGCCACTGGCATAATACCTAGGAATCTGATTCAAAATTTAAGCATATTAGATTTGTCAAAGAATTTGTATATAAAAATGCAAAAATCAGTCATTTTAAATACATGTAGGATTACAAAGGATTTTTTAAATATTTATATTGAGGGATCGGTAGGATTTATAGGTTCAATTAGAAATGCCACAGAGCCGAACCCTCTGATATGAAAATATCTGGAGTCGGTGAATTATATTCCCATTTGGTCTCTAGTAGGTTGACATGTTGTTCTTGTATTGTTTTGTATTTATAATACTTATATAGTGCAATTGCATAGCGTGGGTTGACTAGATGATCATTTGGGGAAGTGTGTGAAAGGGTTTAGTTTTTCCTTCTTTTTTTCCATTTTTTTTTTTTTTTTTGGGGAAAATTTAACCCGGACATTTAAATCTGGTATATAGTATTTATATAGCGCAGTTTTGTGATATTTCACTTCAAGTGCGCTTAATTATAATAAACTTAAAATTAATCCTATAGTGTTCCTTACGACCCCTTACTAAATACAAAATTGATTAAATAATGTGAAACAAAGAATATACAGTATATACAAAGCAATTCCTAAAGAACAATGTTAAAAACAAGAATTCTTAAAACTAAATTATAATAAAGAATAGGAGGCAGTTTACGTTTAGAAATAATAATAACAGAGTGCACATAAAACTATAGTAAGGAGGTAATCGAAACCAAACAATTACCAGAAACTTGAGGAACATGGCTTATTATAGTAGATTGAAAAGGAGTTTAAATTCATGAAAGGTATGATTTTTTAAATAAGTTTGTTTTTAAAGCTCTTTTGCATTCATTCAAGTTCTGGATATTAGTAAGAGCTGAAAGGGAAGTTTGTTTCAAATGAGCGGGCCAGTTACACGAAAATATCGATCATAGTAAACGGCTCGATTTGACCTAGAAAGTTCGATTAAACGATTAGTAAACATGTAGATCTGCTGACCTTAGAGTAAGCTGCCTATCGCTTAAGTTTTGTCGGACACATAGTTCCGATATATAGGCGGGCGCCATTCCTTGCAATGCTTTGAAGGTCATTAAGCAGATCTTGAACTCTATTCTTTCAGGGCATCGAAGCCAATGAAGGCGATCCATTAGAAGCGGGGTTATACGGCAATACTTAGATAATATGGCTCCATGTGGATTTCTGGTTAGCAAATCTCAAATGAAATATCCCGAGCCAAGTCACCGTCTTAGAAGACGTGGCTCCTTTTCGCTTTTTCGTAATTTTGTTTACTTAATATTTCAATGTTCACAATACGACTTATTAAATGCAATTGTAGGAACTACTCGTAATTTGATTTTAAAAACTGACAATTTTCATTTAGTTGCCAGGCTGAAACCAACCTTTATTCTGCCTCGAGTGTCGGTTATAATTAACTAACCTTCGTCTAACAACTAACATTTTCTGATAAAATCTCTTTTGCAAATTTGAGTGCTTAATAAAAGTTAATCTGTCGAATATTAAATCTCAATTTAAATGCATAGCAATACAGCTTTCGCATCCTTTAGCAATAATAAGCTGATCGCTTACCACACGCGTTACAATAAGGGAATTTTTCATAAAACGAGGGATTTTCACGTTATAGCTATCTCCGTACCTAGGAAGAATATCAAATTCACAGCACTCACATTGGGAATCACTGTCTAAAATACTTATCGTAAACTAAACGATAATTTTTTATCATATGAAGTGGGTATATACTTTATGATGTGACACTATATATTTTTTAAATAAAACAATACTAGATATGCTGTTTTACGTCATTGAAGGTCACAGAGTGAATTTATTAACTGTGAAATTATTAATTAATTCGGGTTTTGTTTAAAATATGTTATTTTATTGAACGGTTGTACAAGATATTATAATATGCATATTTTAATGTACAGAAAATACTCCTTTGCGGCCGGGCCCGCTGGCACCTTCCTAGACAACTAGGCGGTCGTTACGCCACTGATTTCATACCATAAATCTAATCTTCGAAGGAGAAGATAAAAGAAGGGCAAAACCGCCATCACGATTCTGGGACGGAGATACCACTTCATCTTCGCTGTAAACGTGTGTTTGTTTAGTTATCGAATGGCTTGATATTTGAACACCGCATTATCATGTCAATGATCATTTGTTGGAGGAATACGAGGTCGAAAAATGACAGAAAACTGAAAAACGAAGGAAATTTTTAGGTTAGAGCTGGTAGATGGTTTTATAAAAAATATTTTTTGTTTGGCGTGATCACTCGGTTTAGGATTGTACCAATTCTAAAATAATTCCATTGCTAGTGGTCGTAATATCATAATAAAATTAAACCTTATTTTATAATGAAGAGAGAAAATCAACTGTCACGATGTTTTAAAAATATTACAGCATGAACAGGAACTATCCTAACAACGAAGGGAAAAATTGCGTATCCTGACGAATCTTTCAACATCTTATATCAGGGGTGTCAGAGCCAGGTCTGCGAGCCAGTCGTCTCGCTGTGGACCTACCTTATCAATTCTTATGGAGAATTAATGGATCGGGCATTCATTGACCACACACGGTGGTCGGCACCGCACCGTATTCCCTCATCGGCACGTATCATGTGGGCACAACGGCTGTGGGAGCACCTTATCCTATTGATGGCGGACCAGAGTTTGCGAGGCAGTGAGAGTGTCTTTCAGGGGGGTCATGTACGAAATGGGAATTTCTTATGTCAGCTAATTTCCACTGAAGTTTCCACCAACCTTCTGATGTGAGAGCTATCCAGAGGAGCCCCTCTCTTCCGATCCAGAAGGGTTTTCGAGTCTTCAAGCGGCATGCGGGGTGATAGACGACATCATCGTGCAAACATATTGCGCCGTTTTGCAGCGCCTTCTTGTATTCCCTCAGCGTTGCAATCTCTCGCCTGATATATTTTAAGTGCGGGGAGCCAGGAATTGGAAGTAGGGCATTATCTGATTGAGAAACGCAAGGAATTAAACCGAGATGGATGTCCTTTTTCTCAATCGTGCCGCATAGGAACGTGGTATCTTCAGAATGGTTACTCCAACCGCCAGAAGATGGTACAAAAACAAGCAGTCAAATAAAATACATAGATATGTAGGTAGGTAAAGGTAGATACAGATACAGGTCGGCTCCGTTGTAACCTTTCTCATGAACGAAACATGGGTTAGAGAGAAAGATTTCAACGGAACTCTCAGCGGCTGGACCACAGATGGATCCCGTGCCTTGGTACCTTTCATGTGACGTTTCCTCCTAAGTGTGAATCTCTGATTCAGAGTCACGCTAGGTCAGGGATAGAAAACACTAGTAGAGACATATATTGCACAAGATCTTGCTATACCTACACTACACACTTCTGCTCATGGCGAATTTTTCTCCGCGCAATGAACGACATAACAGTTACTTTGACTGCGTATGTTTTTTTTTTTTTTTACATGAACTTCACACAGGAGGCCCTAAGGTAAATAATTTCCCTCAGGGCCTATGTCATCTTTGAGGATGCTGTGTGGTGGGTTTTTTTAAGGAAAGGAGGGAGAGGAGAGTTCTGGGAAGGAAGAGGGTTTAAGGGGTGGGTAGGAAACTGGGGTTCAGTGTGTCCTGGTCATCCGCCCCCAAAACCTAGACAAACCTCACCCCATGAACCCGGGCACCTCTGCTAAATCACCAAACGTAGCGAACCAATTGGGGTGACCTATGGCAGAGGTGTTGGTTATCCAATAAAGATTCCCGGGGTGGCGGTACCCATTCCCGCCTCCCAAATTGTCACGTCGATGAATTACATCAAATCAAATGTGTGAAAAAGCCTTAGTAAAGATTTGACTTAGAATATTGCAGGAATATAGGTCACCGCGAAATAGTAAATTACATCAGTAGCTGAATTATAAGAAACGGTAAATATTTTGGCATAGGTACGGTACTTTTAAATTACAATAAAACTAATTAACTGAAAAAATATTCAGAATTTATTTTAACTATTTTATTATTATCGATTTATTTTTTTACGCCTTTTTAACTCCCCAGATTGAACTCTTTTTGAAAAGAAGAGGGAACTTTAGATCACATTTTTTGGTTGTCCATCTCTAAACAAACATTTTCTCTTCTATCAAGCCTTAGCTAAAATTGTCTCCCCTCCATTCAACAACTCATCTCTTTTAAGTCTGAACTCGAGTCGAATCTTCCACATAATTTTGAAATTAGACCATTTAAATAAAATTAATATATAAATTCACCTTCCCTCTCTCCATAATTCGAATTGATGGCCCAGAATAATACTACGGCGAAATAGATTTTCAAATGTAAACAAAATGTTAAAAGAACTGAATTGGCTAACCGTGAAACAAATGCTGACCTTGAATACGATGATATTTATACATAAAATAATTAACAACATTTTACCAAAATACTTTTCAAATAAAATTATATTCAACAAGGACATTCACAGATATAACACGAGGATGTGCAAGGAAATCAAGCTTCAAAAAAAGGACAAGACGGATACGCAGAACAGTTTACTGTACAAAGGGATGAAGTTATATCTATAACACGCGCTACCAGAAACTTTAAAGTCCACACCAATTGGAAAGTTCAAGACTTATTGTAGGAGCTACATAAAACTACATAAAATTGAGTTTGCAATATGAAATATTATAATTAATTAGAAATTTGTAAACTTAAATGTACAAATTACTAAAATAAAATTAATAAATAAAAAAATAAAAAGAATTTCAGCTTGAAGGGTGAAAGCCAGAAAATTTTGGAAAAACACTTTTTCAATGAATTTGAGATTTTCTTTGACACATTTGAAAAGGTTCGCAAACCCCGAAAAAATAGAGTATCCTTATTTAGAACTCAGAACATGCTTATTTCAAATCTGTACCATAAGCGCTTCCAAAGAAACTTTTCATTGAAACCAAGATAATTTACCTTCGATTCTATTTTCTGTGCTGGCATATTTTTTTCATTAATTAGTTTAATGAAGCGAGTCCCACCTTTACCGGAAAGACAATCAGTTATTGCTTTTAAACTTGTATCGATAACCCATTGTCATTTGTGACTGAAACCGGTTTTCTGCGGTATTTCCAAAGAGGGCTAACTAACAATGACATGTTTCCTAACAACGTCTACCAGTACCCGATGTGTCATTCAGTTCGGTCTGCTGAAATTCGCAGTGCAAACCGTCATGATTCCATTAATAAAAATAATCTCTTCTTCCCCTCCCCGCTCTACCTTCAGCTTCACAACTCACGACAGTATTGGGGATGCCTTAGTCACAATGGCTCCAGACGGTTGGTAGCAGCTGAAATTCTTATGCGGTAGGTACTCGCTTAAAAAATATTGATAATATTTTTAGTAAGGTCATCGGTCGAGTTTTTTAGTGGCGAATACAAACAGATTTACCGTATAAGATAAGAAGGTTTCATATAATGAATAAAAAAATTAAAATTAAAATTATTTTGCAAAGTTCGAAGAAGTAAGAAGGTTTCATTTGAAAACGATATTTGCAGTGAATTGTGCAAAGCATTCCCCGTTATTTGATACGGATAGCAATATGGATATAGTAGGTAGGTATATTTTATAACGCAGGATGCAGGTAGAACGTCGGAACACGGCAAAGTAGAAATAATATTGTACAAAGCATTGCGGTTATAAGGTTGAGGCCATGGTGGCTTTTAATACTTTCTGGACTTCAAATCACTCTACGGAAGTATCTAAAGAAAGTACCTACCTACTATCGAGCATTTCGGAATTCCCCAGGGTTCCACTTTAGAACCTGTATTATTTGACCATCGCTGTGACGAGCTCGGTAAGCAACGAACGGTAAGCTTCTTGGCTTGAATCCGGAAGCCTCATGTTAAAAATATATGAGTTTATTCAAAATAGAAAATAAATAGATTATGACACAGTACATTTTTGCAGAAGTTATTAATACTATGAAAATCCGAAAACTTCAATATCTTGGACATGTGATGAGACATCCAGAGAAGTATGAGATATTGCATCTCATAATGCAGGGAAAGATTGCCGGAAGACGTGGCCCTGGAAGAAGGAGAACCTCATGGCTGAAAAACCTGAGACAGTGGTTTGGCCAGTCTACCGTAGAGCTATTCCGAGCGGCAGTAAACAAAGTCCGCATAGCCAACATGATAGCCAACGTCCGTTGAACGGACAGGGCACAAGAAGAAGACATTTTTGCATCTTGTTTCAGATGAGACATGTGAAGATGAGACACCCCTCGGACCATTTGGAATCGATGATTTAAATGACTTGAGCTTTATTTAGTGTCCATATAGGAAAATCCTTTCCAACCTTCCTCTTTCTCTCACCGTCCTTCAGCCTCACAACATTTCCCTAACGGGGATAGGTACCATTATCCCTCTTTTGAATCAACTAAATAAATATGGTAGTGTTATTTAAAACAATGCTAAGCAAGAAAAACTATTATATCAAAGTCGTAATCTACGATATTTTAAAAGAACCAGCTGGTGGTTTATCTATTGCTTTGATAAGTAACTTGTAACTGACTGTCAAGGATATATTTTATCAATTTAATAGATATCCGTGGTTATTCAAAGTTAAAAGGAAAATATAACGCCATGCCTTTGCACACTATACTTCTGTTCTGCCGCTGGACCCCTTATTTCTGTTTTATGCGTCGTTTATGAAATAGCGATAGAGGTAACGACGGAGCTACAATATGCGGAATGACAATAAATGGCTTCTGCGATGTAACTCCGTACATGGCACGATTATTTCTTATCTGACAGCAAGACCGAACTTTGCTTCTTTAATCCAATTACTGCGTAAGTAACTACACCAACATTATATTTATTATATTATATCATCGTCGTGAAAGTAAAATCATCATGCGACTAATGTGCCTATTGTCTGATGTAAAAAAATGTCTTGACATAAAGACGAGCAATTAAAGAAATGACATCAGAAGACACAATATGGTGTCTTTAGAACTGGTCTACCGTTTACTCTATTTTATTATGGTTTGCTCAATTTTATGATGTCAGCCTCTATTAAAAAGCAATAACCAAACTAGTTTAATTTTGAAATTAATAGATTACTTCGTTTATACCACTTTTATTGTTTATAAAACCGACATGTTTCATCAGCAAAGCTGACTTCTTCAGGGTTTTGACAGAACTAATTTAAAAATAGACATATATATAGGTAATAGAGAAAAATAATCGACATAAACAATAATAAAATTAGAAAGAAAATGATGTTTAAGGGACGAGGGGTAATATAGAACAATTAAAAAAATTTTAAAAGGGTATAGATTTAATAATGGGTCATTTAAAAACAATTTTTGATAATTAATAATGTCCCCTCCTTCTGGTGGGGAGGAGGTTTGGGGGGGCGAGGGGTCTTTCTTCCCCTCCCTCCCGCTTGAAGGGGGGGTTGGCATTCTTTAGCGGGGAGGGGGAGCGAAGGGGAGGGGAGGAGTCTGAAGAAGTGAAAGAGGGGAAAGACGAGTACCTTCGCTCTCCCCCCATTCCTACCCACCCGCCTCTCTCCCCTCCCAACTTCCTCTCCCTGATAAATCCCAATAAATGGTTTTGGGAGGGTCTTCCTCTCCTTCCCCTCCCCCCGCAATCTCTTCTTCGGAGTGTGGGTGTTCCTCTCCATCAGTGTTCTGGAAGGCAGATGTGAGGAGGTCTCTCTGCGAGTCTCTCTCTTCCCCTCCCCTTTCGGGCCTTCTCTGGGGAGGAGGGGGCATTCGCTACCTCCTTCTTTAGCCACCTTCTCCTTCCTCTTCGGGGAAGAAAGAAGAAATATTTGGGGGGGGTCTTCAGGGGAAGGAGACGAGGGAGCACCGAAACCCTTGCTTTCTTTATACCACTCTCTTCCCCCTCGTCTCCCCGGGAGGGGGGAGAAAGACCCTTGTAACCGGGAGTGCTCATTTTCTTTTTGGGGAAAGAGAGAAATTCAGGGTTTAAGAGAGAGATATTATAAAGGGGAGGAAAGCAGTTCATTCCTTCTGTTTTTAAAGACCCATTATTAAATCTATACCCTTTTAAAAATTTTTTAATTGTTCTATATTACCCCTCGTCCCTTAAACATCATTTTCTTTCTAATTTTATTATTGTATATGTCGATTATTTTTCTCTATTACCTATATATATGTCTATTTTTAAATTAGTTCTGTCAAAACCCTGAAGAAGTCAGCTTTGCTGATGAAACATGTCGGTTTTATAAACAATAAAAGTGGTAAAAACGAAGTAATCTATTAATTTCAATCATAATGGTGCCACAAAATAAGTTTGCTGTGTTAGAAGAAGTAGTTTAATTTTTATAGCGCCAAATAATGATTTTTATATTACCGTGAAGAAATTAAAACCAGGTATTATAGATAAATTACTTTTTTAGTACAATTAAACAAAAACGTTTATTTACACACTCGCTTTTACCCGCGGCTTCGCGAGCGTGATATTAGGAAGAAATTTCTGTCAAAAGAATTTTCCAAAGGGAATGAAATGTTTTTCCGGGATGAAAAGTAGCCTATGTCACTTCCCAGTCCTCCAACTAGCCCTATGCAAAAAAATCACGTCGATCAGTCGCTCCGTTGCGACGTGAAAGAAGGACAAACAAACTCACTTTTTATTAGTTGGGATAAAAATATACGTATCAATTTCGTTTATTTTATAACGCCAAGTTTAATGTTGTTAATCAAAGTAACTCTTAATTATTCAAATAGTTATTCGCTACATTACATTTTTGGGATTCCCTTGAGGTGGTATTTCACTAATACCATAAAAATTGCTAGTTAAATAAATAGCAAAGCAATCATAATTATGAATACGATTTATATGTTATATGTATGTACATGATATAAACTTCTTGCAGCTTTGAATTTCTCATTCAACGTTTAATCCGACATGTCCATTGATACCTCAATATAATTGAATGCATCTAACTGTATTCATTCTACCGGCATCCTGCTGTAATCTTTTCTGTCACACTTCTAAGCGTCTCTTTCATTGTGTCATACTGACATTCTGGCTACCTGATAATCACAACGATTCCTCAAGCCCATTCTGACTCCCATTTTAAGCCTTCAGTGTTCATTAGTCAATAACGTACGGCAGCTAATCTCGAGAATTCAACACCTGGTGATCGTTTCACTATACGGGTTTCATTTGCACGCGAACGATTTCGTTTCGAGTTACGTGGAAATGAATTTCAAAGAAAATCTCAAGCAATTGAAATTTACCTAAGCCATTAGACGAAAATATTAATAAATTCTTGAAGCAAGGTGTTAGCATATTATTTTTTAGATGATCATTCAATACTATTGGAATCAAAGACTCAATGCAAGATGTTGAACAAAATGAATTTCAAAGAAAATCTCAAGCAATTGAAATTTACCTAAGCCATTAGACGAAAATATTAATAAATTCTTGAAGCAAGGTGTTAGCATATTATTTTTTAGATGATCATTCAATACTATTGGAATCAAAGACTCAATGCAAGATGTTGAACAAAATGAGAATTCAAATGAGGCTGGTTACAGATTAAAAGGTTAACAGCACACCCTCGTAATACGAGCACAAGAAACAACGGTACCAAGTTGATTGGCCAAAGAGAAATTGAATTTATAATTTGCAAGTTGAACTGAAGAAACTTTATAGACACTTAAGGATTCAAGTAATCACATCATGCGGGCTGCAGACTACAGACTTCAGACCAGTTCTGTTGGGATTCTGTGTGGTAGGTGCGGATATAATATATAACACCAGATTAATGCACTCGCTAGGATTGAAATGGCGACCTCTTGTTTTTTAAGTGAGGACCTAAAGTCGAGCCTTGAGGGTTGCCATGAAAATCTTTTGAAATGGTGTTTAGTAATATCTAAAAATCCATCATTACTAGGCTATGTAAGACAGTAATCTAATTACATAATGGGTTATAGCTTAACAACGTTTGACACGTACACCGAAAGCAGTTGTTTAAAGTCGTGCCTTTCAAATGGCTATTTAAAAACAATTAAGTTTTCAGAAATCTACAGTTACATAATATCATATTAAAAATTGGTGAAATCGTACGAAAGTGTTGATAAATGTTGTATGGCGTCTTGGCTTATTTTTGGATAGTTTAATGAAAACGCCAAATATCCATGGGTCATGATAGAAATAGTGTTACGAGCAGATCTTTTTTTTAAGGTACTCCATGCAGAAAAAGCCGTGCGAATCTTTGCTCGGTGCTCAGCAAACTGAATGTCTGCTTGATGGATGATATTAAACATTCTCAACGTTTCAGATCATCTATTTTTATCTCTTATGATGAAACACTTTTATCAAAGGCATCAACGGTCCAAAAACCGAACAACCGACAGCTGTTAGCGCTGATCAGAACGTGAGAACATAAACATTTCATGCAAAAGATGAAAAAGGGGAACAGATTTAATTCCGAGGCAATCGAGTCTATAATAAAAGACCTATGATTGCAACACATTATTTCAAAATGAAAATAAAATTCATCGATTACGAGGAGCCTTTTATGATCTTGGCGGATATCTTCGTCATTCACAGCCAGTGTATCTCCAGGCTTGTCAATAAAAATTCCTGTGGTTAAACGAATCGCTTCGGATATGGACATTTTTTTGCGTTTTTTGCATCATGGAGGTTTAAGTCCAATGGAAAGCATTATTGATGCTGGTAAAATAGCAATACTTTTTACCTTTGATAAAAATACAAAGGTCTGTGCTTGGGTGGATGTGGGAGTTGATGCAAAAACCGCAGGTTTACACATAATGAGCGAATTACACGATGATTTTTTTCTCCAGTGTCCCATATGGTTGGACTTTTCCTAAGAATCGGGTTAATAAAAGTCATTCTGTATTTTAGTTCCGATTTTCGAACAACTTAAGGTGGCGCATTATTTGACAATTGCATTATTATATGGAAATACTAGCTGACCCGACAAACGTTGTTCTGCCATATAAATTATTTCTAGAGAATATTTTGGCTGTAAAAAAACAATAACGAATGTATTGTAAGTGTGTGGGGATGGGATATATGACAGAAAGAAGAACGGAGCGCTGTAGACGATGACTGCCGATAAAAAAAAAAAAACGCCAACTAAAGTAGGAAAATGAAATGAAGAAAATCAATATGAATTTCCAAGAGCATTTTAGTGTACCATATTTTTTTTCAGTCCGTCTTTAGCCAACACAAATAAGCTCGATGGTTTGCCCACACAAGAACATGGTGCCAAATGAAATATCAAAATGACACGACGCTTCTCGTGAATGTCTTGCGCATGTGTGGATGAAAGTTCTATGAGGCGGACGTAGCGCCATCTGTCATTCAACAACATAAATAATTTCGTTCTGTTTGAAACACCATAGACGGTTAAATTTGTTCATACAAAAATACTAAATCGCGATAAAAAAATGGGAGGGTGGGGGTAGGAGGGTTAAAATTTTGGGGTTATAGGTATTTCTTGATGCCAAATAAAAAAAAATAAAAAAAATGATTTTTTTTCTGAATAGGGACACCCTAATCACCTAGCGATATGAAATATACTTTAAAACCTATTCTCATACTTACCAAATATACCTACATAAAAAGTTTCATATAAATCGGTTAAGCCGTTTCGGAGGAGTGTGACTACAATTACCGTGATACGAAATTTTTATACAGATAACATATAAGATTACATGTTTATGTCGTTTTATATATAAAATAGTGATTGACCCCTAAGACTTGTTCGCTTTTGGGAACAGTTCTGGTAGGTATAACACATATATATATATTGTTGCATCTCCCTTGTTGTAATAGTGAGAAATATGGGCTAAACAGTGGTGGGCAAACTTTCTTCATTGGGGGCCAGAAAGTTTTAAGAAATTTCAGAGGAGGGCCAGGAGTATAGCCAAAATGCATTTTGTTTTAAAATCTATATTTTAATTATAAAACTTTACACACAAACGCTAATATAAGTTACAGATCACAATAATTTAACTTTCATTCGAAGGCCCTTCTATGGTAGGTGTGTGAGACATATGCAATTGTGTTTGATTGGCCATAATGTCTTCAAATGCAGGTTTGAGCTGCGACGAAGTAACCTTTAGCAGCGAGAAAAGGTGCTCATCAGTTAATCGATTTCTGATTGAGTTTTTCCGCAATTTCATGGTCGAAAAACTCTGTTCGCAGACATACGACGACCCAAACATCGCTATTATTTTCTAGGCGTGATCAATCATCTTTGAATATTCAGTTTTCGGCAGTATTCTATAAAAATCATAGACATCCAAATTCAATAGACCAGAAATAACAGGTGAGGGGAAAAATCAACTATGGCGGTACGAAGAGGGGAAGATGACTGTCATTGGTTGAAAAATTAATCTGACAGTATATAGGCATCTCGCATTATAATATCATCATTTAGTTCTTAAAAGCAAAATCTGCTTTGAATGAATAGACCTTTTTACATGGGAGCGCGAATTGCTTGCCACGATAATAAAATATTTGCGTAGGCCAAATGTACACCCCAAAAAGATTCGCCCGTTTTCACATAGCAATATTTTTTTGCCGTGTTTAGTTAAGACACTTTTACAAATGTTTCATAATTTACTTACCCCTGTAACCAGCGACGAGCACACTAAGGAACCGCCCACATTTATGTGCACACTGATATGTAGGTATGTTGTATAGCACAAGCTACTGTTTTGGCGTGTTATTTTTTCGTTAAATGTATAGATGTTAGCTTCGCGCTGCCCACGGCAAGAATGATGACGTCACACATTTTAGATTCAAGCGATTCTCTATCCCCTCCACATGGGGCGAACTGGCGCCAAGGAGGAGCTCCAGCCGGTTCCATGGCGAGGGGGAAATAATACGTTTTTATCACTTAGGGCAGGTCCAGATATATTCATATGTCCGTGATAAAAATCAATTTTTTCGGAATTTAAGAACAATTGTTTTAAATGGGGGCTGCACTGCATTTCAACAATTTCTTACTGCAATTCTGCAGGGAAATTCTCCGGGTTCACATTAAAACGGCATTGAAAAAACATCAAGCGATGACTGAATATTCTTGAAATCTTGAACCTAGTTTCAAATTCTGTGTGAAGTTTCTTCAACGCCTATTTATATTTTGACCCCGACGATCCTTCGAAATTAATACATAGTATGTAATAGGTATATTTATAATTTCGAAAGATCGTCGGCGGGCCGGATTAAATACTTTAGCGGGCCGGATCTGGCCCGCGGGCCGTACTTTGCCCGTCACTGGGCTAAACGGTGTTAGAAAGAAAAAACTCCATGCTTTATATTCGATTCTAAAAGTTAACCACAGAATATTTAAAAAATGCACCTCTGTGAAACCAAAGTTTCCGACCGCAATTTTAGAAAAATTTATAAAACTTGGAGAATTTTTCATTAATTATTTTTTTTGTGAAATCACAACAATTTAGGTGATAATAACGCCTATGGCATATTTGTCGAATAAAATATGTGTGTCTGTTTTTCGTCATCAGTACATACTTCATTTTAGTTAGAAAAAACACTAAGGTGAGCCATTTTCAAAACTTTTATGTTATAGCATTCAAAATCATTGTATTTAAAAAATTGTATGTTTGTTCTAATAATAACATTTGAAGGCGTATTAAATCACCTTTCAAGTATAGTTATTAGTTCTTGGTTGAGAAATAAAAATTATATTCCATTTATTGGATTTTATTGCAAAGCGGAAATTTTCTGACGTTCCGTTTATTAGTGATTGTGAACGTATATTAACTGTTCGGTCTTGTGATTTCACGTGAATTTTGATAATTTGTGGACGGCCACGGCAAAGGAAAATAACAGATTCTTTCACGTGATATATATTTTTTACGATTTAGCATTGTCCCAAAATATTATTTTTTCTCTAATGGGAACTATCTATATGAAATGGTGAGTACGAAAATAATTATTGTATAAAGCGAATATTTTTGGTATGGATCCCGACAGTTTCTATGTGTAGGTATGAAAAAAGCAAACAAGGGCCAATAATATTAATTCCTTTAAATACTTATTTGTACAGCGCCCTTGAGGTGTTTTTTTACAAAAACGGAGCTATATAAATTAGCCAAATATTATTATTATTATTCATGGAGTAAAATATCAGGAGGTGATTTTTACAGGCGACCAAAACCTTTTCAACGGTTGTAGTTAGTAAATTCTCATTATCATTTTTAATTGAGCAACTAATTTGCACATCCCTTCAAACATTTAGTTATTTCTTAGACATCACAAATATATTAGAATTTCATGGATTTTAAAAAAAATAATTATTAAAAACATTGAATTGAATTCTTCCACGCTTATGAATAAAACATGGCGTCACCCACCATCCTTCCGGACAAATAATTTGAGAAAAGATTTTGAGAGGAGCTAAAGCGTTGAGCGAGGACAAACATCCTTTTGAGACGCTAATGCGAGGTCCTTGACAATTTAATTCACTAATTGAAATATTATATTAATTCGTGAGTCCAATAAGTCAGACGGTCGACAACTTAGGACAGCACTAACAGGGCTGTCAACGGTCAACCATCAATGTAGTTAACGTTTTTCCAGACGACAAAATAAATTATTGGCGGCCCAGAAGAATGGTTAGAATATTTTTTTAATCGTGTTGTAATGGTGTGGCGTTTTAATATTGTAAAAAAATTACGTCGATTAAATGTCAACGGAATGGTAAAAGTTAACCTTGTTGAACGTGATTTATGTTGTAAAGAAATCTTGTTTACATGGTTTATAAATTAACACAGACAAACAAATAATTATTGAAATACTCGTAATGCATACCAATCGAATTAAAAAATATATACAGGGCGAAACAGCATATTCCAGAAGAATTTAAAAAACTACAAAAAAGAATACAATATTAATTTTACAACACCTTACATTATTTTTTTGCTATAGTTCACTATCTATTTAATTTTCCTGATACACATGATTAAGATTTTTTGAAATTATCTTTACCGTCAACTGAGGTCACACTTAATAATAAAATAAATATTTTTCTTTAAAGTAATGTGTATTTGTTCGATGATTTAAGAGTTAAAAATGATGTCTAAATAAAATTATTGTTTTAAAATCTTTAAAAAAATTCATTCCTGATAAGAGGACACATGACACTATGTAGGTAGGAGCAGCAAAAAATTATATCACAGCGAATTCAAAACTAAACCAAAAGTCAGTCGGATCATGCCGCCATTCTCATAATAGAGTTTCGATATAGAGAAAGATTTTATTTTAATTATTACAATCACCGTAACTGCAACTATCAATAGTGGTATGCAAAATTACTGATGTTTATATTTTTTAATTTTTTTTTTATTAGGTTTGTCAACAGTGATTTACATCAAAGCTTTCACAGATACAATTACACTAAACATGGTTGATGCTATCACTAATTAAAGACAAACACAACATTGATAATATAATACTTACATATACATTACATTCATTCACACAAACACATACTATACATTACAAAATAATAATTAACAAGTTTTACAAGGAACAAGTTTTTAGAATAATGAGTTTATAGGTTCATAAGTTTATAGAACAACGTAATAGGGAGCTTTAAAGATTGTTAAGAGCTGATTTGAAGTTGGCCAATGTTGACATTGTCAAATTAATCGAATGTTTTTTATAAGCCTCATTGAAATTACGGCACATTCTCGATAAAGCTGAGTCATACCCCAGCTTAGTTCGATATTTTTTAATATTTAACGGAACATAATTTACCAGTCGTGAACCAATTCTAGGAACATTGAACCTGATTTGATGAAGTAGAAATGGACAGTTTATTAAACCATTTACAATTTTGAATAGAAAATTTAGATCTGTATTTAGTCTTCTCTGTTCAAGGGTGCGTACATTGTAGAATTTTAGTCTATCTGTTGCATGACATTACATCCGTGCAACGAAAATGCATGCAAGACAAAAACCATTTATGATTGCATGAACACAATTCTGCGTGCGTTTTCTTATTAGGTTTAGAAATTAGCGTGGGCGCCATTATAATTGATTTTTGGCATCCCTGCTTGCTCCACGGTCATAAGTCAACTATCCTAGCGTGCATATCCAATGTCTACTTTCCGGGCCATACAATTACTCCGACAAGCAGTCGAGAACTCACAAAAAGGAAGTGCGCATTTGTTCAGAGTCCTCGTGTATACGATGACCTTTAATCTAACTTTTGCCAAAGTGCCGGGGATTTGGGAAGATTAGCTTGAAGGGCGCGGATCGTGGATAAGGATAATGGGCGACTTCCTTCCACGGAATGGCAGGACGAATGCTCCTTGCCTTTTACGAGTAGCGTCCTGCCATGCCAATTTAAATCTAATCTCCTTCACTCAATGGCAATACTCTGGGTGGATGCGACGCCATCTTATTTTTTCGCGCAGCTGTCAGTTGCGGCCAATCAGTACCAAAGACTGACAGTACGAATTCATTAGCACGAGAGCCGTGGTCGCCGTCACTACTTATTGATCTGTGAGATTAGGGTTGTCATACGTCCGGATTGGATTACAATATGCGTCTGCCAGCTTAGAGTAACAATATATTGTTACTCTAAGGTCTGGGGCTTTAAAATGTCCGAGATATCAAATTTTCTCATCAGTTTTTAGTGTATATAGTACAGTTTGCAAATGTTCGCAAAAAAATTCGTAATATTTATAATGACATTCTTCATCAAAAATATCATCCAAAGAGTGCCAGAGCCCAACTCAACTATTTGATTCACTTGATCGTCCCATGTCTTCCTCGGGTTTTCCAGCAGAGCCGTAGATAAAAAAAATGAATTCGTACAAATATTATTATTGTTTACATTAGCTCCACACAGAAAGCACTGGGAAAAATGATTCTTTTTTTTACATGAGCTCCACACAGGAGGCACTGAGGAAACTAATTTCCCTCAGGGCCTATATCATCTTTGGGGATGCTGTGTGGAGGGTTTTTTTTAAGGAAAGGAAGGAAAGGAGAGTTCTGGGAAGGAAAAGGGTTTAAGGGGTGGGTAAGAATCTGGGGTTCAGTATGTCCTGGTCATCCGCCTCCAAGACCTAGACAAACCTCACCCCAGGAACCCGGGCACCCCTGCTAAATCACCAAACGTAGTGAACCACTTGGGGTGACCTACGGCAGAGGTGTTGGTTATCCAATAAAGGTTCCCGGGGCGGCGGTACCCATTCCCCAAATACTAAGATTCTCTTCAGGACCTAGTTCGTTTTTGGGGATGCTGTGTGAGAGGAATTTCTGGGATGGAAAGAAGAACTGGGGGCAGCACATCCAGAAATGACGGCCTTATGAATATATCCCTCCTACCGCGGTGCACGGCTATAGGTCGAGAGTTCTGCTGGAGATGTCAAAAGGTCTCTTTCACACAGTGCCGAGATCCGGACAAACCTCACCCTACGAACCCGGTCACCAAACGTCGCGAACCACTTGGGGTGACCTAAGGCAGAGGTGATGATAATGCAATAATTATTCCCGTGGCGGCGGTGCCCACACCCACCTACCAAATAAAATAAAAAACAATAATTTTTTTTTAAATTAGATTTCATGACTTCACAATATACTTTGTCTTCGTGATTTCGATAAGTAGTAACGCAAATTACTGAGAAATATAAGTTGATAAAAGAACCTACCTGCATATTATTTGAACACACTATCGTTGCGTACATAACGAAAATGCAATTACAAAGGGTAAAAGCCTTGAATAAACACTGTTTACAAAATTTATCAATCGAATAAACATGTGTCATTTGCAATTCTTTTTCCTGCACAGATATCCTTGAAACTTTGCCATTTAATAAAACAAATTGACTAGAATACAAGCCGCTTTTACCGAAGTATTCTATTCAATTCAACATCCAATATCGATTGTAGATTTTCGTGGTTATTTTTTGCTGCAATATTGTATTGGGAGCCAATCGGGTATTCGGATATAATTGATTGGTACAAAGGACAAATTGATTGACTTGCAGTCGAAGCGAATTTGGCACCTTGTCTCGCAATATCAACTTTCGAGTATCGAGTAACATTTCAGATATGTAATCCTGCAAAATTTTATTAAATAAATTCTATAGCTTTACACACATACCGAGTACCTTGATGGCTTATGACACCGTATGTATCCATTTTCATAAGTATGTACAACTGGGTTTAGGTACCGTTGATAATTAAAATATTGTAAGTTGTGAGTTTTGTTATGTTTTAGATATGAGTCTAACGTAATAATATTATTGTGAGATAATGTTATAATATAAAATATATTTTTCAAATTACCTCTACACAGGAGGCCCCGATGAAAATTACAGATTCTCCCTCGAAGAGTCACTCCAAATTCGGACCGTCACATAGAAGGTGGGTAGACGCATTCATCAACAAGACCTAGACAATACTCACCCCATGAACCCGTGCACCCTTACTAACTCACCAAACGTAGCGAACCACTTTAATAGGATGACCCATGACAAAGGTGATGAATCGTTCCTGGGGCGGCGGTACTCATAATGGCCTCCCAAATTATTAATATGTGCTATCCAACTGAAGACAAAAGGAAGATGAGCTGTGGGATAAAATTTTGAAATTTTTTTACATATTAGCTGTTTCCCGGCATACGTTGCAAATGCATTGAAATAAATTTTTTAAAAATGTCCCTTCCTTTCCTTTCCCACGCGTTCCCATTCCCCTCCCGGGTCTTCTTCCCCTCCATCATTCCCCTTCCACTTTCGTCGTCACCCTTCCCGCGAACCCCACCTCCTTCGTTACCCTTCCCCTCCTTCCTTCCCTCCCTGCGGCTAAAATATATGAAATACACACATTTTCATTTATACAAATTTAATAATGCCAGAGCTTACCGTTGTATACATCCAACAACCTTCGCGGGCGTGCGCACAACAAATCACCAAAGTTTCATCGCAATTGTATGAACGGTATGGCAGCGAATAAAATACGAAAAAACAAATATTGATTTTTATATATAAGAAGATTATAGAATATAAGTAACGGATGGGCGGACACGGAGCGTGCGGACGGCACGGATTTGATTTTTACACAAATCTACAGTGTTCCGAGATTGATGAAATTTTGCACACCTTACCTTCAAAACAAAAGGAAGTTCACGGTCTACATCTGATTTCCAAAAACTCTGTGTAAAGCCCTGGCATCACCGGGGGACTTCAGCTAGTCAATGATTGGTGTGTTACAAGAATCGAGAAAATATTTAGGGAAGGTACCCATACTACGTGACCAACTTTTTGCAATTTTTAACCCCCCCCCCCCCCCCCCCCGGTGACCAAAATCCTAAGCAACCCGCCGCTCATTTGTATGGAGCGTGACATTTTGAAGACCCCCCCCCCCCCCCCCCCTAAACGTGTCACGTAGTATGGGTACGTTCCCTAACTAGCATTTTATCGTGCAAAGGTGAAATTTATACATTATTAATTATATTTTTTTAAATACTGTTTAAGAACATAAAATAGGTGGAAAATGGTGGTGTAGCGGGAAAAATATTATGTTAAATTATTCGTGCGGGTTCATTTTTCGCAAGAAATTCAATTCCGTAGAAACGACTTATTCGCCCATTCTGTAATACACCGATGATATAATTTAAGATCTAGTCCAGACGTCTAGATTTACATTATGCAAGCAGTATTAATTAGGTCAATGCCGTCATTTTTTAAATGAATAAATCATTTATTTCTCTTACCTTTCGAGTAGAAAATTCTCCATTTAAAACAATGTCCAACAAAACACTCTTCCTAATCCTGATTCAATACCCAATTTTTTAAATTACTTTGGATTCATTTAGGAATGGACGTGCCTTCGAAATAATTATCAGGTAAATTACTATAAGAGTAACTCGAGAACAGATGTCACATTCATATTATGTCTAATGACTAATGACCCACTGCAACACACTCACGGCTCCATCGAAACCAGTGTCAAGTTAGCCTCTCAGAATTTGGGCTTACTATACCAAAACCTCCTTGATTATATGAGGTTTTGATTATACAGGGCCCGCTGATACTTTAATAGTACAGAACTGCTGACCCTGTACATATCGCAAGTGCGCCCCACTCTTGAATTTGGCAGTCACCTATGGTCTGGATTCCCAAAATACCTGAAAAAAACCCTTGACTCTGTGCAGAAACGGGAGGTCCGTTTGACAGAATCCCCTATCTTATTAACAAGTGAATTGCAATCTTTAGAGCACAGGCATCAAATACGTACGCAGTCCTTATTCTATCGGTATTACAATGGGATATACACCATGGAACTAGCGTCATTGATCCCTTCAGCACCGGTGAACAGTCAGGAAATATTCCATACGCGCCCAACACATTGTTTAAACGGTTGACATTTTGTCACATGAGAACAGGATGGGTTCTTGAGTTCAACACCTCGGCTGAGGAACGATTTGTCGGCCTCTGTGTTTACTCCCTCCTTCAATACGGTTCTCTTCACTCCTTCCTCTCCTCAAAAAGATCCTCCACACAGAATCTTCAAAGATGACATAGGCCCGGATGGATTTTTTTAATCAGAGCCTCCTGTGTGCAGTTAAAGTAAAAAAAAATCTACTGGAGATGTCAATCTTGATTTAAAGACCGTTTGTGTTTTCGTTTGATTGTCATATTGATTTATTATTCGTGTAACCTTCATTTTTTGATCCACCGCAAACTATTTATTTATATACGGACATTATTTAAACAATAGAGCAAACATTTAGACAATTTATACTAAAAACAATAAGCGATTTTAAATTAAAATCAGAGTTACGCAATAATAATAGAAAATAGTCAATAGAAAAACCCGCAATTTATCTTCCATATGTATTTTTTTTTATTTTTACATTAGCTCCACATAGTGGGGCTCTGATGAAAATAATTTCCCTTAGGGCCTATGTCATCTTTGGGAATGCTGTGTGGAGGGTATTTTTAAGGAATTAGGAAAGTAAAACCTATTAGAGGTAGGAACAAATCTGGGGGTCAGTGTGCCAAGGGGTGACGGACGTATGAATCCATCCCTTCCACTGCGGTGCAAGGCGATGGGACGAGAGAGTCCAACTGGAGATGTCAAAGGGTCTCTCTCATCCAGTCTCTCCCGATCCGACCTGCCATGCTGGAGGTGCAAGCAAGCCTCACCGCATGAACCCGGATACACCTGTTAAGTCACCAAGCGCATCGAACCACTTGGGGTGACCTATGGCAGAGGTCTTGGATATCCAATAAATGGTTACAAGGGCGGCGGTACTCATTCCTGCCTAAAAAATTGAATTTGCACAATAAAACGGTAATCTTAAATTTTCCAAACCAAGCTTGATTGTTATACGTTCCGAATGTACATAATTTTTTTGCTAATTTCGTTTGGATACATATGAAATTCTTGTTCAGATTATAGATTTTGAAAATAAAATTGAAAAAATTGGTAATGTATAAATTTATCGAGTATAGAAAACTTTTTTATGTGATTACCGCACAAGAGTCCCTACTGCTCCTGTCTGGAGCCAGTGAGATTATGGCATTTCCAGATTAGCGTATGATGTGAGTCCAAAGATAGTGGTGAGGGGAAGGAGATGGGTAAGAGGAAGGTGGGGAAGCACCTGGCTGTTCAGATCTATTCATCAAACCCGGCTAAAGCCATTTCAAACTGCGTTTCAATTTCGAATGGTGGTCTTAAACCAGGGCGATACTGAGAGTGTCTTCCACTCTTAACATGTTTCCCGGTTCTAAACAAAGATCGGCTAACTTCTGAGACTTATTTTATAAAGCATTGAAATGCAAATCTTTTACTTGGACGTAAAGTTTTTTAGCAGGTACCAAAAAAAGGAAAATGTTGAAATGTCTGCATAAAAATGTGTTAAAATCACCCATTCGCAGAAAATATATCGTATTTACTTAAACATACCAAATTGTGTTTGCTAAAAACTAGTAAAGTGAAGGATTTTATAAATGCCAATGATTATTTGACTTTTCAATTTGCTCTCTTCAAGGATCATTAAAATTATTTAAATATTATTTCTGGCAGAAATATGTTTATTAAATGTTTATTGAAATATTAAAAATGAGACATCTTATTCAAAAATCAAAATAAAAGTTCAATGATTCAACAAATAATATTGTGGACAATTACCTAGATCTTTCTACCATTGTTAAAAATAAAATAATTACTACCGTGCATTATGTTCATAAGCATTATTATAATTAGTCAAGTATTTTAATATATATTTTTAAGTAATTACTACGTATTACCCACCAAAATATCAAAAATTTAATTATATTATTGTAAGCAAATAAATAGGAAAAATGAGAGATTTCTTACAATCAAACTGATCGATCAGTTTTGTAAAATTTAAGTAAGATAAAATATTGTAAAATTAAAAACTGAATAGACATACTTCAAAAAAAATAAATTATTGAGTAAATTTAACACAACAACAAGTAAATTATAAGTACGTTTACAGATTTAATGTAAATAATGTAGGCATGGTAAGATAATACAATATTGCAATATAGGCTGGTTTTAATACGTTTTTTCGACCAACAGAGCTGATTTTCATAGAGAAATTGTTTAGATCTGCAGTATATTGGTTTATTAGATGATGAAATTTTTTTTAAATTCTGTCTTCCTCGTTTATATTTAAGAATATATGTTTTTTTAAATAGGCAATTCACCCTAAAAAGAGCGCTTTGTGTAAATATAAATTATGTTGAATAAAATATACAAATATCGAAGTAAAAGTGCACTTAGGGGGCATACATTAGGGAACGTACCCATACTACGTGACCCGTTCAGGAGGGGGGCAGGGGATCTTCAAAATACCACGCTTGGTCACAATGAGGAGCGGGAGGCTTAGGTTTTTATCACGTTCACTCTAGAAATCTAAATTAAGTTCTGGTTACAATATATTATGACATAAGTTTTATTTTGATAATATTTTTTCCATTATAGGTATGCATGCACTCTTGCCGTCATGCAGCGAGCGCCGTATTAATAAAGACAAATATAAGCCAAATATATTTTTTTTTACTTCTTGTTACCAAGAAATGATTTAAAATCATATTTATGAATTACTACGTGAAAACTCTAGGGGGAGGGGGGGTCTTGGAATATACTGCACGTGGTCACCGAGGGGGGAGGGGGGTTTAAAAATTGCAAAAAGTGGATCACGTAGTATGGGTACGTTCCCTTAATTACGTGAGCTCAAAATGAGGTGGGAGGGGTCCAGTAAAATCTCACCCAATCTCATTTAAACCGGGGGAGTTAATAAAAAACTCACGTCAACTTTATCACAAATTTTGTTCGCTGAAAAAAGTAATGACGTGGGCGGGGGCCCAGAAAAAACCCATCCCACCCTATCCCATTATGCCCCCTCTGTTGAGGTAAATATGATCTTGAACAGTTTTTATCGCGATTATATTTACCTCTACGGGGAGTGGGGCAATAGGATAGAAAGGGGCGGGATGGGATAGGGCGGGATGGGGGGAGGGAGGGGGGGAGGGAGGGGGGTTCCACCAAATCTCATTTAATCTCACCAAGGAAGGAGGGTCTAAATTAGAAAAAAACGTAATTAATATATGCCCCCTTATTGTTATTGAAAATTCAGATCTATCACAAAACACGACTAATGCTAGTTAAGGTATCAGATCACTGTAAACATTTTTTATTTTATTTTCTGAAAGATGCATTTCTTAAGAATGCTCTCACCAAGAAAGAAATTCGTAAAATTGACGGAGATTTAGCATTTTATGTGAAACCGTTTGAAACAGTTCGTATGTAGTATTATCCTTCAGCAAAACTTTGAACGCGTTTTTCTCGAAACTATGTATATCAACCTGGTTAACAACATATTAAAAAAACTCTACATCCGATTTGCATGAACCAAGTTTTAAACTGTTCGAAAATTCAGTCTCTACTATCGGAGAATTTTGATATTCAAAATTTTCATCGTACGTAAAAAAAAAATAGTAGGGAGCCCTTTACAAAAAAATCCCTACATGGTGCCACAGAGACCGGATTTTCTAATAAAAGATGTATGCGTTTTTTTTCGTTGTCAGTAATTTTAGTTAGAAAACACGTAAGGTGAGACATTATCTAAACTTTTAAAGTTTGCATTAAAAAAATAGATAATTAAAAAATTATATGTTTATTTCTAAAAATAACATTTATAAACCTATTTCATCGCCTTTCAAAAACAGTTTTTATTTTTCGGATACATTCAGAAATATTACATTTTTTTTGATTTTATTGGAAAGCAGAAATTTTCTGACCCTCTGACAGTATGCCCGAGGCCTGAGGAGTTAAAAGAATTGAGAATACTATTCTAGCGAGAAGCAAGGACTTAGATTAACGCATTTATTCAGTCTCTTAGACCTGTTGGTTACCGTGACCTTTGACCCCGTGCAGCGGTTATTATATTAATATCTCGGTGCCATTTCTGGGAAATGTACGCCGCCACATGCACATGTTTTGCAAAAACCCGTGTCGGTAAAGAAAAACGGAAAACAATATTTGCTCTAGGAAAATATTAAAATTGCTGCAATTAAAGTGGTTCCTATTAACCCTTTCGCAAACGGAATTATTGTAACAAATAAAATAAAATAAAAAATAAAAACAAGTATATCGCGAAAAACGAAGTAATAATTTAATTTGAATCTCTTGAAAAACATTATTTTAAGAGGTGTATCGCACAGTTGTTGCTTGGATTACTGATGTAGTTTGCACAATACCATTTTACCATCCACGGTGATATTTCAAAATCGTGTTCTTTGATTCCGACACTTAAAAATTAAATAAAAACAAACAAAAAAATTCTCCAGATAATCTCTTGTAAGCGCGTTTTTTTTTCAAATATTTTTAAGACAAAAATATATCCGCAGATAATTAGTACAAAAACCGAACGGTTACAAGGATAAAGGTTGTTAAATTGTGTTTTAATCCGAAAATTATATGTATGACAGACATTAAGGTATTGATAAAATATATTTACATATTTACAAAACCTTGATGCAATTCCACGTTATATCTTATATCTGTAAAAAAACCCGCCATCATCATAGTTTTAAAAAGACAGGGTTGGTTACAGAACCCAAGGCAGACAAATCTATTATATACCTGTGGTTTCAGTCCATTATCTCGCCCTAATAGTCAATAAACTTTTATGGGACACGTGGATACACCTCCACCGGGTGACCAAAATGTTTATTTATAGATCTTTTTTATTATCCTTCAAGGAATTATTTTCGTACTGCCATGTAAACAGGTTCACTGATACCCTTTGACCAATTGACCGATTTTAGAAAATGGATTTTGGCGCAGTTACAACAATGAGCTATATATAGTCTGTATAAGGAGCTAAACGTCACAAAATTTATAAAACTGGGAAGACTTCGGTGGCTTGGTCTTGTGGAGAGAATGATCGAGCACCAAGCACCAAAGTCCCTGCTGAACTCAAGACCAAAAGACAAAAAGAAAGGTAATTGGAGTGTGGGTAAAACCATAAAGAATGTGATCTTATACATTTATACATTTTAGACTTCACCCATATAAAATAAAATGAAATATTTTATTTTATATGGGTTAGGTCGTATGTAAATTGTTATTTCTGCGTATGTGTAATTTATTTTTCAGTTGTTTGCAGTAGTGTCCTACAATTGCAATCCATTTTTTTAATTTCTTGTTTGAATTTGGTCATCGATTATGTTTGTCTAAACGTAGCTGGCAGTTTGTTGTATAGATAGCAAGCTGTGTATTGTAGTGGTATTTTGTGTTACGTTATTGTATGTTTTATACTTTCACGTTATAATTTTTTTTGTAAAATTGCCTTTTTTTCTTTAATTTTGTATCTGAAATGTGTTTTGTTTCCCATATTTTTTGTACAGTGCTTTTATTGCCTGACATTTGTGGTGTTTTGCCTAAAAAGCTTGTGACAACCGTAGGAGTTTTATATGATTTTGTACGCTTGCTAATAGGTCTATTAATGATAGTATGTGTTTGTTGAAATTTATTTTTATTTTTTTGTAAAAAATGTAGTTTGGTAGTGTTTTTTCTATGTAATTAACGTGTATTATTCACGTCAAACATGTAAAATAGTTGGTCTGTGTCAGTCATTCTATGTATTAAAGAATATCTCAATTTTTTAAATCTTCACTTGACCTACACAAATGCAAATTAAATTTTTCATACTTTTCGACCAGCTTGTACCATATTATCATGTCTAGACATTATCAACCTATACAATACAAAATGTATTCTCTTAAAGGAGCGGAAAAACTGGTTAAAAAACCACACCTGCCCTCGCATTAAGGAATTTAACTTACTATGTTACAATGTTAATTTCCTTTCCAAAAACGATAAAATAAAATAAAATATATACACTCGAATCGTTAACCAAGTTTAATATTAACAACATTAAGATCTTTAAAAGAATATACATCTTTCTGAGATGTTTTAGAAAAAAGAACACGACATTAAAAATAAAATCGTACTGCAAAAGAAATAATTGACACTTTAGTTACAACATTACCTATATTAGTTTTAATCAATATTATTTTTCTATTACCCATATTATTTTTAATCTCACAACATTACCTAAATTGTTTTTTTTTTAAAGATGAACTATTCCGGGTTACGAATAACCTGACAATATTTTTTGTCCCGTTCACCCTTTCACGCGTGCAAACCAGAGTGGTAGATATTCTCAGTATCACCCAGGTGTAAGACCACCATTCAGAATCAAACGTTGTTTGCAATGTTGTATATTTTGTTCAATAAAGAAATATTATTATTACTGCCTAGATACAGGTATATCCTAGTGAGACAGGCATCGAAAAACTTAATGCAAACATACTTCATATAAGTCGTTTTCGGTGACCAGTTCTGAATTTCCAGGTACTTCCTCACTTCCCCGTCCCAATCTCCTCCCCTTCTATATACCATCAGCATCGCAACATGTAGGTATGTAGGTTAGGTAAGTCTTAAAAACTGACTAGATACAAATAATTAGTTGATTCACTTGGTAGTGCAGTTAACAGCCGTGCCTTTCTTGCAAATGAAATTCATATAAAACTCCAATAATATTGTCATTTCATTTCCAATTTGCCTAATAAAGACTCAAAGAAGAATGTGCTAGGAAAAATACAATAAAAATGATTTTATGTACACTTCATTGAACGAGGAAAGGAGTGTAAGGAGAATATATGACGCAAATGTGAATGGTAGAAGAAGTCTAGGACGCCCAAGGAAGACATGGCACGACCAAGTGAATCAGATACTTGAGTCGGGTCATGTCAAGAGTCAGAATAATAGAAGAGAATGTATGAATGTGAGTGAGGCAAAGAGTGTGTGCCAAGACCATTGATATATATAAATAGATGAGACAATAAGCGAATAAATTGGTTCAACGGATTTGAAGGTAGTACCTCCAATTCTCTATTTCACGCATTTAGTGGACCAAAAACCATCGTGTCGTGTTGGTAATTTGAAATACATCTGGCAAGCGTATGTGTAAAAGGCGTTCGTGCAATGTATGGAACGGACTATTCAGACTGTTGAACGTTCGAGTCCTTACTACGCTGTGCCCTCAGTCTAAGGACACCTGCATTCTTGTACATTTTTGCAGGTATACTTACATGGCGGCTCGCGCTCGGTATGGAGTCTATTGTAAGTCCCTTAAATGTTTCAATACCCGGCTTCAGAGCATTATATTTTATACATTTTATAAATATAAGACAAAAGTCTCGATAAACTACTTTTTAGTAGTTTGTCTAACGGGTTCTTTACATCAAAGTGATTTAATAGTTACATTTTTACAATTTAAGATATAAAATTAAATAAAAAAATTACAGAAATATACTTCGATACATTTTTACAATTATAGATATAAAATAAAATAATTTTTTTACAGAAATATACTTAGATAAAAGAAAAATTATGAAAACGTGAATAACAATTTTAAAGTCTTTAGTTATTGTAACCAATACAAATTAGTTCTTTCCGTAAGCCAAGTCTTCAGTAAGTTCACCAATTGTTTGTTTTGGGTACAGTTTTTAATTTCAGCTGGAAGCATATTTAAACAACTGGCAATCATGTAATTTAACGTTCTTTGTCCATATTTATTTGTATGTTTAGGTACAATTAGTCTTTCATTAAAGTTAAAACGAGTATTATGGTTGTGTTCCAGCCTGTTTGTATATAAAAGGGTTATTTGTGTGCTGAAACTCGTTCCAGAACTCGCGACCGCGAATGGCGCGATGTCATACTCGTAATTGAAACTTTGAATGCAATATTTTCCATCGCATTTTTTTTTCTTTTATAGTAATTAAGGTGAATATAAAGATTTTTCTAAAAAATATTTGTATTAAGCGTAATCAGTGATTTCGAAAGTTTACCAAAAATAGGCGCAGCAACAGTAAAAAATAACTGGGTTGATTAACATAATTGATGAACTTTGATGTCGTTGTATGCGGCCCTCTACTTGAAAAGTCTGTAAACCCCTGCTTTGCAATCGCATTCGTGCTAGTTCGGTAGATAACGGAAAGTGTCGAACTATCCCTCCCGTACGCCTCCGCAAGCCTGAGATGAACACGAATCTGGAATATATTTGTAAGGCATGGCGCCTCTATTGTATATCTCTATGGCCAAGACCGAGTTGTTTGGCGGTCCGTCCTCTCTGCCTATCCCTGCGGGGAAACGGCGTGATGGTTAGTTAGTTAGTTGGACACTTCATTTAATTCTTGTTTTATCGTCATGTCAAAATGTTTTTAATAAATGGGATTACCAACTTTAATTGACGACAATAGCCGAACCGAAAAATATTTAAAAAAAAAACATAATTACATTCGGTACATACACATTTTTTTAATTGTTTGGCATATACTGCGATTTGGTTTTGCTTGTCTGTTAAAATCTGAGTTGTAAAGATCAACATTGGTGTCGGTGTTACGAAACGGCACAAAGAAACATTAGTTTTTTGTGTGAATAACGGAGAAATTAAATTATGTACCCAATGTTTTGAGGTCAAGGATGGTTGGGTTTTAAATTTGCCACAATGTTTGTGTGCGGTAAAATTAAAATTTATGAGATGACTCGAACTTATTTTACCCAACTCGAGACCATTGAGCCTCGTTCACAAAATAAGTCTTTTAGCTTGACGTTTTAATATCGGGTAGGTATTTATTTTTAAAGGTTTATTCTACTTTTGTAGATCTAGTGGTGCAAAACGTTAAAAAAAACAACCTATTTATATTATTTATGCATAAAATAGTGTCCCAGTGTGAGTTTGATTTTAAACAAATCTATGATTTTATTTTGAGATTGATGAAATTTTGCACACTTGACATGCAAAATAAAAATAAGAGGAAAATTAATGTCTTTCGTCTGATTTAAAAAAAAAACTGCGTAAAGCCCGGCCAACGCTGGGGACTTCAGTTAGTAGTAACTAAAATGACAATAACTTGTGCGTAAATGCTAATGCCAACGAAAATATTAATTAATGTAGTGAACATGAATATGTGTGTAGTTTTTGTTTTTCACTAGATGACGTTAGTGTAGGTTATTTTATTATATAGTTTTGAGGTGTCTCAACAGATGTCAGTAAAGTTGTACTATATGAGAGAGTCGGTGACCGGACAACTCAGAATCATGCGACACCTACTTTGAAAAGTCATTAAAGGTTATGAAAAAAATGGTTAAAAAGATTATGTTAGGTTAGGTTATTAGTTATTGTTATTACTATTTAAACAAAATTCATAACTTTTAAAGTTTTGCAAAGGAGTGTTGAAATGCCACTTTGTTGAGTAGTCGTGGAACCGAGAGAATCAACTGTCGCCCGTTGTTGTATAATACCCGAAAGGTTACGGATATAGCCGAATATATCCAACCGACAGTTCCCTTGCCTCAGATAATCACAGAGCAACCATTAGAACGGACGTTTAGTCCAGTTAAATATTCATTGTAAACGAGACGAAAATAGACAAGTCTAGTAAACTGACCAAACGAGTATAATTGAAACTCCAGATTATCCAAGAAGTATTGTTCATTAGAAGAAATAAAAGAACATCACAAATAAATTATTTATTTGGTAGTTGGAAACAATGTCTGGAAGAGGTAGGAAGAATTTCAATACTGAAGAAAATACAATACTGAAGAAAAAACTGAGCACACTTCGGGAATACCAAACGCGTCCAAAACGAATTTCTATTTCTTCACGTTAAATTAGCGTGATAATGTGGGTGGAAAAATACTTAGGCCAAAGGGTAAAATTGCGAAAAAGTATGTTCAGAAATGTTGATTGGGAAACTGAAGTGTTTATATTGCGGATTAAACGCAAACTGGCAGTTAGTGCGTGTATACTGTTACTGTACACCGCTGATTAATATAATACTACCGGTGATGATTGCAATTGAGCAGAGATAAGATAAAAATACTGTTTTATTAATAAAACAGAAAACCGAACTCCCATCTAATGTGCGGTACTAAAAATATGTAGGGAAACTTTTTGCATTGAATTTTCATCCGCCACAACAATAATTCGCGTGAATATAATACCGATTGTCCAGTTGATTAGTCAGACATCTCCAAATATCAAATTTTAATTTATTTATTGTAAGAAACAAACAGCAATTTATATACAGGTGAGTTATACAAGAGGTTAAACATGAGGTAATCCAAAACAGTTTCTTATGCTAATGTTGGTTTTTATGATATAATATACAATTGTAATTAGTAATAACCATTAAATGAAAATGAAAATAACAACAACAAAAAAATATATATATGTATAAGTATATTAGAAGGAAGAAGGAATAGGAAAGGGCAAGAGGCAGAGGAAGGTGGGATGGGGACAGGAGATGCTCATGCTGTACCTTTTCTATAGTTGTGCATTAATTTAATTAACATTTGTGGTCGTACGTATGACTTCGTTTCGGTATTTCACAAGATTAAGAATATCGATATTGTTAAATTGCGTGTTATATTGCGCGCATATACGGGGGATTGGAGATTTTTTTCTAAGGTTGATCCTGCACGCTGGCAAATGAAAAAAATGGTTTAGTCTGGTTTGAGATAACAAATAAGGAAAGCAATATTCGAATGCTTACCATAAATTAAATATTACATAATTTACATCTGTCTTTGTTTAACGGAACAGATATGCTATAAATAACACCCGGAGGCATAACATTCCGGAACAACAGGGTGAAATTTTGAAATATCCTACTAGTGACCCAGAAAACAACAATTTATTTATTTATTTCACTACATGTTTTGGCGTAATAGTTGATTCGGTGGTGTTACGCCTAATCTGAGTATTGTACCATATAAGGGAACACTCTAACATATAACTTCAAACACAATTCGATTTTTAGGAGATGTCTGACTAACCAACTGGACGATCATTCGAATTTCTACCGATTTCTTACATATATCTCCCTTAAACATTTGAAGTTTTTAAGCTCTTAAAAAAATATATGTTATTTTTTAAGATAATATCTATACATTCCCCACGCCGAAACGCAAATTATATGAAATTCCCTCGATAGAAAAAAATCGCAAACATTCTCCGAAAATTATTATAAACACGTTTGTTTCAGTTATTTTACAAGTTATATGTGTAGCAGCCAGCCTCTGCTACCACATGCTCTGGATCTCGAGTTCTACATACATATGAAAATAATAACAGTGTTTCTTTGAATGCTGTTTTAGCCAACCCCCACGAGATTTTTGCTCTATTTTAAACCAGTCGTGTTTTATTAAACATTTTCACAATTTTCTCATCAATTTTATAGCTTTAAATATTAGCTCGCTCTCTCCAACATTCGTAATTACATATCTCTCCATCTTCTTCTTTTTGAGCGGGGATTTGGTTGTATTATTATGAATATTTGCCTACTCCGGCTCCGGACCGATTCGGCCAGCCACCCTGTAGGTGTAGACCCCTGCTAAGTGACGAAATGTAGCGGGTGACTTACGACAGGAATGTTGGTTATCAAATAAATAATACCCGGGACGGCAGTACGCATACCTGTCTCCCAAATTGAAATTGATTATACTTGGTAAAAAAATAATTCAAAATATTTGATTTTTTTTTATCTATTTCGTTAAGTTGAGCTCACTTCAGGTACACGGACACGCCCTCAGTATACACTGCTATTCGTCATCTCTTCAGTGCTATAACGTTATACATAACGCGTGGTATGGACGAAACAAATTATGTACTAAGTAAAACAAAAATAGCTATTACACACTTACATTATTTAAACATGGACGAAAAGATTTTCACGGCCAAAAGCATTTTCGTTATTTGTTTTTGGGGTATTATGCCGTGTTGCGCTACCTCCTTCTTTAGCCAACGTTTCGAACATCGTTGCAGTGTCCATCATCAGATATATCTGATCTATCGGATCTGCCGGATCTGCCCTGATGATGGACACTGCAACGATGTCCGAAACATTGGCTAAAGAAGGGGGAACGCAACACGGCATAACACCCCAAAAACAAATAACGAAAATGGACCAAAAGTTTATAAAAATTACCACAGTTAATAAAAAGGTTCCAATTTAATTATTATTGATATCACTTCATGTAGCAGATGTTTACTTAAAGCCAGTTAAAATGAATGCATTAGTAAAAGTACAAAAAAAATTCGACTGACATGTTTTTTATCGTAAGTAAATAGTAATATCTATTGATAACATTTTGTAATGTAGATAAATAATGTAATTCACGTAGAAAGCAGAACCTTACCGATATCGTGGGTCGGAATTTCTTCCTATAGTAAAGTAAACAATATGAAGGTTAAAAAAAATAAAGTTAAATCTAAAGCAATATTGTCCTATTGGTTTTATCTGGGGTGATAAAATTTTTAAAGATTTTTATATGAACTTTCTGGTAGAACTTAGGTAGGTAGGTATCTATTTTAAAGTCATTTCCGTCATTTAATAATATAATAATTTAATTATAAATGTTTTGTTATCTTCTTCTTTTTAGCAAATAGAGATAGTGATATCCTCACAGGGATCTACCGAGCAAAGCATTTCATTTACACTAAAATTTAAGTAGTTATAGATTATTATAAATATATTACGTTGCGTTTTTGTCAGAAATAATTATAAAATAAATTAGATTGTGTTTTTTAGAGCTGTTGACTGATTTGGACTTCAGTATGTATTTGGTGTCATATATTTTCTACTTCTGATCTCCCTATGTTTTGTATCCAGATTTTTATTTGAGATTTAAATGTAATAATGTTGTGGTTTTGAGTGAGATTTGGATTTTATTGCAGAGTTTAGTACCTAAGCTAAGAAGCTTTTTTGCCCAAATGTTGCATTTTGTAGTTACTTTTTAGATATGAGACCATGAGATCTAGTATTATTATTATTATTATTATTATTTTTTTTTTACAGTGAATACCGCACAAGAATCTCAACTGCTCCCGTCTGGAGCCAGTGAGACTATGGCATCCCCAATTGGGGTATGTTGTGAGGCTGAAGGTAGTGGGGAGGGGAAGGAGGTGGGGAAGAGGAAGGTTGGGAAGTACCTGGCTATTCAGATCTAGTCACTAAACATGGCTAAAGTTTAAAGGCACGTTTCAATTCTGAATGGTGGTCTTACACCAGGGCGATACTAATAGTATCTTCCACTCTGGAACATGCCGCAAATATACTATATATTATTTTTAATGAATTAATTGTGAAATAACACAAATTAATCAAATAAAATTTATTTGCGCATGCCGGGTTCGAACCCGCGACCTCTGGAATGTGAGTCAAGAGTCTTAGCCACTGGACTACGGAGGTCGTACTAGTATTTCTACTATAATTGTTAGGTGTTATTCCTTATGTTTTGTATTTATTAATGTAAAGCAGTATAATTTTAGTATACAGTGTTGAATTGACAAGATGTTAATATTGTTAGAGATTCTTACAAGGAACTTTCAGTGTAATTTACATAACGTCTTTTTGGGTTATAATTTGTGGATTTAGTATATAATCGTTTGTATTGCCCCATCAGGGAATACCGTAGGCATTCTAGTACCGATTGGCAAATAGCCATGGTTCTAGTTAATGTCTTCACTGAGTTTAGAACTAGGTTTTTTTCAATTTATTACTTAAGAGGTAATAGCACCGGTGAGAAATCTCGACGGTAGGTATTTTAAGAAATTCTCGCTATCGCACCGCGCTCAAAAAAGAACTAGCTATCGATGTGTTGGTGAGACCACGTGAGTGTTTGGCTTGTACACCCTCTCGCTTCCTTTGCGTCTCATGCCTACCGTCTTTCGCCTCATACCGCCATATCCAATATTCTGTTTAGATAAAGCATGTTTCGACTTATTTCGTCGCTAATGAAGTTTTTGAATCGGCCTTGCGGTGTGACAGAAAAAGGGCCCATTATTTTTAAACGCACGAGGTCTGCTATTGTCGGTTATTTATAAATATCGTCGATAGGTATTGTAACAATGTCTTCTGTTCACGCTTATTACCGACAAATTACGAATTATTTTACTAGAACTCTATGTAGGTTAGTAGTTTTAAAGTTTTCACTGTATTTGCGTTTATAAATATGCAGTCAAACCAACTACATCGAATTATTATATACATACATATGATTATTCTCTATGATACATTAGTTATTATTGAAAATTAGTATTAACCTCTCAGGCCTCGGGCCTGTTTTTCGAAAAGTCAAAATATTTCCGCTTTCCAATAAATTCCAAATAACTTTAATATTTGTGAACGCATCCGAAAACTAAAAACTGTTTTTGAAAGATGATGAAATACGCTTTCAAATTTTATAATTCGAAATAAACATATAATTTTGTTTTTATTTTATTAATAACTAGCAGACCCGGCCACACGTTGCTGTGGCTAACGAAACACAACGCCATTTACCCAACCTTTATAAAATCCACACCATCCGCTCGCCAGCTGCCCGCTGCGCGCTGCCCTTTGCCTAAATTGAATATTTGAATTTCTTGGCTTTTCTCTACTATAATAAGCATTTATTATACACATAAACCTTCCTCTTAAATCACTCTATCTATTGGTGAAAACCGCATGAAAATCTGTTGCGTAGTTTAAAAGATTTATGCGCACATACATTTTGAGCGACTTCATTTTATACTATGTAATGATGATGATACCACAAAACTTAAATTTCTACTCATATAATTTGGCACTTACCTATCTTATTAAAAAAAAAACTCAAAAATGCATATGCAACAAAAATGTATTTTTGACCGATTATCTCTATCTCTACATATTATAAAGTCCCCCGCGCCATCTGTCTGTCTATTCGCGATAAACTCGAAAACTACTGAACGGATTTTCCTGCGGTTTTCACCAATATACAGAGTATTTCGTGAGGAAGGTTTAAGTATGCAATTTGTCAATGATTTGTGTAAATTGGTTGAAACATAACGATAATTGTTAGAAGTGTCGGAAATAAGTCCAGCCGCCTGGTAGCTTTCATCGAAAACGCTGCACAATCCTTTTGGGATATAACCAGGGCTGGGCAAAATACATGCTTTGCTGTAATTGAAATACAAATTACAAAATACTTTTTCGCATGTATTTAAAATACGAAATACAAAATACTTTCAAGTCATGTATTTGAAATACAAAATACAAAATACAGTATTTTAACCATTTTTTTCTTTCAAATACAAAATACAAATTACAAAATACAAAATACATTTGGTTTTGGTAGAACCTTTGGTTGCAATAAATTGTCATAAATGCCCTTATCTAAGGGTGCGTTTAAATAGAAGCAATGTTGAGCAGAGTGAAACAGAGACGTGCAAAAATTGACCAATCATATTGCTCAAAAGACACATCTCATCTCCGCTTCACTTGTAAAATTTGTGGTAAAGGACTCAGGTGTTAGGTAATATAATAATAATATATTATTATTATAACACGACATTTGTATAGCGCTATTTTGTTTTATTTCTAGTGACCGACCGAAGGTTCGGTTTCGGTTTCGTCAAGGTTCGGTAAAAAAATCTAGTTTCGGCATCAGTTTCGGTTTCGGCAGAAAATCTGCCGAACCTTCGGCCGCACCGAAACTCTGCATTTGTGAATTATCGCGTGCCGTTTGACTGACTTCCGGTGAGTTCGTGGCTCGTGTGTCATCCACCATCATCAACTGAGTTCGCTGGCCGGTCCGGCGTGCTTGTATTGTGAGTTTATGTAATCACAAACTTCAATTATTTTTATTTATTTCATTCTATATTTAATTTTATTTAACAAGTGTAAATAAAAATTAAAATCTAATCTCCTTCAACGGAAGCGATCTTCTGAATAGTCCCTCCTTTGATGTGCTTGGTGTAAGGCCCTCCGTTCATGGAGATACTTACAATCTTCGTAATTGTGACGAAACCACAAGTACCCTGTTGATATACATACTACTTTTTAATGCTAGTCTCCGTACACGGCGCTATCCGAAATATACTATATAGTCACATGAGAACGGGTCGTTTCTATGACTCATTCTTGAGTTCAACAGCTCGGCTGTGGAACCCGGCCTCTATGTTTCCTCCCTCCTTCCTCTCCCCAAAAAGACCCTCCATACAGCATCTTCAAAGATGACATACGCCCTGAGGGAAATTATTTTTCTCTGGGTCTCTCATGTGGAGTTAATGTAAAAAAATGTTGTGATTGTAAACGCAATTAAAATTATAGTACTCAATTTATGAGGTCCTTACTTTATAGTGAATAAAAGTGTAAAAAATAAGCCGAATTTCAGTAAACAATAGATTTTTAACATGTCTAAAAAAGTTTCGGTTTCGGTTTCGGCCGAAACTGAGAAAGATATCGAATATTCGGTTTCGTTTTCGGTAGAAAATCCTGTTTCGGTCGGACACTAGTTATTTCACTTCAAGTGCGCTCTACTGTAATTAACTTAAAAATAGTTTAGTATTCAGTCAAATTATTCCTATAGTGCTTGATCTAATACTATGACACAAAAATGTACAATACAAAGCAATGACAAGCATTACATAATATGATACAAATATGATAGAAAATGTACAATAACAGTGCTATTATAGCACAGGACGTGTTGCCAACTCTAAATATTAACACACATAACATATAGCTCTGGATTCTAGCGTTTTTAGTCTACGTATTATCTATGTCAGTTTATTTTTCATTATCATTATTAAGATCGCTAAATGTATTTGAAAATGTATTTTGAAGCCATAAGTATTTGAAATACAAATTACAAAATACCTCAGCCCCATGTAATTGAAATACCAATTACAAAATACATTTTTAGGAAGTAATTGAAATACAAATACAAAATACGTATTTGTATTTCAAATACGTATTTCAATTACAAGTATTTCAAATACTGCCCAGCCCTGGATATAACAAAACAATTAATGGTGGGATATTCCTCTTTTATAGATCTACAAAAAAGTCCGCGAAGGCATATATCTATCTTTTACGGATAGCTTACTATACACATTATATCTAAAATGCAATTGATAAGAATAATAAGATAAGAAGATAGAATGCGTATAGTAAAAGATAGATATATGCCATCGCGGACTTTTTTGTAGATCTAAAAAGAGGAATATCCCACCAAGCGTTGTTTTGTTATATCCCAAAAGGATTAGGCAGCGTTTTCGATGAAAGCTACCAGGCGGCTGGAATTTTTCCGACACTTCTAACAATTATCGTTATGTTTCAACCAATTTACACAAATCCTTGACAAATTACATACGTAAACCTTCCTCACGAAACACTCTATCTATTGGTGAAAACCGCATGAAAATCCGTTCAGTAGTTTTCGAGTTTATCGCGAACAGACAGACAGACAGACAGAAAGACGGCGCGGGGGACTTTACTTTATAATATGTAGAGATAAAAAAGGTTTAAAAATAGCCCACCTTAAGTTTTTTTCTAATTAAAATTACGATAACGAAAAAGATAAAAGCACTTACATATTTTATTAGACAATTAAATCTAAATGGATTTATTGTGTTGTGTGTATCATACGTGTGAGTTGACATGTTTGTAAATAATAATGTTTAAAATGTTAGATATATCGCTTGCTGAGGTTTGATTTGTACTCCTGTATTTTTGAGTTTCTTTAAGCAGTAAATACAAAAAAGGATGTGTTAGTTCGTTCAAAATTCTATCAAAAATGTTGGTCTTTTACCTATAGATAGATTTACCTACACATTTTTTTTAAATATTTATTACAGTCAGTTTGAAATAAAGGAAACAAAAATATATAATTTTTTTAAACTTCAAAACTTTTTATTTTTATTTTCAACTTTATAAAACCTTAAATTGTAATATTTAATTACATGAAGACAATATTAGCGAAACTTCAACCCAAGGCTTCAGGCCCAACTTCATAGTACAAAAAAAAGTGCAAAAATCACTTACTTCGCAATTTTTGCAATAAAATAAAAGCACTTAGAAAAAAAACCAACAACGCTAAAGGCTTTGTACCAGTTCACATAAGGAAAAAGGTTGAAGCAAACGTTTTACGTATGAGAAAAGCTATAGTTTGAGCAGTAAATTACAGAAAAGAGCAAGAAAACACGGCACAAAGTGATAAAGTAAAAAATCTGAAAATGGACAAAAAAATGCCGCAAACCATGTTTTTGGTGATCATACAAAATGTTCGTCATACTATTGCAAGTCGGAGAAGTATACTAATGATCCAAATTTAGTAAGCGATCTTCAAGATTGTGGAACAGGACTGATATTCAACAATTATTGTCGTCTCTAATAGCAAATGCAGAAAGTCTTATTATTAACGTGACAAATAACACTGTGGAGCAATTCAACAACGTTATAGCCAAATTTATAGGCGGAAAAAGAGCAAATTTTACAAAAATGGGATAACTTCAGCAGTTGAGCTTCTTGAGCAGTAACTTCGTGGAATAGTGAAATGACAACCCATTCACGAATACAAAAAAAATCCAAGGCCACAGTCCTGGCAACTACACGAAGCATTTTATTGAAAGAAAACGACGTTCGAAGGAGACAATACAGAGGTGTCGAAAAATAAAACTAAGGTATTACGAAAACACGACAGAAAAGAGAAAAAAAGTTGCAGGGCCTGATGAAAATTATGGTCAATTGGAATTAGATCCAGATATGCCAGCTGAATTATTTGAAACGATAAAGAGGAATTTTTCAAAGAATTATCTCCATCGAATAAGGATGAACTCGAAAGGAATACGGTGGGCCAAAGCAATAATAATTTGTGGACAATTGAAAGGCGTAAGCGGCTTACAGCTTCTAACTTTGGACAAAAATATGTAAGCTACGGCCAAAAACTTCAGTTGCGAGAGTATTAAACTCGCTACTGTACTCGCCATTTAAAGGAAATATGGCCACAAATTATGGGAAAGAAAATGAAAACCAAGCAATTGAGCAATTTACAAAAGAAACAAAATTAGAGGTATTCGCCTGTGGACTATTTATCGATGAAAACAAAAACTTTTTAGCGGCAAGTCCGGATGGCCTTTTTGGCAAGGATTCTATAATTGAAGTGAAATGCCCATATAGTATAGTAAATATGTCACCAGAAGAAGGATTTGAACAAAAAAAATTGATAACTGTAAAATTGAAGACAATGCTTCAACATTAAAACGGAATCACAATTACTTCTACCAAGTACAAGGCCAGTTACACATTACTCGTCGTAAATACTGTTATTTTGTCGTGTGGAGTCCTAAAGGTTTGCCGTATGAAAAAATTGAAAGGGACGATTCAATCTGGCAAAAAATTGAACCACTGTTAGAAAAACTTCTACCACCAATGCCTTTTACCAGAAACAATTGACGGTCGCATATCAAGAAATTTACCGGCGAGAGAAAGATCTAAATCATAAATTGTTTAAAATTCATTGTATAGTGGTAAAAAATTTTGTACAATAAAGTGTTTACAAACAAAAAATTTCAATTAATCACTGAAGGCAATGTAAGCGACTCTCAACTAAAAATTTGAAACAGATTTTTTTTAAAAACATAAACCTCACATTGGAGGCACCGAGGAAAAATAATCGCTCAGGGACTTTGTTGGAGAAGTTGTTGGACATCATTGGAGAAGCTGTGTGGAGGGTATTTTTAGGATAAGGAAGGAAAGGAAGTTTTGGGTAGGGAAAAGGTAGGTAAAAGTATGAAATGATGGTGGAGAGTCCAGCTGTAGAGATCAAAAGATCTTCCTCTTCCAGTTTCTCCCAATCCGGCCCGCCACGCAGTAAGTGGACAAAATTATCCGCCACCAAAACCCATGCAGACCTCATCCGTGAACCCGGGAACCCAGGCTCTGTCACCAAACATAGAGGACCACTTGCGGTGACCAAGTGGCGGGGGTGTTGGTTATCCAATAAATGGTTCCCGGGGCGATGGTACCTAAAACGCCTCCCAAATTGAAAATTTATTATAGTACTTGACATAAAAAAATTTAATTTTGCACAATTTTAGTATGAAAGCTCGGTCAGTATTGGTATACCGCGATGAGTCACTAAACAGAAAAAAAACGAATAAAAAATATCGATTACTCGGGCAAGGACAACACTAGTCTACCGATAAAATTCTTTACATCACTACTTCGCATTATATGTTTGTATTTGTCAAAACCCACGTTCCCCGGCCCCCCTCAGGAGAAATGAGCGAAAGGGACACCTGCACGTCGGGCCGAAAATACCTAAATAAAATCTTCGAAATCGATGTTTTGTATTCCCCATTTTTCTTCTCCAAAACTGGACGGATTTAAAAATTTTTTTTCACTAACTGTATTAAAAGAAAATATTCTATGTCGGTACGTTTTGCTTTTTTTCAAAATACATTGTTTAGTTTGTATACTGAACGTTTTTTGACGGCGTTTAAATTAGGCAATTTTATTCATTTTTGGAAGGTCGTAACTTCTATGAGAAGTAAATTATCAAAAAAAACAAAACGTACCGACACGCTAGTGGTCAATATCTATATTATGTAAAAAAAAATTTTGCTCTAGGGTCAAAATCCAGAGAGATAAACGGGGAATACGTTTGTATAGAAAAGCGCAGCTAGTATTTCCTCTTAAGAGGGTATAACCAGAGAAAACCGCAAATATGTCATTTTTAATCAAATTTTAGACGTAGGTATTGACTCTTTTCCACAAAAAATTATAAATTGATTTCAAAAGATTGTTCTTTTATCTAGTAAACGCAGGTTTCAAATTTTGAGAAAAAATGTTTATTTTTAGAATAATAAGGTTATACCTACTATAGGTCGTTGGCAGATTTGTTAAATTTTCAAACGAAAAATCTTATTTTACACGACATATTTCATACCATGTAATCATACATTATTGTAAATCAATACGTTATTTTAATTTTAATTATAGTTCAAATAAAATCATTAAAAAATATATCCAAACACTTATTTATGAAGAAAATTTCTCTATTTTGTCTATCTATTTACGGTCTTACAAATTAATATACTTAAATTTAGTTCAAAAAAAATATATCCGCGCACGTGTTTTGTGACGAAAATACTTCAGTTTGTCTATTTGTTTACGATGTTACAAACTAACATATTTAAGATTTTTTTTCATTCTTATTTTGCTTAGACATTATTGAAAAATGATTAATATCTACTTATGATAAAGTACATAATTTTAATAGTTTTATCATCACGCCTTTCAGCATTTTTGTGTGTAGGTAGGTATAAATAAAAGCTAATTTGGAATGAAATAATATTTATGGATTTATAATATTAAAAAGCTGGTACGGAGAATAATTAATCTTTTTCATTGGAACCGCCCTGTACGATCGTAAGAACATCTTTCGACGAAATGTGGATTTTCGGCCGCTGGCTGGTTGAAGGCCCTTAAATAAGTAACGTGTCCACTCCATTTTTAATTTTGATTAATTTTTATACGTAGATACATCAACATATTAAATTCATATGGTCAACGTTTTCCAATGAGGGACAATTGTTGAGTTTTAAAATAAATACCTACTTTATCTGCCAAAACATAAGACAATATATTGAAGTCACATTGTTTGTTCCATATTTTCATATATTTAATTTTATATGAACCGGGAAAAAGAGTGGTTTACCATATTTATAAATCATTTTAGTGTATGTTCCCGCAATCCTGCTTCAGAGTTCCGCTGTAACCTCTCTCTTCGTTACACGTGTTGTTTATGTGAAAGAGGAAGACGTTACAACGGATCTCCTAGCGGTATGCCATTATCTTTTAAACAGATGTTTTTGACGGCTGATTCATATTTTTTTTTTTTTTTTTTTTTACATGAGCTCCACACAGGAGGCCCTGAGGAAAATAACTTCCCTCAGGGCCTATGTCATCTTTGGGGATGCTGTGTGGAGGGTTTTTTTTAAGGAAGGGAAGGAGAGGAGAGTTCTGGGAAGGAAAAGGGTTTAAGGGGTGGGTAGGAATCTGGGGTTCAGTATGTCCTGGTCATCCGCCTCCAAGACCTAGACAAACCTTACCCCATGAACCCGGGCACCCCTGCTAAATCACCAAACGTAGCGAACCACTTGGGGTGACCTATGGCAGACCTATCATATATGTAATTACAGGAAATTGTTTTACCGACGCGTCAATTTTAACGACTTGAGGCGGATTAGTTCGGATGAGGCGGCAATGGAGGACGGAGTCATGTCGATGATAGGTTACATTATATCGTGGGGTAATTACTGGAACTAGGTAACTCCAAAATTAGCGAACTTTATTTCCTCATCTATGAACGCCACAAACAGAAAAGTCGTAACGCATTTTAATCATCAAGGTACGTAGGTATTTGAATATGTTTTGTGGGTTTCACCAAAAATTGTATCGTTTAATTCTATGATGAGGTAACTCTAGTTATCATAAGTGTTTTTCCTTTTCATCAGGCAACTAGAATTAGCTGGCTATAGCACTAAAATTTGTGATGCACTTTTTGTACGTAACAACCAGGTAAGTCTTTCCATTTTTGCAAACACATTAATCTACGATTTAACAATACTTGTTAGTATAAATATACAACAACAGATTTATCAGATTGATTACATCTTATAATTCAATTTCCAAACAAATTGATTTCAGATAGGGTTACCATCTCTAAAATTTGGCAACCAGGACAAGACGCGTGAAAACACCGGATTTTAGAGCCCAGAACCCGGACATGTCAAGAGCCCAGAACCCAGAACCCGGACATTATGAGCCGGAATGCAAAAAAGTACCTACTGTGTAATTTTCATCAATTCCGAATATAAATTCGCATTTGTTATTTCAAAAAATTGTACCCAAAGTTGATTTGAATTTAAAAGGTTACCTTGTTCAGGTAGGTTTTGGCAAAAGCATTTAAATTCACCAACTCGTCAATTAATTTTGCATCGTCAATATCTAGGTTATTGTCTTTTAAATAAAGCACAGTGTCTTCAATAAGAGCCCGTTCTGTGTTGTTATTAATTTTCGGCAAAAACATCCAGTCAAATTTCTCAAATTGTTTTAACGGTTTCAACCATTCTTCAATGTACGTTTGGATTTCCTTGTAGAAATCGTGTGTGCATTTTTTAAACTCTTATTTCGTGTTTTTTTTGGCCCAAGACTTTATTTTTTTAAACCCGGACTACAAATGAAACCCCGCCCGGACGCTCCCCGGACACCCTCTAAACTAGGACAAATCCGGGGAAACCCGGACGGATGGCAACCCTAATTTCAGAGTTGCTTAAATGTAGTAATTACCCCACGATATTATACTAGTATTTTTATTAATATTTTAAATAAACACGCAAAATGACCAGAAAATACATTTATATGAAAGAATGGCAGAAGATGTAAAATAATGCCCACCATCTTAAAGTGAGCGAAAATAGGTACCAAAACAGAAAACTTCTTTTTTTCATCCCGAAACCACGTGAAAAACAAAACCATGGAAACTGGGCGAAAAAAGCATCGTGTAGAACACACATTAGGCTGGGTTCGGTATCACTATAATAATTCAATATATAATTTGGAATTAATTCAATTATCAATGTTAATTTCTTTTTAATTTCTAGATTTTTTTTTACATGAGCTCCACACAGGAGGCCATGAGGAAAATAATTTTCCTCAGGGCCTATGTCATCTTTGGGGATGCTGTGTGGAGGGTTTTTTCAAGGAAAGGAAGGAGAGGAGAGTTCTAGGAAGGAAAAGGGTTTAAGGAGTGGGTAGGAATCTGGGGTTCAGTGTGTCTTGGTCACCACCTCCAAGACTTAGACAAACCTCACCCCATGAACCCGGGCACCCCTGCTAAATCACCAAACGTAGCGAACAATTTGGGGTGACCTATGGCAGAGGTGTTGGTCATTCAATAAAGGTTCCCGGGGCGGCGGTACCCATTCCCGCCTCCCAAATTGTATACTGAGGAAATCTAGATACAATTTCTAGATACACAATATAATAGTATAATGAGGAAATCTATAATTGGTTTCTCAGTTAGGTAAATTATACATGTATTTAATCATATTGTAAACTGTGGATTTCCCTAAAATAAAATTAAAATTAAGTTAGATATGAGATTCAGCAATTATGATGAATTCACATAATCTTATAAATATGCCGAGTTTGCAACACACAATATATATTTCTGATGTCTACCGTTCCCCTAACGTCAATAATTACACGTGTTTCTCTTTGCTAATACCAATATTGCTTATACAAAACGGTTGATGGCTGCATTCCTTATTTTTAGACAAACTAATATTATTTCTCCTTCACATTCTTGGTTCTTTGAACCTAGCCTAAAGCCGGATTCAGACGGGAGTACAAAAAACACCCCCGGTGTCTTTTTTAGAATAAATATTTAAAGTGATTGTGAATATTGTTATCTGTATTCTGCCATAATATTAAGAAAATGTAAAGTATTTAGGTATTTGTTGATTGTAGGTATATTTGATAGCCTTCGTGGTCGAGAAGGAAGACTCTACAAATAAAGAATAGAGAAAAGACTATGAATCCGGAGGTTGCGTGTTTAAATTCCGGCGTGCGCAAGTAAAATTTGTTCAATTAAACAAAAATAATATAAACTATATTTGCGACAATTTCCAGAGTAGAAGATACTTTCAGTGTGGCCTTTATGAAAGACCACCATTCAGAGTTGAAACGTTACTTGATGTGGACTTTAAGTGACCAGATCTGAAAAGGCAGGTGCTTCCCCATCTTCCTCTTCGCGTCTCCTTCAAACCCCCACCGAACTAAGTTCACCGCACAACAAACCCCAATTGGGGGTGCCATAGTCTCTGCGGCGGTAGGGAGCAGTTTGGACGCGTGTTTATACTCGGTATTCACATTTAAATAAAATCAATTTTTAATTCCACTGCGGTTTTGATACCAAATATATCCATTTACAATCATAAAAACCAACAAAAACATAATACTTAAATTTTATGAACCTTTATGTATATATTACGTCATAAAAACTACAACCTTAATTTATTTTAGAAGGTTTTTAGAACTGAGATTAATAGATATACATCATAGGTTCTCAACGTGGGCGATAGCGCCCCCTTGGGGGCGTTTCAGACCTTCAGGGGCGCGGTAGAAGACCAAGAGAAAATTTGAGGGGCGTTTCAGATTTTCAGGGGGGCGGTGGGAGACTCAGAGAAAACCATACCAACCCATCCTATCTAGCCCCATCCCATCCCATTAGGGGCCATCCATCCACAAAAATATTTTCCTTATCCCATTACGCCCCCTCCGTTGTGGCAAACGTAACCCCATCGTTGTATCCTAATGTGCCCCCTTCGTCGTGGTATCCCCCTCCGTCGTGGTATCCCGTTATGCCCGCGACAATTGCTGTTTCGGATTCAATTCACAGGTTAGGGGGCGCTAGAAATAAAAATATTCTCATAGTGGGCGGTGGGCAAATATTCTCAAAGGTTGAGAATCTATGATATACATGGTGTTAAAAACACAATTGAAAGACTATCCTAAACTCATATTATATTGTAAAATTGAAAACAGAAACATAATTTTTCATAACTCGTGAACACACTGTCGCAATAAGAAGACCAATAATATGTAATGCGTTAATGACCCGTCGCGTCGCAAACTCCCGCTTCAAAAGTATCAACAATGAATCTTTTTGCTCTCGTCTGAGCGCAGCCAAGCTAGAAGCCAAGAAGTTATAAATACGTGTGTTATAATAAAAATCAGTTACCCTTCAGAAATAACAAGCTTATCGGAAAATCTGCTAAGTTAACTAACCTCCCGATAGTGCAACATTCATTTGAGGTTACCAAATAAGAAACCGCAGACGAATTAATCAAATTCTTATCACATTAAATAATTTGTTTCGTTATCTAGAATATTACCTGCTTGAAGCAGTGTACAAAAATCCTTATCAAAATTGAGACAATTTAAGCGCCGTTTTTTTTTAAATTATAATTAACCCATTCATGACGAACTATTTTTTTCTCGAATTTCGTGCTGAAATTTCACAGGGGGGTTGGTTTTGGAGGTAGAAAATGGACATTTTTCTCAGAATTTAAAAAAATGATTTCTTCACCCCCCAGGAAGCTAGAGAAGGGTGAGTTCCATATGGCACCTTCGGCAAATAACTAGTCGGAAATTTATTTTTTTCAACTTTATTCTACATAAAGTAAAATTTTGAACAAACTTATTTATTGAGGTAACCCTCGAAGCATTTCACGCATAGTCCAACCATACAACGTGGTCCATTCTATCAGTTCCGCCCACAAAGAGGTTCCTTGGTTCCCTGAAGGCCCCACGAGGGAAGAAAGCTTCATCTCTCCTCTCCACTCCTTAGTTCCCCGAAGGCTCCACAACGGAGAGTTCTCCTCCCTTTGGTTCCTTAAAGGCCTTACAAGGGAAGAGTCCACTCCACCTTGGTCTCCCGAGGACCCAAGGAAGGAAGAGGACTTCATCTTTACTCTTCCGTGGTTTCCTAAAGGCCCCACCAGGGAAGAGCTCACAGAGGTAGCCTCATTTCTCCTCTTCACTCCTACGTGGTTTCGTGAAGGCCCCACATGGGAAGAGGATATAATCTCTCCACTTCACTTTTCCTTGGTTTCCCGAAGGCCCCACGCCGGCAGAGTGCACTTCCCCTTGGTTCCCTGAAGGACCCATAAGAGGAGAGGTCGCGGAGTTGGCCTCAGCTCTCCTCTCTACGGCTTCTCCTCCTAGTTTCTCCTGCAGGCCCCGTGAAGAAAGTCCAGAGAGGTGGCCTCAGCACTCCTTATTTTCCCAAAGGCCCCTAGTTTTTGAATGGTCCAATTTTTTGTCCACGAGGGACCAGGGAATAGAAGGTCCACACCAGCAGAGCCCCAAGTGCTGGAGTAAGGTCAAAATACTCCGAAATGGGACCCTGTTTCTCGGAGGCACCGTTCGTGACACCGTGACATGACATTCAGCCTGAGCACGGTAGCACACACCTTGGCTTGGGATCTATTGCAAGTTTGTGTTTCCACTCCCTGAGCGATGGGTTTGTCACACTCCCTGTGCTCCATAAATGGAGGAGGTCACCGCAAGCTGAGTCCAAGAGCACATCTCCTAAATGCTCTAGATCAGGGTTCTCTGGATCTGAATCAGAATCGGACGTACCTTTTCCCGTTTAGTGTCGACCACGCCTAACAATTTGGCAATTAGAAAATAATTGTGCTCGAGAGATATTCGCAATTATTCCGCCGTCATCTTCATCAGATGAAGCTGCTCCGGACAAGTCACTCTCAATTGGCGGCTCCACAAACACATCCACTACTTCATCATCATCTAAATTCGTATCCAATTGTTCTTCAAGCAGTAACATCACGTCTTCAACAGTCAAACCCCTAAAACACACGAAAAAATAATGAAATCTTTGAAAAATTACATTTTATGTATAGTGAGATCTGCCGAAAGATCCATATGGAACCAAAAATCAAAACCTTAAATTCACAGTACTCGTTTGAATATAATAATGATTATTTTTCTAACAAAATGTTTGTAAATAGGCAGATAATTTCATTCTCTACAAATCATTTTCAGGTTTGGAGAAAAAATCAAATCTACTATATAAATTTAATGGATTACTTACTTCACATGTTTTGACATTTTGAAAAAATTGCACTTTTTTTCTAACTCAATAAAGACAAGTCTGTCCACGTCTGCACACACAAACGAACTGAACGCAACCAAGACAAAAGTGTTCATACATGCTTGTAGACTATATCAAACTGTATTTGGCACCACTATTTTAACATATCGGCATGATGTGACTAAATGAATGCCAATACTTTTTCGAGTTCCATATGGAACCTTCGTCATGAATGGGTTAAACTACCTTTAACCCCGCAGGTTCATTTTTTCACTTTTGGGAACAATTCGTGTAGATCTCAAAGAAATCGATGTGTCTCCCTTACTGTCATGATGAGAAATATGATTTAAACCACAAGTTCTCAACGTGGGCGATAAAGCCTCCTTATGGGCGTTTGAGACTTTCAGCGAGGCAGTAGAAGACCAAGAGAAAATTAGGGGGCGTTGAGATGGCACAGTGAGGACGTGGGCAGGTTAAAAAATATGGTTTAAAAAATATAAAAAACACGCTAATCACTTACCAATAAAGCAAAGTAAAATTTAATATTGTGTAATTTTTGTTTGCATATGTTTTGTAATAATTTTTATCGCGTATGCAAAAATTCACATATTTCGGTAGTTCGGGAAGTGGATGAAAATTGAATTTGAAGTTTCCATTACATTCACATCTACATTCAATTGGATGATATGTAAAATATTATAAAAATCTATCAATGAAATGGCTCCTCCCTATATCTCTGAACTATGCATTCCGGAAAATATTGGTCTAAGGCAGTCAACTCTTAGATCAGCGACATCTTCTGCAATTGGAAGGTTGAAAGAACCTAAGCGAAATCCGAACACTAAGTTTGGTGATCGTGCATTCGCAGTATCCGGCCCTGAAGCTTGGAATAAACTTCCTATGGAATTGAGATGCATAACCAACTCAGCGGAATTTAGATCCAAACTGAAAACTCACTTTTTTCGATACTCCTTTCCATAAATTCATCATTCTATTTAAACTTTGCAATTTTTAATACTTTTTTTTCCTCTTTTCTCTTTGTTTATAGTTAACTCAATCTGTTAATTGTGATACCTCAATCTGTTTACTGTTGAGCGATGAATCACCTTAATGCAGTAAAGTTGGACTATTAAATTTATTAATTTATTTAAAATATCTATACCTTCCCGTAAATCCAGTTAACCTTCATTATACTTTTTGCACCCGTATTCTCGAATTGTAATATTATGTAAAAACTTCCTACTTCTTCTGGCACCAATCTTAATTGTAAATATATGTGTTAATAAGTCATCAGTTTTAGGTTAGAATCTATACGTCTTAGTCATAAGTCACTAGCTATAAGTCTTAGAGCTAAATCACTAGTTATTGTTGTAAATCTTAGTTGTAAGCCAGTAATATAAGTAGCTATGTCTTAGATGTAAGTCACTAGTTGTAATTGTAAATCTTAGTCATAAGCCAGTAATATTAATGCTTTTATATATTTATTTGTACAGCGCCCTTGAGGTGATTTTCCACGAAAACGGCGCTATATAAATTAGCCAATTATTATTATTTTTATTATATAATATTATCATCGTACGTGTATTATTATTATAAAGAATTTACACTATAATATCATGAATATAAGAAAGAGGGAGGTAGCAACCCGGTACTTGAAATAAATGTTTTTTTTAACTTGCTAAACAAAAAGGTGTAACAAATAATTTAATATATTAATCGAATTATAGATTTTGTGACAGTTGAGCACCCCCCCCCCTCCCCCTTGACGGTAAAATGAGAAATACCTCAACAGTAAAAGCAAACTTCGTCAAAATTCTTTTTCCAATCAATTATTCTTTCAATTACTATTTTTTTTAAATTTAGTTAGATTCACTAAAAGGGTAATCTCCCCTATGTTAAAACTCATCGTAACTATCCTCGTACTGATCACGTAGGTTTAAAAACCACTAGGTTAGGTTAGGTCTTAAAATTATCAATTCAATTACAATTTATTAAACGTCGTTCGTGTTCACAATCAATTATTCACTAAACGACTAAAGCCATTAAATCAGACGTTCCATTAACCTGTGCGAAATGAGAAGTCTTTGTACTTGACCCACTAGACTTTGTGACTAATGCCACTCCAAGGTGTGGAGCTGATATAATTTGTACTGGGAAAATCGCTGCTAAAGCCATAATCCGAGACACTAAGTCCCGCAGACCAAATACATACTCGTATATTCAGTTTTATCTTTGTGTACATAATACAGGATCTGTGCATTTTGGATTAACAGATAAGTATCTATAACATATATAAGATAAGTACATTGCGTCTTCTTGGAATGATAAAAATGTAAATTGGTACGTATGCAAGGTTCCTAGAGATTAAACAATTGATCTGCAATAGTTACGTATTGGGACTTCCAACCAAGGGCGGCTGGTTGCACAGTATGTTCCGTGTACATTATATCACCTAAAATTCCTTTATAATATCTTACCGAAAAATATAAAATCCATGAATCTCATTAAAAACATCACCTATTAATATAATGCCTAATATGAATGTTTATCAGGGAAAGCGAATTCTCAAAGTTCCGTGCGAAGTTGCCCGTTCCCGTGTGCAGACCGAATGCAAACCCCAACGAATTATGTTTTTGTACCGAATATCCCAAACATCGCTGGCGCGCAACGCCGCCGGCCATATGTATGAAAATTGAGCTATCGGCGTGTTCCACACGGACGACTGTGCGGCGTTTATCATACAAAACTTAAATTTGGATTTGAGGCAAAAATACTTAACCAAACTGAATAATTATTTTTTTAATCAAAAGGTATAGAAATACCTAAATTTTACATATGTTTGCTTTTTAATTAATTATAAAACGCAGATTGAGGAATTCAATTTGTTTTAGGTAACCTTAATAATTTTGCCCTTGTACTATTTATACATAGTTTAAAAATACTTTTGTTATACTGTTTATAATGAAATATAAAATAAAATAAATAAACAGTGTAAAAAAAAATGTTTTTTGGGTTGAAATTTAAGATTTATTTACGAAAAATTTGTGTTGTGTTTTTATTTTCTTAGTACTAAAAATAAATCAAAACAATATTTTTTTAATTTTTAATTAAAAAGCGATATGTAGAAGTTTTCGTTGAAATTAATAGATTACTTCGTTTTTAACACTTTTATTGTTTATAAAACCGACATGTTTCGTCAGCAAAGCTGACTTCTTCGGGGTTTTTAAGTTTTCGCCCTTCTAAAACAGCTTAGAATAGACCTTCTCGCCAAATAAGATTAGTGGAATTATTTTTACCTAATGTTGCTGAGTAATCGTTATCTCATAGGTACGGATTATCAGTGAACCACCACATTTTCAGGACAGCGGCCGCCACTGCTCCCAACAGATATAATGTCGTCCAGTCGATTAGTCAGACTTCTCCAACTAATCAAATGTTATTTACCGTTTTACATATTAAATACGCTATAAATTACATTTATTAGTATGAATTTTTGAAATACCCTACTAGTAAGAGAAAAAGATCAACATTTTGTTTACTTCACTACAAGTTTTTCTGCATGATAATTGATAATTGAAGGGTTGATAAGTAATCTGAGTATTGTACCAGACGGACGGTACACTTTTAAATATATCTGCATATTCAACTAAAATTTCAATTTTTCGGAGATGTCTGACTAATCAATTGGACAATCTATATCACGGCTCTGAATCCCAGGGTGGGATTTGACCTCCTTCATAAATTAATGCTTAATGGATCCGATCACCCGCCATTTGCCTACAATCGTCAGACCTTTCGCCTCTGCTGTAGTTAGTCCTGCGTCGATCTAACGACATAACGATAACGTCGGTAACTACCCGATCACGAACCACCAATAATCGATCGTGTTACCTTTTCAAAAAAAATTCGATCGTTTTTTGATTATGAGCTGTTAGTTCGTTCTGCACCCTTGATAGGCGTGGTGAGCAACCATAGATGTATTAGTTTAGTTTTAGTGGAATGGGCGTCGCGATAGAGAAATAGAGATTTATTTATTTATTTATTAACGCCCTTTTTCGGGGCTTTTACATATGAATAGTAAGAAATACACAGTATTTATTGTACATAACTGAACTGCCTTCGTAACAATATTTTATATTTGTTTAAAGATAAATTGAAGATGTCCACTGACTTGGTATAATTGTTTCCCTGCATTAGTATTCTGGGCAAAGAGGAATACATATGATAGTTAGTTCCAGAATTACTGCACTGAAATAAATCCTGACTTCTAGTATTACGTATTGGAATCCGGAAGCTTATCAATTCGAGCAATATTGGACTGTCAACTAAATCATTTAGAATTTTATACAGAAATACCAAGTCAGTGAAAGTTCTTCTGTCTGACAATTTCAGCATATTCATATCATTCAAAATAGTATTGTAGTTCAACATAACTGCTGGAATACCCATTTAAAATTAAGAAAACGTAAGAATTTGTTTTGTATTCTTTCAACAGCTTGTACATGTATATTGTAATATGGGTTCCAGACGGGAGAATTGTATTCAAGTTGACTTCTAACATATGCAAAATATAACAGTTTTATACACTTAATATTGTTAAAATTTCTAGTTAGCCTAGTTATAAATCCCAACATTTTTAAGGCCTTATTAGAGATTTCTGTTATGTGGTTAACAAATGAAAGATTAGATTGAAAAGTGATGCCCAAGTCTTTAATTTGTGTTAATGTCTCCAGAGTATTGTTATCAATGTTGTAATTGAAGATCACTAGATTTTTTATTCGAGAAAATCTAACTATATGACATTTTGAGATATTTAAGTAAAGTCTATTTTCATTACACCAAATTAACAATTTGTTGATATTATCTTGAAGAATGTTGCAATGATAAATATTTTGAATTATTCTAAAAATTTTGAGGTCATCAGCAAAAAGTAAGATAAATACATCATGAAATATTTTTGTAAGATCATTTATAAACAAGATAAATAATATTGGGCCAAGGTGTGAACCCTGTGGAACTCCACTTGTTGCATAAATTTTTTCCGACAATGAGGATTTTATTCTAACAATTTGTTGTCTTCCAGTAAGATAGCTTTCAAACCAGGCTAATATACTGCCACGTATACCAAGCTTTTCTAATTTCCAAATGAGAATTTTATGGGAAACTGAATCAAATGCTTTACTAAAATCAGTATAGACAGAGTCTACTTGTTTTTTTTTCTTTAAAAGCATTGGTTATAAAATTTTCATAAATAATCAAGTTAGAAAGTGTACTTCTACCTGGCATAAATCCAAACTGGTAAGGTGATATTACAGGTTTTATTTGGGCAAAAAGTTTGTCAAGTATTAGGCTTTCAAATAGTTTCGGTATGGTGGATTGAATGCATATTGGTCTATAATTACAAACATCACTTTTATCGCCCTTTTTGAAAATTGGAGTCAAATAACTATGTTTCCACATATCGGGAAAAATTCCACTGGATAAAGATAAATTAAAAAGTTTGGTTAATGGAAGAGCAATTACTTTGATACATTCTTTGATAAATATTGTGGGGATATTATCCGGTCCTGCAGATTTGTTGATATCTAATGATTTAACTTTAGTTACTACATCAGAGAGACTTATGGTACACTGCGAAATATCAAGAGTTTCATCTAGAGTTGTTGATGGAAGAGGAGCATTATTTGCGTCTGTTGAATAAACACTTTTAAAAAATTTTGCAAACAAGTTAACAATACCATCAGTATTATTGCTATGGCTGCCATTTAGGTGCATAATGCTGGGGAATTCAGAATCATCTTCTTTAAGAGATTTCGAATATTTCCAAAAATAATTAACATTGTTTATTATGGAATTTTGAATTTCATTTATATGGTTACGGTAGCAAGTCATAGACTTTTTTTACACAAAGTTCTTAAATATTTAAATTCACTGTAATCAGAATTTTTTTTTATATAATTTAGAGATGGTAAGTTGTACCTAATATACAAATCGGACCATATTATTAGCAATTATTATCACATCGATCGCCACCGAGAACCTGTTCCAGAGTGAATATTCAAAGAATATATATATATGTTCCAGTAATTGGAGCCTGGGAACCGTAGTGACAGGTCATTTCAGATTAACAGAGACGCCCAGGGTACACAATTTATATATTTATGGTTTACCCACCTGCAAGTACCCTATCAAAGACCGGAATCTTTCGACTTCTACCAACACGGCGGCCGGCGACGACGCAACGATCAAGTAAAACTACCCGATCACTCCGCCAGTGGGTGGTGATGAACCCGGGACGTGTAAAATGATCGATCGACCCTCCTCCTGTCTATGGATGGCTCCCTTTGGGGCACCCACTTGGTTATGATTGTCAGTATCCAATCATCTGGTATTCTTTCAACATGTCCAGCCCTTCACAGTGTTCGGGACCTATATAATCTTACAATGGTATAATGCTCAATAAGATAGTATCAATTAGGGATGTTATGGAGCTCCGTAACCGTAACCGAAGCTATCGGATATACGAAATAAAAAAAATATCCGTAATCGTAACCGACACCGATATAAAAGTTTCGGATAAAGGCGGAGTCTAAATGACAGGTTACGACGACAGGTTTTTGTTTGTTCTGCCCGGCCGAGCCGTCACTTGTCACACAAGCCGCGCATGTGTCCTGCAATTTGCATTGTTTGTGATTTATTTTTTGATTGTAGGTGTACAAACATTAAAACTTATTATTTACGAGAACCTATTTACTTAGCTTCAACGTGTTGTGTAAACAAATAGTTATGATTTTGGGAAATGGCAAAATGCGTCCTAAGTGCTAAGTCTAGTTTAGTGTGGACGTTTTTTGATGAAATTAATATAGATTCTGCAAAATGTAAACAGTGCGGTATAAACTTTTCACGCAAAGGAAGTGACACTACTTCTCCGAAACTTCATCTTAAATCAAAACACGTAGTTAAATATGAATAACTGTTGTTGCTGGAAAAGGATACTCAACCAAAACAACAACTACCACTTCAACAGCTAACACCTTTCCAAGAGTGTAAAAAACAGTTGTCAATAACAGACTCTTTGAAAAATAGAGGTTCGTGTGAAAATTCTAATATCCTTAACCGAAATTATCCGAAACTAGCGGATAATCCGAAATAATTTCATATCCGTAACCGTATCCGAAACCGCTATAATATTATTCCTATATCCGTATCCGTATCCAGATCCGAAATTTCGTATCCATAACATCCCTAGTATCAATACTGGGATCGGATTGGATTGTCAGGATTCCTACCCGAGACGAACACTGAAATACAGACCATAACTATCGTATTTAGTGACGTGTGGTGATGACGTCAGAACTGACCCGATCAATCAAAGTGATATGATAAATGGTATTTTAATAAGTTTTCAAGAAGGATTTATTAATTCAACGTGTAATTAAACACAAAAAAACTGGTGATCTATATCAATACGTACTAATAATATGTTTTTAGCTAGGTATAATACAAAACTGATTCATTACAAAAAAGGTTCCCAGTGATAAACTTTTGATTTGAATTACGCTTATCAATAAATTGATTTCGACATTGATTAATTTGGTCACGAAGTGGGTTTTCCATATCGCGAATAAATGGTACTTTTATTTGAAGATTTATGTAACTTAAAAGATAACCTATATATTTATACACTATACAATAATAATCAGACATGTGGTGATATTCAACAAACTGACAAACTTAACTTTGCAGCCGTATGAATTGTTTTCCTCAAAACTGACAACATAATAACTATTATTATAAGCAATAATTATCAGCCTGAAACACTCATCCACATTGAAAAATCTTCCGAGAAAAGATACATGACGCCAACGGGACCTGAACCCGTGCCCTTCTGATTGCCGGTCAGCTGCTCTCCCAATTGAGCTATGGCGGCTTATCTTGTACCCGCCAAATGATTCAATATATACTAGTGTTTCATTCAACAATTACTGCTTATTATATTTTTTCCACCTGAAAACAACCAACTTTAGTTTTTGCGAGAGAGACACTGTTAGTGTTAAATCCCTCGCTAGGTGGCGTCGAGACAAATTATGTCTTCATTTATTGGGGAAATACTTAAACTTGTCAAATATTAATTATTATTTTTAATTTTTAAACTAACGTTTAAGACAAGGTTTTTTAATACATAATAACTAACTAACTAACCATCACGCCATTTCCCAGCAGGAGTAAACAAAGAGGATGGACCGCCAAACAACTCGGTCTTGGCACACACTCTTTGCCTCACTCACATTCATACATCGTCTAATACATACTCTTCTGTTATTCTGACTTTTGACATGGCCCGTCTCAAGTATCTGATTCACTTGATTGTGCCATGTCTTCCTCGGGCGTCCCCAACTTCTTCTACCATTCACATTTGTGTCATGTATTCTTTTTATACTACTTTCTTCGTTCATTCGCTCTACATGCCCAAACCATCTGAGGGTCCCTCTTTCTTAATCTTACTCATTAGTCATTATGCTTACGTCAGCCTTACATTCTTTGCGGATATCCGCATTTCGCACACGATCATACTACCTACATGGTTTTACCGCACATACGCCTTAGGGATCACATTTCAACAGCATTCAGTTTACTTTCATCCTTCCTCTGCCAGTTCCATGCCTCACTGCCATACAGAAGACTAAGACGTAAATTAAATAGAAACACTACGGAGCTCATTTATTAAATTATCGTTGCTCCACATTTGGACTACTGCTCTACAATGTTATATTTGGCCAATGAAGGAAGTTTGAACAAACTAGAAGTTATACAAAACAAAGCTATGAGATGTATACTGGGGAAAGGCAAATACGCAAGGATTAATCAAATGAGAGAGGAGCTAAATTGGATTCCACTAAATTTTTGTGCATAAAATTATGAAAAACCAAATGCCAAAATCCTTTAAGGATGAAATTGTTTTTAATGGAGACATTCATAATTACGAAACAAGAAATATATACAGAGTTCTATTGCCACAAATGAAAAAATCAAAATCACAGAACTGCCTTATGTACAGAGGACTAAAGATGTACGATGAAATGCCTGAAAGTATGAAGAATGAAGAAAGAATGAATGTATTTAAAAAGAAATGTTATGCTTACTGTAAAAATATTTAAATTTATCTAATGAAATGTTACATTGTACTTATTAGTTTATATTCATGTAGTATAAACTAACTCAATAATAAAAACATATAAAAAATCAGGGTAGATATAAGGACTCCATTGTGGACTGCTAGCTTCGCTCCTTTTGACAGTTTTTTATTAGCGCCAACGGCAATCAGTAACTCCGGCATTTACCTACCCTACTTTCAATTTCTCTACCAGCCTTCCCATCTCTCGTAATACATAATAATTATATTGGAAATATTGGGACATGTTATAGATTTTCAAACTGCATGAATAACAAATTTTTAAAATACATTTTTCATCACTTTTAATGACTTTTCAAAGGAGCTGTTGAGTAGGTAAGTTCATTCTGAGTTGTCCGGTCACCCAAAAAATATAGCGTCTCCTGGCTAAGGCTGCGTACACGTTTGCGAACCGAGACGCGAACTGAGCCACTAATTACGGAAAAGGGACGAAACAACCGCAAACGGTGCCAAACGCCACTTTCAATTGCTTAGTTCCTTTTCCATAATTCGTGGATCAATTTGCTGTAATATGTGTACACCTGTTTATACACAGCATAAGGTGTACAATGATTTTTGAACTGAATTCGAATTGCGTTTTTATGCAAATTTTTAGATTTGTTCTAATATAAATTCTAATAACTTATTTCTTCGAAACTAGATCATAAATTGCATATTCATATAAAAATTCATCCATAGTCTAAAAAACTTCTGAAGTACGACTTTGTATCTGGTGTAAAATTCAGGTCTAATAAAAAGCAAGCGGAATAAAAAACTACGAAAATACTTTAAAAAAAAACAATGGTAACAAAAAATAAGTAAAAAAATCGATATTGATAAATACACGGTGTTAGGAAACTAGTGGAAGGAGCGGGAAGCTGGTAAATATGGTAAAACTTATAAATGACATTTTTTATTAAGAGGGAATGCGGGCGGCGTTTTTTCCATACAAACGTATTCCCCGTTTATCTCTCTGGATTTTGACCCTAGAGCAAATTTTTTTAACATAATATAGATAGCGACCACTAGCGTATCGTTACGTTTAGTTTTTTTTTTGATAATTTACTTCTTATAGAAGTTACGACCTTCCAAAAATGAATAAAATTGCCTAATTTAAACGCCGTCAAAAGAAGTTCAGTATACAAACTAAACAATGTATTTGTAAAAAAACGCAAAACGTACCGACATATAATATTTTCTTCTAATACAGTTAGTGAAAAAAAAATAAAATCAGTCCAGTTTTGGAGAAGAAGAATGGGGAATACAAAACAACGATTTTGACGATTTTATTTGGGTATTTTCGGCCCGATATGCAGTTGTCCCATTCGCTCAGTTCCCCTGAGAGGAGCGCGCAGTGGAACAGAAGACATTCGTTACAATACCTATCGACGATATTTTCAAATGACCGGCATAGCTCTTAAGGTGCTGACACACTTGCTCACACAAAGCCGGCTTATGAGCACGCTCACGCTCATGTCAAAAATAGTCAACTGTTCACATTTGCTCAATAATGAGCATGCTTGGTTTGAGCTTTCTCGTGAATAAGCGTACTTAAAGCCAATATTTGAACACACATGATATTTAATGAGCATGCTCATGTCAAATAAATGTCAAATAGAGTCGGTTTCATTAGCTCAGAACTAAACAAAATTATATTACGGCTTGCAATGCAATTATTTAAGAATCTTCTGACGTAAAAAAATAAGGCGTTTGATTTGGGTCCAAGATGTCAACAAATCCGAAAATGACTACATATTAAAAAATAAATGCTAATTTCAATTAGGGTTGCCATCCTTCTGGGTTTCCCCGGATTTGTCCTAGTTTAGAGGGCGTCCGGGCGGGGTTTCATTTGATGTCCGGGTTTTAAAAAAAAGTAAAGTTTTAATATTTAAAGTCAAACGTATACGATTACCCTGAGGAAGGAACCGGTCGGTTTTAAACAAATATAAAAGTAATACGAACAAAGTAACATTATTTCATTTATCCTTAATTAAAATTAAATTCAATTTCCAAGAATACAGCTGCATTGATTTTTACAAAATCCCTTTTAAAAAGGGAATATATTCTAAAAGCTATCGGAAACAGTGATAAATACAAAAAAAAGAAAAAAAAGGCGAGAGGCTGAGGAAAAAGCTTTAATAGCTAGATAATCAATTAATGTACTTATGAGTGCAATAATTTCTTTTAATTTTTGTAGCTAAAGTTATGATTGTTTTTATTACGTAAAAGAAATTTACAATATGGCTGTTGATTAAAACTTTAAGGTGATATAATTGATATAGTTTATGATTATTTTAAACTTAAAAAATTAATAATGTAACTTATTTTACAGTAAGTCTAAACTTTAAAAAGGTTCAGTTTTGTTGCTTAAGATTTAAGAAGAGTGAATTTAGTTCATATTATGTTAAGAGATATTTTGTTGTTTAAATGGCTGCTGATAAAAATTTAAAGATATAATTATTATTGAGTTAAAGAGTTACCTCAAAAATTGTAAGACTGAATACTAAAATGGTCTCAGTACTTTAAGATTTTTGTTTAAAAATTTAATTGAATTTTGTTTAGCTTAATATTTTAATAAGGTTTTGTTTTCATAACAGAGTATATTAATAATTTGTGTTTTATTTTAAGAATAAAAAAAATTCTAACTGATTATTAAAACAATTTGTAACAAACTGTAATAAGATTCAGTTTTGTTATGTACATTTTTATAATGATGATAAAAGATGACCAAATTTAATTTTAAAATAAATAAATAGGTGATTTATGACATTTTCAACTTTTTTTATTACACTGACTATGTTTAAAAAAACCTGTTGACATGTCCGGGTTCTGGGCCCTAAAATCCGGGGTTTTCACGCGTCTTATCCTGGTTGCCAAATTTAAGAGATGGCAACCCTAATTTCAATAGAATATTGTGTCATTGGAGGTAAAGGAGCTCTTGGGGAATTTGTAAATCTATTGTGGGAATTTTAGTGACCTTTTGTTCCAAATACATTCCTGATTCCCATAATAAATCACGAAAAACAAAGTTTTTTCGTCTTTTCGTCGATGCGAACTGAGATCGGATTGAAATGAGCATGTTCAGCCAACCTGTTCACACATGCTTAGGGCTTCCGCTTCCACCCGATAATCCATTGAACGTGCTCATTAATCAAACGGCTGATGATTTGTGAGCATGCTCATTCGGCTTTAAATGAGCATGCTCATTACTAGCAACGTCACTGACACACACGCAACTAGGTAACTTGCTCTTAGGCTTCTAATGAGCAAGTGTGTGCGTATTATTCTTTTATTGAAAGCGATGACGGTTTACTTATAGTATCCGTGAGCACTAAGGAGTAATGAGGGCCCAGTGTGCTATTTCCTAATTTAACTCATAACCCGATCATAACAAGTTCACCAGGGTTGCCATTGGATGCGTGGCTACGTCTTGTAGTGGTTCCACAATTGGTTCTCCCAGACTCCCAGGTATCTGAGCCTTGTTCTCATCATTGATTTTGGCACCATAGGCGAATTGGAGTCTCTTCATCCTCTTCACACTTCCTGCTTCCATTCGTGTTTTCCACTTTCAACAGCTGCATTTATCTCCTGAGGTGGTGGTGTCCCGTTAGTAGTCCTACAAGTTCCCTCAGCGAGTTTATGTCCATAACGAGTAGGTAGTTGCCCGGTTCGTCTAGAAGTCTATTAGGTATATGGTCTGTTTACGCGTAATAATAATAATAACGTAATATTTGTTTAGCGCAGTTCTGTGTTATTTCACTTTAAGTGCGCATAACTATCAGAGTACTTTGAATTGCCTCACATGCCGGTTGCACTCTTCCATCCCTTTAGTGCTGGGATTTGACCCATCTTTCAAAACGTGTATGACATCACTTTAATAAATTTGGAATCGATTTTGTGGTACCCACCTACTTAGAAGTTTTTGTTTTGCTTTTGTTTTCCAAAAATTCTAGTAAGAAATTTTGTGTGATCAAATAAAAAATGTTCGGTCGTTACAGGGTAGCTAGGTATAGTCTATCTACCTATATACCAGCTGTTTATGGTCTTTTAAAATGTTTCGAGCTGTAGACCCAGCTCCAATAGCTTTTTTAATCCTTTATTTGCAGAAAAAACTAATACATAAAGTAAATAAATCGAAATGTTTGGGAGGTAAGTTTTTTTTTCATTAATTTCCGGACACCATGTACCTACAGTTAAGGGCTTTTGTGTGACCGAGCCCATATTAGCAGGTTGTGAATTGATCAAGTGCAAATATATCTAGGTGTGTAAAAACGATTACCTACCCAGATTAGTCAAAAATATTATATTGGATACCTAGAAATGAGCTTGAATGTAAAGCAATTTGGTAGGCAGATAAATTTCTAAAATCAAATACCTAGGTACATAATAATTATTTACAATTTTGTAGGTGAAAGACAATAATTTACGAGCAATAGTTTTGGTACCTACCTACCTAATCAAGATTCTGGACCATTTTAAAGTACCTAAATATGGCGGTGAAAAAATAAATTTGGTAGGTACCTACCTACGCAAGTACTATAAAAACAATTGTATGGTTGCTCACCTCATAGCTCCAAGTGCAAGGAACACCCGCATACTTCTTTACACATCTTCCCAGTTCAACGTCCTCGTGGGTTGTATACAGGTTCTTGAGACACTCCTTGATATGTGGCGCAATCCGCTTTAAGGTTTCCCTGCTGAGGATCACCCCAGGCCCCCCCATACAGAAGTTCTCGTCGTACTCCAAGGACAGAGAACCGAACTCTTCTGTATTCCCTCGGCCGGCCTGCCCAATGAACTGGGCTCTCCTGCTGTCGACAGACCTGAGCAACACTTCAAGCTTGTCGGCCCTGATGAAAACATCATCATCAGCACGAAGAAACCACTCGAACTTGTCTATAAAGTTGTCATGCATGTAGAGAAGCATCATAAACGACTTCTTTTGAGGAGGGTAACTATCGTCAACACCTTTTAAAGATACTAAAGGCAAAACTTTACTCCGCGACACTTCAGAACTGAAAAAAGCTAGACGACCTGGCAATTCCTTGCCCCAGGTCTTGTAAACAGCGTGAGCTCTCGTTTTCAAGTATTTCTCAGCAGTCATAACCCCCACAAATAAAAGGTTCGTTTTTGAGTTGTGCACTGTTTTGTCTTCTGTAAGTCCTATGATTTTAAAAGGGTCAACCTCTGGAGGCTCGTTTAATTTATTAATTGTGCTTATTTTCCTGCCGTATTGCGAGCAGCTGACTGAACTGTTGTCCAGCATTGTTTCTGTAGCATTCCTCGGGTATATCCTGAATAGGTAGCCTGTTAGGACTCCTAGCAGGATGCCTGTCATGAGATGGAAGCTCCTTTTTCTCCTGGCCATCTTGTAATTATCTTTGACTCTTGAGGGGCAGTAGGTATTGTCATTTATGGCTATGAATTGGATCCTCTCCCCTCCGCTGTTGCGGCTGAGTACGTATTTAATTTGTTTGTTTTTACAGATGACCATGCTGTCAAATGCGGCAACATTCGTCTAAACACACAGGACACTCAGCTTCTGGATTGAGGAACCATCTCCCTTCAAGTAACTTCCAAGTACTCCGAGATTGAAGCAACTGCATTTCGGCAACATTCAAAACACAATTTTTTACCGCCCAAATCCCTGCATCATCAAAATAACTGGTGCAAGTCCGCGAGCTCGGTATTGAAATGTTTCGTAGGCGTTATTATTATTTGATGGTTTAATTGGCGTATTTTTATTTCAGCTTTTACCCAAGGAACGACATTTTAGACACTGTCAAACTTCGAGTGGTTTGTAAATTGGATAACTGCAGCGCGATAAGACATTTCATAGCACGTATTCTTTATTATTGGTTAAAGAAACGCTATAAGCACGAAATCTTTCAATAAAAAATTCTAAAAAATCTGCAACCACCTCACAGTAGATATAAAACTGAATTATTTCAATTGCTCTGTGGTGATTATTTAAAAACATTAACAATTATTATTTGGACTCGAATTAATTCAATCGATACCGCAATCAATATAATACAATACAAAACTAAAGGATGATCGCGATCACACAGGTTTACCGCACAACGCTGTCCAAGTCATTAAATTGGATTAAAAATTGGCACACATTCCACCGACAAGGGAATTTAATACGTAGAAACGAGGCAATTAGAACAGTTCAAAAATTAACACAATCCCGTAAATGTTAATTCACAAAAATGCCGGTAATAACGAAGTAAACATAAACTACATCGCCTTGACATTGAAAGCAAAAAAATAGATTAAAAATGGAGAGACCCTCCGGGCACGGGGACGAAAACCATACTAAACCAGCCGGCGAGTTCTATATTCATCTCAAGTCTGAAATCTTGAAAGTTTACCTATTCAACCGTAACCGCAGACATACTGCCGATCGTGCGTCTCTTTCTTATTGCCCTAGATCTGAAGCAGCCGCGACTGAGATAGCTATCTTTTAAGTAGGTCTGCCAGCGATGGCCGTCTAGCGACAAACTAAAAATCGGGCAACACCGTTATGCCGATTCACGCAATATGGCATCATTCTAAATTCGAATGAATTTGAATAAGCGCGCCAGAGTTTACTAATATACTTTTTTATATTGTATTGTAAATAGATATTACGCCAATTTTATATGGAAAATCTGAATGCAGTACTGATTGTAACGGGAGACAAAGTTACCAAGTAAACCAGATGGCTGTTAGGTAGGTACAGATTATGTTTTTGAGTCATGCAGCGTACGAGTTCAATGACAATAATTTAATAATTATTTCAGTATTGCAATTATCAAATAAGTTTATGAATGCTCGTGGAGTTAATGTAGGTAATATAATAGGAGGTTGTTATGTTGTAAAAAGTTGTAACGGGAAGTAACACGCGCAAAATAAATTACAGTTAATATCCGAAAGTTAGGTGTAATGCCTAAAAATAGTACAATAATGCTTGTCTTTTATTTTTGCATTACTTTTGCTTGGCTATTATTTGTTATTTAAGGGCCCGCAACCCGGATTTGTACCGATTTATTACACATTTCCCTTAAACACGGTAAGTTTTAAAGCTCTTAAAAAATATATGTTATTCTTGAAGATTAATCTAGACTTTGCCCGCGCCGAAACTCAAATTATATAAAATTCCCTCGATAGAAAAAAATCGCAAAGTATGCTCCAAAAATTATTATTAACACGTTTGTTTCAGTTATTTTAAGTTATATATATGAAAACATTCACAGTGTTTCTTTAAATGCTGTTTAAGATAATGCCCGCGAGATTTTTGCTCTATTTTAAACGAGTCGTCATTTTCGCAATTTTCGCATCGATTTTTTTTATTTTATTTTTTTATTTTAGCATATAAAATATAATGTACATTTAGATGATGTAATAATTTGCGTACATGTTCATGTTCAAATATCTTAATTAATACCACTCTTCCATGGAAGCATTAGCTTGTGTCTGGAAGAGTAGTGTACATTTTTAATGCTCTATTATATCATAAGTTCTTAAATTACAATGTGAATGTAAAAAAACAATAAGTTGTAAGTTTGGTGTTATGTAATTAGAAGTATTTATCAACTATCAAACAATTTTATTATTTGGATAATGTATCTAGAATTATTGTAATTAGTTGTTAAAAACAAAACAAAATTTAACTTATTTGAAGAATGGAGTATCACTAGGAAACTGAGTTATAAGTTATTCTTGAGATTAGATTAGTCGGAAACTTTTTTTTTTTGAGATTATCTTTAAAATATTTTTTAACCGTGTTTATTAATTGGATTTTATCATTAATTTTTCTAATTTCATCCGGTAGTCGGTTGAAAATAAGGCTTCCTTGATAAGTATAAAAATTTTGTGCGAAGGAAGTGTTTAATTTTGGGCATAAAAAATATATTTATGTCTTGTACGGTTTTCAGTTATAAATTGATACTTTTCTTTTTCTTTTATAATTTGAATCAATGCATTTCTATTGTACAAATCTTTGAAAGAAGGTACTTGGAATTCCTTAAATAATTGATCCGTTGGGTAGTCAGAAGGTTTTTTTAATATAATTTTAATTATTAGCCTCTGCACATCTTCAATTGGGGAAAGATTAGTTTTGTATGCGGATCCCCAGCTAATGATTAGTTTTGTCGCTGTAAATTTCGTAATTTCGTAATTCGTAATTTCGTATCTCTCCATCTTCTTCTTTTCGGGCCCGGTTGCAGAGCCTTAATATACCTAAAATACCCTGCCTTAAAATATTAAGATGAATTAATAGGCCACTTGCGTGGATTTCATAACGACTTGGAAAAAATCATGTGGATAGATCTTTTTACTAAGATTAAGAAAATGTTAGTAAAATTGTATAGAAATGTACAGTTTTTGTTATTTTTAAATAAATAAATCCATTATTTAGGCTTGTGACGTCACTACATGAAAATGTCCCGTCTCCGAAAATGTTCCTATTATTTTTTTTAAATTCCACACTGATTTATTTTTTTATATGGCATCACTTTGATTTCAGTCGAATTTTTGAATTCGTTCACTAGATTTATTGTTTGTTCTCTGCGAACTTATCTTTGGTTTCACTTTTTGACAGATGCTCTGAAGAGAACCCCGTACTTTTAATGATCTACGGGGTTCTCTTCAGAACGTGCAGATGATGTCGGTACGTGTTTTAGAGGTATAATGATTATGGTGCTGATTTTAACAAAATTAAATTTTATAATATTGGTATTATTATTATAATTTACAAGTACAAGTATATTACATTGAATTTAGTAATATAGACGCTGTTCATTATAATGATTTATGGTCAATAAGATGGATCAAGGAAAAAAAATATTTATGAGATGTAATATTTTTGGTATGCCTCGTTATTCTCCTGTGCCATTCGTGTGGAAAATGTTTTTTTTTTTTAAATGATTTTCGGCTATGTAATTATCGTTTTTTCAAACCTATAAAATTATGTCCCGTCTTTCCGGTTTATAAAAAATGGTCTGATTTATCGGATTGAAATTTTCAAAAAATCCCCAGGGTTTCAAAAATACAAAAAAAAAAAAAAAAAATACAGAATATCTTAGAATATTTGCCTAAACCGGAAAAAAATTTGATGCAAGTGGCCTATTGTTTGCGCTCGAACATACCTACCTACGCAATACTAATGTGAATAAATTGTTTGGTCCGTGAACAAACTCAAATCTTTGAAGAAAGACTAAATACAATATTGTTTCGATAATTCAATATTGTATTTTATTTGTACGCCATTTTTATAAGATTTGAGTTTGTTTATGGACAAAACTATCTATTAATGATCATATTGCATACGTTCGGGCGCAAATAATTAATTCGCCAAACTTTCAAGAAGTGTGTTTCCTAAAATAATTAAACTCGCGCCATCTATGAAAGGGCAGATTATGAATTATTTTAACTATCACAATGGTTGTTCTTCAATTGTGTAAAATTTAAAAAATGTTTATAAGTAGGGGCGTGTACTTTAGTACACTTTCGATTACATATTTCGATTACATACAGACCTGGTGAAAAAAAATTCGAGTGCAGTTTACACGCGGTAGAAGTAAAACTTTACCAAAACAATCTCAACCATTACTTGAAAAGTGAGGTCATAATCAAAACGACCAATGACCGCAGACCTAGCTAATTTCCGTTTCATATCTCAACCAATAGGAGCCTTTAAAAGTGACATCAAAGCGGCCAATGAGCGCAGTTGATGCGTCGCAGGTGCAGTAATCGTCATTTCTGTTTAATCCTAATTTTAAATCACAGCGGGGCTATAGAAGTTTCACTTCAAAAATTCACCAAAATATTTTTTTTCAAACGGAATATAAAACGTAACCTACGCGAAAGAAGAGTGTTCTTCGCCTCAGTTTAGTTCCTAAAATGATAATATGTATTTACAATGCAAAATAAAATTTAAATATTACATACGTTACGTTCTATCACGTCCGTCAAAAAGTAGTAGACATGCATCATTCCTTTAAGATTCGTTTACGAAGTACCTACTTATTCGGCACCTGTTAATAATATGTACTGTATAGTTGTACCCTATTGTTTAAGTTGATACCTACAATAATTTAAAAAATATTATTCTTCTCACTCGTGTCGTTTGACGTCATAAAACGTACATTTTCCTATATACGTGCAGAAGTACCTACCTTCGTGCATTATGTATTATGTCTCTATTAAAATGACCAAGCGAATAATCTCATTGTGTCAATAGAATCTGTGTTCAAATAATTTCATATTATGAGCTGAGAACATTCGAATACACATTGAAAGCCGTACAATACTGCGAAAATTACGATGATAGAATAATAATTTCTGAGGTGGCAACAATTAAAAAATGTATTTATGTCAAATAGGTACTCATAACCGTACTTTGGATTGGTTTATTTGTTAGATCTGAGTAAAAAAAATCATACTTCCCATTCTTTCACTTTTGGTTCTCCTCTTATAAGCATGTACTCCCTATTGCCTAACAACATCTTCCTTTTGAAAATCATCAACCCACTTGCTTTACGAAGTTGTACCCCTGTGTGGCATGCAGAAACTAATAAGAGTTTAGTAAATTGAATCTAATGTTTATTTTTTCAAAGATGACACCCTTTTTGAAAAGATCATTCGAATTCGTTTAAAATTCATGCGAATGATTTAGTCGCTTTAATCGAAAAGGAAATTCAAAACAAGCTTCGATTTAAAATGTTTCGATTGTGCCCATCACTATTTCGAAGAATCTACCTAAACGAGAAGATAAGAGATGGTCACAGAAAAGATAAATATTTTCTAGTGCGGGGTTAAGGATTTATTAATATTTATTAAGTTTAAATGCGGTTATCAATATTCTGGATATCATTATCTGCAAAGTTACAACCAATGCAGAGCCTTGGTCGAAAACCCCCTATTTCTTGCCATTGTCGGTCTCCTGCTGTTTGCCTCCAGAATGCAGCAAGTATTTGATTGTTCGGTGATCGTACTGATATTGACTCCTGAACTTTCAGCCACCTTAATTTACGCCTCAAAAGTCCAAGCACTCCTCGTACAAGTTGTTGAATCTTCCGAAATACTTTAATTTGTTCAATAACAGTTGATGAATCTTTCAAAGACTCAATTTGTTCAATAATAGAGACTGAAATTAAAACCTCCTTGCTAAAACAGAAGAAGAAAGCAGTGATCAAGGTGTACTAATCAACAAGGCCAAAACAAAACTAATGGTGATCGACAGGGTAACCTTTGTAAGAACAAATAATGCTAACACAGACTTCGAAACGGCTTTGTATTCCTAGGTTTGTCTATAAGTGACAAAGCAGGTTGTGAAACAGAAGTGAAACGAAGAATTTGCATGACAAAAGACGCCATGAGAACACGACTGAAGTAAAACTTCACTAACTTATAAAAGAACATATGACATTGACATTGATATTGGCATTGACATTGAAATTGACATTGACATTGACATCGGGGTGACATATGACATTGGGGTGACATATGACCATGGGGTGACCTATGACCCTGGGGTGACCTATGACCGTGGGGTGACCTACGACCTTGGGGTGACCATTCTTATCCTTATCCTTATCCTAATCCTTATCCTTATCACTCCCCTAGTCAAGCGTGTGTAAAGGCCCGACCGTTCGCCTCGCCATCGATCACCGTTCGCCTCGATTACCGTTCGCATCACACTTTTCGTAACATCACACTTTTCGTATCACATCACCACTTTTCGTAACACATTACCACTTTTCGTAACGCATTCACCAGCTTACCCCCCAAGTCCAGCGTGCGTAAAGAAGTTTTACTTCAAAAATATGCAGTGACACGCAGAGGCATAACGAAGACCACCAAGAAAAAACTCGTCTGGGTGTTGATTTCCTCATATTTCTTTACCGTGTGGAAATATGGAAACTTAAAAACAGCGAAAGAAAGCTGATAGATGCCCTCGAAATGAAGTGCTGGAGAAAAATGCTCAGGATTTCATGGACAGCCAGATGCACAAATGTGTCCATTCCGGAAGAGCTAGGCATCCACAACAGGCTTTCAACTATACACCGACGACGTATTTTAAAATACTTTGGACACGTTGCTCGCCAAACTGAAGACTCCAATTTGGAGAAACTCATGGTCACTGGCAAAGTGGAAGATTGAAGAAGCAGAGGAAGGTCACCAATGCGCTGGAGTGACCAAGTATCACTGGTACGTCGGTGTCCTTCACTCTCCAAGCAGCGCAGAACGGCGAGGAGTGGAGAAGCCTTGTCCACCATGGAAAATGGAGTAGGGGTTAGCCATCTAGGAGAGGGTGAGAAAAAATTGAAGCAACAAGAATAGGTAGGTACCTAGGTTAAGTAGGGACCCCACCTGATGATCTGTGCCATCATCTTATGCAAGATTGAACTGTTTAAAAATGGAAAGGAATTGTCACGGGTAGTTAAGAATTTTTCATCATAAAGCACAATAATGTAACGTAAACTCAGTCAATTAAATACAACCATCAGATGGTAATAGTAATATAAGGCCAAATGAGCCGCAGTACCTACTAGTCAGCTAGAAATATGAAGGGTATTGTTATAAATAAGCCCTAGCTAGATAGAGGATTACGAAAGAATCCATAAAACAAACAAACAAAAAAACAAAAAAATCATGTATAGCATGTAAATCATGTAATCAATAACTGCAATACAAGTGGCAGTGTTTTACTTCAAGCTACGTCACGCGTTCGAAATTTTGAAAGCGTCCGAAAGAGTTATTTTTCGAAAAAGGCCTGTATGAGCTAACCTTGTTAAATGCATTTTCTTTATTCATTGCTTTGACGGTTACATAATTTGTGGATTTTTCGACCACCATATTAGGCACATGCACGTGTTATGGAGGTCCATTGTGTCGACGGTGGTCGACACTACTCATTCTATTTCTTATTATTTTATTTGTCATAACCATAGAGCCCTATATATTACCGTATGTACATAGATAACAGAATAGCTTAGGTGGGAATGCGCCATTAGGTAAGTATCTACTCTGCAAAAAGTCTTTCAAATCAATTTATGAGAGAAATATAAACGTAGGCAGGTAATTACCTATCCAGAGGAAATCATATTATATTGCACCTATTGCCAACAGGATATTGCTGAATGGATTATGCAAATACCACGCATTGCAATTTTTATTATGAGCAACAATGCTTTCTAAGGTCGCAAATAAATCATCTTAAACGAGACATCTTTGAGACGATTACAAAAAGCAATCATGAATTTATTCGACGACCTCCCCGATAGATCGGTAAGATCCTTGATATAACTTTTGTACAGCCAATATAATAGATATTACCTACGTATATTAATGTGATTAGAAGATTCTCAGTGCCTACACAGGGCGTTAAAAGGGACGCATCAGTAAAAAACTTTAAAAGCGATTCCTAACCTTAAGATGAATATATACGTGAAATCCTATTTAGATATTATTTTGATTAATCTTTACGACGAATCGGCTTACAGTATGAACATCAAAAAATATGCTACGAATAAATTGAAGCTTTAACTACTTTATCTATGTATTGGAATTACAATAAAATTATTATTTACGTAACAAAAAATATAAGCGTAAACCACAAAAAAAAATGTTTTCTCATGACTTAACTATGAAGTAATGTAAGTAACAATTTTTAAAAAATACCCCTTTACGGCTAAGACTATTTTTGACTTTATCTACGTTCTAACTTTTTTCGTTCTTATAAAATTATGCACAAAATAAATAAAAACCACTTTTTCGCTTACTAGCCTCGTGCAAAAAGACGCTCGATTTTAAAATATTGCAGGCATGAGATTCGACATATTTCTAGCGTTTATATTCCTCTTAATCAGAGTAAAAAATATTAGTAAAATTATGGTCTCTGCTGAACTTTTTTCTGTACCGCCTACCCCGGAACCATTTATTAAATAACCATCACCTCTGCCATAGGTCACCCCAAGTGGATAGGGAGAGACTGGTAGAGGGAGACTTTTTGATCTCTCACACCTTTTTCAATCCCAGAATGCTCTATCCCTATCCCTCCTTTCCTTAAAAAGAAGGACATAGGTCTTGAGGGTAATTATTTTCCTTAGGGAGATGATATAAAAAAATCTATTATTTAACATCTGTTTAAAATGTCTACAAGTTTCACCACCCCAGGGCAATTGTTTACTAGTTAATTTACGGTACAATGTATAAGTAAACTGCTCCCAGCGAGAGCTCATACTAATAACATCGACGTTAGTCCTCCTCCTTCTCAAGCGTCTTGTTTGAAAACTAGATATATAGAAGATACCAGAACGACCGGTCAGTGGTTAAGTGGGCATCGCGTTTGGGTCCCACCCAGGCGTTCCGTGTTCGATTCCTCGGCTGGCTAAGTCCTCTATCACTACTCAAGCAACATCTTCGGCTTACTGTGGTGGTAGTAGGAGATTTTCAAATATTGTCGAGTTATTCGTAACCCGGGAATGTTTATCTTTCTTTAAAAAAAATGATAACATCACTTACGATCTCTCGTTGGGATTAGTAGACATTTAAACAAACAGAATAAATCGTCATTTTTATAAAATAGAATTACTAAACAATTACACACTTAACATTCTAATACTATTCAAATTTACAATCGGGCTGTAGGAATCAAAATAAAACTTTTAAAATTAATGTTTTTAAATCATACGTGAAACAATTTTTTGTGTTCCTTCGGTGTTGAAAAAACATCTGTTAAAATTCTGCACATTGATTAGATACCTATTAAGGTGTGTATTGGTGTTGGGTAATTCATAATAATGTTTGAAGACCTCATCTTCGAGTTTGGTGATTTCCTCGTATTCATGATTGTTCACTTAAAAATAAACCCTTTAAATAATTCCCTAAAGTTCCCTATTTTGCATAAAACAGAAACATAAGTAACAAGCCATATCGCAGGGGTCCAAGGCCCGACCATTAGGTAGATATTTGGATTTCTCCTTTATATTTAGAATACGAATACACGCGCGAAAATAATTTGAAATGCATAATATTTTCTAAAAATAATATTATGTGCATGCAAATTATTAGTAAAACGTAAACAAGTTAGACGTTTGACGAACATGAACATGAAAGCCTTTGATGTCTGCTAAAAGTTAAAACAAAGCGCAGGTGTGAACTGGGAAATAGGCCACTTGCATGGACTTCATAACGACTTGGAAAAAATCGTGTGGATAGAGTTTTTTACTAAGATTACGAAAATGTTAGTAAAAAGTTATAGAAATGTACAGTTTTTTTTATTTTTAAATAAATAAATCCATTATTTGGGCTCGTGACGTCACTACATGAAAATGTCCCGTCGCCGAAAATGTTCCTATTAATTTTATAAAATTCCACACTGATTTATTTTTTTATATGGCATCACTTTGATTTCAGGCGAATTTTTGAATTCGTTCACTAGATTTATTGTTTGTTCTCTGCGAACTTATCATTTGGTTTGATTTTTTGACAGATGTTCTGAAGAGAACCCCGTACAATTAATGGCTACGGGGTTCTCTTCAGAACGTGAAGAGGATGTCGGTACATGTTTTAGAGGTATAATGATTATGGTGCTGATTTTAACAAAATAAAATTTTATAATATTCTTATTATTATTACAATTTACAAGTTCAAGTATATTACATTGAATTTAGTAATATAGACGCTGTACATTATAATGATTTATGATCAATAAGATGGATCAAGGAAAAAAATATTTATGAGATGTAATATTTTTGGTATGCCTCGTTATTCTACTGTGCCATTCGTGTGGAAAACGTTCTTTTTTTTTAAATGATTTTCGGCTATGTAATTATCGTTTTTTCACACCTATAAAATTATGTCCCGTCTTTCCGGTTTATAAAAAATGGTCTGATTTTTCGGTTTGAAATTTTCAAAAAATCCCCAGGGTTTCAAAAATACGATTAAAAAAAAAAAAAAAATACAGAATGTCTTAGAATATTTGCCTAAACCGGAAAAAAATTTAAAAAAATGTGATGCAAGTGGCCTATTCTAATGGTTTGAATGGGCTTGGGTCGGGTTATTCTTCAACTCCACTGTCAAAGCGGAATAGTAGCGACTTACACAGGTTTTTCCGCATTCGGGGCAATGAGGAACTTCAGAGAAAAATATTATGGCTGTAGACAAATTTATACATGTTTGTAAGGAGAAGGCCTCCGTGGTCGAGGGAGCCCAGTTCATTCGGCAGGCCGGCCGAGGGAATATGGAAGAGTTCAGTTCTCCATCTTTGGAATACTTCAAGAAATGGGAGGGCCTGGGGTGATCCTCAGCAGGGAGTCCTTAAAGTGGATTACGCCACACATCAAGGAGTGTCTCAAGAACCTGTATGAGGTATACCACCCACGAGGACGTTGAACTGGGAAAATGTGTGAAGAAGTATGCGGGAGTTCCTTGCACTTGAGGTGAGAAATCATACAATTCTTTTAATAGAAGGTACTTGCGTAGCAGTAAAATTGAAGGTAAATAATTATTACGAATTTGATTTTGATTTTATTAAACTTTTGACTTAAAAAACTATTATGTTAGAAAAAGACACACGTAGGACAGGTACTATATTTATAATCTGCTCGGTTACAAAAAAGCACTCAACTTAAGAGCGTTTAACCAGCCAGCGGACGAAAATCCACATTTCGTCGAAAGTTGTTCTTACGATCGTGCAGGGCGGTTACAATGAGAAAGATTAATTATTCTCCGTACCAGCTTTTTTAAATTATAACTCAATATCGAATTTATTTCAATTCAAATTAGCTTTAATTTATACCTTCATACAAAAATGTTGAAAGGCGTGATGATAAAACTATTAAAATAATGTACTTTTTGTAGTTATTTTTTTATTATAAGTATTTATCATTTTTCAATAATGTCTAAATTTAATAAGAATGTTAAAAAAATCTGAAATATATTAGTTTGTAAGTGCGCAAATAAATACACAAACGGACCAATTTTCGCCAAGAAACACATGTACGTACATATTTTTTAATGATTTTATTGAAACTAAAATTAAAATACTAAAACATATGTTTGCTAGATAATGTATAGATTTATTTTACTGCATGATTTTATTATTTGAAATGGGTGTGGTATAATACAAAAACTTTTTTGAAAATTGAACAAATCTGCCAACGACCTATGAAATAACCTTATTATATTAAAAATTAAAAAATTTTCTCAAAATTTATTACATACGAATGCTAGATAAAAGAACAATCTTTCGAAATCCATTTATAATTTTTTGTGGAAAAGAGTCAATACGTCTAAAAACTTTTTTGAAAATGACGAATTTCCGGTTTTCTCTGGTAATGCCCTCTTAACGGGTGTCCGGAAATTAATGGAATAAGCGGAAAACTAAAGAATCTATATATATACCGAAATTAAATAACACAAAACTGCGCTATACCAATTTTACCTTATTATTATTGACACGTAATCCGGAGGTCGCAGGATCGAATGCTCACATGCACAAATACATTTTATATGATCAATTCGTGATTATTCACAATTAATTAATTAAAAATAATATGTAGTATATTTGCGGCGCGTTCCAGATTGGAAGATGATCTCAGTATCGCCCTGGTGTAATACCACCATTCAGAATTGAAACGTTGCTTGAAATGGCTAGACGTGTTTGGTGACCAGATCTGAATAGCAAGGTACTTCCCCACCTTCCTCTTCTCCATCTCCTTCCCCTACCCACTACTTTCAGCCTAACCCCAATTGGGGATACCATAGTCTCACTGGCTCCAGAAGAGCGCAGCTGGGACTCAAGTGAGGTATTCACATAAAATATTTATAAGTTTTGCAATATCACGACCAAGCAACCGGTTAGTAACGTACATAGTAGTTTTTTTTTAAATTTAACCCAGGCGTTTCGGGTTCGATCCACTACTAATAGATTTGACCTCCATCATTGCATGCCACATTGTCCGCTTATACTTATGGAAGTGTATGGATTTTAAATTTTCTGACATTATTATTTGTAACCCGGGAAAGCTGTCTTTCTAAATTTTAAAGGAAAATAATTTTCTCCAGATACATTTTATTTTAAGGATTTTGAAAAAAAAATTATCAAAACAAACCAAAAATACTGTTAACCCATCAATAACACCCACACTAATTGTTTTTTATTACCAGCGAGATTCTTGCAATGTTAACAACGACTTGATTCCACTGGGATTTTTTTTTAATTAATGTTAACAACGACTTGATTCCATTAGGATTTTTTTTTAATTCTACGACCTTCATTTCAGCCCTTCACCGGCGTTTCATCACCCACCATTTGCGGTAGAGGCCACCACCGCCCCCTGGATATCTGCATTGAGAAAGGTATTTCGACGTTTTTTTTATTTTTGTTTCGCAGTTTATGGTTCTGTTTTTTTTTCATTAATTATCTACTAAATTATTATAATTAGTTCAAATCTTGAATACAAATGCTTACGTTTATTAATATAAGATCGGTACTCCATAAAGATGTTGTTAGTCTAAGGCAGCTCCTAAGCTACCTAAGATTTAAATTTTGACGTTACTGGTGTCATAGTGAACGCCAAACTTTAATGCCGGCCTGAACTTGACCAGATCCATTCTCGCGCAGTTACTGGCTTTACATTGAACGTAAGCGAAAGAGAAAGATTCGTAAAAACATACGCGCGACAAAGAAAGGCGTGGGCGGGGATGCATACCTGAAACTCGCGCATTGCGAAGATTTCTGTATCAACGTCAGGCCGGTATTAAAGTTGTACGCTTACTTTACCTAAGGTTTCGTAGAAAATTTAAGAACCTTAGTGTTACCATCCTAAAAATAAGACCAATTGGTAAGGTCATAGGGTGTTGACAGCGCCTGGCACCTAAATGGCCCAGGGTATCTAGCATAGTCGATCGATATAGGATTTACCGATAGTGTCGGTAACTTGTCATCGTTCTGCAGATGACGACTGCAGATGACCAACGAACAAACAATAGTTCACGTCAGATAAATTAGGAACACTGTTATGAAATATTGTTAGTTCGTTAGCGGCCTATGTCCTCGGGAGCGATGACAAGTTACCGATATTTTCGATAAAACCTATGTATATACATTTATTTATTTGTTATTATAAAAGTAGGTACATTCGGAAGCTTTGACTGTCCAACTAGGATGGTCTCCCGTTCTAGGACAGCCAAAGTGACAGGTTTCGTTTACATTTGGTATTTACCCTATATATATATATACCCTTTGTTATCATTCTTTTACTCTTACTTGACAGATAGAAAACAAAGGGTTAAAATAAATAACTTTGAATCCTTTAACATTGATGTAACTTCCGGCGTTCCCCAAGGAGCCCACTTGGCCCCGCTTCTTTTAACCTTCTTATTAATGATATCACTAAAGTTTTTTCTCACACACGTTTCTGGCTATTTGCTGATGATAATAAGATTCTTAAGATTATTAAATCCCACCTTGACTGTTTACTATTTCAACTTGATATTGATTCATTTAACCATTGGTGCAAAATTAACTGCATGGATCTTAATGTTGATAAATGCAAAATGTTGTCCTTATATAGAACCAAAATACCTATTCAGTTTGATTATAAACTAAAAAGTGTTTGTCCATCTACTGTCACATCTATCAAGGACCTTGGGGTCACTCTAGACTGCAAACTTTCTTTCCGTGATCACATTAATAATATCGTAAATAAATCACTTAAACTACTCGGCTTCATTCATAGAATTACCTCTGACTTCAAAATAAGTAAGTAAGTTAAATAAGTAATATTATATTATATTTTATAGTAAGTTAATATTATATTTTATAGTAAGTTATATATTATATTTTATAGTAAGTTAAATAAGTAATATTCAAAATAAGTAAGTAGTTCTTCTAAGTACACTTAAAACTATTTACTCTTCGCTGGTTCGCCCTCACCTTGAATATGCTAGTGTCATTTGGTCTCCTTTCTATGCCGTCCACATTTGTCATATCTAAGAGGAATTGCTTGGAGGTTGGGTCTTGAAAGAGGCAAGTACTCATATGATGAAATTGAACACATTTTAAACATGTCTTCTTTAGAAAAACGTTGAAAGGACTCTGATATAATTTGCATATTTAAAATTATCAACAGTATTACTGATACACCTGCATTGTTACAACTCATCCAGTTTAACATCCCTTCCCGTAGACATCGAAATAATGAATTGCTGTTCCTCAATCAACATTCGATTAATTATGGATACCATTCTCCCTTATCCAGAATGTCGAGACTTGTCAACGCAAGTCAAAGCATTGATTTTTTTGGTATAAAACTAAATGACTTTCGGCAGTCGATACGCAATATTTAAATGCTTCTTCATGCTTTGACTTGTAGTGTCTCTATATGTACCTACTTTTTATATTTTATATTGTCATTGCTATTAATTTATATGTGCTCTCCCTTCAATGTCATCTCTGTTGTTTTATTCGTGTTATTATTATGTTTTTAATGGACTGTTGTCCGTAAATTAATAAATAAATTTAGATACACGATCATTCATATAAATATGTAGTATTAAGTAAGGGAACGTACCCATACTACGTGACCAACTTTATGCAATTTTTAACCCCCCCCCCCCCCCGGTGACCAAAATCCTAAGCAACCCGCCGCTCATTTGTATGGAGCGTGACATTTTGAAGACCCCCCCCTAAACGTGTCACGTAGTATGGGTACGTTCACTAAAGTTAACATTCACAAAATTATAATATATGATACAGTAGGATAGTAGTAGTAGACTAGGTTCTAGAATCAAGCATATATCGATCGACCATGCTAGATACTATTATAGATACCCCGAGCTAGAACGATTCGGTCCTGCCATTGCAAATAAACACGTACCTGATTCATCATTTCATTTACACGAGCAGATGAATTCAATAACATTCTTTGTTGCTAACAAAATTTTAGCAAACACGAAAAATGGCCTGTCAACTAAAATTTAATTGATTTTCTAAGAAATTCATGAAAAAAAAACTAACTAACTATCACGCCGTTTCCCCGCAGGGGTAGGCAAAGAGGACGGACCGCCAAACAACTCGGTCTTGGCACACACTCTTTACCTCACTCACATTCATACATCGTCTTCTATTATTCTCTCTTTTGAATCAATTGATCGTGCCATGTCTTCCTCGGGCGTCCCCGACTTCTTCTACCATTCACATTTGCGTCATATATAATATATTCCTCTTATACTACTTTTTTCGTTCATTCGCTCTACGTGACTTTGTCGGAAGGTCGAACTATTTACGCTTCGCAATAAAATTCAAATAAACGGAATATTTCGGTGTTGAAATGCGCTTCTATTTTTTTTAAATTACAAAAGCTATTTTTTTATATAAAAATTTTGAATGCAAACACAAAAAAGTTTAAAAAATGGCTCATCTTACGTTTTTTTCAAACTAAAATTAGTGATAACGAAAAAATAGAAACACACACATACATTTTATTTTATTAGGCAAACGTAGTATAAACTTTACCGTTAACTTACTTTTTTTAGTTTCATGTAAAAATAATTAATAAAAAATTCCTAAAGCCTCATAATAATTTTACAAGTTGCTGTCAGAAAATCTGGATTCATAAAAGGGTACATTTTAATCATTTTGTTATAAACTTTTTGATTTTACTATACATATAGCGTGATGTTTTCTCTCTCTAACACTATTAAATTTCTAATCATGATAGTAAGGGAGACACAACGAAATCTACGAGACCTATATGAGTTTTCCGAAAACCGTAAAAAATTAGCCTGGGGGGTTAGGTAACCAAGTTTTTAAATATTTTTATTCATCATTTATCACTTGACTTTTAAATGTGATGTTGCATATCGTTGAGTTGTTGTCTATATCTTTAATACTAGGTACTTCCATTAATGTTCCGTACCTATTCATCTTATGGGGAGGGGGGGGGGGGTGGTATTTCACCATCCTCCTGATAGCTTATCCATACGATAATGAATATTAATAAATAAACAAATAAATACTCGCAACAGGTAAAAAAACTCGGCTAACTTATCCTATGTATAGCCACTATTTATAGGTTCAAGTACCGAATGGTAAAGTCAGATTTTTAAATAAATAAATCCTATAATTAATCGAAAATATACGCTATCGTATGGATAATCTATGAGGAGGATGGTGACACCCCCTAAGAGTACGCGGGAGCAAAAATTTGAGACAAAATAATAGGTTAGGTATACGTAATTAAATTATTAACTGAAATACCTGTAAAATTATGTAATACTAGCGGAAGTTCCAGGCGTTGCCCGGACTTTATTCTGTTTAGCGGTCGTCACACTTTTCTGGTCAAGGGCCACGTAGGACAATGTGAGGTACACCGGGGGCGGCACATTTATGAATCGGGGGGGGGGGGGGGGGGGGGCTAGATCTGAATGTAGTGGAATCTTTCAATTTTCATCCATTTCCCGAACTGAAACTGAACCCGAATATGTGAATTTTCACACAAGTTATAAAAATGATTGCTAAACATATCTACAATAACAAAAATTAACCAATATTAAAGTTTACTTTGCTTTATTAGTGGATAAGTCATTAGCATGATTTTTTTGGCATTTTGTTCCTGCCCACGCCTTCATTGTGCCATCTCAACGCCCTCTGGGTCTTCAACTGCCCCCTGAAAGTCTCAATCGCCCACAAAGGGGCGTTATCGCCCACGTTGGTAACCTATGACGTAGGTACATTATGCGCGCGTTCAAAATCGACTAAAGATGTGTTCAAAAACCAGCTGGGCGTTTGAAAATCAAATTTCAATCAATTAAAATTAACGTTTTAAAATCATAAGGGTGTAGGTAGGTACGTACATAAAAAATCATGAAATTCGTGTGACGTAATTTATGGATGGCCCCTAAAATGTATTTCATTTTTGGTAAGGCCAAGGGGTTCCCCACCGATAGTTTAAAGGTTTTCTACTACTTACGGAACACCCTAATATTACGGTTTTTCTACGTCTATAAATAAAAATAAGTGGTGACACATACAAAAATGTTATGAAAGCTGGTAGATACTCCTGTATATTTAGAACCATTTTTATTTTATTTTATCAATGCAATGCCCTTTGGATCTTCAGACTCAATCAATGGGTCCCAAAGTCCCAATCCCTGCTGCCTGCCCTAGTCCATAAAAATCCATGAACCGTACGACTGGAAAGGAACCCGCAATCTCCGTATCTAAACTCAAGTGGTGTAGGTATTTTATTACATGTAATACGTTTTTTTAAATGGGCAATTCACCCTAAAGAGAGCGCTTTGTGAAACCTACTGCCGGCGAATTTCATATTATTATTGACTATCATCTCCGATAAATCAGATGTCATGATAATACCTAGAAATAATTGGATAAATTTTACAGTACGGTTTTTAGTACAACATTACCTCAAGGGCGACGTACAAAATTTAATTACTAGGCTGTATCTCATGTACAAACATACTTAGGTACCTGAAGTTACTGAACCTGAATTTATCAAAAATTAATTAATGTTTATATATACATATTATTTAGTTACAATGTCACGGACTATGAAAGTTTCAGACTTTTATAAAAAATAATTGCTATAAAGCAATAGATTGACGAAGTACCTACCTACTTATATGAAATACAAATACGCCCATATAAATAATAACATTGATCGGTATAGGTAAGTACCTACCTATATCATTCAACAAAATTAATGGGATGTATAAGAATTAAATGGTTGTAGAAATTTCATCCAAAAATGGATGAATTTTTATTGATCAATACACAATTTAAATTTAAAATGTATTTACGTGCGTGATCACAAAAATTATAGTAGCCAACATACAAACTTGCACGAGATACCGATCAATGGTAGGTAGTATTATGTCGTAATATTTTGACTGTTAGCGGGATCTATCAACAATTATTTGTACTAATAGTCGGCAACGCCATCTATTGGGGCTGAAAATTTTTAGTTGAAAGTCAAGGAAAACTTTTACTACTTTTTATATATTATTCAAAATAAACGGGCAGTTATCGTCTCAAAACTAATATTTTTCTGATAAAACAATTCAATTTTGATTTATTATTACCACTTCCTTCCCGTTTTTACATTTTAATTGCAAGATTTCCAAAAAAGGAGAGTTCTTTGAGAACCGATGCAGAGTAATTTTTTGGGCAGCCGGATGTAGTTGTTCTGCCATAATCGTGTAGGTTTATGCTTGTGTGGTTTTGGCTCACATTTTACCGGTGCCAACCATTTAGTTATTATTTTATCTATAAATAAGTTATGCGTATGACTCAAGAAATGGATGACGATGAGAAGGGGTAAGTTATATTTTTCTCAATTTCCCTTATAATCGTAATTGGCAATATTGTAAATCTTAATAGGTCATGCAGCAGGCTTGGCAGTGAAACCACGTTTCAATTATCGGAGAAGGCCAATATTTTGCAATTTTGTGGTGTTTATTGGGTTCATACATGCGTGTTGATGTTTTTACAACAATTCTCGGGCAGAAATAGGGCGGAATAAGTTCGATATGTGCTATAATATGGACCGGTATAATCTGCCTTCGTCACGTTCGATGCCGGCGAGCGGGCAGCGACCCCAAGCCTTTCGAGCAGTCTCATAGCGTTGTCGGCGGTCATGGCCGAAGTTAAATGTAAAATTTAAATTATCACCATTCGGACAGCCTTGAGTATGAAAAACATCAGAATTCATGTGGACTCCAGCCAAATATTTTTACTCGATTTTTAATAATCCCGGAATCGAACTTTTTATCGCCCAAGGTGCAGTTGTGTTGCCTTATGTTAATTATTTACCGTCAGGGAAATGTAGCTCGCTTCGAACCTACGTCTCTTTTGTTACCTGTACAAAATTTAAATAAATACACTAATTTGCCTTTTTATTTGAAATGAATCCGGTTTTTACATTCGAATTTCCGTGGAATCAAAGATGGTGATTTTATTAAGTTATAAACACGCGATTAGAACATTCCTTCTAGGCCAAGACTATTTCGAAGAATCAATAATCATATTGATTAGCAATAGATCATTCTGTGACCATTCTCTGACGGCGTTATTTGTTATCAAAATTACATAGTTTGCGATAGAATTCAATGTCCATTGCTTGCAGAATGTGTAAACATAAACACTGAGACAAATTTACCCAGTTTTGATCCAATTGATTTAGCTTTACAAACAAATTTATCATTTAGCAACGCACTGATAATGAAGACAATTAATCCAATACCATGAATAAATTTTTTTACATCATATTCAGTGATTATTATTCTAGTTTTTTTGCCTAAAATTTCAGTTTTCATATTCAAGGCCGAGAAAGCACTTTCTCACAATTCAACTTTCTATTTACAGAATTTGTTGATTGCAACCTTATCAGTACATTGATTCTATGAACTATAATTATTTCATTTACTTATAAACAACATAAACGCAATGGAATTCTGCTCCAAACTCTTAAAACAAGTGTAAATAAACAGTTAACTTTAAAAACACAATTTGAATTTATTCAGCCATTATCATCATTCGAGCTGCATTTAGAAAGTGATTCACTGTTCTGTGTTGGATCTGGAGTAAATAAATTATTAGTCATCAGCTCCAACAGTTATGTAATGTTAACTCGAAAGTAAGAACTTAGACATAGTAATTAGGAAGATTTCTTAAGAATAGTTTAACATAAGAATGAGTTTCGTATCATCAAGGCATGTACATAGTCTTCATTTAGTTTTCAAGATATTCACAATTGTACAAGCAATTTAGGCTGCTTGCCTCATGAGAATTTTTCATATGTTTGTTTACCGTCAAATATAAATGTATGTTTCGATGATCTGCAAGACAAAACTTTAAAATAATATTATTTGCAAATGCATTTAGGTCAAGAGCTTGTATTACTGTCACTTTAACACAGTTGGATCCTAAAAATATAATAAGTATTACTAACTTTCTTTTTTTGAGGATGACAATGTTCATGCCGTTATCTGCTATTAAAATTTCTAGTGAAAATCATTGGTAATTGTTCGGAACAAACGTCAACGGTTAATACGCACTTTTTTTTGATAAAACTTTTAGATTCTTATTAATTACCATAAAAGACAACTATTTGCATTGGGGGAGGTTGAAAATGTTACATTTTTAATTTTATTTACGTAAATTGAAAATTTGCTTTCACACTGTCAAATCACTCTGTTTGCAGTTCGGAACAAACGTCAACGCACTTTTTTTGATAAAACTTTTAAAATTAAGATAATATACACAAGCCCGCTGCACAAACCCTGCTTTGCCAGACAAACCATTCAAAAACGTAGGCTGTTTTTTAAAGTAAAGATAACATACACAATCCTGTTACATAACCGTTGACGTTTGTTCCGAATATTTACCAAATCATTTTATTTTAGAGATAATAGTAGTATTGCTAGGCAGTTTTAATTATTAGATTTACACCTGCTCAGATGCTAAAATGCCACATTGTATAGTGGGTGCCAATCTATAATGCCGACCTGACATTGATACAGATATCCTCGCAATAGGCAAGTTTAAGGTCCTAAAAGCGGCATGCCCATGCCTTTCTCTATCGCACACATGTTTTACGCATCTTTCTCTTTCGTTTACGGTCATTGTAGTCAGTAAAGTGACTGTACTTGTGCGGGAATGGATCGTATCAAGTTCAGGTCGGCATCTAAGTTTGTGTAAAACACCTGTGCTGTAAAACAGCTGATTTTGAGTTGTGTCTACGCCAATGAGTAGAACTAGCTATAATGTTCAATCTTCTGCCTACCCTTGCAGAGAAACGGCTGCCCAGTCGTGTTATCCTAGCTATAATTATCTATTTGTAAATATAAATGCTTTAGGTAGGCTTTAAGCCCTTTGCAATCGGCAAAAAAATTCCTAATTGTAATGGGCTACACTAGTAAAGCTCTTAGTTACAATCCCCCTAAGTCCAAGTGCCCTGATTGAAACATGTGCGCATGCCTTCACCTTTCAAAGGCAGTTCCCGACAGCAGTTTATTCTCTAATAGGAATTTATCAAAGACAAAATGCACTCTCGTATCACCTCAGTTGTAAAGGGCTACAGAAAGTAAGAAAAAGCAAGTCGGCTGCATGACTAAATAGTTGTAAGAATCTAGGAAACAAGCTGCAACTTGGAGCAGCTTGTAAATACCACAAAATGCTGTGGTATGGTTTGAAGATTCCACGGTGTGATGCTGGAGCAGCCCTGGGCAGGCATGGAGAACCGCCCGAAGAAATGTTACTATTTATGTTCAGAAACAAGTATATTTTCGATTTATGTCGTATATTGGCTCTCCGACAGAAAATTGTTTGTGGGAGGCCTTTCCTGGGAGACTACCCAGGAGAACCTCCAGAGATACTTCTCCCACTATGGGGACGTCATCGACTGCGTGGTGATGAAGAACAGTGAGTCTGGGAGGTCCCGTGGATTTGGATTCGTCACCTACGCCGAGCCTTCCCTGGTCAACGTGGTGCTGAACAGTGGCCCACACACCCTGGATGGCAGGTGAGCACATCACTCTACATTATTCTGTTCTGTCCCAAACTAACCCCGCCTAGCCTAACCTTACCTAACGTAACGAGGTTGCCTCCTAATTTTTTATTTTGATAAAAATGTATTATATTTACAGAGACACGAAACACAATTCAGGACAATTCATAATTCAAATCAACCTAACTAACATATCGTTACTTTGGAACCCAAAGTCCACCAAATTGCGAAAATTACTTTTTGATGGAAATCGATGCTTTTTCCTCCATTCTTTGGCATACTTTTCCCAATTTTATACCAATTCTAATAACCAAAGAAAACAACAGCACTGTCCACGGGCTGTTGTCACACGAGAGCACCCACTATGGGTGCTCTCCTATGGGTGCTCTCCTGAACAATTCATGTCCAGTCTTTGACTCTCTGACTTTGAGCAGCTTTGTGATCCAAGGGCTGTTGTTTGAATGCTGGAGAAGTGCACCATTCCACTGAAGTCAAGTTAATTTTCAACAACATTGATGATACCAGTGAATTTACAACAAATTTACAAAAAAAACCTGCTTAGAATGAGTAGAACTGCAGCAAGAAGCTTTTGTAGAAAAACATTATGAACATATTTGAAACTCTTGTGCATAAAAAACATACTGTACAGAGCCCGCAGATACTACAATAGTACACCCTCTATTAATCACAAGTGCCCCCCTGCTATTAGCCACCTTTGATCTAGAGCCCTCTAGACTCCTGAACCTTGCAAAATCATTACTAATATATTTTTGCACTTGGCGGGGGAATCAAAATGGTGAACTCTTCACTCAAGTCAAATGCGTATACCATTTTGCAAGTGAGGTCATATTGATTCCGTCATTACTTAACCTCCTCAAGGGTGAGCTTTCCAACGTCAACTATCCGATCATTTAACACTGGTTTTTTTTATAGTGAGTTTTATGATCATAATAAATGTGATTTGGCCGTGTATCAGTTGCAGTAGTGCACAGCGCTAATCATATTTGTTGACTCAGTTAATATCACCATTTGTATTGCCAATTCTGCAGTAAATTACTGTAGAGCATTTAACCCAAACACGTGTATGTAAAACAATAAATAATCTGTGTTTCCAGAGCTATGTGCATATATTTATGCATTTGTTTTAAAATAAAATGCATGGCTGGCGGCCGTGACAGTTTCTTTTATACTGTTATTGAATCGATGGATGATAATTGACATTGTCAATGCTTTTATAATGTGTCTGAACATTTGAATCTGTTCATTCTTCCAAAGCAATTCATTTTCCAACATCAAGAGTCATTCAATTCAAATATAATCGCGGTGGTTAGACAGATGTATTGCATTGGCGTAAAAGTATATCATATTCAATGTTCTAATCATAGAAATCCAAATTTAGTAGACCAGAAGATACAGATGAGGGGTAAAACCAAACTATGGAGGGTGAATAGGGGAAAGATGACTGATTCGTTAAAAAATCAATCTGACAGTATATAGGCATCTCGCATTATAATATCACCATTTAGTTCTTAAAAGCAAAACTGCTTTTTAATGAATAGACCTTTTTACATGGGAGCGCGAATTGCCCGCCACGTTATTATCACATTCTCGTGGTCGAAATCGGCAAAGGAAAGTTCACCCCTTTTCACATGGGAATATTTTGTTGCCATGTTAAGACACTTTTACAAATGTTTCATAATTTACTTACCCCTGTAACCAGCGACGAGCTCACTGGAGAAACGCCCACATTCGCTACATTCACATATATTAGGGTATAATGTATAGCACAAGCTCGCACTTTTGTTCGTAAAATGTGCGATGTGACCAGCGTGCTGGTCAGGACAAGAATGATGACATCACATTTTTTTAGATTCAAGCGACGCTCTCGTAAGCCCAGCTGGCTCCAAGGCGGAGCTATAGCCGGCTCCATGGGGAGGGGGAAATAATTTTTATCACTTAGGGCAGGTCCAGATATATTCATATGTCCATGGTTCTAATTGTCTTCTTTGATAATCTTGTTTCTAATGATCACTACTTTCTTCCTTGATAACTACCTTTATTTCATCGCACATATTATGTACGATGTGGCATTAAGTATGGTTTTGTGTGTAACTTGAAGAAGCTGATATCTGAGTTACATAATTTTGTCTTTATTACCCTGCGAAATGATGTGACACAATTCTTAATTTATCCAATAGAACCGCCCTCCTAAATCTTAAAATACCTTACCCTTATTGTAAGAAAAATAACATGGATGGTGTTTTTCTGTTCTAAATATAAACACCGTTCACGAATGTTTTATTCAAGTCGTACTTCTGAAGCAAACCCACGTCATGCTTATTTTTATTGCCAATTTTATTCATTCATAGAATTATTACAAATAGATTGATAAAGCCTTATCAATATTCACCACATCCAGGCAGTTTCCAGGCCAATGATGGTCTGAAAGCGTTCAATGTTTGTGGCAGAGAATGCTTCACGATTTTCCGAGGACTTTGATCTATATTTCAACTTCCTTTCAAAGATTGTGATACATTTAATTATTCATATCAGTGCTATTTCTTTCTGTGCTCAACATGCATGCCTTATCGACCAAGCATCTTGTATGAAAAACTCTACTTGCGTTTGGAATTCTATAGAATTTTCACTCAATCAATGACCAGTACATTCCCTGTTATTAGCGTACATTTCTTTGACTGATTTTTATTTTATTCACTGCCTACACTCCTAATTATTATATACCATTTTTTAAAATTATTTATTTTGTCTGCCTTTTTGAGCTCTCAGGAAATGTATAAAATGTTGAGATACAAAATGCCAAGATAATGTCATTTGGACGGTGATCTTATCCTTGAAAAAGTAGGTCACGTATTATTAGGAAATAACTGGAGATTTTTTTTATCTTCTGCCGCGCATATTCCACTTGATTGATTTGGTGACTTATTGAAATGTAAAGAAGTCTTATTTACCTCAAGTCAATTGCAAACACAGAAGCAATATAAATATAAAACAAACATTTAAAGTTCTTTGGTTTTATACGGAAATAATGTTTTGTTGGCAAGTCTGTTTTAGTAAGTTTTACAATAGAAGGTCAAATGTTATGATTCCTATTTCAAACTCTTTTTTTGAATGTTAGCATTTAATTTTTTAAATTTATTACGTTTGAACCTTTATTGAAGACCTTGAATAAATGGGTTTAGGAAGTTTCCATTGAAAAACTTAAAAGGTTGAATATCTAATAAATAATAGATGACTCAACGGTCTTCATGAAAAATTGAGCAAGCACTGATTTCCTTTGACAAACACTCTCCCTATTAAACTACTTAAAAATGTTACATTATTAAAATATTTATGCAACAAAATGAATGTGATCATTTCGAGTTGTTTTGTAAGTTGCTTTTATCTTGCAACATCTGCCGGATTTGTTATCAACCCCTTGCTTATCCTCTACTCATTCTGTCTGCAAGCATATCTCATTATCAACACCTTGTATTATAATTGTTACTGTACGACCTTTAATCTATTACAAGGAATTATTACTTTAATCTATTATTTGCGGCATGTTCCAGAGTGGAAGATACTATCAGTATCGCCCTGGTGTAAGACCACCATTCAGAATTGAAACGTTGCTTAAAAATGGCTTTAGCCGTGTTTGGTGACCAGATCTGAATAGCCAGGTACTTCCCAAACCTTCCTCTTCCCCACCTCCTTCCCCTCCCCACACTACCTTCAGCCTCACAACATACCCCAAATGGGTATGCCATAGTCTCACTGGCCCCAGACGGGAGCAGTTGAGATTCTTGTGCGGTATTCACTGTAAAAAAAAAAAAAAAAGGAGGTAACTGCGAACAAACATTTTATAATAATTATAACTAACTCTCCACCATGCCATTTCTCCACTGGGGTAGGCAGAGAGGATGGACCGCTAAACAATTCGGTCGTCTCATACGTACTCTTCCATTATTTTAACTTTTGAGATGGCCCGGCTCAAGTATCTGATTCACTTGATTGGGTCATGTTTTTCTCGGGCGTCCCTGACTTCTACCATTCACATTTGCATTATATATTCTTACACTACTTTCTTTCTTCGTTCATTTGCTCTACATGCCTAAACCATCTGAGGGTCCTTTTCTTAATTTTACTCATTACGTCAGTCTTGCATTCTTTGCAGATCTCCACATTTCTCACACGATCATTCATGGTTACATCATAATATGTAGGTAAAATTTCAAGGAGGTTTCTAAATTTCGGTAAAATTCTGGAATGGAGGGTAACTTGCAGTGTGAAAGTAATTATCAATCAGGATGAAATGCCACAGCTCTCTATCCTCGCAAGCGTATATTAAAGTAATTGATATACTTACCTTTTTTTAACCAACCCTCCTATTTATTACCGCATTGTATATCTTGTTACTCTGTTCTCCATCCTCACTCTTGAAAATTTGAAGATGAATAATGAATGATGGTGGATTGTTCAGGACCATCGACCCGAAGCCGTGCAACCCTCGCACCCTGCAGAAGCCCAAGCGAGGAGGCGGTTACCCCAAGGTGTTCCTGGGGGGGCTGCCCTCCAACATCACGGAGACAGACCTGCGCGTCTTCTTCTGCCGCTACGGCAAGGTCATGGAGGTGGTCATCATGTACGACCAGGAGAAGAAGAAATCCAGGGGTGAGTTGTCCACTACATTTGACTTTGCACCATTCGGTACGTACTGAGATGACAATAAGATGTTAAGATTTTAACTGAGTCATATCAAAAAAATATAACCTACTTCAGATTTTCTTTTATGGTTGGTTGATTGTGTAAAAGAAGTTCTAAGAAGATACATCTAACCACTTCTTCAAAAGTCTTCTGATTTTTATTTAGATCTTTTGATAATTTTGTGTAACAGTTGCGGATGTATACTTTTACCACATCAAAGAATTAGCCATGTTTGAAATATTTTTCAAATGCAAAATTTACTGTTGCCATCATATTACTGAATTTGTTTAGTTTTATTATTGTAGTTCATCTCCTACGATTAGTAGAGTATCGGATTTTTAATTCTTGATCTATCTATTCCTCACGGCGGGTTAATTGTATAATTAAACTTCTTTGACTGCATTTTGTTTTATTGAAGATGTTGCCACATTGAAACAATGCCGTTTTTATTTCCTGAAATTATAAGCAAAATGTGAATAATCTTTTTAAAATACATCTATTTGAATTTCGATTCTGTTTTCTTGAATGAATGAATGCAAATCTTGGAAGTGAAAATTAACCCACTTCCCGATATCTGATCAAGCTGAAACTCGGTAGATTGACTCATTGTCAATGACAATGCATTCTATCAACTTTTGGTGGCACGAGCACACAAGCTTTTTTCTGAAATAGGATTACATTATAATTTAAAATTTTGTGCAGGTATCTCGGTACCGTCACCGTCCAATTAGTATTTGGCTTTGAGTGTTAGCGGTGTTCACTCATTTTAGTCAGCTCCTGGGGAGGAAGGTTCAATCCTCTGTCAAACCATTTTTTTTAAATTGGCTACTAGCTGGCCCAAGAGATGGCGCAATTAGTTCAAAAACTGAAAATAGATGTATTGTAGTAAAAAAACTTGTGTTTTTTTACAGGTTGAGTTTTTTGATTCATTAGAATTATTATTATATAATCTGAGAATTAAAGGTGTGCCATTGAATATCATATCTATTCCTATTTTAATTCCACTATAACTGTTTGGTTGCAATAGATTAAAGTGATATTTCTCAGAATTATCACATTGAAAAAGGGGGCGTGGTTTCTATTTTACAAGGTGTGGTCAAAATTTAGTCACAGCTGTAATTTTGAAATAATTTACAGTACTTATAATTTGAACAGTAAAATCCACCAACATTGCAATTATTATAACAATAATGACGAAAAAAAATCAAACATCCCATTCATTTAAATTTTTTTGATGTATTTGTAAGGGCCGGTTGTTTCACAGAACTTGAATTTAACTGTAAAATAATTGGTTGTAATAAACACATTTTCAGTGAACTAGAAATCTATTCTCTCCAATGCATTTGCATAATAATTCAGTGTGGTAAATAAGAAATTTAATCTTTAGTGGACATCGAATATATAATTTATGTTCAGTCATTAAATAGTTTCATTGTATTACTAACAGCCTCGGAATTGCAGAAATTATGTATCCCAATTCTTGGTGGTTAACCCGTCTAGTCACAGAAGACCCAAATTGTCCCAAAACATCACATTATAATCCATTAATTTTATGTATTTTTTTTTACATTTCATTGACTCCACACAGAAGGTTTTGAGAAAAGCAATTTCCCTTGGGCCTACTTCATCTTTGGGGATGCTTTGTGGAGGGTCTTATTAGGGAAAGAAAGGAGAGTAAGTTCTGGGAAGGAAAAACGGGTCGATGGGTCGAGAGAGTCAGGTTGGGAAGGTAAAAAGTTCTCTCTCAACCAGTCTCTCTCGATCCGGCACGCAACTCAGCAGGTGTGCCGCTAAGACAGACAAAAATCACCCAAACTCGGGCACCCTTGCTAAGTCATCAAACATAGCGAACCACTTAGAGTAACTTATGGCAGGGGTGTTGTTACCCAATAAATGGTTCCCGGGGTGGCGGAATTCATACCCGCCTCCCAAATTTTGCAGCGGAAAGAAACACTTACCAATATAAAATATTTGTTTTGACCTTACTAATTTGTTTTATTTATTTTTGTAATAGGTTTTGGTTTCCTGTCTTTCGAGGATGAAGTGTCTGTGGAGCGAGTCACTCAGGAGCATTACATCAATCTGAAGGGCAAGCAGGTAAATTATATCTTATCTTTTTTTTTTGCCCTCCATACAAATTTACATAAATTTCATGAAAATACCAGCTCTTAGGCTTGCGGTTTTGGCATATTTAAGAAAAAAAGGAAGTAATAATAGTTGTATCATATTATCTAAGCCTGGGGGTGTGTACATGACCCCAAACTTGATTGGAATTATGCCCTAAAAAATTATTGAATTTACTTTCGCGGATACAAAATGTATCAAAAAATTGCAATTAGCTCTGGTCTATATGTAAAACAAAGACACTAACCCTGTAGAGCGATCATCTGCTGCCTAGGTGGCTCCTTTAGAGGGTTTCAACACGTTAGAATCACCACTCAAAATAGCAAAATTACTAATATTTTGTGACAAAAAACAGGTTAGGCCTCGATACAAGTTGATACGGTGAGAGGGCAGTTTTTAGTTTTGATAATGGGTTTTTTCGTGTCACAATAACATTATTTGAATAACTAAAATTTTTGTTCAAAGGAACACGAACGCCATCTGTGGTGCTTCTGTGGTCCATCCGCAGTGAACTGGCACAATATATTTTAATGTCCTTGATAATACATAGAGATTGCCAAACAACCGTTTTTGATGATAAAAAATTTTGAAATTTATAATCGAAATCAAAATAAATACATATTACGACACCTAACCAATAGTTGAGATTGAATATTTTACTCCGCATTCCAGGCAGTTTCCAAACTGATGTGTTATTTGGAGACGTTCAGGTTTGTGGTAAATGAAATAACACATTCATTGGATGAGAATGCTTCAATCTTCGCATTTTATCCCTGAATCTGTGACAACTGTACCTCCTCTAGTAACATTTATTTACATTATTCACCTAATTTATAATCGAAATTTATTTTAATTTACAATAAAAATTATACATGATAAGCTGTGTATTCCCAGATATAAAAAGCAATGATGTATAATTTTAAGAAGTAATGCTATCTCACAAAAACAAAAACTGGTCTCTGGTAGTTTGGCCATGAAATCAGATGACTCACAATTTGAGTGCAACAATGAATTCGCTTTGTTTGTGAAAAATCGTGACTACATTTAATTAAAAATCATACCATTCTCTAAAAACAACAACGAAAGATCATCTGTTGTTCTTGGTGTTGAATCAGTGTCTCTCAATCTGGGCAAATGTTACCAGTTGATTGGATAACTATTCAATGAGTACTAGACAGGCTACAGTTATTTATATGATTGTATGTATGATGCTACAATTATTTATATGATTGTATATATGATCTGATAAAGTGTAATTAATAAAATCATAACGATCAACGAACACGATGGAGAGAGCACCATAAGACAACTTTTGAACTACCCTTTTCTTGCAGAAGATGTAATAAATATATGATAATACGATGTAGCTTTATATTTGTGATCTTAGTCAATAGATAAGTTAAAAATGTGCATTTTGTCATAGTATTTCATTCATTATATTTTGTGTTATCTTCTACACATATATCTTATCCACCAAAAATGAATCATCTCATTTTTGAAGTGAAAACTTCTTTAGCACCTTTGTGATTTTGAAACTCAATGAAATGAAAAAAAACTGAACCCTGAAAAGAGAATACATTTACAGGATTTAGCCTCCGAGAGAATGAGATAAGACTAATCGGTCTCCTCTTTGTGCGCTGCTTCGTAGCCTCCCTATTCTTGTCTACTTTATTTTTCTGAAGGTTTCACTTCTACAGCGTGTGAACTGTATACATTTTTTTTGGTTTACATTACAATATTTGAAAGGTCCAACTGTTCTCCTGTGAATCATCATTTTGAACTAATACTCGTATTTTGTCCTAAGATATTAACGTGCTTATTTTATTTATGCATATTTTCTTATAGTATAATAGTCAGGTTCCTCTTTCCTATCTCCTATCCCTCTTTACTCCCTTCAGCCTCACAACATAACCCATTTGGGGATGCAATAATCTCTATTATGATGTTCATACATAAAAATTTTAAACACATGATTGGGTCATGTGCTTCAAGAAGCAAATTTATTACCTTGAAATCTCCAAAATCCTAAAAGATGCTTCCAGTTTCTAAAGCTAAAGTAATATCAAACCATTTCATCGCAGGGGTAGGCAGAGAGGATAGACCGCCACAACTGTTAGGGTGCACATTCTTTTCTTCATTCAGATTCATGGATACTCTTGTTATTCTAAGTACAAATTTGATTCATTTTATCACACTGTCTCCATGACGATTTTTTGAATCTTGTATCATTTTCCAGGTGGAGATTAAGCGTGCGGAGCCCCGCGACGGCTCGGGTGGTCAGGGCAAGATGGGCGGAGGCGGCGGTGGGGGAGCTGGAGGCGCCGACGGGGGCCAGTGGGGCCCGCCGGCCGGAGCACCTATCTCTGTGATGCAGGGCCACAATGGACAGATGGGCGGCCCGCCACTCAACATGCCTATGGCTGGGCCTAACATCATGCACGGGTGAGTTTTACCAAATACCTTCGACAAACTATTTAATTGGATATTCTAGTAACCATCATAGTGTCATTTATTCTTCTTGATATAGAAATAATATTATATCAATGATCTGAAATGCTTTCTTAGTTTGGCAGCCCTGATGAAATAATTTCCCTCAGAGTTTATGTCATCTTAGTGAATGCTATGTGGAGGGTTTTTTAAGGAAAGGAACAAGAGAAGTTCTGGGAAGGAAATAGGTATGAGGAGTGGTAGAAATTTGGAGGTCAGTGTGTCCAGGAGTGACGGACGTATGAATCCATTCCTTCAACTGCGTTGTGAGGCAAAAAGTCATAGGATTCTGGTTGGAGGTCAAAAGATCTCCTCAACCAGTTTCTCTCGATCCGTCCTGCCGTGCAGTAGGTGGGTAGACACATCGGCCGCTAAGACTTTGACACACCTCACCCCATGTACCCGGGCACCCCTGCTAAGTCACCAAACATAGCGAACCACTTGGGGTGACCTATGGCAGAGGTTTTGGTTATCCAATAAAAGGTTCCCTGGTGGCAGTACCTATATCACCCACCTCTCCAAAATGTTTAAAAGACTAAAACTTGGAAGTGATTGTTGTGATGCATTAAAAAAAAATCAGAAAATATCATGTCACATTGTAAATGCTCACTTGTTGTAAAAAACTTTTTTTTCTTGTTGTTTCACTTTGGACTTACCAAGTAGATAGATTTACTTTGACCATTTTCGCAGTGTGTATATAATGGGACAATCTACTAAAAACAATTAAATACAGTTCTTAGATAATCCTTTATTTAAGTTATGTAATATGAATATATAAAATGTGTACAAATTTATCAGTTATTTATTCATTGACAAAACTGTGAATACATAAATGACTTACCCCAGTAGCTAGACTAAAATATTTACATATTGAAAAATTTTGATTAAAAGCTTTTGAAGTGATGCAATGTTTTAAAACAAATCAAAAGAATTTCACAATTTTATCAGAAAATCATTGCTATTTGTTCATTCTTGTTGATTCATCACTTCTAGTCATTGACATTATAAGACATGTTTTATTCATAAATCACACAAAAAACTTAATATTTCAATTTGGGAGGCGGGAATGGGTACCGCCGCCCCGGGAACCTTTATTGGATAACCAACACCTCTGCCATAGGTCACCCCAAGTGGTTCGCTACGTTTGGTGATTTAGCAGGGGTGCCCGGGTTCATGGGGTGAGGTTTGTCTAGGTCTTGGAGGCGGATGACCAGGACACACTGAACCCCCATCCTACCCACCCCTTAAGAGCGTTTAACCAGCCAGCGGACGAAAATCCACATTTCGTCGAAAGTTGTTCTTACGATCGTGCAGGGCGGTTACAATGAGAAAGATTAATCATTCTCCGTACCAGCTTTTTTAAATTATAACTCAATATCGAATTTATTTCAATCCAAATTAGCTTTAATTTATACCTTCATCCAAAAATGCTGAAATGCGTGATGATAAAACTATTAAAATAATGTACTTTTTGTAATTATTTTTTGATTATAAGTATTTATCATTTTTCAATAGTGTCTAAATTTAATAAGAATGTTAAAAAAATCTGAAATATATTAGTTTGTAAGTGCGCAAATAAATACACAAATGGACCAATTTTCGTCAAGAATCACATGTATGTACATATTTTTTAATGATTTTATTGAAACTAAAATTAAAATTCTAAAACATGCGTTTGCTAGATAATGTATTGATTTATTTTACTGCATGATTATATTATTTGAAATGGGTGTGGTATAATGTATAATACAAAATCTTTTTTGAAAATTTTACAAATCTGCCAACGACCTATGGAATAACCTTATTATACTAAAAATTAAAATTTTTTCTCTAAATTTATTACATGCGAATTCTAGATAAAAGAACAATCTTTCGAAATCCATTTATAATTTTTTGTGGAAAAGAGTCAATACGTCTAAAATCTGATTTGAAAATGACATATTTCTGGTTTTCTCTGGTAATGCCCTCTTAAACCCTTTTCCTTCCCAGAACTCTTCTCTCCTTCCTTTCCTTAAAAAAAAAAACCCTCCACACAGCATCCTCAAAGATGACATAGGCCCTGAGGGAAATTATTTTCCTCAGGGCCTCCTGTGTGGAGCAGCTCATGTAAAAAAAAAAAAAATATGTGTGTACGATGAAATAATCTACTCCAATGAAACAGTAACTCAGTAATGGTGTCTTCACTCTTTTAATTCCTCTAAGCTTCTAGTTGTAGACCATGGGTGTAATATTGATCCGCATTCCAGGCAGTGTCCAAACAAATTCCGTTATTTGGAGGCGTTCAGGTTTGCGGTAAATAAACTACACATTTAATGAATGAGAGCGTTTAGACCTCGACACCCTCTCACCCGATGTGTTACAAACCCCTCACAACATACACAATCATCCAAATCTGATAGAATTTAACAATTTGACTAATAATGTGGATGTTTGGTTATTCAGGTACCAGGGCTGGGGCACTAGCCCAGGGCAGGGCTCCTACGCGGGCTACGGCACTCCATCCGGACCGGGCTCCTACCAGGGCTGGGGCGCTCCACCCGGGCCCCAGGGACCCCCGCCTCAGTGGGGCTCCAACTATCAGCAGCACCCACCCCAGACTCAGGGATACGGCAGCTATGGTAAGAATACACTTCAATATTAATAATATCAAAATTTAGAACAAATATTAGGAATTTTATGTCCTCGTTACAAATAAATTAATTAACTTCAATATGCAAATGTTTTGACATTGAATTGTGACATAAACATGGGTTTAACAACAAAGGCCAACCAATCTTGTAAAAAGAAACAACAAAGGCCAACCAACCAATGGTTTAGATTTATTTATATCAGTCTTCGAGATACCTTGCGTGTTCTTTAATGGTTGAATAACACTCAATGTAATTTGGTAATGAAGTTTATTATTTAACAAAAATAATAAAAATGAATAATTGCTTTTCAGCGCGAACTGCGGGCGATAATTAAGTCAATGATGCGTAGTGTACTGAACTGAACTATTGTACTTGTCTGCCTGACGCTGCCTTATATAGCACAGCCGACAGCGCCGGTAATTTTGATACTGACTGGTAATATTGGTGTGCACTTGCGGTGTTAACTCAAACTTTCTGCTGCATGTAGGAACAGCCCGGATCTTTCTGGAAAGGCTGGATTTTATCGGCCGACGAATCGATGTACTCTCTGCAATAGGTTGCTATACATTCTTCTGACTCCAGATACTAATATCTACAGCCTGTATGTCGGACGAATATCTACAGCTCATATGTTGAACTAATATCTACGAACTTCAGAGTGTTGAATAATATCTACAGAGCTTAGGTTGAACTAATATCTACAGAGCGTAGGTTGGACTAATCAGCTAAATGTGTCCAATAGTCCGATATTAGGGATTTTTACATATGTACATACTTACGTAAATTAAGTTTTTTAAACTGCATACGCAATATTACGTTATTCCAATATGCTATACATAATTGCAAATCCAACCTCTGCCGGTGCTGTAGATATTCGTCAACACTTTGGATCTCATAGATATTAGTCAGCAGTTTGAGCTGTAGATATTCGTCAACACTTTGGTTCTCATAGATATTAGTCAACAGTTTGAGCTGTAGATATTCGTCAACACTTTGATTCTCATAGATATTAGTTCGATTTTTTCAGTTTTTGGAATTCCTGTAGATATTAGTAGACGCCTCCATTCTTCTGGGTACTTCGATGCGATTCCAGTGGCGATGTGATTATTTTGTCGCAGAAAAATTAGTGATCGCTAAGATGTTATTGCGAGTCATATCAGAATGAGTCGGGTTTATGATTGATTCATGACAACAATTAGTTTTATTTTCAACTGAAAAAAAAATTGTGTTAAGAATAATTTTTAACAACTTATTTATTTGGATGATTGTTGACCTCTAATGCACTTTCCTTGTTTTATGTTGTTTCATTTGTCATTGTCTTTTATCCGCTAGAGCGAGTAAGGTCAAAATGTGGACCGCTTTTATTTTTCTGCGATTGACAGCGGTCTAAAATTGAACCACATTTTTTTTACCAAAATTATTTAACCAAAGTTTACAATTTTATAATTTTTTTTTATAAATCCTATGAATATGTGATAATTGAAAAAAGATAGGTGAATTCATTGTCTATATAGAATTATAATCAGTTTGTATGTCTTCATGTTAAAATATGGAGGTATGATTTTTTAAATATTCAAAATGATCTCCAAAAAATCACGAGCAATCGGAGGCAAATGTTTTAAGTTGTAGCTCGAGTGGTTAAACGATACATCAAAGTGTGCACCGATCGACTGGTGCTTTGAGGGTTAAATGATTATTTTATTTTAAAAAAAATATTGTACCTCTGCAAATGTTGCGGTTAGTGAAAAATAATACCTAGTATGCATATTCAACATCAGATATAGTAGTAACTATTATTATTATTTATTGATCCACAATCCAGGCAGTGTCCAAACAAATGTGTTATTTGGGGACGTTCAGGTTTGTGGTAAATGAGCTACACATTTAAACGATGTGAATGTTTTGATCTCAGCATTCACTGACAATGTGTGTGACAATTTTATTTTTAGTTTTCATTTTTAGCTTGGAATATTTATTAAAGTTCTTCTAATATTGTAAATGATCAATTTTGCATAATTATTGAAGTTGTAATTGACCAATTGATTTCTTAATTAACCCTGGTAGGATTTGATTGTAAACAATATACATATCGTCGCTGTGAAATCAAACCGGCATATCTGCAGAATGCATATTTTTCACCAGAGCGCTTTAAAGTTTTCGCTTGTGATATTTTCCATTTAACGTCCGTTTGGTTCACCTTACAGCCAACTTACGCGTGAATAAAATTTAGACGAATACTGCAAATTGAAGTAGTAGTTGCAAATAAATCTAAAATTGCTTAAATTAAGAGAAATATGCAGATATGCCAGTATGTCTTTAAAATCAGTGTAATATTTGCTTTTGTGTCACAGTGGCTTCTTCTTTTGGAACCTGTTAGAAAAAAAAGATAATGTTGTCAATGAAAAAATAGTTCATTTTTTACAATTTTTTTTTAAACAACAATCAACATAATATCGCGCTTCCTTTACTGGTAACTTCAAAGTTTCGTAAATTTTTATAGAAATCTGAATAAATTGACGGTATTATCCCGGCGGTAACTAACTTTAGGATACCATCATTTTTCTTCTTCTCATCAATGGTAAGTCTTTTGGAATAAGCTTGCCGCTCCCTTTGCCCCGTTAATTTCTTTTCTTCGCCTCCTCCTAGGCATGCAATCCGTAGGATGTTTCGTAGTAAAAGCTGCCGTCGTCTTTAATTACTTCAAAAATTCGAATGTCCAACATGGGTAAAACTACTTGGGAGTCCTTCAGAGTTTTATGTCAATAAAGTCCTCATGATTCAACTCATGAACCAGGAACTCATGAACCAGCTTGCCACTTTTCTTTGCCGTTTTCATGGCCATGGCGTACTGGGAAGGTACGATTGCGTACGTTTTTGGTAAATGAGACAAACATCACACTGATCTTTCTTCGGAAAAAAAAAGAAAGGTTGAATGACTTGAAAATAGCTCTGCACTGGCAGTAGCTGATTCCTGCAAGGTTTGACTTCTTTCTTTCTTTTAGATAAACTCTGTGAAGTTCGGCGATAGATTTTCCACCATCGGTATACTCCCGAGAACTTTGAGATCTGCAGTAATGACTAGGAAATCTGGGATTTTTTTCAATGTGAACCTTTGCACTCTTCACAAGTTCTTTATCCAAGTTTCGATCTTTTTCATTTTTGCCTCTCATTTCCAAGCTTAACACTCCTGAGCTTTCGTCTGTTTTTTCAAATGTTGTACATATAGCTCTGTCCGATAGGTCAAAAGTGTTTTTAAAAAATTGTTTGCATACCCATATTTTTCCCCATATTTCGTTATCGGGTATGATTGATTAGAGCCCCTTTCCCTTTTATGATTCAATGTAATCCTCTGGTACTTGGGAACAACTACCCGACTGCTATCTTTTACGAATTCTCTTTGTCTTTAAAAGTCTCCCATTCCCCAAAATATTGCAAAAATCTCTTTCCGGTGCACTTGAGTTTACAGTTGTGGCGCAAGGAGGCTTCATGTTTCGTTTGTTCACTCTTCCTTGGGTTTTAGACTCGTATTCCTCACCGCAGTTTCGCATCTTCTTTGCTGAAGTTCTTCTATTAAATTTGCATCTTTTTAAGCTGTACGCTTTTTCCTTCAACAAACAACAATATTATAAGTAATCTGACGAAAAATATTAAAGCTATGTGGTAGTTAGTTTAAGTATCTAACTACAAGGGTCAATTTTGAGCCTAGTAAGCCGTAAAACATCTTGCATGACAATACGTAAGAAAAAAATAAACCGGCATATCTTCAAAAACATCACACGAAACTTTGTTTTGATACAATTCAAACTGAATTATTAAAACATATTTCTGTTTCAATTAACATTTTGCTTCATTTGCCGGGAGAAAATTTACCTGGAAACCGATATTTTGGCATATATGCCGGTTTGTTTTAGTTAAGGCTGCTATAAACGCTTACGAGTACGTAAGTGCAAACCGGATTATCTGCCAATAAGTATCTGCCAAAGATTAACTGGGTAATAATAAACATGTACTATTGTGAGATAATTCAGTTTTACTTACATGATGGACATTTTTCCTCCTTAAAGGTTTTGAAGCGACTGGCGTATTGCACAATAGATCTGTCTTCTAATAAACTAAATGGCTATTTCCGCGTAAATGCATACCGGCCCAACGTCATCTGACGGATTTTTATTCAACTATACGATATGCTGGTTCGACATAAAAATAGATTAAAAAAAAAGAAATTTTTTGACACCAACAACTCAAAAGCTCAATTTTTGCACATATGCCGGTTTGATTTCACAACGACGATATGTATTTTGAATTTGTGAATCATAACTTGCTGCTAAGAAAGAGAAAACTCTACAGAAAGTTGTCCTAATTTAAAAACAATAATCTTTGAGTTACGTAGACAACCATAATAATTTTTTTAGTGTGCTTAACCTCTAATTGGCTGGAGACGCAAATCCACGACCGGTTTGTGCGCACGCGCGCGGAAAAAATTTCGAAAGAAATATAAAAAAATATAAATATAAAAAAATATGTTTGTTTGCAATTTTGACCCTTCTATGTACAGAATTTGTATGAAGGACAAGGTCAGAATCGCTGGCGCCAACATTTACCCATGAGACAGGCAAAAATTTCATTCACCTGGCAATCCCAGAATATTTTTAAATAATTTTATCTGTGGCATCGAAGTGTCAAATTTGCTGCGATTCTTTCTGTCAAAGTCCGATGCTTGTTACTTGACGAAAACATCGTAAAACCTATCAATTTACATAATTAACGCAAGTAGAGTTGTTTTGGTACATAGTTTATTGTTCTAGGAATGTGTTTCGGTCAATAAAATAAATGATAGCTCAAACTTAACCAGTCAAAGGCCACGCCATTTGATGAAAATTCACGAAAATTCACTAAAAAAGCACCACTTTGAATTTTGAATTGAATGTTTTTTGGATTAATTTTGAGCCATCATATATTATATTGACTGAAACACGTTCCTAGAACAATAAACTGTGTACCAAAACAACATTACTTGCATTAATTACGTAAATTAATAGGTTTTACGATGTTTTAGTCGAGGAACACGCATAAATTGTGACAGGTAAAGTCGCGGCAAAAACTGACATTTCTAAGTCACAGATAAAATCGTCTAAAAATATTCTGGTGTTGCAAGGTGAATGAAACTTGTACGCGTCTCATAGAATAATGTTGGCGCAAGCGATTCTGACCCTGTTCTTCATACAAATTCTGTACATAGAAGGGCCAAAATCGCAGACAAACAGTTTTTGGTCGATAATTTTATTCAAATTTTTGAATTATTTTAATTATACGGCCAATTAGAGGTTAATCCACAAAACATTCAATTCAAAATTCAAAGTGGTGCTTTGTGAGGGATTTCCGTGTTTTTCCTGGCTTGTGACACAGGTCAAGGTGATCCGGCACGCGACATTAGAAATTTGGTGAAATCGTTCACTGATTATGCGGATGGCGTTAAATTTGAAGTTCCCACTTAGTTGCCTGTAAAAAAAAGCTTTGCCAAATACATATTTTATTTTGTGAAGTTTAGGCACAAATGTTTTCCGATCGTAATCTAAAGAATTTAATTTGCCATAGTATTTAATAAAACCATTTCCCAAGAAGGGGTTCATAAATAGGATATTTTACACTTTGCCTTTTTTATAAGCCTATTATTTTTTCTTTCATAAAACATTTGTCAAAGAAATTCTCGATTATAGCAATGGCGGTTATGATGTGTTTCACTCTTAACCCCCCAAGGGCCAGGGAACAAAGGGAAAAAATCCCGACCTTGAATTTTGAATTGAAAGTTTTGTGGATTAATTTTGAGCTATTGTATATTTTATTGACTGAATCACGTTCCTAGAACATTAAACTATGTACCAAAATAACATTACTTGCGTTAATTACGTAAATTAATAGGTTTTTACGATCTTTTCGTCACATAACATGCATCGACTTGACCAAAATAATTGTGGCAAAATTTGACAGATGGAGGTCATAGCTAAAAATTATTTTAAAATTTACTAATGTTGCAAGGTGAATGAAACTTTTACCCATCTCATAGAGAATGTTGGCGCTAGCATTTCTGACCGTGTTCTTATACAAATTTTGTACATAGAAGGGTAAAAATCGTAGTTGAAAATATTTTTTTTTCGCGCATGCGCAAGACCTGCGCACATCCCGCCCAACGAAAAATTTCATATAAATTATTCGGAGTGACCGGCTGCATTGCGGCTTTTTCTATGGTAAAGGGCGATAATAGAGCTAGCGATTCTGACCGTGTTTTTCATACACTTTCTTTATACATAAGGGTCAAAATTGCGTAAAAATTTTGATTTTTCATTTTTGTGCGCCGGCGCACAAGCGGCACAGGCCGGGTTAATTTCTAGGTTATCAAATTTTCAAACCAAAAGCACATGATTTTGCATTACTTCACATTGCACCGTCTTAACATAAACCAATGATTTAGTACAGCTATCAGCAGTGACTTTGCAATTTTATAGTCATAAAGATAATCACATTTCATTCTCAGAATAGCATTAATTCTGTTTAAATACAATCCTAGCATCAACAGTTTTTCTTCGTGTCTTGCTAGCAGGAAAAACAGTATCTATTGGTGAATAAATGAATTGACTTCAAATGATTTTTTTTTTAATTATGTTTTCATTATTGGTTGCTGGTAACTTAAATACGTACTAAAATAAACTTTTTGAATTATACTCTTAAATATTACCATATACAGTAGAATCTGGATATAGCGACCCCCAAGGGGCCGGCAATACTTTGTCGTACTAACTGGATGATACACAAAATGGTTGGATAATTTGAGCTTGTTTTTACATGAGAAACGCCGAACTTCTTCGTGAGAGTTACATTTGATTCACCGGCTTCTAAACGGTGTAATATAGCACTTTTTTCTTCAATTGAAAAACTCTTTCGCTTCACGAAACTCATTATGTCGAGCTTTTAACCTAGTCACAACAAATGATAAACACTGACTGTGATTTACGCGTGCTAATAAGAATAGGTGTTAGCGCGTAGGGAGTAGGCGAGGCGGTGAGGTATGGGTGCGTAGGTTTTATAAACAAAACACTGCGTGTCATTCTAACCGGATGAATTATCATTAATATGGGTCAAAATAGGTCGCTTTAAGCAGTTGGTCTCTTAAAACGAAGTGTTAACCTCTGAGTGGCCACGATATTTCACGAAAATTCACTAAAAAGCACCACTTTGAATTTTGAATTGAATATTTTGTTGATTAATTTTGAGCTATCGTATATTTCATTGACTGAAACACGTTCCTAGAACAATAAACTATGTACCAAAACAACATTACTTGCATTAATTAATAGGTTTTACGATGTTTTAGTCGCGGAACACGCATTAATTCTGACGGTTAAATTCGCGGTAAAATCTGACAGGTCAATGTCATAGACGAAATCGTTTTAAAAATATTCTGGGGTTGCAAGGTGAATGAAACTAGTGGCTATATCATCTATGATGTTAGCGCAAGCGATTCTGACCGTGTTCTTCATACAAATTCTGTACATAGAAGGGCCAAAATCGCAGACCAAAAGTTTTTGGTAGAATATTTTATTCAAATTTTTGAATTATTTTCTCGCGCATGCGCGTACGACGCGCGCGCCGGCGTGTTTCCGGCCCATTAGAGGTTAAAACGGATTTGTTTTCCTAGTACCTAATTAATAATTAGGTACTAGGAATTAGTAATTAGGTTTCATAATTAGGTTTCATAATTAGTAATTATGAAACCTAACTTGAGTTTACATTGTCATCGCTAAAAACGGTCAGCTGTTATAAGCGAATTCATTATATCAGATTTCTACACTAATTATTCGTTTTGCTACCATCACAGCTCAAATGTTGATTTTCTTTATTACTTGTACTTGTACATGCCAAACTTTAATACCGACCTGATGTTGATACAGAAATGGTTGCAATAGGCGAGTTTAAGGTCTGGAAAGAGGTATGTCTCCCCTCCCTAGCCTTTCTCTGTTTCATACGGTCATTGCAAAGTCAGTAAAGTGATAGTACCTGCGCGAGAATGGATCGTATCAAGTTCAGGTCGTCATTTAAATTTGGCACACACTGTAAGCAGAATTAACTTTTAAATTGAATAGTGGGTTGTAGAGCACCTCTCAACTCTTCCTCGCAGTCAATAAATGCTGGTGTCCCTCCCACAGGGATCAGTTTGTGTCCCTGACTTATTTTGTTGATCATCAATGACCTTTTGTTGTGTGCCCCAATTATACGCGGATGAGAGAACAGTTCATAATACAATACTCTATAAACCGAACAATTTGGTTTAACAAATTTTCTGATTACTCGATGGAAAGCTCGGCTTGGTTGGAATGTCAAGCCTAAAATGACTTAGCACCTGTATGATGGGTCATAAACATATATGTCACCGATATTCCATGTTTTATCTATGATTTTAATAAAGGAATATATTTCTTTTTTGCAAAACCAAACTACTGTTATCACAATGCTTCAAAACGTCAACGACAGCAGTTTATTTTTGTGTGGGTTTAATTTGACTATTTGTTTAATTTGACTATTTGTTTAATTTGACTATTTGTTTAATTTGACTATTTGTTTAATTTGACTATTTGTTTAATTTGACTATTTGTTTAATTTGACTATTGACTATTTGTTTAATTTGACTATTTGTTTAATTTGACTATTTGTTTAATTTGACTATTTGTTTAATTTGACTATTTGTTTAATTTAGCTATTTGTAAATAGTACTTGTTTTGATGGAGTCAATAAAGAACTGACCACTGAAAATGAAACTTTTCTCACATTGGAACTTTCAAAATTACACTTTTTTCTTCAATGGTTAACAACGTCTTGTGCTTTCGATCACCCATTCTGTCCCCTTCACCTGGCGGTTCAGTTGTAGTGGGTTCGAATTACATGACTATATTGGTTTTTTTTGTTTGACAAACTTCTAAAGGCACTTCTTCTTCTTCAATGGCGCTACAGCCCGTTTTGGGTCTTAACCTCCTTCAAAATAAGCCTCCACCACCCTCTGGCCTCGGCCATCGTCTTCCAATGGAGTAGTGAGTCAACATGGAGTAGTCCTCTTGCATCCTTCTTGACATCATCCTATCTCGGCTTAGGTCTGCCCGCCTTTCGTTTACCTTGTTATCTCGTACTCGTGCGCTTGGCATTTGGCACACATGTCCGACCCATCTTAGTTTTTGGAGCCTTAAATGAGTGGAGAGTCTGGGAGCTTGGTAAATATCGTAGAGCTTATTATTGTGGCGGATTCTCCATGCCTCTCCCTCTCGCACCGCTCCTAAGATTCTTCGAAGTACCTTTCTTTCGAAGGTGTCCAGCTGTTCCGCTGACTTTGCTGTCAGTTTTCCCGCCTCACATCCATAGGCCAAGACCGTTCCAATAATTGTTTTATATAGGGTTATTTTGGTTTTCCTATGGACGTTTCGGGATTTGAACACTGGCAGCAATGCGAAGTAAGTGTTGTTAGCGGCTGTGATGCGTTTTCTTATTTCTACTGGGTCTTCATTGTCCTGCGTTATGAAGCCCAGGTAGGTAAACTCTTCGACCACTTTGAAATTATAAGTGTCATTGAATTTCACTTTATCTTTTATTCTGCGTTGTGGGGTTCTGGTTTGCAACATGATTTTAGTTTCCAAAGGCACAGAAGCCCCAAAGGCTCAGAGGAACAACTTTGAAGTAGAGAATGGACGGTTATCTTGGTGAGATGAGAAGATTGTGAAGACTGCTATTCACGCTGAATTATACTGACGATGTGTGTTTGTTTCCAGGTGAGATGTACGGTCGCGGAGGATCGGGAGGCGGCGGCTCGGGGGCCCCGGGCTCGCTGGGCGGTGGCGCAGGCGGTGTAGGCGGAGTGGGAGCCGGCGGCAAACCGGGCCAGGACTATGCGGCGGCATACCAGCAGTACCCGCCCGCGCAGTACCAGCAGCAGGACCAGGTGAGGTGTCACCTGAATGAATGAACAAGGAACATAGACAGTCAACCCCAAATATCTACCACTCACAATACTAGAATCTTTTATATCATCGATTTACTACCAGAAGTCATTAAGTGACATCTTTTTCCAGAATTTAGTTAGAAGTCGTAATCTAACCATTTTGTCTTATATTAGAATCACTATTTTGTTTTGTATTGGAATCATAATTTTTTATTTTTTTTTTTAAACAAATGTAAAGAATTAGACGATTTGATTAATGGCCGCCCTAATCTGTGTTATAACCTAACAAACTTTTTGTTAGGCTTAAAATTTTTGACTCATTTTGTGGATAATTTGAACTATTTTAAACTTTAAACTGATGAATCAGTAAAGTTACCCATAATAGTTATTGTAGAGTTAAATTGTTATTATTTTTTAAAAACCCTAAATTTAATGTTTTTGTGAGTTATTATTTCATTACAGTATTTTTCATTTCCAAACGCTGATATCAATTTGTGGTCTTTTTTTACAATTACAAAATAGATATGTGAAAATGCACAAAAAACCATTTTCAACTTCTCTAGAAAATATTGAAAAACTGTGTTGTTACAGTTAACATTTAAATGACTCAAAGTTAAGATATTGGCAACCTTTTTGGCAAAACTCTACTCTGAAGAATTCAAATGTGATCATCTACAATTTTGACACATTAAAATCAATTTTTTTTTCTTTGCTTTTAACGCTATCTATGTTTTCATTTTTATGGAAAACATGAATATCACAAAAATGCCACACCGAATATCCTATACAGGGGATAATAGAACATACCTGAAGGATTTTAATCAGCGATTCCCGAGCATATTTGAAGTAAAAAATGTAGATGTCATTTTGCTGTCTGATGATATTTTTTCTATTTAAAACAATTTTTTTTCAATCACATGTTGCTACTGATCCCATCCCTATATGTCGAGATGGGTTTAAGCGATATGCGCGCTATTTTGTGTGTTATTTGCTGCTAGAATGAGACGCAACACTTATCAAGTGACCCGCTAGGCTATAAACGCGCTACTCCCCTGACTAAGTTTTGGCTTGTGATGGAAAAATATTTTTAATGTTTTTAATTGAAAAAAAAAAAATAATTGTCAGACAACGAAATGACATCCACAATTTTTACTCTAAATATGCTCAGGAATCGCTGGTTAAAATCCTTGGGGGTAAATGCCCCTTACACCCTGTATATATCGGGAACATGGTCCAAAGGTTTAGGTTTATGGAAATGCAATATCTTAGCTTCAAGCCGTGAATTTAGTATTTAATATTAGTGACTTCTATGTTCCACTTGTTTGTGTACTGCATGCATACATAAAATCAATGTGTCCTGGGAATAGCTTTTTGAATGATAATAGTGATGATGTATTTGTGGGCAGGGCTCCTCGTACGGCGGCGTCCCTCAAGGCCGCTCCTACGGCTCGGGCGGTGAGGGAGGCTACTCCGCCGGAGTGGCGCACCCATCGCACCAGCCCACCACGCAGCCAGGTCAGCTGCAGCCGCAGAAGCACTTTGACTTCACCAAGGAGTGGCCAGCCTCGTGACCGCCACACCACCACGCCAAGTGAACGCCAACACACACCAACCGACAAACAACCTCTTCTTAGTTCCCTTTCTCTAATCTAAACGACACTACATTGCGTCTTCTCTCTGTTTCACCGGCATTCGTTTACAAGTTATCCATTCCAAACCGTTTACTAATTTAACCTAAGCTACGGTTGCTTCAAACAACGTTTGAGGACTATCGAATACTTGAACAGCCCCATTATTTGAACGAAACACAAATTCTCATGCTTATTTAGCTTTAAATCGAATTTTCATCGGATGACAAGTATAACAGCATGATCGTTATGCTTGACATCTGATCACAATTTGATCAAATGTCAAATAAGCGTTCTTAAATGGCGCTGATCGTCTATTTGCGGTAATCAAACGTGATAGATTTTGAGGCACCTGAATATAAGTTTATTATAACAATTATGCAATTTTGTTATATAATATTAAAGTAGTTCTGTTTTCTCAGGTTCGTTGTCCATTCGGAAGAGTTTGCTAACTTAAATTATTGTAAAAATAATACATCTCAATTCTTAAAAAAAAATTTAAAAAATCTATTATAAGCTCTTTGATGCTTTACATTTTTTTTGTAGATTTTTTGACAAGCACTATTATAATATGAACCTTCTTCCATGTTGGCTTATAATATCTAATCAATCCACCACGCTGTTATCTTCGTTAAAGTAGTCTTTTGTTCTGTTTCCCCGGGCTCGTTAAATCGGAAGAGTTTTACTAACATATCCTAAGTTTATTGTTTCTTTTTTTGAATGACTATTATAAGTCTCTTTTGACAGTATATATATATATATTTTGTAGATTTTTTGACAAGCACCACGTTAGATGGAGCATCGAGTCTTCACGCGCAGTTATAATTGCCCTTTGACTAAAATATAAAGGTTTTCTTGACATAATATATAGGTGGAACCGTGATGACCCGGCATACGACTCATGGCTGACGATATGGATGACTATTGAGCACGACTAGCCGATATAACAATTTATATCTTGTTTTCTTTTTCATGAATTATTTGATAAAACTGGTCTCTCGTCGGGGTGGGGTGATGTGGCTGAAGCGGCTGTGATGTGGATGTCTTCCTAGAGATATATATATGTACGTCCTAAAGACAGACACTATCTTAACCTGCCTAGTTTGACATAAAGAAACCTACATGTAAGCTATAAATATTAGATCCTCGGTTATATATCCCTAGACTAGAACTGATTAGGATTAAACGTATGCTTTAATTGTAAAATCACTACATATGTTTATAATTGCAGATTGCGTTTGGTTGTTTTTCCCTTTTATTTATACGAATCTGGCAGAACATAAGTTAACTAATTTTAAGCCTCAAAAGCTCAAGTCGCGTAAGCATAATGATAGTAACAAAATATGTTTAAAATAGCATAAAGTACGATACCTTATACTTAACTAAACTACATTGATTGATTGGTGATTTATTGATTTATTGTATATCGCCCGGCCCGGCCCGGGTATTCAGAGGCTGAGTGCTGAGGCTGCCGCCGAGAGGGCTGTTAGGAAATTTGTATAAAGATAACGTCTAGGACATAATACGGCGGCGCGGGAGCGGGTACACGGGCGCGGACGGACAGCCGCCCCTAGAGATAATTATATAACATAGCTCTTCCTAGGAAAGTACCTAACAAACTATTGCCAATTAAGTGTTTGATATTTTGTACATTGCTGCTTGCTTGCTTGTTGACTTGTTGGCTCTGGTCGGTTGTTTACTGTTTGTGTTAGGGGTTATATTACATTACATTACAGTTAGGTTTAGGGGCTACTACATAAGTAATGGTAATTTCATAACATACATACATACATACATTTACATCAACGGCTGCCTTGGGCTCTGCTGTGCGTCCCCTCGCCCGTCCCTGCGCGCGTCCTATAATAGTTTATTTTACTTTGTTGTGATACTGTGTATGTTCTGTGTATACTATTCTCTATATATCTCTACGTTAACTCTAGCTGCGACTTGTGGGCAACTACCACCCACCTTCCCTATCTTATCTCTTACCCATATTGTTAGTTATTTTATTTAATTTAAACTCTTTGTTTTTACTGCATGCGCCTTTTGGATATTAGACATATTATTATTACCATACTAAAGTTTCCCATAAGACTATGAACTGTTATGGCCCCTCGATGTAAACTACGTATTGCGTACGAAACCACGGAACCATTTAGACAAATTTTTTGTACAAACTTGCGTGGCAATCGTGCGAGACAAAAGTAATATTATTAACTTAAATGAATTAAAGCTAGTTGTTGAATTATAAAATGAAAAATTTTATCTTTACGAAATATAGATGAGAGTGCAAAATGGTTTTTATTGTATAGAAATTTATCGAATGATTTAATTGAAATAGGTAGAAAAAATATGTAAGATTGTTAATCGATGTTCTACGTCTGTCGCTAGGGAGATATCCACAACGTGACCCACCCCCTTCCCCCCGTCGAGAGACCACCTTATTTCATATGGCTTTATTTATATATTAATTATATATTGCGTTATTAACATTACACTACATTACACTACACTACACTACAGTATGGTATGATATATGATTATCTTTAGTGAGTAGGCTTATGATTTGAACATATTTCCACGTAGCGCTAATGGAAACACCTTTTGATATAATATTGTATATGAATGGCATTCTTCAGTAACATAATATAAAGAAGTTATCATGAGTTTGTTGTAGGGATTTGTAGTGATTTTAAGCAATGAAAGAATTAATGTAACACTGCATTATATATACGTATATATATATTATAAATTAATGTAATTAATCAATTTAACTATCGTAATTGACTAATTATCTGTTGACTCAGCCGTTGTTGACGGTATCGAACTAGCACGGTACAGTTGTACAGTACCGTATCGTATTGTATTGTATTGTATTGAGTATCTTAGACCAGAGAAGCATTTGTGTCCATCAGTTGACATACTCTAAGATAACCCAGTCCTTTCATTCTTTATCTTTACACTTACAGTGTATACAATTAAATAAACTCTTATGGTATAATGCACGGAGACACAAATATTTAAAGGTAAATTAAAGATATAGAACTTATTTATTTGTCTTAATTAAAGTCTTTTTAATTCTTAATAGTAAAATAAAGCAAGAGTACATAACAACCCGCGATTTTTAGGAAAAATTTCGACTGATGTACAGGATATATATTTACCCAATAAGTTTTACCAATTAAAAGTAATTATGGTTAACTTGATAAAATTTAAAGTAATTAATTTTTATATTAGTTTTACACTTCACAGAGTCACTAAAATTAATTCAATGTCAAATGTACGTGTCGAAAGGAGCTCAGAGTTCAGGGTTGGTTGGGAGCGCCAGAGAGAAAGAGGTGCAAGCGCGCTCCTCCCACATGTGTCTATGTATTGTGCAACCAAATATATGTCAAATCAAATACTGAAATAGGCTTGTATAAGTTAACTTTATGTTTATTATAAATTATGATAGAAGAAGTCGTCCTACCTAAAATAATTAGTTGATTACGGTTTAAATTATTAATTTTAAAATTGTGTGAAATTTAAGTATTGATAATATAATTGTACACTATTGTTACAAGTATATATTTAGTAGATACTGCATTGAGGTTAGGTTATGTTATACAATGGGTACATATATTAGAAGTTAGCCCTTGTATCGTAATTAGATACATGTTCTGTAGACTCTTATACTAAGCTTTCTTTAATTAATGGTTTTATTACTGGTTTAAATATTAATATTACCACTTGCAAATATTGTGGATTATATATCTATTTGTAAGAACATTATTCAACGTAGATAAAAAGGAAAATTTTAAATGGAAATGGCATTTTCAATTCAAGAAACCTTCCTTCCATTTGTCCTATCATTTGTGTACAGCGTACTTTTCAACTTTTTATTTTACTGGTTCATTTCTCAGACCCCACCAAACATATCATAATTATTCATAGCATAAAGTTTACCTTATCAAGTATTTCTCCACTAACCCCCTTCTCTCTATGGGTTTGAGTCTAGTTGGTCATCTATCGAGTTGTCAAGTACATGTTTATATTGTATACACAAATGCTCCTTTCTCTGTCCTTCCATTCCGTTATCCGTCCGTCCACCTATTATTATAATATTATTGTAAGCACTACTGGCTTGTCCAGAATAACTAACAAACACTAGCCGACTATTGACAATTGTCGCCGACTGAGATGACCGAGGAATGCGTCTAACAAATAGATCAACAGTTAGAATACAGGTAACTGAGTTTAATATACAATAAGCCAAATCAGTTACGTGTCGAGTAAACCTCTTCATTGCTGGCTCCAGCAATGCCCTTAAAGATTCACCATGAGAGATGGTATGATTTAGAGACGGATGTTAAAAGATTTAGTGATTTTTGGAGTGATGAGGGAAGCCATTTTGGAGACGAGAGATTCACAAACCTTTATTTAAAGGAAAAGTGCGAAGGTTGGAATCTGTTAACACTAAGCTGCTACAAATGATGACAGTGTCAGATGAGGTCCGATTTTTGGAAGAAAGTTGACGAGATAGTTGATTGTTGAGTGAGTAGCAGAATATTTCAGATTGCTCAAGGGAATGGAAACGGAACGGAGACTCCTGGACATTGTATTAAGGTGAGCTTATTTCAGAACCAAATTATTTATCTCATCTCATTTGCTGGAAAACTATTCGTTATAAATCTTTCTCTGTAACTTCATTTGTATTGCAGCATTATAAAAATACCATCATAGCTTGCCCAAATTTTCAACATGAGTTTTTACTTTCTGTTGGCAATTAAACATTTTAAAATTATTATTTTTGAAGTTTTTTTTGTTATTTGTTTTTGGGGTGTTATGTCGTGTTGCGCTACCTCCTTTAACCAACATTTTGGACAGCGTTGCAGTGTCCATCATCAGGGCAGATCTGGCAGATGTGTGTGGCAGACGCATCTGCCGGATCTGTCGGATTCGAAAGCTGCAACGCTGTCCGAAACATTGGCTAAAGAAGGAGGTAGCGCAACACGGCAAAACACCCCAAAAACAAATAACGAAAATACTTTTGGCCGTGAAAATCTAAAAAGTATCATTTTTAAAGTTCTTTGGAAAAATTAAAACAATTGTTGGTACGATGGAACACTGATTTTGCTTCACTTGCTGATGTAGTTTTTGGGGTTTGGGAAGTTTTTTTTTCACTGTCATTTCCACTCCTTATTCTTCACAATAATCTCATTATTATATTCTAGCTATATATTTTATTTGTTATTTCATATTTAGCTTATGGTTTTTTTATTATTTTGAAATAGCTACATATTACTAACCTTGAATATTGAATATTTGCACATTGTTTACAAATGATGCTCACCTGATAGAAATCGTAAATAATATGTTATGTCAATTTATACAATATATTATTGTCAATCGCTTCCGTTGACAAACAATTTTGAAGAGAATTGCCAGTTGGTACGCCTTTTTTAATAATGTGCTGAACAAATTTTCCTAAAAAATATGTTGTTTGAACAGCTTTTTAAAAAGTATATTACCTACTTAAATGCGTATTTACCAAATCAATCTGTGTTATTGATTTTAAAAGTGTTGTGAACAAAACAGAACTGGAACCAAATTTGTTGTTACGTTAAATCTTTGAAGAAAAAATGCTTTCAAAGCACATTATCTACCTTTGTAGAGTTACGGCCGTTGTTCCCAATCCTGCTAATCAACAGTTAAGCCAAAACTAAGGCTCAACACTGCTCAAATGCACAACTACACTCTTTCCAACACAAGCATCGCTTAACCACTCATTTGCCGCTCGTGCGCCGGCGTGTCCTGATTTTGACACGCGATTTTGACCCTTATGTATAAAGAAAGTGTATGAAGAACACGGTCAGAATCGCTTGCTCTATTATCGCTCTTTACCATAGAGAAAACCGCAATTAGATTGGTGACTCCATATAATTTATATTAATGATTTACCGGAGCGCGGGAGCGTGCGCAGTTCTTGCGCATGCGCGGGAAAAATTCTTTGGTCTTCAACTTTGACCTTTCTATGTACGAAATTTCTCAAGGACGCTGTCAGAATCGCGGGATATTGGGTGTCATGGCTGCCGCTTTTTGCGAACGCTAATTGGTTACAACCAACCCCATTTACTCGCGGCATTCAACGAGTTAAGCATGCCGTAAGCATTGCTCAGTCTAGGGAAGCCGGACTAGTGAATTAAGCTCGTCTCGGCAAAGCAAAGTTATAAAAAGTGTCAACAGAGTGGCGCCAAGCCAAGTACCAAGTACCGAGGTACCGACGTGATGGCGGCAAAGGTCAAGCTGACACTTTATTTTTAATATATTTTATGTTTGTTAAAAAAATATAAAATGCCTGTTTATGGATGACAGTATTTAGAAGAAATTATGTGTGCAAATAATAAATACGATAATTAATGTTAATTTAATATCGAAAGTTTTTACTTTGATGCCATTTTATTGACTGAAAGTGGGCGGGGGCAACTTCAGATTATCAACGACAAAATGTTTGGGAACAATGCGAAACCAGTACTCTGTAAAATACTTACAAATCGCTTAGCTGATCGCAGACTCAGATTGGTCGATCGAAAAGTTGGAACAACGGCCGTTAGTATACCAAGTACATGTCTTATGTTAATCAACATCGGGTGATCGAAATGAGGCTAATTATTTTTGATATTAGATGCAAACAAATTGTATTCTGAATATAAATTAAACCGAAAGGTGTAATGAATTTTATCCTAACGACGAAGTGTTCACTGGGTGAAGTTGTGTGGTAGGTTTGTGTGGCTTTATATTCTTTCTTTTTTTTTTACTTTACCCGAATGTTTACCAGAAGGCTTCAACAAATTATTTATTAACATTGGTTTCGAATCCCAATTTCTTCTTTCATTAATTTTGGCGAAGAATATAATTTTTTACTACGTATTTAAAAGTCTTCAAAAGATTAAACCAAATGCTACGTTTACGTGAATATTCATGCTTGACGGTTTGGCTCTATCGAACATGTTGACTTGGAACCATGCTCGTCTTTGCATCTACACGTACAACACAAGACGCCATGAAATGTTGGCGGTGTTGTAAACATGAACCAAGGATGTATCTTTATATTTTAATTGGGCAACCTCACCTACTTTTGTTATGTCATAAGACAACAGCGCCCTCCTTTTTGCCAACTATACTTGTAGCATTGTAATTTTTTGTCTAACTTCGAGCAAGAATTACTAGCGTTTGCTCAAAAAATGCAACGAGCGAGACGGTATACAACATTGAGACAAGTTCGGATGAGCATAAAACCATTGAGCATGAGCCAGTGAGGGTACTGGCACGTGTCATATTTATAAAATTTTAACTGCACTTTTAATTTTATAGGCATCTACTCAGTATCCAATCATTGAAATATGTATATAGTCACAGGAAAGTGATTCTGTTGTGACTGCCAAAATATTAAAACACTGGATTAGAAAAACTTATCCAAATTAAGAAATTTTATTGTGAAATATAAACTAGTGGCAATAGAAACCTTGGATGCAGATAGATTGATACAAAAAAAGAGCTCCATTTGAAATGAATCATTAAAAGTATGTTCATAGGTTGTGGTGGTTACGGCAGAAGTGCTTTCCTGTTGTGATAATGTGGCATTTTTTTAAAGCTTGTTACTAATGGCCAGTTGTTTCAAAGAATTTGAACAATTCATTAAATTTAAAAGTTAATTATCAAGTTCTGTGAAAGTTCTATTCGAGTTCTGTTATTATTTCAGGTATGTGAAACAATTGGGCAATACTAACATAATAACAGAACTTACATAGAACCTTTACAGAACTTGAAAATTTACTGATGATTTTTCAAATTCTGTGATAATAAGAGTTGTTCATCTGTCAGTGTGTAAATACAGTATTTTATTAGGTTGGCTTTACACTCATAAGTTTTTTTCCCGTAAATCGCTCACGTAAGGGGGCGTTCAAGTATTATGTAACGCAATTTTTGAGGATTTTTGACCCCCCCTGCCCCCATGTAACGCGCCGTAACGTTTTTCCGTATCCCCCCCCCCCCTAAATGTTATGTAACGCCCAAGTGACAATTTTTACCTGAAAGTCACAATTAAGTTGCGCAAAGTACTGGAAAATACCTTAAATTGTTTTAATCGCGTTTGCGGTAATAAATAATACAAGAGATTTCGAGAACGAAGAGGGTTGCCAATTTGGAAGATTTTAATTCGCTAGTTTTTTTTTATCTAAATAAAGAAAAACACGTCATATAACGCTTTGTTCGAACCCCCCCTCTTCCTCTCGTAACGCACAGTAACGTTTCACAAGACCTCCCCTCCTCCCCCAAGTGCGTTACGTAATACTTGAACAGCTCCTAAGCGCTTTATGGCCTAATTACCAATGTATTCGACACCAAAAGTCACTTAACGTAATTTATAGCAAGTTACAGAACTTGTTCTTTCGGAAGTTTTTTGACAGGCCTTCTTACAGTTTATAAAATCAGTTTGATAAGCTAAGAGATTTGCCGTAAGAAATAGTAGCAAAATGTGCCGTTTCGAGATGTTAAAAATTAAAAGACAGTTTTTGTAGGATTTTTTACCCATAAAACTAGTAATTATTTAGACTTAAGTTTTCTGAAAATGAGCATCCTTGTATTAAATTATTGGTCCAATCCTTTCTATTCTCAATGTTTCTGTTTTTAACATTACATATTTGAATTTGAAGTTGGTTGCTGTCAGATAGCTGTCATTTGGATAAAATGAAAGAACTCTATTAATTTCTGCCTTTGACGGCACAAAGCGCATGGATAATTGTTTAATTAAAGCCAAATTCTATTTTAACCCTTTATTTGAGCCTTTTCGTCTTTATTGACAAAATTGCGTAAATTTGACAGTGACAGAAAATAAATTTACAGATGTAAACGGTCGCATGAGTATTTACACATGTTGAATTTCCGAACAGCTTCCGTGAGCAATTACCACAAGTCGGATGCATATGTAAACGCTCCTGGGAGTGATATATCAAAAAGTTACGTTAAGTTGTAAATTTTACTTATGAGTGTAAAGCTAGCCTTACTGAAGAAGCAGCTTACTGAAAGTTGGCGTTTCTAAATCATTGTGATTGATTTTTTGAGTAATGAGTCATGCTGCGCTTCCTCTCTGTCCAACAAATTGGACACTCTTCCAGCGGCCATTACAAAGGCAGGTGGCAGTTGTGTAGGCCACTGCAAGGCCATCCGAAATATTGGAAAAAAAATGAGCAAGCAATGCATCATGGCTTCTTACCGCATAAATCAATCATGCCATACGATTGAAAAATTGATTCATAAAATCAATCAATTTCTGCTTGCTGTTAGGATGGATGGATTGATTGGATGTTCTACGATACAGCAGCTTGCATGTATAGAATTTAAGATCATGTTATATTATAGATTCTGATCTCGGAGAAGGTGAGGAGGATGGTGATTTCAAGGGAGGATCCGGCGATGGAACTTATCACCGCACAGCCAAGAGGTACCAGGCCAACGCTCAAGCTGGCTCCTTCCATCCCTATCGGCGCTGAACCCCTCAACAAATGATAACCACCCTTTTCACGTCTACCAATATTCCAGTCCAGACAAGCCACGCGGAACAGCTACCAAACCTTTCTAACTATTAACTAAACGGTAAATAACTAAATGTTTTTACATTGTAAAACAGTTCATATTTAACGATACTGTCTAAATGGAGGAAGCAACAAGAATAGTTTGTTTTCTATGACTGGCATTTTCGCAGTGACAAAATTTTACGAATGTTTTTTTGAAATATAATAATTTAACATATTGTGGAAATATTATTTTTATAGTTTTGTAATTGAGATTATGAAATTCACAAGTTTTTTTTCTTTGGCAGCGTGAAAATATTGTTTGTTTGTTTTTTAACTTTAATTTTAATCAACTGAATTTCTTGTATCGTTTCTCATTATCAGTTAATCTTTTTTTCTCTCTTTGTTTTGAAACAGATTTTGTATTGTTTTATTTTTCGAATTGTCAATTTACAAAACATTTTATCTAGTGATGCAATGAATACAATTACAGTATATCGCAAAGTTTTTATGGCAATTGTTAAACCTGATTACATATTTTAAAAAATTGGGGTCAAATGCGTGAAATTTTCATTGATTCCAGATACATAACCTCAATTTTCCCACAGGATTTTTCCAATTATTCAAAATGGAAATTCCTTTTGCTATAACTGGCGTACATCACTGCCAATTAAAAATTTATGTTTAGTTTTTGTTATTAATATAAAATCATTTTTCTTTAAACACTGTTTAATATATCAAGGAATGTTTTCTATTTGTAAATTGTCTTAATTTTGTATTATTTGTAATCATAACTAATTATGAATGTAAGATTTGTTGCATTACTAGCATTTTCGCATAGTTCTTAAAATTAAAAATACATGTAAGAGTTTTGTTAAATTTTATTTAGACGAGAATATGTTTTTGGGAATATATTCTGAATTAAAATATTTTCAATAAGACATTTTCAGTACATTTTCGATTGTTCAAAATCTTGAAATATATTTAATTTTAAGTTCGATTTTATCGTTGATATTCAATATCTATTGAAAAAATAAGCTATAAGTGTGAATGCTTTACGCTACTAAACTTATCCGAATTATAATAATTTTTATTAAGTAAATCTTTGGAACTAAAATCACACTTGCAAAAAAAGCCTTTTTGTGTACAAAATTGACAAATTTCATAAATAGCGTTATATGATTAACATCAAATAATTTTTTGGCCTTACAAATCTTTGGACATTTAAAAAATATTGTTTTTTTATATCTTTAATAGTTTCATAATCACATCGACTTTGTTTTGAAATAAAATGCCGCTATTTTTGATTCCTATTATAATAATAATAATATGATTACTCGTAAATAAATAATTATAGTAATAATTCTATAAAGTTATAATCAGATTTGAAAATGACAAAATATTTTTTTTTGTGATAAATTAGCACTATGCCAAAATACACAGTAAATTTACAATGTTGAAAAAATTTAATCTTTGATAAAAAAATAAAAGGGTAATTTCTTTAAATAATGTCATGTCTTTTTAAAAAGGCAGATTTATAAAAATAATATCTTTAATAATTGTAGTGTCTCATTAAATGATAATTTTTTTGACTAAGAATAAAAATTGATTGTTATTTACAAAATATATAACAAGGTTTTTGTTTTAAAAAGTTTGGTTAATAATAAATTGACTATCGTGTTCTTGTTTGAGCACATTTTTAATTTGAAGTTTAATACGATTTTTAATTTTCATGCATCCTAATTAGTATCTTTATAATTTGCTGAATGAATTGGAATTCTCTTGCCGATGCATACCATAATAATAAAACATTTTTAAAATCACTTAAAACATAACACCAATTATTTTTATTAAACAGTAACAATTAGAATAAGCTGTTTAAGAATTTGAAGATTTTTCTACATGGTATTTACATGAAACATAATATATATATAACATTATTACGAATTCAAATAGGCCCTATTGTTTAAGTGTTAGTTTATTTTTATAAATAAGCTGGTGATATGTAAAAAAAATTGCAGTGAAATATTTGACGACTATGTTTATTTTTTTAACTATTTTTGTTTAGTTGTAAAAGGAAGTCAATATTTAAATCACCCGTGGATTTACTTATGTATTTTACATTCCACCATCTATTAATTTGCTACATTTTTCCTAAAAAAGCAAATGAAATAATTGTGTAAGTGAAAAAAAGATGATATTAAAAAAAACTTATATTTTTCTCAATGTGTTCTGAAAATTAAGTAAGTTTTTTTTATAAATAATCAAAAAAATATGTGGTGTTTTCTTTTTTTATGACAGATGTGTGCAGAACTCCATATTCTAGTGTTAAAGTGTTCAAAAACCCAAATTGAGCAAAGAAGTTAATATTATTAATAGTGATTATTTGTAATCAATGTTTATTTGAATAAATGTCATGAATATTTTATTAAAAACCTAATTTCTTATTTACATTGTAATAATTCAATTCAGTTCAGTGAAGTACAATACATCTAAAGGTTAGAGATATTCAAATATTAAACTTTGGGTGTATCAAATACCATCGTATTAGATGATCATCAAGTGGACCATCAGCATCACATAGAATTTTAGACATTTAAACTGTATCGCCAATTCTCGGCCAATTTGAGTATTTGGTCAAATTGCTTTCAGCTATTATCATGCATAACTTTTATGCTCACTTAATTTGGGAGACGCGTATGGGTACTACCATAGACATCCAAATTTAATAGACGAGAACATACAGATGAGGGGAAAAATCAATTATGGCAGTACGAAGAGGGGGAAGATGACTGTAATTCGTTAAAAAATCAATTTGACAGTATATAGGCATCTCGCATTATAATATCACCATTTAGTTCTTAAAAGTAAAATCTGCTTTTGAATGAATAGACCTTTTTACGTGGGAGCGCGAATTGCTCGCCACGTTATTAACATATTTGTGAAGTCCAAATACGGCAAAGTAAAGTTTGCATCTTTTCACATACAAATATTTTGTTGCCGTATTTAGTTAAGAGACTTTTACAAATGTTTCATAATTTACTTACCCCTGTTACCAGCGACGAGCACACTGGAGAACCGCCCACATACGTTATGATCGACTTATTTTAGGGGGTAATGTATAGCACAAGCTAGCATTTTTGCCGCGTTATTTCGTAAATTGTACGATGCTAGCTCGACACTGGTCCGGACAAGAATGATGACGTCACATTTTTTAGATCCAGGCGAGGCTCTCGCAAGCCCAGCCGGTTCCAAGGAACCGGTATGGGGAGGGGGAAATAATATGCTTTTATCACTTAGGGCAGGTCTATATATATTCATATGTCTATGGTTACCACTGTCCCGAGAACCATTTATTGGATAACCAACACCCCTGCCATATGTTACTCAAAGTGGTTCAATATGTTTGGTGACTTAGCAGGAGTGTCAGGGTTCATGGGGTGAGGTTTGTCTAAGTCATGGCGGCACGTGTGTTTGCCCACCTACTGTGGGGTGGGCCGGCTTGAGAGAGACTGGTTGATGAAGACATTTTACCCCTCTAGCCAGATTCTCTCGACCCAACGCCATGTACCGCAGTGGGAGGGATAGGTTCATATGTCCGTCACTCCTGGACACATTAACCCCCATATTCCTACCCACCCCTGATACCATTTTTCTTCCCAGAACTTCCTCTCCCTAAGAAGATTCACCGCACAGCATCCCCAAAGGGGCCATCCATAAATTACGTCACACCTTACCGGGGGGGTACGGAAAAGTGTGACATTGTGTGATGAGGTGTATGAGGGAGGGTCATCAGCTTTGTGATGTCACATGCACGAAAAGACTGCGACTGTCAAATATTTTCCCTATCCCATTACGCCCCCTCCGTTGTGTTTTTTTATTTTTATTTATTTTTTTTATTTAACACCGAAAGGGCTTTTACATGATTGGTAGTACAATTAATTCATAACAGATGATTTTTAAACAGGTAAAGAAATAATAAAAATAAAATTAGAAAAAAAAGCACACAAGGCATAAAAATACACAAGGTTTACAAAAATTCAGGTATGTTTAGGAATAGTGTTGGAATAAGTTTTTTTACAAGATAACAAATTTCACCAACTTTATGTTAAATATGTCAACATCACCTTAAGTACTGATTTCCCGTAGCGTGAAATCATTGTATCGGAGAGTGGGCAATGTAGTTCCGCTTATGAATGCTACAGTAGAATAGGATATTTTGTCGTGTAGTTACTGTCGGTAAGTTTATGAGTTACAGAAGTTCACAACAATCAAATTTAGAGTTAAGTATTTTGAATAAAAATTTTAAGTCGTTTATTTTACGTCTGTCTTCTAGTGTGTGTATTTTTAGAATACAATTTAATAATAAATTATATTTTAAGTCTTCTGGTGGGATATTTAATTTAAAATGTATAAAACGCAGAAATTTTTTTGTATTCGCTCAATGTTATTAATGTGAATTTTGTAAGATGGAGACCAAACTACCGAGTTATATTCCATTAGGCTTCTAACTAGAGATACATATAATAATTTAACGGCTTGTATGGAATTAAAGTTTTTGGTTGTTCTTAATACGAAGCCTAGTGTTTTCATACCTTTGTTTACAATTTGGTGGATATGATTGGCGAAACTTAGTTTTTCATCCAAAATAATTCCAAGATCTCTCATTTCCGTGTTGTGGTAAATATGACCGTGACGATATTAAATGTTGACAAACTATTATTTTTACATATAAATTGCAAAATATGTGACATCACGCTATGGGGGAGGTGGTCTCACAAATGTGACGATGTGTGGCTTATGGATGGCCCCAAAGAAGACAATAGGCCCTGAGAGAAATTGTTTTCCTCTGGGCCTCCTGTGTGAAGGTAATGTAAAAAAATGCTGCTTTGACAATTTCATCAAAAGCTGAAACGGGACAAGAATCAACCATTCAAAATGGAGCTGATCGTAGTGGTCATTGATTGGATGGTCATCAAATGAGATGATATTTGAAACAACCCAACCTAAATGTTAATCTTATTTTGGATAAAATGACATCAATATGGGAAAAGTATGCTCTAAGTCTAAAGAAATTTGTGACAAAAATAGGAATTAAGCGGTGATAGGAGTTCCCTTATAATTCTATTGGCACAGTCAAACTCTGTGCTTCAGTTGCGATTGCAAGCAAAAGGTGGGATTAGGTTTTATCTAAGTCTAATTTTTAATTGACACCAGGTTGATATTGTTGAATGTACATCTTATAATTAGTTTTATAATACATACATTGTAATTGATCCATCGATAAGCAATACATTGGTAAAAATGCTAACACTCTTAAAATTAACGCATTTTTATAAATTTGACTGACAAAAACTACAAAGATAACACATTCAAAAAAATATTTGTTATAAGTTAGTATAAATAGACATTGTTATTTATTTAATACCAAGCAAACTGTACAAAAATAATACATATTACAATATCATAAGTATACAACAAATATATTGTTATATTATATTATCAAAACATTAATATTTATAATTTTATTTAACCACTGGAGCGCCTTTTGCCATATATTGGCGCCATTTTAAATGTCCCAGATTGCTTTTCTGATAAAAATGGCAATTATCTCCTTGATTCGGCAAAATTTAAAATAATATATATATTTGTAGCTCCCACGTTTGTTATTTTGGACTTAAAACGAAGCTTTTAAAATGTTTTTATCTATTATGACCTTAGATGTCGCAAATCCGAACTTCATAGAATATTTTATGACAATGTTAAAAATATTTTTTAAGGGATTTTTTTACTTAGAATTTCTGATCAGCTGTTTACGGTTAAAATTAAGTCCTTTTTCCATAGATATACACCTTTCATTATCAAGTATACCACGGACAATATATAGAAATCGAAAATATTCTATCTTGACTCGAATAAGTACCACCTCTCACGGCAGTTTCAAAGTAACAACCATGCAGAATTATAAATTTAACGATTTTTTTATATATTTTTTTATAAATCCTACAAATGTGAGATAAACGGTAAAATACAGGCTAATTCATTGGGCTATACAGCACTATAATAAGTTCATGCGTCTCCATGTTAAAATTCAAAGGTATGAATTTTTTTAATGTTGGCGAAAAATTTAAAAAATGATCTTCTGAAAATGTCGAGCAAACGGAGAAAAAAGCTTTAAAATGCGCTGTCGTTCCAGTGGTTAAGGTAGAAGAAATATTGAATTAAACATCTATAATAATTTAAGAAATAATTATATATTTTTGGAGGCTTTATTATCCATAAAGGAGGGTTTACGATATTCAATACCTACCTAATTGATAGTAAATAAATAAATCTTTTTTTAGTCCTTTATTTTCGAAAAGCCTCTTTTATTAATTTGGTTTTAGCATTTACATTTACGTAGTAATAAAACATGAGATCATTAATTCCAAATACACATTTATTAAAACTTTTAAATTGATTTAAAAAATTAATTTTATTAAAAAAGGGCAAACCTTGAAAATGCAAGCTAAAAGCATACCTATCCAAAATCTCAATGATAGTTATTATACCATTTATTATATTTTCTTCAATTATACAGCACCAAAGCATAATATTACAAAACTACATACAAAAACATTCTTCATATTGTGGGGTATAATTATTTAATTAGGATACATTAGGGCAGGTCATTAAAGGCTTCTTCATTTAGTAGAAAATCGAATATTACATGGAATGTGGCATTTTTGTCAAGTCACAAAAAGAAATTCATAAAAAGTATAGACTTTTCTGGATAAGAAATATTATGCAGCCTAATGCTTTATTCAGGTCAAGGATGGCTATTCACAAGATGTATGCATTCTTCAGGACAGGAAATAGGCAGTCTATGGAAATATTCAGGTCAAGATAAATACACTATTCACAAAAGGTAAAGGTCTTCTGAATATCAAATAAATGCTATATTCAGGTCAAGAAAGGCTATTCACAAAAGGTACAGATTAGTGAGGGTATGAATTAGGTAGCCCATTTCCTGGAATGTTGCAGGAGGTTTAAACAGTCGAGTCAACCTATCCACTGAAAAAAAACAACCCACAAGTGCCATAATCCTGAGGCTATATAATATATAGCCTCAGGATAGTCCATATTATGGACAAGTTAAGAATGACCACCAACCATGGGATGAAACAACAAGAAGTAAATATGAACAAGACTGTAAAAAGACTTTTCGCCAAAGGCCATAACTCTTCAAAACTACGATCATTTATGAATGTCAACAAAAGGCTTCCCACAAGGCATGCGTCAAAGCCCCTTGGAGAACCTAGAATCAGATTATACAGAAAACATGTCGACAAAGGCTTTTCAAAAAGGCATAGTATGTAGGTAAGTTTGATTGGGAGCAGTAGGACATCAGCCATAAAGGCTATTCACAAAAGACATAGGCCTGCTCACGAACTAGAATAGGAAATAGGTGACATGTCAACAAAGGCTATTCACAAAAGGCATAGGCCTCCTCATAAACTAGGAGAGGAAACAGGAACAACAAATATTCGCAAAAGGCATAGGTCTCCTAAAAAAACTAGAACAGGAAATAGTAAACAGGTCAACAAAGGCTATTCATAAGAAATGTTCTCACTCATTTAAAACAGTCGAACTTTAAATATAGGTATTGGAATAATTATACGTCCACGGCGCGTGAACAGCTCTCCGTGTCTCAAGTGATGCTGCAATTGACGCAATTACAGATGCCATTGGATTTGGTGTCTTTTGGCTCCTCCAGCCTCTTCAGAGAGTCTACTATTCCCTTCTTACCGATGGCTGACAGCCCTTCGCACAGCAGCTTCATCTGATTAGCTCCCGAGGGCAGGAGACTCTGCCATAGGAGGAGCATTTGGTATCCGTGCTCCTTGTAACACGACGGCCCTGAAAATAAAAAAGAGTGTGCTTTAGACCACACAACTGAAGTAAAACTTCTGCTCCATCTATATGATAGGAAGAGAGAAAGAAAATGTGCGCGCGCACTGCTCTCTTTTGCTCCTACAGTGTGATACAGACAATAGGCCTGCATTGCGTAACGTAACTGGCTATGAGAGAAAGAGTGAAAGAAAATGTGTGCTCGCACCTCTCTCTCTTGTCCCTGCAGTAATTTGCCTCGAGTTCGTAACGCTCTCGTCACGCATTCGCCAGCTTACTCCCCAAGTCAAGCGTGCGTAAAGAAGTTTTACTTCAAAAAATAAAGTCACTGGATAATACTAGTCACTATGTCGATTATTACGTAAATTTACATAACATCTTTCGATTCCTATGCCCCAGACAGACGACAGACTGATAGGTATTGATTACCTTTGAAGAATTTCGATATTCTAAAACCCTTTGTGAATTTCATCAGAAGTAAAAGAAATTAATTACGGTGCCGCGGGCCACGGACATTCCTCAGACTTTGGTCGGTTTGAGAATTAACTAATTCGGGAAGTAGGTACACAAGTAATGTAGGTACAGTTTGTCAAATAAGAGTAGAAAACATAGGAGGGCGCCACTGTCGTTCAAATGGCAGTACTAAAAACATAACTCATGGTGGTAATGTAAAACTGTAAGGTAGGTTTGTGAAGGTGAAACTGTGGATAGGTATTGTTGTATGTTTCGTGAAACCTACATTTTTGTAAAAAATTTAAAGGCATAAAAGTAAAAAAATATAATTTTCATTGCAATAGACTATAGAGACTTAGGTACTGAACTCAATATTAAAATTCCATTTAGGTATATTATCTATACCTTTGAAATTTTATGTTAACGTAATGAAGAATAACAATATTGTAATAAAACATAAAGCACAGTTTAGAAATTGCTCATATTTATTTAATACTAGCTTTTTTGTATTTAGTTCTTAAAAATAATAATACACGTAAGAAAACAAAAAAAAAAATCGTTAAAAAGTTTTTCACCCACTTCCCGAACTACCGAAATTTGTGAATTTTCGCACACGTGATAGAAATGATTACAATACATATAATAAAAAAATTCACCAATATTATAGTTTACTTGGCTTTTATTAGTGATAAGCGTGGTTTTTGTCTTTTTGAGACCATAATTTTTTTACCTGCCCACGCTATCACTGGGCTTCTCAACGCCTCCTAATTTTCTATGGGTCTTCTACCGCCTACCTAGTCTCAAACGCCCACAAGGGGGGCTTTATCGCCTACGTTGAAAACCTATGATACAAAGATTATAGAGCAATGTTATTAAATTGATGATTACTATAAAGATATAACATTATATTTAGTTTTTTTATGTTTTCAATACGATCATTATAAGTTTGTAATTAGGAATTCCAAATGACTGAGGCAAAATCAAGTTGTGCTCTTATGTTATGTCATAATACGAAAAAAAATATCTCATCCTACTAATATAACTAACTATATGTACGTAATTTATTATGGAAATTATAACAAGGTTTATAGATTCAAAAATATATTATCCGAACTCGTTCCACGAATATTACCTTCTGATATTTTCCTTACAAAATTGTGCTTGCGCCGGGAAATAAAATTTGATATAAACCCCGTGTAACATGTTTTCGGAATAACGTACGAGTAATATGGCTTGATGCTTGTTGTTGGGGTAACGAGATTTTAAAGCTTTTCACGGTAAATATACCTATATCAATAATATTTCGTAATAACTTTAATGTTTACCAGATGTTTTTATATAGATAGCTCGTCAGAGAATATTCTTACCGCTTCTAGAAGATACAAGCTCAAACTATTTTTTCTACTTTATAACTTCATATCTCAACTTTCTACTCTATTTTCTACTTTATAACCTAACATCCCAGCGAGGGATATACGTGACGCGAGAAGGAAGAAGACGAACGTCGATGACGCCTGTACGAGCTCTCACTGAATTAATAACGGGTAAGTACGTATTTTTACAATAACTCCACAAAGCGGGCTTTGACGAAAATAATTCCTCTCAGGGTCTATGTCATCTTTGAGGATGCCGTGTGGAGGGTCTTTTTTAGGAAAGGAAGGAGAAGAAGTTATGGTAATGAAAAATATTACGAGGGGTGGGCAGGAATGAAATGCGGGTCAGTGTGTACAGGAGTGACGACGTATGAATCTATGCGTTCTATAGGCGATGTTCCGAGACTCTTGCTGGAGAGGTCAAAGGTCTCTCCCGATCTGGCCTTCCACACAGACGGTGTCCGCCGCCAAGATCCGGACAAACATCACCTCAAGAACCTGAGCACCCCTGCTTAGTCACCAAACATAGCGAACAACTTATGGTATCCTATGGCAGAGGTGTTCGTTATCCAATAAATGTGACTACCCTGTTCCATAGCCAGACTCCCCTGTTCCATCGCCTTGCACCGCAGTGGGAGGGATGGATTCATACGTTCATCATTCTTGGACACATTGACCCCCAGATTCCTACCCACCCTCATACATTTTTCCTTCCCAGAACTTCCTCTCCTGCCTTTCCCTAAAAATAACCTTCCACAAAGCATCCCCAAAGATGGCACAGGCCCTGACGGACTTTTTTCGTCAGGGCCTCCTGTGTGGAGCTAATGTAAAAAAATATCAATTTCATTAAACTAGATTTTGTGTAGGTAGGTACTAAATTTGACAAAAATCATTATTAGGTACCTATTACTGCACCAATCGTACCATTTTCACTAAACATAATCGTATTTTAAAACTAAATTTTTTATGTGTAGTGTGTAGTTCTTTTCAAATATTAAACCTTTTCTTGAAAGTTTATTAGACTCAGATTTTAAACCAACATACAAATATGGGATACTAAAAAATAATCTCAATAGTATTGAAATTAATTCTTGAATTAAATAATTTTCAATACAAGCTTACCGGACATTTGGTGTTCAATAGACTTCATCTGTTCCTCAGTAATGGACCAGTAGAATGCTAATTTCTTCCACTCCCCCGCCGTCAGCTGCCTGTAGGCCAACCTCCACAATACTTCTTTCATTTGCTCCTCTTCATCTGCCAAATAAAACAAACACTTCTTAATTATGAATAAGTCAAAATCCGGCAGATTAACATTTGGGAGTAATGCTATTGAATTCATCAGGCAAACCGTGAAATATATTTAACACTAATGGTTTCCTCTCTACCCTTGGCAACCCACCACAAAGGTTGAGTAGCTTTCCTAGTCGTTTTCATTACAATTAATTCATTTTTAGTTTTAATTGCCGGCAATCAGGGCGTTTCTTAAGGCGATGCAATCTAAAGTAATGCAAAATTTTTATTAGGAAATTTGATCGCTAAGAAATATTACAGACGAGTCTAGTTTTTGAACTGTTAATGCGTGGTGGAATTTAATTGTATTAGAAATTGTAAAGTACAAAAGTGTTTTAATTTCAAATTCTATTACAAATGCTTTACTTAAATACCTATACCTTACACCAAATACATCACAAATAAATTCCTCAAAATAATATAAATTTTCCTAAACTCAAGAAACATATTATATTAGGTCCTTACAAATGAAATCGTTTTGCCGTACTGGCAACTTTGATCTCAAATATCTTCTCTTTGGTTTGGAATTCCAAATTCAAATTTATACAGCTATTTACTCGTGTATTTGTGTTTTGAAAATTATAATTCATTTGTTTTTTCCTTAATTGTTTTTTTTCTTTGCGTCACTTAGTTCACAAAACGGAAAACTTGAAATATCGCGTTATTTACGAATACGAGTTCCACCGTGGCACCAGAGCTGCAGAAACGGCTCGAAGGATTAATGTGTGTATGGCGACGGTGCCTAAAAAGAAAACACAGTGCGTTTTTGGTTCCAACATTTTCGTTCTGGAAATTCCGACCTGCAGAACAAGCCCCGTGGACGGCCGGAGACCAAAGTTGATAATGAAGAATTGGAGGCTATTGTGGAAGCGGATCCATCGCAAACCACGTCCGAGTTAGCTGCAGACTGCGGTGTTAGTGATAAAACTGTTTTAATCCACTTGAAGCAAATTGGGAAGGTGAAAAAGCTTGAAAGGTGGGTACCTCACGAATTGAGTGAAGCAAATCAACAAACGCGCGTTAGAACGCTAGACCACACACTGCACAACAGACGGCTACCAAATTAAAGGAGCTTCAATTGGAATGTCTAAGACATCCACCGTACTCACCGTATTGCCCCAACAGATTACCATTTTTTTTCCAAATTTGGATAACTTCTTGCAAGGGAAAAAATTCAACTCTGATGGGGCCGTCCTAAACGCCTTCAAAGATTTTATTGATTCCCGTCCGAATGGTTTTTTTTAGTAAAAGGATCGATGAACTACCTTATGAGATGGCAAAAGTGCATAGATAGCAATGGTACATGCTTAAATAAATATATTACGTTAAAAAAATCGACTTTATGTTCCTCCCATACAAAACGCCAATTTCATATGTAAGGACCTAATATATAATAAAACCAAAAAAAAATATATTTTGCACTTTGTCAATATAAAATTCATTGCTTGGGGAGCGATTCATTGCTTGGGGAGGACCAGTGGCGGTTCTTCTCAAGGGGACGGTGGGGACAGACCCCACTTCATATTTCAGAAACCTATTGAAAATTTTTTCGATGCTTTATGTTCACAAACAACATTAATTCTTAACATAAAAGTAATTATTAACATTTGCAAAAACATAATCTATAATTTCAATTCAGAACATTTTTAAGCTCGAAAATGAAAAAGTTTCTTCGGACGAACATGCGACCGCTCCGCTCACTTCCTTGTTTCGTACTAACTACGTAACTAGGCGTGAGCGTTATTTAACGAGACTAGTTACAATAACTAGTTACGCGGCATGTAACGGAAATAACTAGTCTCGCTAAAATCACAAGTAGTTATTTTTGTAAATGCGTTATTTCCGTTATTTCTGTGTTGGGTGTGATGCGAGTAATTGAGTACAGAGTAGTTTCGCCGCGTTTCGCGTTTCGCGTTTGCCGGCCGGCCGAGCGTGCGAGATTTTGAATCGAACATTTTCGAGTAAGCGGGAGTGGGTTCCGTTTCTGGGAAACGAGCCACCATTTTTTTAATTTAAAGTAAAATAATTTAGTTTGTTTTAGTTCGTCGTTGTACTTGTGTATAATTTTGAGTACCTTCAGTAAATTTTCGATCTTACTGTCAACGCTTATTACGAATAATTAAAAAAAAAAACACCTTTAGATTCACTTTAATTACTATAAAAGGAAACTTTTTGCATTTGGGGTGGCGAAAAATAATGCATTTAAAATTATAGTAAACACTAATTAATCATAAAAAACATTTAATGCAGTCAGTCCTAAGCCTGAATAAAGTATGAAGGGAAGTTAATTTCATGTACGTTGATTTCACTGTATAGCTACAAACACTTAGATAGTGCTTAAATTTATTTTCGTTTCGTGTGTAACTTTATAGTTGGTGGAGGTATACAGTTTCGTGTGCAACTGAAACTAAGAAAATAACTAGTTACAAAAATAACCTGTTTCGAAACAGATTATGCCTACCAAGAAACTGGTTTCGTTACGTTTCTTGAAAACGGCGTAACGACCCACGTCTATACGTAACTACGCGATTTCGACGATCGCGACTCGCGATTCTGGCTCGAATCTAGCAATTGCCACTCGCCATGCGCACTGCGCAAACCGTTCTGCGCACCAGGGGGACATCACGGGATTTTTTCCTTGAAATTTATATCTTTTATTCGTACTGAATACGTTTCTTAGGGATTTCGCGAATTCGCGCATGCGCATTTGAGTCATAGTATCTTTCTCGTGGGGATAAACTGTAGGATCCCCTCGTGGATAATTGGGCGTTTGTTTTCGTTCAAATTGAAAGGTGTTAGCTATGCACGTACCGGGATTCGCGTTAGTGGTATTATTGTTGTACGTATTTTGTTATTTTATTTATTGCTTCTTCTTCTTCTTCACAATTTATATGTACATATATTTTTAGCATGTAATTATTAACCCCACTAGGGTTCGCCTGTATTCGCCTTATTAAAATAATAATATAGGTCGGATTATTTCTAAAGCGCCGTTCTGGTGGAAAATTTACCTCAAAGGCGCTCTAAACCTAAGTTGGTTGAATTATATTTGTAATTTTTAATTAAGCTTTATATTCATATATGTACCTATTTGGTATTTCTGGTGAGGTGCGTAACTTATCCAATAATATTTTTGTGAGAAAAATATATATTTATTCAAAAAATTAATGAATTATTTACTTTAGACTTTAGACATTAGAATTGAAAACATAAAAAATATACCTACTCGTGCAGGTACATGAATATAAAAGAGTAGGTATTTTGAATGTTCTCAATTATACTGAGGTAAATTATCATGTAAGTATATTTATTTATATCTACACATAAAAAATATCTGTCCCCACCATCGAAATTGTGCTCGAGCCGCCACTGGGGAGGACCATTAATCACATAAATAATACAAAAAAAAAAAACAAAGAATGATTTACACAGACCAAATATTCAACATGTTCAAGGTTCTAGATATACGCCAAATATACAGAAAAAAACATAAGTAAATTATCGTTATTTGTTTTTGGGGTTTTATGCCATATTGTGCTACCCCCTTCTTTAGCCAACGTTTTGGAGAGGGTTTCAGTGTCCATCATACATCACACATCACATATCTGCCCTGCATCATACATCACACATCTGCCCTGATGATGGACACTGTAACGCTGTCCGAAACGTTGGCTAAAAGGAGGTAGCGCAACACGGCATAACACCCCAAAACAAATAACGAAAGTATTTTTGGCCGTGAAAATCTAAAAATCTAATCTAATCTAAAGTACATTTTTGGCCAAAATACAAAATTTCAACAAACACAAACTAACATTAAAGGCGGAAACACACTTGTGTGGTGTGGTGTGTCGTGGCGCGCCAGAAGCACATCGGTTTCATACATTTATTATGGTTAGAGACATATTTGTAGGTTGTCGCGTGTCGACAAGCGACGACGATGATTGGTTAATTTGTAGTCACGACACACCACACCACACAAGTGTGTAAGAAGCTTTACACAAGCGTTCACATCAAAACATAAAAACTCCGATGATAAGCACAAGCTTTGGACTACACCACAAATACCAGGTAATAAAAGTATTCGACAATCTTTCACACTCGATACAAAAAATGAGACAAAGAAAAAAAAAACACTTGACCAACAGAATTTAAAAAAAATGGATCAAAGAATTGAAAAGGCAATATTATAAATATTTCATATCGTAATAGAATAAAACATATTATATATGTACATAATACGCAAAAAACATCATTGTACACAATCGTACCACATAAAATTTGTCGTTTTTTCCATTAGCGTCTTTATTATTGTATTTAATTTTACAAGGTGGGGCAAAAGTAATCGTCCGATGTTTTTTTGCTGTAATTTTTTTATTAAATGAAAAACTTTGGTTCTGGTTGTGAAATTTGTTTATTTAATCCATTACAATTTATTCCATCATGTCGAGAAAATGATATCGGCCAAGTGACCGCCGCCAGAGTTGATGACCATACGGGCCCGTTTTATGGCATTTTCCATCACTCTTGCCAGAACTTTAGGCGACAGGTTCTCGAACTCTTGGCGACTATTCTCCTTAAGGGCTTCAAGAGTCTGAGACTTGATGACGTAAACCCGCGACATAAAAAAAAAACATAAAAAGAAGTCTGGAACGGTTAAATAGGGTGATCTGGCCGGCCAGTGCAAATCACCAAAACGAGAGATTAGGCGACCCGGAAATTCTTCCTTCAGAATATCGGTTGTGGTTCGAGCAGTGTATGCCGTTGCACCGTCTTATTGTAACCACATGTTCTCTAGTCCCAATCCATCCAATTGAGTACGAAAAAAAATCGGTAATCATGGCTCTGTAGCGCGCGCCGTCCACAGTCGTCGTTTGGCCCGCGGCGTTCTAAAAAAATGGCCCGATGACTCCTCCAGCGTAAACAACACACCACGCAGTAACTTTGAGCGGGTGTTATGGCTCTTCGTGGGTGATACTTGGATTTTTGGTGCCTCGGAAATGATTATTTTGTTTATTCACGTAACCGCTATTATGGAAATGAGCTTCACCGTTCATGACAATTTTCGATGAAAAACCGTCAACCTTTTCGTTGAGATTCAGGATGACTTGAGGGTAGGTTATCCGCGTTTGGCGGTCAACAGCTACCAGCTGATGCACTGTCTGCACTTTGTAAGGGAACATCTTCAAATCTTTCACAAAAATTCTGCGTAGGGACCGCCGACTAATGCCCAATTGCGTGGCACGTCGTCTGGTCGATGTTCCGGGCTCATGTTCGACATCTTGGGCAACAGCAGCGATATTCTCAGCAGAACGGCTGCTCCGGGGCAGGCCAGCCTTGGGAACATCTCGTGTTGTCCCAGTCTCTTCAAGGCGAGTGGCCAAACGCCGCAGTGTTTGTCCAGTTGGTGTCGGACGGCCAGGAAATTTGCGAAGAAATTCACGCTGCGCCAACACAACCGACGAATTTTTGCGCAAAATATGGGACCAATTATTCCGCGATCTTGCGGAGTAAACCTATTCATGACTTGCCGATTTGTATTTTGCGTTTGTTTACTTCACAAATGTCAAAACCGAATTGACATTTGTCGCCATTTGCAAAAGTTATAGCGTTTTCCAATAGGATGATTACTTTTGCCCCACCTTGTATTTCTTCTCATTTTAGATTATATTGTAAATTGGTGGCCTTAGCACGGACAAAGCACCTAATGAGGCCTCCATTAGGTACGTTTGAAAATACATAATGCATAAAAGTATAATAAACGAATATTAATGAAACCAGTTTGTAACGTTGCGGTTTCGATTTTCGAACAAGCTTGATTTGATTTAATTCAATCATAAAGTGAATGCTTCCCACAAAAACATTTTAAATAATAACTAGTTGGTACCCGGCATGCGTTGCTATGCCATTTAATAAAGAAATGGTTTCTCCGTGCGTGTCCTTTCCCATTCATCCCGTTCCCCTTCCCTCCCATTCCTCTCCCGCGCCCTCTTCCCCTCTCCCGTTTCCACTCCGCCACCTCCATCTTTCCTCTTCCCACTCCACTCCCCCCCTTCCCCCGTCCAGCAAACCCCCTCCTGAGTTCCCCTCCCCCCTCCCAGATTCCCCTCTCCCTCCCTGGTTCCCCTCCCCCCCCGCGTTCAAAAATTAATTCCCGGTACATTTAGTTTTCAAACAGCTCGCGTACCACCTTTTGCAATTTTTTTATACAAATTTCATAATGCCAGAGCTCACTAGTAGTTTTATACAAACCTAGTCCTGACAAAAACGAACACAACAAATAAAGAATTATCCTATTTGGTGCAGTCGTTCGGAAGTTATGCGCGTACATATATTTCTGCGATATATTTTTATTTATATAGATAGATATATAGATAGATAGATAGATAGATAGATAGATAGATAGATAGATATATAGATTGATAGATTGAGACTTGCCAAACACGCGAGTTACTGCATTAATCATCAACACAGAGTCAGAGAACTTTCCTCGATCTAATTTGTTAAGATGATTTTATTATAGAGTAGTTCTGAACCTCTTAAGTCGTTAGTCAACTTACTCAAATGAGTCAGATCGTCCTGGGAATTTCTCCAATTTCTCTGCGGCAGATCTATGATTGGTTTCACCGATGAACCGCTGCCTTTAGAAGCCTTTGAATCTCGTTCGTGGTCCTGAGAACAAAGGAGAAAAATATGATTAGCATTCATTTCAAAGAAGCAATTATTGTCGCTAAATCAACTCAGATTGGAGATTTGAACACTAGCCAATTGCTTCACTCACTCGGCACCTTTCTTCATAAAATCTAGTTTTTATTAACATTCCCTGACAATCATAATCCTTCTACCAGCATCATAATAATTGGAATTGTTGCATTTAAATTATCAAGGACTTAGACCCCTCTTCCACAGGAATAAGCATGTATCCGATACTCAAGTTGTGTACTCATGTCGCAAACAACTTGTCACGCACATTCCCTACACTACTGAAATCACAAGACCCGTCTTGACACCAATCGTTGTTGAATTATTGAAAGGTTAAAACTTACCTCATAGCCAAACTGTTAATCTCACCTCATAGCCGAACGGTTGTTGTAGATGTCATTCCTTGTTGACTGTTTTATTCCTAGCGTTGATCAAAAGCACACACATTGTTGTCACAACATGTGTGAGACAAGCCATAACAAGACTCTATGACATAAGTGGTAACAAACCTCGCCCGACTGGCAGCGGACGACTGGGGTCGCCGACAAGTTTGCAAAATATCGGCAACGTGTGCCTGTCAACCTGCGTCAAAACGGCAACATGGGTGGGAACTCGACGCTTAGGACCACTCTAACATGACCTGTCTTGATTTTTGTTTTGTCTCCTAATTTTGAATTTAATTTTGCGACTCGGTTAAAATGTAATCAGATTTCTTTTTATTTTAAGTACCTACCTAACTGTAATAATAATAATAATTGGATAATTTATAGAGCGCCGTTTTTTGTGAAAAATCACCTCAAGGGCGCTGTACAATGTACCGTAGGTATTGCTCTCTAAATTAGTCCCACTTTCCATCACAGTGTAAACTTGTCTCCTTCATTAATATTATAACTTCATTATGACTACGACAAATGTTTAGTTCTGAAACAGTTTAAAAACTAAACCCATGTTCCCAAGTCCTTCATTATTGTTATTTTTTTCCTTTGTCTTCCTCCTTTCCTTGAAAGTCCTTACTTAGTTACTACAAGAGAAGAAGATGTTACATACCTAAATGGAACAGAACAACAATATTGCACAAAATCTAAGATTACCTATATCAAATGAGTTGAAAAATCGCAGTGATATCGTTCACATCTCAAATTAATATGTCAAAAAGTGTCGGTAATTCTGACCATCGGTGTGCGTTATCCTGGAGGGCAGCCAGCATCAAGATCGGCCCAGAAAAGCAGATGAACCCAAAGGTAGGGACTTTCTCCTTCCAATTGCCAAATCCTGTGATTGAGATTAAAAAACGCAGTCAACAGTCTTGTTTCACAAAAATTTGATTTACAGTCCACCATCGCTCTCATGTCAAGATATTGTTCGTGACAACAATTGACACAGAAAAATATAAGTTACAGAATTGAACAAGATAATGTAGACTTGGTAATTGATTTTCAAAAATACGATAGCACAATGTGCGTCGAGAATAAGCTGCAATACAGGTGTGAATATATATAATGGCCCAGTCAACATTAATTTCTTACTACTTTGAAAGGAGCTTTCCTTTGAAATATTACGTTGCGCACCCTCAAATGCCTATTTTTAAAGCAAAACGCTACCTTTCATATATCACGATTAATTTATATTCCCACTTGAGAACAACAACCAACCCTAAAACCATGAATATTACGTTTGAAAATATAGTGTTAAATAACATGAACACGCTTCTGCTTGTATAAATATTAACTTATTTATGAAACTGTACTTCGCGGATATATTCTGAAACAGAACCAATTCAAAATTCACAGAGAGAGAGCTTTAAAGCACAAAGCACTCATGTGTCTTAGTTAATGTGAAATAACACGATAGAAGGATTGTTAAATAAACCGGTAGAGTTAAAATAATAGTACATGTGTACATTTTCTAGTTGCTGGTTGTAATAATTCTACGAGTAGTACGATGTATGGAGATGTGAAATTGCCAGTAATTTGCTGGAATCCACTTGTGCGAAGAGAAGTCTGTTATAATTATAACGTAGCTTCTCTTGTAGTACCTACGTTATTTGAGCTTCCGGCGTAACTTTGCGGCTGTATTTCGAGGCGTAATGTGAAGCCTTCAGGGTGCTTCAGGGTGAATAATGTTAACAGTGGCGTGCCACGAGCCAAAGTGTGTCTATGATTTTTGCCAGGCAAGGTTTTAATATCTGTTTTTCGAGATCAGATTAGTTAGTTTACACAGCTTAAAGCGAAAATAAAAGTGAAGGGTTTTATCAATCATTGCCGAGTTTTTAATGAGTGACAAGAGCCACGGAGCTTACGGCTCTGCCAGATTTTACAGAAATATAAAAGAAATATCGATCGTCCAGTTGATTAGGCAGACGTCTCCAAATATTGTTGTTATTTATTTTTGGGGTGTTATGCCGGGGTGCGCCTCATATATGCCTTGATGATGGACACTGTAACGCTGTCCGAAACATTGGCTAAAGGAGGAGGTAGCGCAATACGGTATAACACCCCAAAAATAAATAACAAAAATACTTTTGGCCGTGAAAGTCTAAAATCGTATCTCCAAATATTAGTTTTTTAGAAAACGAGGAAAGCAATATTCGAGTGCTCACTATAAACCAAATATAATTTCGGCGTGTCTGTGTTTTGCCTATTAAAATGCTATAAAATAACCCAAGGAGGCATAACGGTCTGGTACGTTAGTACGACATTTTGAAATTTCCTACTAGTGACCCAGAAAACATTTTTTTTTGTTTATTTCACTACTAGTTTTTCTGTATTATAATTTATTTATTTATATATTTATTTATTTACGCCCTTTTTCGGGGCTTTTACAAACATTACATATGACTAATAAGAAATATATAGAATTCATTGTACATAACTGAACTGTCTCAGTAACAATATTTTATATTTATTTAAACATAAATTGAAGGTGTCCACTGACTTGGTATAATTGTTTCCTTCCATTAGTATTCTTGGCAAAGAGGAATACATATGGTAGTTAGTCCCAGAATTTCTGCACTGAAATAAATCCTGACTTCTAGTATTACGCAGTGGAATCCGGAAGCTTATCAATTCTAGCAATACCGGACTATCAATTAAATCATATAGAATTTTATATAGAAATACCAAGTCAGTGAAAATTCTTCTGTCTGACAATTTGAGCATATTCATATCATTTAAAATAGTGTTGTAGTTCAACATAATTGTTGGAATACCCATTTTAAAATTTGGAAAACGTAAGAATTTGTTTTGTATTCTTTCAACAGCTTGTACATGTACACTATAATGTGGATTCCAGACGGGAGAATTGTACTCAAGTTGACTTTTTACATAGGCAAAATATAACAGTTTAATACACTTTATATTGTTAAAATTTCTAGTTAGCCTAGTTATAAATCCCAACATTTTTAAACCCTTATTAGAGATTTCTGTTATATGGTTAACAATGAAAGATTTGATTGAAAAGTGATGCCCAAGTCTTTAATTTGTGTTAATGTCTCGAGAGTATTGTTATCAATATTGTAATTAAAGATCACTGGATTTTTTATTCGAGAAAATCTAACTATTTGACATTTTGAGATATTTAAGTAAAGTCTATTTTCATTACACCAAATTAACAATTTGTTGATATTATCTTGAAGAATGTTGCAATGGTAAATATTTTGAATAATTCTATAAATTTTGAGGTCATCAGCAAAAAGTAAGATAAATACATCATGAAATATTTTTGTAAGATTATTTATAAACAAGATAAATAATATTGGGCCAAGGTGTGAACCCTGTGGAACTCCACTTGTTGCATAAATTTTTTCCGACAGGGAGGATTTTATTCTAACAATTTGTTGTCTTCCAGTAAGATAGCTTTCAAACCAGGTTAATATATTGCCACGTATACCAAGCTTTTTTAATTTCCAAATGAGAATTTTATGGGAAACTGTATCGAAGGCTTTACTAAAATCAGTATAAACAGAGTCTACTTGTTTCTTTTCTTTAAAAGCATTGGTTATAAAATTTTCATAAATAATTAAATTGGATAGAGTACTTCTACCTGGCATAAATCCAAACTGGTGAGGTGATATTACGGGTTTTATTTGTGAAAAAAGTTTGTCAAGTATTAGGCTTTCAAAGAGTTTCGGTATGGTGGATTGAATGCATATTGGTCTGTAATTACAAACATCACTTTTATCACCCTACTTGAAAATTGGAGTCAAATAACTAATTTTCCATCTATCGGGAAAAATTCCACTGGATAATGATAGGTTAAAAAGTTTGGTTAATGGAAGAGCAATTGCTTTGATACATTCTTTGATATATATTGTTGGAATATTATCCGGTCCCGCAGATTTGTGGATATCTAAGGATTTAACTTTAGTAATTACATCAGAGATACTTATGGTACAATGTGAAATATCAAGCGTTTCATCTAGAGTTATTGTTGGATAAGGAGCATTATTTGGGTCTGTTGAATAAATACTTTTAAAAAATTTTGCAAACAAGTTAACAATACCTCAGTATTATTGCTATGGCTGCCATTTAGGTGCATAATGCTCGGAAAATCAGAATCATCTTCTTTAAGAGATTTCGAGTATTTCCAAAAATAACTAACATTATTTAGTATGGAATTTTGAATTTCATTTATATAGTAACGGTAGCAGGTCATAGACATTTTTTTACATGATGTTCTTAAATTTTTAAATTCAATGTAATCAGAATGTTTTTGAAATAATTTATATGCTTTATGTTTAAGTTTTTTAGTGACAAGTAGATTTATAAGTTCTTTGGAGTACCATTTTGGATAGGTATTTGGCTTACATTTCATTGTTGGAATATATATGCTAATAGCCTTTTTTAAAACAGAGTAAAATTTTTTAGTAGCTGTGTTGATATCATCATATTGCACAGATGACCAATCAAAAGACAGAAGATAATTACAAATTTTCTCGTAATCAGTTTTGAAAAAAAATTGGTAACTGAAAGACGGTTTACAAGTATTAACATGTACATTAGAAATAATAACTTCCAGTGGAGGATGATAAGCATCAATGGGCACAAGCGGTTCACCATATTCTTCAATTACTAGTGAGTCTAAGTTAGAAAAACATAAGTCTAGAGTACGATTATTTTCATTTGGTATAGTATTTGCCTGATTCAGACCTAGGAATAACGCCATGTCTAGAATAATGCGTTCAGACTCACTAACACTGATATGATTGTCACTGTTCACCCAGTTCACATTTGGAAGGTTATAATCACCAGCAAGCAAAAATGTGGCACTAGGATTCCTTTTTAATATAGTTTCCACTTCCTCACTATGGCACCTGTATACTTCATTGCTTGAATTTGGTGGGATATAAATGCAGCCCACAATAAACTTTTTGTTCCTGGCAACATTCACTTGTAGGAAGATTTGCTCAAGTTGTTTGTGTTTTGTTGTAATTAAGTTCGCTTTATATTTCTTGTTGACAGCGATTAAAACACCACCACCTCTACTTTTAGCACTTGTCAATGTATTTCTGTCTAAGCTGTAAACATTATGATTTATGAAGCCTAATTCACTAGAATGAATATTTGGCTTTAACCACGTTTCAGAGAGTAGTATAAAATCATGCTCTAACATTGGTTGTGTAGACTGAAGAATATTCAATTTTATTTTAAGGCCTCTCGACATTCTGATAGTACATTTTCAATTTGTTTTTCTGGTTTGCTCTCTGCTTTAATGATTTGATGACGTTGTGTGAAAAAGTAGGGTAGTGTAAATGTATATTGTTGGAGTTTTTTAATGGCATAAAAAATCAATTTTCTTTTTTTTCGCTTCAATTTTTCTCAAATGTACTGAACATTCATCACTCCAAGCATAATGGTCAGTTGGCAATTTTAATTTTAGTTTTTCATTAATTTGTTTGCAGTTAATGCACTGAATGTCATTTTTACAATTTTCATTGTCATGTGCTTCGGAACATCGAGTGCATGCCTTTTCACTTCTGCAGTCTTGGGCTTTGTGCATATAGCCATTGCACTTATAACATTTAAGAAGAGAGATGTTGTCGAAAACCCTACATCTGATTATACAATTGATTTGGTGGTGTTTGTAATCTGAGTTCTAACTACCAGATAGAGGGTAGATGCAGTTTTACATATAACTGCGTACTCAACTCAAATTTTGATTTTTTGAGACGTCGATTTATCAACTGGATGATCGATATTAGGTTCCGTATGTTTGTGTCTCGGAAAATTATCGATGGACGACTCAATTTTTTTACAGAACAACAGAAGAGTGTTTCTATATATAATGGTAAGCTCTGGCGTTATAAAATTGTATAAAAAAATACTACAGATGATATGCGAGTGGTTTTAAAATTTGAGTATTTCACATATTTTCGCGGGAAAGAGGGAAGGCAGGAGGGGAAGGGTAACGAAAGAGGTGGGGTTCGCGGGAAGGGTGACGAAGGAGGGGAAAGGCGGGGACGCATGGGAACGGACATGCAGGCAGAAACGATTTATTTCTTTGCATGACATTGCAACGCATGCCGGAGACCAGCTAGTATGTAATGAAAATCTAATGTTTCTTTATTAAATTAATATTTTCACGTACGCCTATTAATTACAATAGTTTTTTTTTAATATTAATGTGTTAACATACGTATTTACATGCATACCTCACTTTAAAATCCTTTTTTTATTCCTTTTAACGTTTCCAACGGAACCTTCAAGATTTATTTTTTTTAGAAATAACTAATTTTAAAATTCAAAAGGGAAAAAGATTGTTGAAAAAATCTCTCACATTGACGCGATCTGCCTAAAGTTTTTTTGTTGAGCGTAAGTAATTTAATATTTGTGCCTAATTTTATTTTTTTTTACATGAGCTCCACACAGGAGGCCCTAAGGAAAATAATTTTCCTGAGGGCCTATATCATCTTTGGGATGCTGTGTGGTGTGCTTTTTAGGGAAAAGAAGGAGAGGAGAATTCTGGGAAGGAAAAGGGTTTAAGGGATGGGTAGGAATCTGGGGTTCAGGGTGTCCTGGTCATCAGACCTAGACAAACCTTATCCCATGAACCCGGGCAGCCCTGCTAAATCACCAAACATAGCGAACCACGGTGACCTATGGCAGAGGTGTTGGTTACACAATAAAGGTTCCCTAGGTGGCGGTACCCATTCCCGCCTCCCAAACTGATTATTACATTTTATGTTTTGTACGTAACACTAGCGAGTTTCCGGTATGCGTTGCAATGTCACCAGTAAGGCAATTATTTCTCCCTACGGGTCTTTTCCAATTCATAGCTAACATAGGTAGGTACCTACTTTTTGATTAGATTCAAAGTAGTCGATTTTGGTTATTTAGGTGAGTACAGTTTAATTTAAAGAGTTTCGAAAATTGAATTTTGATTAAACAATCATTGTTATGCAAAATGTCATTCTCAAATTTTGACAGTTTTGCAATAGTTTTTGTAATGATTAAAAAAATTTTCAGATGTATTGTCATGTGGTTGTAATAATCCAGAAACCTTCGCGAGGGTGGAAAGAAGGTATTTTGAAGGTTTCAAACAGTTCCTATGCTTATATACTCATACACAGACATCTAATATACTCATATATACCTTCATCCAAGCAAGCATATTTTGATTTTTTTAAAAGTAAAACTTCTTTACGCACGCTTGACTTGGGGAGTAAGCTGGTGAATGCGTGACGAGAGCGTTACGAAAAGTGTGATCGGGCGAGGCGAACGGTTGGGCCTTTAAGCACGCTTGACTTGGGGAGTAAGCTGGTGAATGCGTGACGATAGCGTTATGAAAAGTGTGATTGGGCGAGGCGAACGAAAGTTGAGAGGGAGATATAAGTTAGTGAAGTTTTACTTCAATCGTGTGGTCTAAAGCACACTTTTTAAAAAAAAAAAGAAAGACAAATATTTCTGGGTTACGAATAACCCAACAATGTTTGAAAATATCCTATTACCAGTATACTAAGCGGAAAATGTTGCTTGTGTTGTGTTATAATGGAGGACTTAGCCAGCCGAGGTATCGAACACGCGGCGCCCGTGAGTAGGGTTCCCAGATCAAAAAATCAAAATCCCGGAGAAAATTCCGGATATTTGAAAAAAATTCCGGTCTTTCTTGTAAATATAATATGAATGTCGTTATCAGTGTCAGTGTCTCAGTGTTAGCGAGTGTCATCCCCAAGAGCGCAATTCTCTTGTCACCCCTCCCCTCCCCGGCGGACAAATTTTTTATGAAGCAGAAATTTGCGTTTGTCAACTTTAATGGGGGGGGGGGGGGGAGGGGGGTGACTAATCAAGCAACGAAGTTTTGAGATTACATGCCAATAACAATATATTTGCGATGCAGGCACAAAATGCCAATGTAGACAGAGTCTTTTCCGTAATGGGAACCCAATTAACACAGTATAATTTTAAAAGTATGACTTGCGAAATATTCTACAAAACTAGTATTAAAGATTCGGAAGTATTGAACGATATTTCCGGGAGCATTAAATATCAGAAGTGATGTTTATACTTTGATTTGTAATAAAAATAATTTGGTTAATTTCATTTATTATATCAATCTCCATTTAATTGTAGAAATTCCGGACTGTTTAGGATTCCCCCGCATTCCGGACAAAGACCTATATTTCCGGATATATGGCAACCCTACCCGTGTGGGACCCGAACGCGATGCCCACTCAGATATATGTATAGATCGTATAAAGTTTAAATTTACTTGTATTAATTAATATTAAGCAATTCATATTAATTTATCCCAGACAACATATAACTTTACATTTAAATCATGTTAATCCCCTGAACTCGTACAAAATCACTAGTACGTGAATGTTAAGGTTTAATTAACCGAAATGTGGTTCGAATTACTTCATAATGTGTCGGCTTTAAGGCGAGCATTATTATATTACATTTTCTTGGAAAATATTTTCGTGTTCCATTATATATTATTTATGTCTACAGCGCTGCGTAATGAGGGCATTTTGTGGGTTTAATGTTGTAATATAATATATCTTCATTATCCGGTTAATAAACTTTATATCAAGTTTAATATGTAATACGGCTTGCCTTACAAAGTAATACAATACTGTGATGTTGTATAATTTTTAAGATTTTATAATGTAAGTAGGTAGGTAAGTACCTAAAATCACTGAGAGATAAACATAATATTATATATGGTGTTATGGCCCCAGGACAACATTAAAAAAATTATTTTTTGTTAAGAAAGCTCTCACCAAATGTTTTAAAGAGATTCGTAAAATTGACGGAGATATAGCATTTTATGTGAAACCCTTTAAAATAGTTTGTACCTTGAATTATCCTTCAACAAAACTTTGAACGCATTTTTCTCGAAACTACGGTTTTTAAACTGGTTGAGAACATATTAAAAAAAATACATCCGATTTGCAAGCACCAAGTATTAAGAGGGTAGAAAACCAAAGAAAACCAGAAATATGTCATTTTTAAATCAGATTTTAGCCGTATTGACTCTTTTCCACAAAAAATTATAAATTGATTTCGAAAGATAGTTCTTTTATCTAGTAAACACATGTTTTTAATTTTGAGAAACAATGTTTATTATTAGTATAATAAGGTTATTCCATAGGTCATTGACAGATTTGTTAAATTTTCAAAAAAGATTTTGTATTATACCACATCCATTTCAAATAATATAATCATGCAGTAAAATAAATAAATACATTGTCTGGTAAACGCATGTTTGAGAATATTAATTTTAGTTTAAACAAAATCGTTAAAAATATATACGCACGTCTGTTTCTTGACGAAAATTGGTCCGTGGGTGTATTTATTTGTGCACTTACAAACTAATACATTTCAGATTTTTTTACATTCTTATTTTGCTTAGACATTATTGAAAAATGATAAATACTTATGATCGAAAAATAATTACAAAAGTACATGATTTTAATAGTTTTATAATCACGCATTTCAGCATTTTTGGATGTAGGTATAAATTAAAGCAAATTTGGAATGAAATAAAATCGATATTGAGTTATAATTTAAAAAAGCTGGTACGGAGAATAATTAATCTTTCTCATTGGAACCACCCTGTACGATCGTAATAACATCTTTCGACGAAATGTGGATTTTCGGCCGCTGACTGGTTAAAGGACCTTAAACTGTTCGAAAATCCAGTCTCTATGGCACCACGTAGGTTTTGATACCTATCTAAAAAACGAAAAATAATGGTGGACCGGCAAATTTTATTTCCGATTTTCATGGAAAGTTTTCATAAAAAAATATAGGAGCCGGTCCTTTATTAAAAAAATCCCTAAGTGGTGACATAGAAATTTTCAAACATTATTTCGAATAAATAACGTGTTTAATTTATTGAAAAAACTAAATTCGGCGCTCTTTAATTTATTCCTGTATAACCTAATAATACTGTAATATATAGCGGTTCAATTCAAAAGGTATGGCTTGAGTAACTCAGGTATAAGCTCCACGAATAGAAGATTATAATAATAGTAAACCCCTAATTAAAAGGTGCTTTTAATTTATGCACCCCTGGTACATGGCGCGGCAACAAATCTCTACCCCCGATTTAATTTATCATCTCCTATTATTAAAGGGATGAATGGCCGTAGGAAATAAACGCCCCCTATGCTTGAGAGCATCTCAAAATAAATAAAACAAGTAATATAAAGTTTCAGAGTAAAAGAGTAAGAGCGTTTGTATGAATGTTTTATTTATAACAATGGAAGTAATGTGCGTTTTTGCGAGGCGTCTTTACGTGCGAAGGGATGTAAGCATAGCAGCTGAATGGGTGGTAACACTTAACTGCTGCTCGCGAACTGCCCTCCCATACGCGAGTAAATCACCTCCTCGTTTCTCATACAACGTTCTGCGCTCCTGGTAGCGCGGATGAGCGAAGGGTCGTGTTTAGCGGCCTTCGGGCGCGTCCTGCCCCGAATGGGTTGGTATTTTCTCTGGATTATTTAGTTGGGGCGGTTCTTTGTGTTCGCGCGGCCCAAGTACCAGGGAGATATACACCGTGAATAATGCACCACGGGGTTGGAAATAAAAGGGAGTTAGCTATCCGCGACCCGCGTAAAAATACCGCTATTTTTATATGGGGACCGTTAGCGATCTCTTCTGATTTCTGCGCTCCTGGTGGGGAATATTTTTTTCCCATTGTCCCTCTTTCCCCTTTTTGTATTTAGCATTCTCCTCTCGGACTTTTTACGACGGGGAGAGATGAGATAAATGAAACCACGCATGTTTTTATATGTACAGCTATTTTTATCACCCAGCTTCCTTTAAGATTTCAACAACTATTCTTTTTTTCTCACTTGGAAAATTTATTGATATTTCAAAGCACCGTAACTCACAACGCAAGTTCCGTAGTGAGCTGAACATATAAAGTTATTAGAATTGAAATTAAAACACTTTTGCACTTTTTTCCACTTACTTATTTTCACCAGGACCGGTTTCATCCTACTACGTGTAAATAAGTGGTCTCATACAGTACATATAGGTAATTATAAAGTTTATCATTAAAATTATGAATGAAGTTACATAGTAAATAGATATTTTTTCTTTTTATTTTTATTTTAACTTTATGAGTAAAACCTCAAATTGTAATATTTAATTAAATGAAGACAATATAAGCGAAACTCAATCGAAAATCTGAAAACAGAAAAATCAGAAAAAGATATTGACACATCTGGGACTCGAACCCAGGACCTCTCGCTTACCGGGCGAACGCGCTAACCACTGCGCCACCGTGTCGATATCCAATTCGGTCACTTTTAACTGTATCATACTTCGACTAAGAACCACCCACACTATCTTCATTTTTCTTAACGCATATACTATTGGCTGCTATCTTTATGTATGATTGCAAGATTCAAACCCGAACTAAATGCTCTCTAGATAGTGTCTGGATAAAATCTTTATCCATTTTATTTAATATGCGACATCTATTGACTTTTCTGCAAGTCTAGGATGAATATTTTTATTTTTATTTTAACTTTATGAGTAAAACCTCAAATTGTAATATTTAATTAAATGAAGACAATATAAGCGAAACTCAATCGAAAATCTGAAAACAGAAAAATCAGAAAAAGATATTGACACATCTGGGACTCGAACCCAGCATAAAGATAGCAGCCAATAGTATATGCGTTAAGAAAAATGAAGATAGTGTGGGTGGTTCTTAGTCGAAGTATGATACAGTTAAAAGTGACCGAATTGGATATCGACACGGTGGCGCAGTGGTTAGCGCGTTCGCCCGGTAAGCGAGAGGTCCTGGGTTCGAGTCCCAGATGTGTCAATATCTTTTTCTGATTTTTCTGTTTTCAGATTTTCGATTGAGTTTCGCTTATATTGTCTTCATTTAATTAAAAGATATTTTTTCTTCACATGAATATGTGTATGCATTTACGTAATTAATTAACACATAAATATGTATGCATTTATAAATTATACAAATGCATATTATATATTCACTTTAAGTAAAAATATCTATTTACTATGTAACATCATTCATAATTTTTAAATAAACTTTATAATTAACTATATGTACCTTAAAAATACAAATAAATTAAAATACCTTAAATTAACAAAATAGAAACATTCATTATATACACAATGCTGTGTACCCCTGCCTAAGTTTGTATAAATACCGTAGCATAAGAAGTTCAACTACCAATGAATGTCTGAAAATGTCCGTAGTAGGATGAAACCGTTCCTGGTGAAAATAAATAAGTGGAAGAAAGTGCAAAGGTGTTTTAATTTCAATTTTAATACAATGGAATTCCACCAAGAATTAACAGTTAAAAAACTAGAATCATATAAAGTTATGTTGAATCTACAAATCCTTGACGAAAGAAGTTGTTAAAATTTCATGAATTTCAATTATCATAGATTTTAATTTAAAAAATATTTTAATTCAAATGTAAGCTATCAGCAAGACGTCAGAGTCCATCATTCGAGAATTTCTAATAAAACAAACAACTGATATTTTGATTACGCCGATATATTTGATGTTCTATACATTTTTAATTTGTTTTGATTTCTATCTCCGCACAAGGACATCTAGACGGTTAGAGTGTAAGATGCTTGAAAAAAATCTGTAGAATATTATATTATGTCTTTTACGCCATTTTGCAGATTTATCAGGAGATAAGCCATTTTTCTAAAAATCCATTTCATCATCCCCTGAGAAGGCTTTTTTCCACATCAAAAGAAAAAGCCTCTTCAGATTTGAATTATTGATTAAGGGTTGATTATTCAATGAAGAATTAGATTCAAATTTATGCTTACCGAAGTGCTTTATAATTCTATACCTACTAGTAGTTTTATCTAGTAGGACTTCAGCTGAATTATCATCCATGAATATTAACCATTTGACATGAATGTAAATGGTAAAAGACGTCAGGGACACTCGAGGAAGACATGATATGACCAAATATTTGAGACGGGCAATGTCAAGACTCAGAATAACAGCAGGCTAGGTACCTATTGGACGATCGAATTCCAATAATCCATGCGCTTGATAGCTGCAAGACGAGTTGATACCTAGCCTCCTACATAGTTAAGTAAATTAGAATACGTACGTATAAAAAGATATTTTATTTAGTTTATTGGGGGGCTAGAATTCCAACAGTCCATGCGCTTGATAGCTGCAAGACGAGTGGTTATCTAGCCCCCTACATAGTTAAGTAAATTGAAATACGTACGTATAAAAAGATATTTTATTTAATTTATCGGGGGGCTAGAATTTCAATAATCCATGCGCTTGATAGCTGCAAGACGAGTTGTTATCTAGCCTCCTAAGTTAAGTAAATTCTAATGTAAAATCCTTGTTAATTTGTACAGCGCTCTTGAGGCGATTTTTCGCAAAAACAGCGCTATATAAGTTGTCCAAATTTATTATTATTATTATTATGATGTATGAATGTGAATGATACATAGGGTATAACAGCACGCGCCCAAAGAATTCCCGAGTGTGATTCCATGATGTTAAAAATGTAGATGTCATTCTATATATTTAAAAAAAATGGAATCTTATCTTTAACTGTCTATCCGATGGAAATGATGTTGTGAGCTGAATCTGATTGCGATAAAATAGAAATTACAGACATAAAAAATGTGCCAATTTTATGTAGCAAGAGCTCACTGTTCTATTGTTTATAATGCGACACATTATTTCATTATCTCAGTATGTTATCACATTAGAATAATAAAATTTTGTCAACTTTTTACAGCACAGTTTGTGATAAAATCACCTCAAGGGCACTGTACATTTGTAGCCCTTTTTAAAAAAATGTATTTAAAATTTTAAAGTTTTCAAAGTTGCTTTCTGACCTCAAACCAAACGAAAGGACATTTTGCAAGGGAACCATTTATTGAATAACCAATACGCAGGTTACCTCTGCCGCAGGTTACCTTAAATGGTTCGCTACGTTTGATGACTTATGTGCTCGGGTTCATGGGGTGAGGTTTTTCCGGGTCTTGGCGGCAGTTGCACCTGCCCATCTACTGCGTGGCTTGCCGGATCCGAAGAGACTGGTTGGTTTTGGTTTTTCCGGCAGGTCTCTCTGGGAACATCGCCTTGCACCGCAGTGGGAGGGATGGGTTCACACGTTTTCCAAACATTCGTCAAACCTTTTCCTTCCCAGAACGTCCTCTCCTTCCTTTCTAAAAATACCTCTACACATTTTCCTCAATGTCTATGCCTCCTGTGTGGAGCTAATGTAAAAAATAATAAAAAAAATAATGCTCAGTAAATTCGGATCAGGCCCCCTAGCATGGTCGATCGATACAGGTTTTATCGAAAATGTCGGTAACTTGCGATCGTTCCCAAGCACGACTGCAGGCCGATAACGAATAAACAACAGTTTACGTCAAATGTATTAGGAACCCCTAGTCATTGTGAACTATTGTTTGTTCGTTAGCGATCTGCAGTCGATCTGCAGATCTGCAGTCGATCTGCAGCTCGCGAGCGATGGCAAGTTACCGACATTTTCGATAAAACCTATATCGATCGACCATTTTATCGAAAATGTCGATAACTTGTCATCGCTCCCGAGCACGACTGCAGGCCGCTAACGAACTAATAACAGTTCACGTCAAATAAATTAGGAACCCTTAGTCGTTATGAATTGTTGTTTGTTCGTTAGCGACCTGCAGTCGCGCTCGGGAGCGATGACAAGTTACCAACATTTTCGATAAAACCTGTATCGATCGACCATGCTAGGTACCCTGGTAATAAGAAGCTTTAATGTACATTGATTTCGTACACCAATTTTCTATCAAAACGTTATTACATTTTACAATACAATAAGAACTCATTCCAACGATTCTTTCACGGGTGATTTTTATTTTTATTTCAGCATTCACAGAATTTTGCCTGAAAGAGTTTTTTCAGGAATAATAATATATGTACATGGAAAATGAGTTTTCAATTGCCTGCTGCTGACATTTTCCACATTTCCAAAAAATGTCATATTACATTCATGTGATACGAGGCGAACGCTTTCAACGTGAAGCAGAACTTTAATATAATAAACTGGGGAAATGAAACGAAGGCATTTTTTATCATAGAGAGGTGCACCTGCCGTGACGGTCTACTGAAAAGACAGGAAATTAATTTGAATCATATTACCTTTGAAGGAATGAATCCGTTGAATTTCAGTTCAATAGGTTGAACGTTGACATAAATGGTATAATAAAATTATATACTGAGGTACTACTATTTTTATTTTATTTTATGTGAAATTTTTAAAATTTATAATTTTTGAAGTGAAAATTTTTTTACCGCCGTTGTGTTTTGAAACTCAATGAAACCAAAAATTGCGACACCAAAAAGAGACAAACACATACATCTACAGGATTTAGCCTGCGAAAGAATGAGAACGTATTACCGGTCTCCTCTTTGTGTGGTTCTTCGTAGCTTCCCCACTCTTGTTTTTAGTTTTCTGAAGGTTGCACTTCTACCGCTTGTGATTTGCACACTCTGTTTTTTATTTATTATCTTAAGGCTCCGCAAAGAAGAAGATGGAGAGATACGAAATCACGAATGTTAGAGGAGAGCGCTGACATTTACAGCGACAAAATCGATGCAAAAATCGCGAAAATGTTTAATAAAACACAACTCGTTTAAAATAGAGCAAAAATCTCGCGGGCATTGTCTTAAACAGCATTTAAAGAAACACTGTGAATTTTTTCCTACATATAACTTGTAAAATAACTGAAACAAACGTGTTTATAATAATTTTTGGAGCATACTCGTACTTTGCGATTTTTCCTATCGAGGGAATTTTATATAATTTGCGTTTCGGCGCGGGCAATATCTAGATATTATCTTCAAGAATAACATGTATTTTTTAAGAGCTTTAAAACTTAACGTGTTTAAGAGGAATATAAAAGCTACAATATTTCGATTCTCACGCCTGCAAAATTTTAAAATCGAGCGTCTTATTTGCACGAGGCAAGTAAGCGAAAAAGTGGTTTTGATTTATTTTGTGCATAATTTTATAAGAACGAAAAAAAGTTAGAACATGGAAAACCTCAAAAATAGTCTTAGCCATAAAGAGGTATTTTTTAAAAATTGTTTCTTGTATTACTTCATAGTTAAGTTATGAAAAAACATTTTAGTTGGTGGTTTACGCTTATATTTTATGTTACGTAAAAGCTAGTAAAAGCTTCGATTTATCCGTAGCATGTTTTTTGATGTTCATACTGTAAACCGATTCATCGTAAAGATTAATCAAAATAAATATCTAAATGGGATTTCACGTATAACTTCATTTTAAGAGAGATATGTAAGAAATCGGTAGAAATTCGGCTTGCGGGCTCTTAATATATGAATGTTTCTTTGTTTGTCCTCTATGCGTTCCTAAACCATTCATCCGAGTTCGATGAAACTTGGGTGAGTTGTTGTGCGCACCCCGCAAAGGTTTTTATATATACTGGTGAGCTCTGTCGTTATGAAATTTGAATAAAAATTGCCCTAGGTGGTGAGCGATTTGTTCGAGAAATGAGTGCATGTGAGTTAGTGTATTAGTATGTATTAGTGTATGAGGCAGGGAGAGAAGGATGGAGGGCGAGGGGAATGCGGAAGGGGGAGGGGAACGAAGGAGGAAAGCTCGCAGGAGGGGAGGGGAGGGAGAGGGGAAGGTAGGGAAGGTAGAATAGCAACGCATGCCGAGAACTCGCTAGTATCATATAATTTTCACATTACATTGTTCATTCGCATTATCACGATCACCATGCTAGGCTCATGCTCCTATCATGGCAGACGTATAAAGACTAAATTACAATGTGATAATAAGCTAGACACAAAAATAAAAACAACATTTGAAAAAAGTAATAAACCGTAATAAAAATCAAAACTAAAATTAAACTGAATGATAAAATAAACACTTCATTGAAAATAGTTACAAAACACTCAAATTGTAAAAACCAACAAAAACACAGAAAAGTGTAATAAGACCTCTCTTTTGAAATAAGTCAAAATCACAAAACTCATTAAAACTGTAGAGAGCTGTGAAGTGCTACCGACCAATACAAAAGAAGAGTAGAATATATTACTTCAAAGGACTCCGTTGTTACGAGTTACGAGTGGTTAAGATAATTGGTTACGAAACCTGAGATTGCGGGTTTAAATCCTGCGCGCGCAAGTAAATTGCATCAGATTTGTATTATTTGCGGTACTTTTCAAATTGGTTGATACTTTATCGCACTCATCTATCGACCGCAAATCAGAATCGAAACTTTGCTTGAAATGGCTTTAGCCGAGTTTGTTGACCAGATCTAAATAGCTACCTTCCTCTCCCCCATCTCTTTGCCCTCCCCACTACCTTCAGCCTCTTAACATAACATATTGGGGATGCCATAGTCTCACTACCTTCAAAAGATTGAGAGTCAGTGAGACTATGGCATCTTACTATTAAGACTCTAGTGAAAATTATTTTTTTTGCACCATCGGTTGTAACCCTTTAACTTGGGTTTGGTTCTTGATGTGGAAGGCCATTAATAATAAGAAAAAGGAATATAATTTTTATTTTTCTTACGTGAACCCCACACTGGAGGCCCTCAGGAAAATAATTTCCCTCTTGGCCTGATATCGTTATACAAAAACATATTGCGGGGTTCCACTAATTTATCAGAAAAAACCCTTAAATAAAAAATAAGCGCTTCAACCTCAAATTGCGGTCCAAAAAAGTTGTATTAACTTTTTATATCTGCCGGTCTAGTCCCCGTAATGACTGCAATTGAGTTGGATGAAATCTGTTTCCATAGCTTTTTGTTTGGGAGCGTAATCTGTTTGTGAGCTTAAAGCTGTACGGACGCCGCTGAGGTTTTAATTCCATACGACAGATTTATCAATGTTATTATCACAGCTAAGAGGTTTGAAATTCGTGTGGTGATTTTGCAAATTTTGCAAAATCACCACAATTGGCGCAGCCGGTAGAATAAATTGTGATAAGGTGTAGGCGAACGGCAAGAACTTAATAGGGAAGAACTTAGATATTTGGTGACCGGACAACTCAGAATGAAATCAACTCAAAACCTCCGTTGAAAAAAATAATAAAAAATTGGATAAATAGGTTACGTTAGGTTAGGGAACGTACCCGTACTACGTGACTCACTTTTTGCAATTTTTAACCCCCCTCCCGTGACTAAAAACCTAAGCCCCCCGCCGTTCATTGTGACCAAGCGTGGTATTTTAAGATCCCCCCCTAAACGGGTCACGTAGTATGGGTACGTTCCCTTAGGGTAATGGGCTTCTATAGAATTATTTTTTTCATAGCTTTTAATGAATTTTCAAAGAGGTTTTAAGTTGACTTGATTCTGAGTTGGTACGGAATCATATTCTCAGATTTGGCCAGCATACAGTTTTGGAAGAATTTCCAAATAAAAGTTTAAGGGTAGGTAGGAATCTGGGGGGTCAGTGTGTCCAGGAGTGATGGACGTATGAATCAATCCCTCCTCTCTGCGGGTAAGGCAATGTTCCAAGAGTCGTGCTGGAGAGGTCTACAGGTCTTGCTCAACCAGTCTCTCCGGATCCGGCCTGCCACGCAATTGGTGGACTGACGCATCCGCCACCAAGATCCGAATAAACCTCACTCCATGAACCCGGGTACCCTGCTAAGTCACCAAATGTAGCGAACCACTTGGGGTGTCCTATGGCAGATCCTTTTTGAAATATTTGTTCATGGTCTTAATACCTTTTCTTCTGAATCTTGAAACTTGATAATCTGATAGTGATAGTATGGGCTAGCGGAACAAAATACAAAAATAAAGCGACTGATTTCGTAGGTTTACAAAAATACAAATATGTTTAGGAATAGTTTTGGAATAAGTTTTTTACAAGATCAACAAAATTCGCCAAGTTTGTGTTAAATATGTCAACATCACCTAAGTACTGATTTCACATAGTGTGAAATCGTTGTATCGGAGAGTGGGCAATGTAGTTCCATTTATGAATGCTATAGTAGAATAGTGAGTTTTGTCGTGTAGTTACTGTCGGTATTCGTAAGTTTATGAGTTGCAGTAGTTCGCAACAGTCAGAGTTAAGTATTTTGAATTCACTTTGTATTACACCACTTTTATATTTATATTTCATTTGTGTTAATATCTGAATAACACGTTAGGTTAACTGGAAGAAATAGGATATAGGTACCTATAAGTTATACCTTTTGTATTAAATGAAAATTTTGTACAATAAATGATTTTCATTTTGAATAAAAATGTTAAGTCGTTTATTTTACGTCAGACTTCTAGTGTGTGTATTTTTAGAATATTTACCTAATAATCAATATCAATATATATTATAAAAGAAAGTCCAAAAAAACGTGCGGAACGCAAAAACTCAGAAACGAGTGTCGGTACGATCAAGAGAGTTATATGGTATGGTAGACCTCTATCCCCCCTAGGGAATAAGGGTATTCGTTTTTACCTAAAGGGCTTGCTTTTGAAGATATAAGGGCTGAAAGTTCTAAGAAGACTCTAGAATTTTCAAGAAGAGTCTAGAAGATTCCGGAAACTTCTAGAAAATTCGATAAAACTCTGGAATGTTCTGGAAAATGTGGAAGAGTATGTCAGCGAGTCTAGAAGGTTCCGGAAAGTTCAAGAAGGTTCGATAAAGCTGTAGAAAGTTCTGAAAGGAGTGGAAGAGTGTGTCGGTGTGTCTAGAAGGTCCCGAAAAATTCTAGAAGGTTCCATAAAGCTGTAGGAAGCTCTAGAAGGTGGTTCGATAGGGCTGTATAAAGTTCTGGAAGGAGTGGCGGAGTATGTCTGTGAGTCTAGAAGGTTCCGGAAACTTCTAGAAGGTTATATAAATCTATAGAAAGTTCTGGAAGGAGTGACGGAGTATGTCGGTGAAGGTTCTGGAAGGTTCCGGAAAGTTCTCTAAGGTTCGATAAAGCTGTAGAAAATTCTGGAAGGAGTTGCGGAGTATATAAAGTTTTGGAAGGAGTGGCGGAGTTCAACCGTGAGTCTAGAAGGTTCCGAAAAGTTCTATAAGATTCGATAAAGCTGTAGAAAGTTCTGGAAGGAGTGGAGGAGTATGTCAGTGAGTCTAGAAGGTTCCGAAAAGTTCTAGAAGGCTTGATTAAGCTCTAAAAAGTTCTGGAAGGAACGATGGAGTGTGTCGGTGAGTCTAGAAGGTTCTAGATAAATCTGGAAAGTTCCCTGTGTGCTTTAGGATGTTATGAAAGGAGAAAGTTCTAGAAGCTTTCAGAAATGAGTGGCGGAGAGTGTCGGTTAGCCTGGAAGGCTCTGGACTAGAAGTTTGGTTAATCTTAATTTTCAATGTAAATTATTAAAAAAGTGTACGATGTGCATGCCGATAAAACTCAAAGACGAGTCCCGGTACGATAACGGGAGTTATATTGTGTGGTAGCCCTCCCCATCTATGAAGAAAGTTCCCATTTTTACCTAAAGGGCGTGCTTTTAAAGATATTAGGGCTGGAAGTTTCGCCCCCTTAAAATTTCTAGAACAGCTCAAAACATTCCAGAGTATTCCAGAACATCCCGGAACATTCTGGAATGTTGTGGAATGTTCGGGAATAGGATGGAACGTTCAGAAACCTACCGGAACGTCCCCGATCATTGTGGAATATTCCAGAACACTCCTAAATGTTGTGGAATGATCTGGAACCTTATTCTGGAACATTTGAACTCCTTTTTGTATGGGGCTACCCATATAGGGTATATAAAGCAAGATCCGTCAATTCAATCTCACATCAACTCCTAGAGCCAAGCCGGACACCCCAGTCAGAGTATTTGAAAGCATTCTATAAAATTCCAGAACATCCAGGAACATTCTGGAAAATTGTGAAATGTTCGGGAATAGGGAATCGGGAACATCAATGTGAAACTTTCCAGAACACTCTCGAATGTTGTCCTGAGCGAAGCCGGGTAACCCAGCTAGTATATTATAAAAGAAAGTCCAAAAAAACGTGCAGAACGCAAAAACTCCGAAACGAGTGCCGGTACGATCAAGATAGTTATATGGAATGGTAGATGTCTATCCCCCATATGGAATAAGGGTATTCGTTTTTACCTAAAGGGCTTGCTTTTGAAGATATAAGGGCTGAAAGTTCTAAGAAGACTCTAGAAACTTCAAAAAGATTCCGGAAACTTCTAGAAAATTCGATAAGACTCTGGAATGTTCTAGAAGAAGAAATGGAGGAGTATGTCAGCGAGTCTATGGAAGTTTCAAGAAGGTTCGATAAAGCTGTAGAAAGTTCTGAAAGGAGTGGAGGAGTGTGTCGGTGTGTCTAGAAGGTTCCGAAAAATTCTAGAAGATTCCACAAAGCTGTAAGAAGTTCTAGAAGGTTCAATAAAGCCGTGCAAAGTTCTGGAAGGAGTGGCGGAGTAAGTCTGTAAGTCTAGAAGGATCTGATGATTCACAAATGCTTAAAAAATTGTGTATGGAGAAATTTCTAAAAGGTTCGATAGAGCTATACAAAGTTCTGAAAGGAAAGGAGGAGTGTGTCGGTGAGTCTAAAAGGTTCCAGAAAATTTCAGAAGGTTCCATAATGCTGTGAAAATTCTAGAAGGTTCTATAGGGCTGTACAAAGTTCAAGAAGTAGTGGCGGAGTATGTCGGTGAGTCTAGATGGTTCCAGAAAGTTCTAGAAGGTTTGATAAAGCTGTAGAAAATTCTAGAAGGTACCATAAGGCTGTAGAAAGTTCTGAAAAGAGTGGAGCAGTGTGTCAGTGTGTCTAGAAGGTCTCGGAATATTCTAGCAGGTTCCATAAAGCTGTAGGAAGTTCTATAAGGTTCGATAGGGCTGTAAAAAGTTCTGGAAGGAGTGGCGGAGTATGTCGGTGAGTCTAGAAGGTTCCGGAAAGTTCTAGAAGGTTCGATAAAGCTGTACAAAGTTCTGAAAGGAATGGTGGATTATGTCGGTGGGTTTAGAAGTTTCCAGAAAGCTCTAGAAGGTTCGATAAAACTGTAGAAAGTTCTAGAAGGTTCCGTAAAGCTGTAGAAAGTTCTGATAGGAGAAGAAAAGTGTGTCGGTGTGTCTAGAAGGTTCTGAAAAATTCTAGAAGGTTCCATAAAGCTGTAGGAAGTTCTAAACGATTCGATATAAATTTACAAAGTTCTGGAAGGTGTGGCGGAGTATGTCGGTGAGTCTAGAAGGTTCCGGAAAGTACTAGAAGGTTTGATAAAGCTGTAGAAAGTTCTAGAAGGGGTGGAGGAGTGTGTGAGTGTGTGTAGAAGGTTCCGGAAAATTCATGAAGATTCCACAAAGCTGTAGGAAGTTTTAGAAGGTTCGATAAAGTTGTAAAAAAATTCTGGAATAAATGTTGGAATATGTCGGTGGGTTTGGAAGTTTCCGGAATGTTCTAGAAGGTTCCGTAAAGCTGTATAAAGTTCTAATAGGAGTGGAGGAGTGTGTCGGTGTGTCTAAAAGGTCCCGTAAAATTCTAGAAGATTCCATAAAGCTGTAGTAAGTTTTGGAAGGTGTGGCGGAGTATGTCGGTGAGTCTAGAAGGTTCCGGAAAGTTCTAAAAGGTTTGATAAAGCCTTTGGTATTAGGTGTGTAGTGTGTGGGTAGATTGTATAATGGCGGCATTTATTCAGCGGCCGCGTGGTGATACTCACTTTCACTGCTTTTATCTGACTCCATATATTTACCAAAGATATATCGTGCTGATGAATAAAAAGATGATCATTCTTATACTGAGTTTTACGATTTATTTTAAGTTTAGCAAACACGATAATGATAAGTATTACATTGGAAGACTTGTAAGGAACAACACACAACCAGCGCGTCAGGCGTCGAAAAACGAATGAATTCCGCTTCCTTTGTCAAACGGAATTCAAAATGGTATTCGCAGGCGCATGCGCGTTGCCTGGGTTGCCCGCGGTTAAAATGTAATATATGGCTGTTATGTGTCCTTCCCTACATACCTCCCGCCCAGTTTTTTAGAAATAGCAGGCATGGTTAAGATCATAGTTCAATTTCTATAAAACGCCCAATGTCCGTTTGATTGTTTTAAATTGACAGAATAATACTGGTTGCGATGCAGGGTCGACCAGCTTGTAAGGGGCGAGAGAAAAATATTATATGAAACATATTTCTGTTCATAAAAAATAATCAAGTGGACTTTTACAAAAACGCTAAACTAAATCACTCTAAGTTATTTTAAAATAAAGAGTCTTACTATAAAGATTATTGTTAGGAGTAATTGAAATTCTTATGACTCGTAAAGATACGGAAAGGAAAAACTACATTTTTCAAATAAATGTGTAATCCGTTAACTAAATTAAGTTGCATCAAATCTATTTATTAAGATGAGTGACAAGAATCTACTCTATATTGCGTAACCAGAACTAATGAATATGTGGAAACTTCACACAAATTATAAGTAAAGAATAGTAAATAATGGGCATCATACTTCGTAGAGATAAGGAAAGGGGTAACCACATCATATCGATACGAGGCATGATGCTCATCACATAAGCAGCAACACATCATATGCTTGAGTACTTAAAATTATTAAAGTTCATTATATTATAACATATAAAAATTAAGTGAACTACCTTAAGAATGTGTATAAGCAATTGGTTCCTTAGATTAATTGGTTGGAATATTACATTGACTAATTTATATCCTATTTAGATCATTAATTTATATGCATCTAACATTATATACTTCATGCATTTATTAGCATGGAATAAAATATACATCTTAAGAAAATACTTGGAAAGTTACTTCATGTTATATCATGGTATCATTTTATGTTAATATTTGGAAAGCTTTTTCAAGTTTTCACATTTTTATGAAAATAGATGAAAAGACTGTTAGTGTTTTAACATTTTAAATAAATATTTGAAAATAAATTTTTATGTTTTTACATTTTTCTGATAATAGTAGAATTTTTTAATGATTCTACAGGTTACTAGGGTTTACTACGTTGTGCGTTTATAAGTACTGAAAGAGTAGTACAACATTTATCTATAAACATGGTAAAAATTTTCTTCACGTTTTGACGGGTGTGGGAAAAGTCATCAGTCATCACACAACTATCAAAACATGGTAATACAACAAAAGAAAGGAGAAGGCAGTTCATCGTACCTTCTACACATATTTTATATTATCATACTGATTAAGTATGGTAAAAGTACGTCATGTTTTCGTAGGTGTGTGGAATGACACATCACACACCTACCAAAATATGAGAAACACACGTCACACTTTTGTAAGTGTATGGAAAAAAAGAATTATATAGAGCGTTACATACTACACGGTAACATTAGCTTAGTATAACATACATGGTGAAATCATGTTTCATAGACATGAAGTTTTTAAGAATAATCATTCCTCAAGACCTAATTATTGAATAAATCAAGAATGACGATAGTCAAATAAAACTGAGTTCAATTTATATTAAAAATTTTAGTCTCTGATTATTTTTTGTTATGGTGAAATCATGTTCAATATAGGATACATTAAGATTGTGTTGCACAATAATTGTACAACCTTTAAGAAGTAACTATTAGCATAAGTTGTATAAGTATTATGAATAGTGATTATAGCTAGATAAAAAGGTTTCATTGATTGGTATATAATGTTTTATGTTTGCTTAAAAATAGGTACATGTAAAAATTTCAATGCAAAATTCTATACAAGTTTTCTAAAGAAAAATTGTATAAAATTTATAAAAACTTCAACGCATAAAGCGGAGTGGCTAAATTTACTATTTAAATATTCATCGCTAGCTGCGGAATGTTTTATTTTTTTTTTTAAAACAAGGTTATTTTTACGTTAATATGTGTTATATTGAGTAAATGGTCAATACAAGACATATTACACTCTGGTAATATTAAATTTAAAAAAATGACTATTGTCTAAGTATATTGTTTTTCACACAATATACAGTGTTAAATTTTTCTTAAAACTAGTTACATGGTTTACATGATTTTTAAAAATGAAAAATTTTCATTGATTACATGGTTCATCACTTTGATGACCGATATGTATTGTATAAAACAAATAGTAGTACTAGAGTTCAAAATTTCTTTCAAAATTGAAGTCTTTAGTATCAGTAATTTTACAAATATATGGTTTAAGATAATATAAGCTTTATATATGTTTTTAAATATTATTTTTGGTAGTCATTTTTAATTTGAAATGGGATCTGTAGGAAGGAAAAGAATTAATTATATTTAATTTTGCCAATTATTTGCTTTCCGCCCGGTATCGATTGCCAAAATGGACTCTACGACCAGATCTTGTTCTTTTTATTTCTGGGAGTGGTTCCTGGACAGTTGTCGAAACAGGAATATTTTCTTCTACTGGTACATTTTCCTCTACAGGTAGGAAGGCTGGTTTTAACCTATCTATGGAAACACGTTTATTTTTGCCTTTTATGTTGATGACAAACGTTTTCTCATCGCGTTCCTCCACTTTATAAGGTCCTTCGTAGGAATTTTGAAGGGGTCTCCTTCCACTGTCTGTTCTAAGAAAGACATGGGTAGTTAGAGATAAGTCTTTATGTACAAAGCATTTCCTTGATCCATGGGCGGTGGTAGGTGTTGGCTTGATGTTTTCAAATTTTTTCTGAAGTCGACCTACGTAAGTGTCGGGTTCTTCTCTAGGTGTTTCAGTGAAGAAATCACATGGTAATCTTAATGTTCTACCATATGTGAGTTCAGCTGGGGAACATTTTAGGTCTTCGCGAACAGTAGATCTCAATCCGAGTAGTATGAGCGGAAGAGTCTCCAACCAGTTCGGGTCACCGCTTGCACTAAGGGCGGCTTTCAGAGTACGGTGCCATCTCTCTATTAAGCCGTTGGCTTGTGGGTGGTATGCCGTAGTCCTTTTATGTTTAATTCCCAATTTCTCCGCCAGTTTCTTAAAGAGAAAGCTTTCGAATTGACGACCCTGGTCTGTAGTTATCGTCTCCGGGGTCCCGTGACGAGCTATCCAGTGGTTCATCAGTGCATTTGCGACGGTTTCTGCAGACATGTCTTTCAATGGTACTGCTTCTGGCCATCGGGTGAATCTATCAATCATTGTCAACAGGTATTGGTATCCATTACATGCTGGAAGAGGTCCAACTAAATCGATATGTATGTTGCGAAAGCGGTCTTCTGGTAAGACATAAGCTGAGGGTGGAGCTACTGTATGTTTTGAGACTTTCGCTTTTTGACAAGGGATACAGTTTTTAACGAAAGTTTTTATGTCTTTCGCCATGTTGGGCCACACAAATCTCAATTTTACTGTATTTGTTGTCCCAAGTATGCCTGGATGACTGACATTGTGGACGCTTTCAATTACCTCGGTTCGCATAGTAGTTGGAACAAAAGGTCTGACATGACCAGTTGAGATGTCACACCAAAGTGATCTGTCTGTGCCGGGAATCACCATTTGACGTAGGGAGAGGCCGGTGTCAGCTTTTGCCTTAATAAATTCGTCGTTTTGACATTGCGCTTCTGCCATCTTCCCATAGTCAATCGTAGTAGGGCAGTTTATCTCTTCGATTCGAGATAGGGCGTCCGCTACTATATTCTGAAGTCCAGAAATATGCCTGATATCCGTTGAGAACTGTGCGATGAAATCCAGCTGTCTTTCCTGGCGTGGAGAGCTAGAGGCACGTTTCTTGCAAAAGGCAAAGGTGATCGGCTTGTGGTCAGTAAATATTATAAAATTTCGTCCTTCAACATTATTACGGAAGTATTTTACGGCTTCGTAGACACCTGTTAGCTCGCGGTCGAATGTGCTGTAGTTCCGCTGAGCTGGAGTGAATTTTTTAGAAAAGAATCCAAGTGGTTCCCATGTGTCGCCGTTGGATTGTTGTAAAGATGCTCCAATAGCTGTGTCACTTGCGTCTACCATGATGGCAATCTTCGCGTTGGGATTCGGATGAGCCAGCAGCGCTGCATTCGCCAGGTGTTTTTTACAATCTTCGAACGCTGCTGTTAATTCTTGGTTCCAGGTAAGTATTCTTTTGTCATTTTTCTTATAGCCAGTTATGCATTCGAATAGTTTCGCCTGAAGGTTTATAGCTTTAGGTAGGAACTTTCGGTAGTAATTTAACATACCTAAAAAGCGACGTAAACCCTTCGCAGTTTTAGGTAGTGGAAATTCAGTTATCGCTTTGACTTTTTCTTTAATAGGGGTCATCCCTGTTGGTGTAATTGTATGTCCTAAAAAATTTACAGTTGAGGCACCAAATTGACATTTTTGGATGTTAATGATAAGACCATGGTCGGCTAGGCGTTTGAGTAAGATGTCCAAGTGTCTTTGGTGTTCTTCTTCACTTGAGGATGCAATTAGTATGTCATCAAGATATACGAAACAAAAATCCAGATCCCTGGTGATGGCGTGCATAAAGCGTTGGAAACTTTGTGCCGCGTTGGATAACCCGAATTGCATGGTGGTAAACTCGTACAATCCGAACGGTGTGATGATGGCCGTTTTTGGTATGTCCTCAGGTTCTACGGGTATCTGGTGGTACGCCCGCGCCAAATCTATGGTCGAGAATATTTTTGCTGTTGATAGTTTGTGAGTGAAGTCGTGGAGCTGAGGGATCGGATATTTGTCCGGAACGGTCTTCGCGTTTAATCGCCTATAGTCTCCACATGGACGCCATTCACCGTTAGGCTTTTTTACCATATGCAACGGACTGGCCCAGTTGCTCTTGGAAGGTCGGCATATGCCCTGTTCCATCATAAATTTGAATTCGCGTTTGGCTGCTTCGAGAAGTGCTGGTGCTAACCTGCGCGCACGTTCGGTTACAGGGGGGCCTTTTGTTTCAATACAATGTGTCACTGTATGCTTTATTCCTGTTGTCTCCATGGTAGGCCGTGTCAAGCTTGGGTACTTACAGAGGATATCTCTATACTTCAGGGTATTAGAAATTGTTGAAATGCCTGAAGAGGTTCCCTTGTATTTTGGGCCGTGAATCAGCAATCCTGTAGACGAGTCCACGATCGCTGCCTTTTTTAGATTGACGGTAAGGTTGAAGTTGTGCAGAAAATCGGCTCCCAGAATAGCTCTTGATACATCTGCCACTATAAATTTCCACTTCATTGTCCTACGTAGACCCAAGTTGAGTTCTAGAATTCTTGTGCCGTAGGTTTTAATGCAATTACCACTGGCGCTGTACAATGCTGGTGTGCAGCTATCCGAGGTGATGCATTTTTTATTGTGGTTAAAATCTCTGGGGATTATGGAGACGTCAGCACCCGTGTCTACGAGGAACTTCTGACGTGTCTCACGATCAAATAGGAAGAGACGACAACCATTAGCAGGAAGCTCACATGTCTCTACTGTGGTCTTCCTCTGTCGTTTCCCTGGTGTTTCTTCGGAAAAGAACATGGTTGGTAGCACTTGTATGCCTTTTCACCATAAATGCTGTGCCATTTACAATATCCCTCAGGGTTCCTGTTCGGGGATCTCCCGCGAGACTCTGACCTTGGTCTTCTAGCGGGGTTTTGTCTTGATGGGGATTGATCGTGCGAATTTCGGCGAAATTTTTGTCTATTTCGTCCATCGTAGTTGGATTGTCGATTGACGTTGTTTTGGTCCAACTTCAATTGTTTGATTTCTCTAGTAAGTGAGAGTACTTGTTTTTGAAGTTCTAGAAGTATCGAATTCTCGGGTTCTTCGACTCGCGATGTGCTTGGTCGCTTGTTGCGGTCAACCGCGGTACATTCGGTTGCCTGGTACACATCTATAATTTTGTCCGCCGCTGAAGCAAGTTGTTCGAGATCGTTGTCTGATAGTGCGGACAGTATCGCCTGGACATGCTGTGGGAGTCTCTGCAACCATAGTGTTCTGACGATGGCGCTCTTTGCCAAAGCGGGTCCAGCTAACTCCTGCATGTGCCTTAGTAGGCCAGTTGGTTTTCGGTCCTCCAACTGGATGCCGGTGAGAAGTCGAGTTAGTCGCTTCTCCTCCGAGTCCTGAAGACGTTCGATGAGGGCTGTCTTGACGCGTATATACTTTTCTTGGGCTGGTGGATTAATTATTATGTCGCTTATTATCTGCAGGGTGTCAGGATCAAGAGCGGCGATTACGATATTGTATTTGGTAAAGTCGTCTTTTATCCGAGAATTCACGAACTGTGCTTCGGCCTGGGCCAACCAGAGAGCAATATTTGACTTCCAACAGCTTGGTAAGCGTACTGACACTGGGTGTACGTCCGATGCTGGTCTGCTGTTTTCTTCCATGATGATTTTGTTGATTTTTCCGCTTGGAATTGTGGGAGGATCAGTAGCTCTTGATCCGCTGGCGTTTCCTTCGTTGGTTACGATGAGATTACTTGAGTTTGATTCGTTGGTATTTTCTTCTTTATTTTCCTCTTCGATAGTAATCATTTCCCAATTTGGTAAGAACAATTCGCAGCAGAAATGGCAAATACGTATGGCAAAATTTCAAAGGAAGTGTGAATGTATGAAATAATTGTTTTGTAATTTATTACCCATATAAGTTTAAAAGTGATTTCTAAAAATGTTTGTTGCAAATTGATTATGCTTTTATTTAAAGTTAAAATTTTTTGAAATTTGTTAAAAATTAGGTTAAATTTTTTAAATAACTGAAATTTTTAATATTTTACTTTAGATGATGCAAGAAAGTATTTGGTAAAGACTACGATGACTAAATCATCCGTAGGATTAAAGTTTTAATATTATTTATAAGGTTTATTACTCGAGCAAAAATATATATAAAAATCTCCAAAACTCATGTAATTTAGTATTATCACCAAAAAGAAAAGTGCTAAACTTTAATAATATTATTGAAATACTCTAAATGATGACAAATTTATTTGTAGGTAGTTACGTTTTTGAGATGCAATTGGATTACATGAGCTCTGCAGATTTTTCAAAGGCAACATATTTAAGTTGTAACATATTGTGTACGCATCAATTAATGTAACAATTTTCTAAAAATGCTGAAAAAAAAAAAATTATTAGATTAATGAAAAACTTTTTTTAAAACATTCACGTGTCTGATGGGTCATCTTTTTCGTGATATCAGTTCTCTCTACGGCAAGACTGCTCCGCGAGGCCGTTGTGTAATTCGCTTCACCCAGGCTTGACAATGTGAATCCGCCTTAAGTGCCTTAACTGCGCCGAGTTGTTCCGTCATGAATCCGCCATTAACCTAGCTGAAACGGAAAGCCGGCGAATTTAGTCCTTTTTAATGCACCAAATAAGGATAAATACAAATTCTTTGAAAGGCATTTCATTAGACAGTAAGATGGTATCAGACAAGATAATTAGCAACGATGTTATACAGTTTTATGTCAAAGTTGGAATAAAAATGTTGGGTTTCGCAATCCACGAATAATTCAATTTACGTTTGACAATTAAAATTATTTACTTGAATTTGTGGGTATATGAGAACATTATATGGTAGCTGAAAAACAATGCAAGTTATTCATTATTTTATGAAGTCAAGTTAATTATAATCTCATTTTAAACCAAATGCTCATTTATCGCTGTTACTTGGTCGTGACAGCATAAACGTAGCATGATACATTTGTAAATTACTGAGGTTCCCCCGGTGGTCATAGTACTAGATTGAAGCTAAATTATTTGACATTAAGTATTTAAATATAAAATCGACTCACCGGGTTGTAGGATTGCTCAGGATTCGTTTCTCGACTCCCGACGGCTGGCGTATCTGGTATTCCATCTTCCTCGTGTTGGTCGGGTTCACCAGTTTGGTATTAGTGGTGTGTGGGTAGATTGTATAATGGCGGCATTTATTCAGCGGCCGCGTGGTGATACTCACTTTCACTGCTTTTATCTGACTCCATATATTTACCAAAGATATATCGTGCTGATGAATAAAAAGATGATCATTCTTATACTGAGTTTTACGATTTATTTTAAGTTTAGCAAACACGATAATGATAAGTATTACATTGGAAGACTTGTAAGGAACAACACACAACCAGCGCGTCAGGCGTCGAAAAACGAATGAATTCCGCTTCCTTTGTCAAACGGAATTCAAAATGGTATTCGCAGGCGCATGCGCGTTGCCTGGGTTGCCCGCGGTTAAAATGTAATATATGGCTGTTATGTGTCCTTCCCTACAAGCCGTAGAAAGTTCTAGAAGGTTCCATAAGGCTGTACAAAGTTCTATAAGGAGTGGCGGAGTAAGTCAGTAAGTCTAGAAAGTTCCGGAAAGTTCTAGAAGGTTCGATAAAGTTGTACAAAGTTCTGAAAGGAATGGTGGAATATGTTGGTGGGTTTGGAAGTTTCCGGAATGTTCTAGGAGGCTCGATAAAACTGTAGAAGTTCTAGAAGGTTCCGTAAAGCTGTAGAAAGTTCTGATAGGAGTGGAGGAGTGTGTTGGTGTGTCTATAAGGTCCCGAAAAAGCCTAGAAGGTTCCATAAAGCTCTAGGAAGTCCTAGAAGGTTCGATAGGGCTGCACAACGTTCTGAAAGGAGTGGCGGAGTATGTCGGTGAATATAGAAGGTTCCGAAAAGATCTAAAAGGATCGATAGAGCTATAGAAAATTTTGAAGGAGTGGCGGAGTATGTCGATGAGTCCAGAAGGTTCCGAAAAGTTCTAGAAGGCTCGAAAAAGCTCTAGAAAGTTTTGAAAGGAGCGATGGAGTGTGTTGGTGATTATAGAAGGTTCTAGATAATTCTGGAAGCCTCCCTAATGCTCTAGGATGTTACGGAAGGAGAAAATTCTAGAAGCTTCAGAAATGAGTGGCGGATAGAATTTCTAGAAGCTTCTGGAAGGTTTGGATTATCTTTATCTTCAATATACATTATTAAAAAAGTGTTCAATGTGCATGCCGCTAAAACTCAAAGATGAGTCCTGGTATGATAACATGAGTTATATTGTGTGATAGCCCTCTATCCCACATACATGAAGAAAGTTATAGGTTTTACCTGAAGGGTGTGCTTTTAAAGATATAAGGGCTGGAAGTCTCGCCCCTTGAAATTTCCAACAGTTCATAACATTCCAGAGTATTCTTGAGCATTCCAACACACTCCGGAATATATTTAGGAATATACCGGAATATTCCAGATCATTGTGGAACATTCCAGAACACTCCTAAATGTTGTGGAATGATCTGGAACATTTGAATTTTTTTATGGGGCTACCCATATGGGGTATATAAAGCAAGATCCGTCGTGGATTCGAACGTCAATTCAATCTCACATCAATTCTCTGAGCGAAGCCGGAAACCCAGTCAGAGTATTTCAGAGCATTCCAAAACGTTCCAGAACATCCCGGAACATTCTGGAAAATTGTGGAAAGTTCGGGAATAGGGATTCGAGAACATCAATGCGAAACATTTCAGAACACTCTCGAATGTTGTCCTGAGCGAAGCCGGGTAATCCAGCTAGTTATTTTATATTTTAAGTCTTCTGATGGAATATTTAATTTAAAATTTATAAAACGCAGATTTTTTTTTGTATTCGCTCAATGTTATTAATGTAAATTTTGTAAGATTGAGACCAAACTACTGAGTTATATCCCATTAGGCTTCTAACTAACTAACTAACCATCACGCCGTTTCCCCGCAGGGGTAGGCAGAGAGGATGGACCGCCAAACAACTCGATCTTGGCACACACTCCTTGCCTCGTTCACATTCATACGTCGTCTCATACATGCTCTTCTATTATTCCGACTTTTCACATGGCCCGACTCAAGTATCTGATTCACTTGGTCGAGCCATGTCTTCCTCGGACGTCCCCGACTTCTTCTACCATTCACATTTGCGTCATATATTCTCCTTACTCTCCTTTCCTCGTTCATTCTCTCTACATGCCCAAACCATCTTAGCGTTCCTTTCTTAATCTTACTCATTACGCTTACATCAGCCTTGCATTTTTCGCGGATCTCCACATTTCTCACACGAGATACATATAATAGTTTAATGGCTTGTATGGAATTAAAGTTTCGGTTGTTCTTAATACAAAGCCTGGTATTTTCATACCTTTGTTTACAATTTGGTGGATAAGTTTGGCGAAACTTTGTTTTTCATCCAAAATAATTCCAAGATCTCTCATTTCCGTGACTCTAAAGCTGTGTTATTGATGAAATATTCGAAGAAAACAGGATTGTTATTTCTGAAGAAAGTCAAGGTTTTGCACTTAGTATGTTCAATTTTTTTTTTTTTTTAATTTAGATTTAAAAAAAAAATTATTATTAAGTTAAAAGAAACATAATATTTCGCTTTCTTAACTTAAATACAGAGCATATATATATATATATATATATATAAATAACCTTTAAAAAAAACTATTTAAACTCAAAATGTTGGAACAAAATTAAAAATATTACTTCTTACTGCTGTACTATATATATATATATATATATATATATAGTACAGCAGTAAGAAGTAATATTTTTAATTTTGTTCCAACATTTTGAGTTTAAATAGTTTTTTTTAAAGGTTTTTATATTATTTTCCGTTTTTAGGTTATCTGGAAGGATATTATAAATATGAACTCCCTCGTGACCAATACTTCTCTTGCCACTTTCAGTCTTGACAGTATTTGTGTACAATTTATTGTTTTGTCTAGTATAATGTTCGTGTACTTGTGATGTTTTTATAATTGTTGTGTTTGTATGTTGTTATGGTACGCTCTAAACGACAGAATTCGAGCCCACGGGAGCTCCACCGCGGACAACAACACCCCGCTCCCCCCTGTTTCCTGCTTCCTACCTCCTCCCCTCTCTGCACTCCCGCGCACACCAACGCGTCCCGCCAGTCGAGAATTGCAAGCGGCCTCGGGAACACGTTACGCTCCCCCGGATCGAACACCGAGTTCGCGGCTAATTTCTGTCGACCAATTTGAAACGCAATTACATCTGCAATGTTAATTGAAGTACATACGGGTTTTAGCGCTGGTATTCTGCCAGGCCTGTGTGAACTTCGGGTCCTGTCCTAGACTCGGAAGTGCCCCCTGCTGAACCCGGAAGGCGTGGATCCCCGAACATCATGTAAGCTGTACAAATATTCCCTCTTCTGTTTGTGTCCTTTAACGATAGACTGTAACCCTCGCGCAAAGCCATCACTCAGGGAGTTTCGATTCAGAGATCACAAGGTATAAACACGATAGCTAGGATTGTGTAATATGCATTTCTTGTGTTGAATTGTACTGTAATAACCTATGAAACTGTGTTTTGAATTTGCAATACATGAATCTATTTAAACTCAATCCTGTTGTTATTCTGCCTCGGCAGGAGCATTTCCTAGAGTGTATTTCCCGGACGACCGTGGGGAGATGAGAGTTCCGAAGCATTCGTGCGACCTGCCCCTGGAATAGAGGGTACTTTTGTCTCTGCTGTGAGCTGGCCTGGGACATGTTTAGGGCCCATCATAACAACGGGCGCGCAATGTGGCGCATAACAACTGTCGCCATAGCGTGGGGCCTCGGAATTTTTTTTCTCTCTATCACGATCGCTTCGCGGAGCGCAACTCGTCGAAATCCTCCCTGTACAGGAATTGTTTTGTGAACATTAATTATACCTTGATATTCTACACCCAGTGTACAGTGAATTCTGTGAAAAAACCATGAATCACGCCGCAATTGAAAACACGGCCATTGTGGAAGCTACTAGAAAGCGCCAATACTTTTAACCGCGAACTTGACTGCGCAGGCGTGACCATTCTCTGGATTGCGCGCGCAAGTGCTTTGTCTCGCGCCAAAATTCCAACGGAAAAAACCCGTCGGAAAGAAATAATTAACTGTTGCTATGCAGCGTGTATAATCAAATCGCCTTTTTTATGACTGAACCGGATAGCAACGGAAATTATTATAAATTTGATTCTGGAACCCCAGTTATTTTGTGAATTCCTGAATCAAAAATTTCGGACTTACGTTTTTTGTTGTTTCTGCACAATATACCAATTGGCCCGTTCGTGTCTGTCAAATGAGTGCACCTTATATTTCACCAAATGGACAAAATAATGACTTTTTTTCCCATTCTACATTACAGGTACCGTTTTTTTTTCAGCATAAGTGTAAAGTGAATTGTTTTTTTCCTTACATAAAGAAAAGTGAAATAATAATAAAACAAATGATTGATTCCATGAATAAATAAAATAATTTTAATGTGGTTGTCGTAACGAATCCCATATTCAGTTATTTTCATCCGGAAGTTTGTTCTTATTTGACAGAAGAGTGCCTTTTGTGAATTTTAGTGCCTTTCTCAGTGCAAAGTGAAGTGAAAAAAATAAAAAAGCCGTTTTCTAAAGGTCAGTCTTGGCAATTTTTTTTGAAAATAAATAAATACTTGTGAATTTCACAGTTTTCTCAAAAGTGGTCAGTGAAACACAGAAACCTTTACTACTAAGGTCTTTCCACGCAAAATTTTTTTTCGTATGCCTTCCTTTGACAAAGATTCTGGTGTCATTTATACCAAATTGTAGTATGAAATACAGTTTTCTATAACTATTTTAGAAGTGCCAACCAGTGGTTACCAAGTGAAAAGTGCCTCACAAAATTAATTTTGCGTTTGCTAAAGGAAACCCCTGGCAAAAATTTTTTCACCACCCGGGAAACTCACAATGAAAAACAATCAAGCTATGGCATCATCCAATTTGGGTATCATTCTCAACGTGCACAACTTATCCAAAACTCACTTACAAACTGCTTTAAGGGATAGAGGACTCTCGCCATCAAACAAATCTAAATCTACATTAAAGGCTTATGCACTTCTATTTAACAAAAAGTACATTAAGAGAATAAACCTCGCCCCCTCAAGCGAAAATAATTCACGCTCGGCTACGCAAGCTTTGGATAATCTTGTTCCTAACAAAGAACCTATATCGCAAGTAATGGTAAAACAGGACATCGCACCCACCTTGACACAAGATAAAACTTACGATTTATCCTCTTGGAAAGTCAAATATAATGGCGTCTCCGATGTGCTGGATTTCATCGACCGTATCGAAGAAACGGCTACAATCAAAAATATCCCATTCGAGATTCTACGAAAAAACTTCATAGAACTCATCTCCCCAGAATTGATACCCTGGCACCGCATTCAAAAAACTAAATGCAAGGATTGGAATAAACTCAGATCTGCCCTAATCTCGAGCTTCGGAAAAACAGAAGCCCAGCACAGGATCAAATTATCTTTACTATCTATTAAACAGCTGGTAAATGAACCCGTAGCAACATTCATAGAAAGGGCTGAATCCATTAACATCAAGCTTTCACATCCCGTTTCGGAAGCTGAACTATTACCAGTCATAACTGATGGCCTTTTAAGCAAATACGAGAACATCATCACCTCGCAGAAAATTGCATCCCTGGCCCAGTTAAACGAGGTCTGTCTCCTTCTGGAATCATACCAGGATAGGAAGAACATAAAGAATGTGTCAAATAATGTAGTTGTGCCAAGCCGTTCGTCTGGTTTAAAACCAGAATTCGACAACAAAAAAGTGTGCTCTTTTTGCAAAAAAGTAGGCCATCTGGCCACTACTTGTTTCAAGCAAGCGAGGTTTCTGGAATCCAAGGAACCCCGAACTTTCAAGAGGCATCACTCTAGGGACCGCTCTCCTCCACGCGACGAACTGCGCAATATTTTCAAGAAATCAAGGCACAACATGGAAAGGTTACAAAACCCAAGCGATGTCAGACCTCAGGTGGATTTCTCCAAGCCCCCACCAAATTTCTACATGAAGAGGCCAAAAAACTAAATAATAACCTCTCAGGCACCCATTCTGAACCAAGGTCTAAAGAATGGACTGATTGGTTAGCACACATTAAGTATTTTAACCAGACCTTAAATGTTTCTTCGGTTTGTTGCAAACAAGCTAAAGATGGGAGACCCTATGCTTCTTTCTCTGTTAACAATGTGACCTTTTCCGGATTACTCGATAGTGGGGCATCTATCAGCTGTCTTGGCAACAATGCTCACTTGCCTTTTGTTAACAGTGATTTTAGAATTTCGCCCCAATCGACACACCTGACGACTGCAGATAATGTTTCTCAGCCGGTCATCGGTGCCCTTGCCCTGCCAATTAATTGTAACAATAAAATAGTTACAATCAATTTTCTAATAGTGCCCTCTATATCCCAGAATTTCATCCTTGGCGTTGACTTCTGGAAGGCATTCAATGTTGCTCCCCAAGTATTTAATACTCTTGGCGAAACCTCCACTGCCGCTCAAATTAGTGAGATCCGCACAATAATACCTCACGAAAATTTAAGCACGGACCAGGCTCTCCAACTAAAGGAAATGGTCAATAAATTCGAATCAATATCCTTCGAAAAATGTGGACTAGGTTTGACAAATTTGGTGGAACACCATATCAAAACCAATGGCCCACCCATCAAGCAACGTTATTACAACTTAGCCCCCCAAAAACTTAAACTTTTAGAAAACGAACTTGACGAAATGTTAAAAATGGGTGTGGTGGTTCCCAGCAGAAGTGCATGGACCAACCCAACTCTTTTGGTTTCTAAAAAAGACGGCTCTGCACGTTTCTGTCTCGACAGTAGACGTTTAAACTCTTGCACGGAAGCTGATGCGTATCCCTTACCTCACGTTCACGCAACCTTAGACAAGCTGCGTAACGCCAAGTTCATCTCTTCCGTCGATCTCAGCAAAGCGTTTTGGCAAATACCCTTGGACGCAGAATCGTGCGAAAAAACTGCTTTCGTTGTACCTGGTAGGGGAATGTTCCATTTTAAAAGATTACCCTTTGGTCTAAAAAACAGCCCCGCCGAGTTACAAAGACTGATGGACAAACTTTTCGGTCCTGAAGTCGATAATAGCCTGTTTTGTTACCTTGACGACCTCATCATCGTCAGCGATACCTTTTGAAAACACCTATTAATCTGGAAAAAGTTTTCCAACAACTCAAGTTCGCTGGTTTAACCATCAACTTGAAGAAGTCTGAATTCTGTAAGTCCCGTCTACGTTATTTGGGATTCATTGTCGACGAAAAAGGTCTAAGAACAGACCCCGCTAAGGTGGAAGCCATGGCAAATTTTCCCCGACCCAAAAACGCGAAGGAAGTCAAAGGTTTCCTTGGACTTGCAGGTTACTACAGGAGATTCATCAAAGACTTTTCCACTATTGCAGCCCCCTTAAATAAAATTACCGGCATTCGTAAAGGTGTCAGCAATTTCCGATGGTCTGTCGAAACTGAAGAAGCGTTCACAACTTTAAAAAATGCCCTTCAAAAAGCTCCCGTTCTGAATTGCCCGGATTTTGCACTCTCTTTTACCCTCCACACGGATGCCTCCAATGTAGGAATCGGTGGAGTCCTTACTCAAGAATTCCCAGATGGCGAACACCCTGTAGCGTATTTTTCCCGTACACTAAACAAACACGAGAAAAACTACGGAATTACCGAGAAAGAATTATTGGCTGTATTGGATTCTGTTCACCATTTCCGCGGTTACATAGACGGTAGCAAATTTACTGTAGTCACAGACCATAGTAGTTTGAAATGGTTGATCTCTTTAAGTAATCCCTCCGGTAGGCTCGCTCGCTGGTCCTCCCGTTTGTCTCAATACAATTTTGATGTTGTTCACCGTAAAGGCGCGGACAATATTGTTCCCGACGCCCTTTCAAGAATTGAACTAGCTTCATTAAATGTTGACACAATTGCCCCCCCTCCATCTACAAAAGATGAATGGTATTTGAAAATCTTTAAAGGTTGCAAAAATAACCAACAAAAGTTTCCTAATTTTATCATAAAAGAAGGACAACTATACCGTAATTGCAAGGCACCATTATCCATCCTCGAAGATTACTCGTGGAAACTTGTCGTTCCCCTCGAAGGTAGAGAACAAATAATCATTGACAATCATAGTGCTCCCGACTCCATACACCCAGGAAGTTTCAAGACGTATAAAAAAATCGCCTTGAAGTATTATTGGCCTGGTCTCTTTAAGCAAATTCGCAATTACATCTCTAAATGTGAAACTTGTAAAGCTTATAAACATAGCACGGCAGCACCTGCCGGCCTAATGGGTAATCCCAAACGTGCCGACAGACCCCTACAATCATTGTCAATGGACCTCGTCGGACCCTTTCCTCGAAGTTATGCCGGACACATGCACATACTTAGTGTAGTGGATGTTTTCACTAAATTCTGTTGGATCTTCCCTTTAAAAAGAGCCAACGCGTCCGCCATCATCAAACTCCTGGAAAAACACATTTTTATACCTTACGGAACACCCAGAACCATAATAGTTGATAACGGAAAACAATTTATTGCCCAAGAATTCAAAGATTTTCTTGCCAAATACGGAATCAAGGACATTTACTATAATACCTTGTATACTCCGCAAAATAACACTGTCGAACGTTACAACCAGACAATCAACACAGCTCTGGCTATTCTAGTTGATAAAGATCAACGTACTTGGTGTAAAAACCTAGATAAAATTCAGGCTGCTATGAACAACACGGTTAACCTGGCCACTGGTTACACACCTTTCTTCTTAAAACACGGTATGGAACAAGTTGTTCACGGTTCTCTACATAGGGACACAAACTTTCCTACGTCAATTGCCGCCACAAGCAACCCTACCGCGGACTATGCCCATCGTCTGGAAGAACTGTCGGCCATCTACAGTGAAGTCACTGATGCTTTACTCCTGGCTCATCAAAGGAGCGCGGACAGATACAACCTACGTAGGAAACATGTCACCTTCAATACTGGAGACATAGTTTGGAGAAAGAACAACACACTTTCCCAAGGAGCCATGTATTTCTCTGCCAAGCTGGCACCACGTTTCGTGAAGGCCAAAGTTCTAAGAAAGATATCAGATCTAGTGTACTCTTTGTCTGACTCCTCTGGAAAGCACATTGGTAATTACCATATTAAGGATATTGCAAAGACTGGAAGTGAGGAGTCAAGTAAAACTGCCCCCACTATCTCAGCAAACTCAAAATGATCCAGTGTGTATCACCACAACCCTTTGGTAAGCACATCAAGTCTTACAATGACTGGCGTGTAAAGTGTCAATTACATGTCCACCCTTTCGTTGATGAAACGAATATTGTTAAAAAAATCATTTTTGTAAATTTATGTACACTCCACGGCGTAGTTTGCCCCGTTCATGTTTATGAATTGGCAACCACCGTAATTTTTGTTCCACACGTTTTCTGTTTTTTTTCTTTTTTCTCACCTGTTCCAAAATTGATCACTTTAGAGCAGAGACACCCCTCGAGTCACAGTGTTTGGGAAGTCATGAACCCAAATCATTGCCTCTCAACCCCTCACACTACGCAACGTTCATGCCATGGCACGCTTTGCTATGTAATGCAATATTGTAATTTTCACCATTTTTGTTTGTTGTTTTTTTTCATCATATCGGAAGGAATCTCTTCAAAATTTTTTCTTTTATGTTCTGTAAGTACTGGAGCGTCGTTCTAAAGTCGGATTTGGTAAACTCCAAAGCGTTAAATCACGACCCAGGACTAGTAAACCATCTTAACATGCTCCATATTTTACTCATCATGGTAAAAATAAGTGGTTACTCACATAATCACATTCCTTGTGTACAGTAGTTTTCAATTTTTCTCAAATGTTAAAAAATTGATGGCGTCCTACCCGAGCTCTTTGCTAACAAATTGGATTTTGACACGTCCATTTTGAAATCATATGTATATAAATAAAGGAAAAGCCTTTAAATTGGTCTTTCCACCCTTATACAAATCTTCTTGGGCCCGTTTCAACTAAAGTACGTAAAACCAAATACTCGGTCTTTTGTTGTTATAAGAAGTCCTCGATTTGTCCCTCTTCACAACATGTATGTCTTGTATTACATGCCTCAACCCTGACGGAAAAGGTTAATAAAACCTAACGGCAGCCCTGTTTTCCGTACATAAATAACCGCAGTTTAACGTAAATCATCAATGTTTTGTTTGATCATCGTTTTGCAAACATAGGCATTCAACTCTTGTTTCGCCATTTAACCAAGTATTTGCAACCTAAATTGCACATAACCTGGTATGTTGTAACTGCACAAAGGGTATGTAAAACCACAATTGGTCCCTTTTGTTTGTCCCCACCGAAGTTGCTACAATAGACAGTATGTAAAACCATATAGGTCTGTCTTTGTTGGTCACATGGTGTAAACAGAAAAGTACTCTGTCATCACCCCGCCTTTATAACATACGAAGTGACATTAAATTGTTTACCTCCTTGTTATTCTATCGTACGCTCCTGGGCTACGGAGTTAGTTAATCTAACAAATCTTCATATACTGTGTTAAAACAAGCATTGTTAACGTTTATTGTGTTGTATTTAAACGCAACCCTGTTACATTATAGGAGGGATCCTTAAAATACCTGCCACAATACGAGAAGTTCGTCATAATCACTTTTGCTCATAGCTAAATGTTATTGAATTGGTCGTGTGACATATTTGTCATGAGTACCGTTTTGTACATTCTATTTTGGTCGTGTGACATATTTGCCATGAGTACCACCCTTTTGTATAACCTGTTCTGGTCGTGCGTCATTTATTTGCCGTGAGCACCGCTTTTATGTATAATTGTGTATAAACTCTGTACACTACACGTGGAGACGTTAAAACACTTACCGTGATTCGTGTGAACGACATAATATCGGCTTTGCCATCTTCTTTAAGATGCATTGTATAAGCTCTTTGACTTCTGTCTATAATTGAGTTATATCTTGTGTGTATTTACATATTTTGTACACTATACGTGGAGACGTTAAAACACTTACCATGAGTCGTGCGAACGAAATAATATCAAACCTTTTGTGTGCGATCTACGAAATGTAGTCCACAACCCTTTGTTGTCATTCAACGCCGATGCCCGTGGACTTCCTGTTTTTTACTTCTTTGCAAAAGGAAAGAAGCCCAGGAATATCTACTATCCCAAAAGGACTAGTTTTCAGCTTCACTGTCAATTATGGGGCATAGTGCTGTGGGAGTTAATCGATTGAGCACAAAACCACCTAACTCGTTGTCTGGAGAACGAATAAGAAAACCCCCAGGTTTGTGAAATTGGAGCAAGGGTCTGTCTTTTCTCACAATCATGTAGAAGTTTTAAAATGACCCCTAATCTTTTGCCCAATACACGCGAAAGATTAGCCTCTTTGTTATAATGTGTATTCAAATTTCTCCTCACCCTTTTCTGATAAATGTAAAGAGTCAGGAAATCTGCTGGTTGATTATGTTTCATTTTCACATAGAGCTTGAATTGGAAATTAGTCCAGTCTCTAGCAAATTTCGTAACTCGTCTCCCTTCTCCCCTCCTCCCCCCCATTCCCCCATGTTCTCAGATTATGTTATGAAGTGAAAAATCTGTCGTTGACCATATTTCGCCCTCACTTGGAGTTCGAATAGGTAACTGTCCGGTTATCTACAGGTTTTCCCCCTCAAACTCTGCATATGTCTCACCTTTTTTTTTTCTCTTTCTCAATTCTACGAAACACATTCATGAATGTTGGATATGTACGATATGCACTTGGCGTAACGTCTGTCTCCTTTTTGACAACCTTTATTCATGAATTGGTTTCCCTTTGCCGTGACTAGTTCACGATTCTTTGTCTTGTTCTTTGAAATTCTACGAAAATGTTACCATCTTATGTTAACATAGGCCATAGAGGGCCGGTTGTTTTTTAACCAAGACATATTGTCACTCGGCAAGCGCCAAGTCATCCTGGAAAAGGAAAATGTTCATGTAATCACAATTTAGTTAGGAATCTCTCTTCGTCACTCTCTGAGTCGGTGGTTAAAATTTCGTTTATTTCATTTTCTGGACACATTTTGTTTCTCTCCAAACCTTTTCTTCATTGGTCCCTAGGCAGGTAAACTTCAAGAATTTTGCTCTAATAATAATTTCTCCCGGATTTAAAAAGAAGCCCAGGCGGATGTCATCACCGACAGCCAAGCTGAGCTTCACTTCCTGACAGCACGCGCTGTGGTTACAAGGTCCCTCCTGCTGCCATTTTCTACGTATTTGTTCCTGAAAGCACAGACCATACCGCTCATATGTATGTTGTCTTGTCGTGCCACAGCAAGCTGAGTTGTCCCACCATACATTATGACACTCTAAACTACCTTTTGGGCACGCTAGCTCCTAGGTTTGTTCTTACTCTTGCTATCAATGCCAACCTTGCCGTCTATTGCTCTGTCATGCAGTGACGCATATATCGTCATGTGTAAACCATCATTACCTTGACCCACCAGTATTCGCTGAATGCGTACCAATACAAGTTATCTTGAGCCACATTATGCTTCAATAACCATTATATACGATCCGTGTTTACCATAATAACACTTAGGATTCGTACTGGCATGTCTGCAGATACTGGATTCTTCTCTTCAATGGCCTCTGTAACCATAGTCGCGGCACAGCAACCACAGTCTCCACTTTGTGAACTTCAACGTCTTCAACCAAACCAGGTGTTTTCTAAGGCCTAAGTGTACTCTTGAGTGTTATCTCAAATGGGTCTGATTGCAGTGATAATGTAATCCTTAGAATCTGTGAAACCACGTCCTTTTCTTCGAAATTCTCCGAAACCAAACAAATCCACGCTTCGCAAACTTAGCTCCCAGACCAATGAAACCTTAGAATCACACCTTTTCTCTTCTCTTGTACAAATGTATTGTCATTTTTTTTCAATTGCATAACCATGTGTATTGTCATTTTTTTCAATTGCATAACCATGTGTATTGTTATTTTCAATTGCATAACCTTGTATGTTGTTTTACACCATGTACTTTCCCCAAAGTTGTCTTTTCCAAACATTCTATGTACCCCCATCCATTCCCTACAAACATTGTGACCTAAACTATAGCATAAACTGTATGTTCTAGCTAGGCAATCTCTCAAGCAACGAATCTCTCAAAAAACCCCGATGGAAGCATAAGAGGATTTTTTTTTCCCTACAGCTCCATTGCCACGTCGCTTTTTTTCCAAGCGCGGGGGGAAGTGTTATGGTACGCTCTAAACGACAGAATTCGAGCCCACGGGAGCTCCACCGCGGACAACAACACCCCGCTCCCCCCTGTTTCCTGCTTCCTACCTCCTCCCCTCTCTGCACTCCCGCGCACACCAACGCGTCCCGCCAGTCGAGAATTGCAAGCGGCCTCGGGAACACGTTACGCTCCCCCGGATCGAACACCGAGTTCGCGGCTAATTTCTGTCGACCAATTTGAAACGCAATTACATCTGCAATGTTAATTGAAGTACATACGGGTTTTAGCGCTGGTATTCTGCCAGGCCTGTGTGAACTTCGGGTCCTGTCCTAGACTCGGAAGTGCCCCCTGCTGAACCCGGAAGGCGTGGATCCCCGAACATCATGTAAGCTGTACAAATATTCCCTCTTCTGTTTGTGTCCTTTAACGATAGACTGTAACCCTCGCGCAAAGCTATCACTCAGGGAGTTTCGATTCAGAGATCACAAGGTATAAACACGATAGCTAGGATTGTGTAATATGCATTTCTTGTGTTGAATTGTACTGTAATAACCTATGAAACTGTGTTTTGAATTTGCAATACATGAATCTATTTAAACTCAATCCTGTTGTTATTCTGCCTCGGCAGGAGCATTTCCTAGAGTGTATTTCCCGGACGACCGTGGGGAGATGAGAGTTCCGAAGCATTCGTGCGACCTGCCCCTGGAATAGAGGGTACTTTTGTCTCTGCTGTGAGCTGGCCTGGGACATGTTTAGGGCCCATCATAACAACGGGCGCGCAATGTGGCGCATAACAATGTATAAGTCCATTTTGTATTTTGTAGATTAAAAGACATATTATATTCGTACAATGTTCTTATTTTCAAAAGGTTCATTTCCTGGTATAGTTTTTTTGTGGGAGTGTCTGGGTTATAGTTGAAGAGTTTTTTAATAACTGTACAATAATACAAGTACTAAGTGCAAATAAATAGGTATACCCGTTTTTAGACTTACCTCAACTGGACAATCCAGCCTAGCCGTTTTGATGATCATGTCCACAATGGCCGTGAACGACCCCCTGGCGGCCGCTAGTAGTGGCGACCCCTCGATATTCTGTACAGCCGCGGTGCTGCCCAGCGCGCTGCTCGCCGCCCCGCTGCCCGTCCCGCTGGCCGCGCCGCCACTCGCACCGCTGGTCGCCGCTGCTAGGCCGCTGCTGGCGCCCGCTGATAGCAAAGCCCTGCATGTAGCGGCGTCTCCACGTGAGGCGGCGATCTGCATGGGTGTCTCGGAATTCTAGAAGAAATATTAAAAAATTTTATACTTAAATTTAAAAAATATTACTTATTTTTATTTTATTTCAAAAAGCAATAGTTTATAATACTTTTATAAAGTACGACAAAATTTATGTAATAACTGTGGTGGCGACTGGTTGGTGGTTGAGTGGGCATAGCGCTTGGGTCCCACCCGAGCGTCGCGTGTTCGATTCCTCGGCTGGCTGAGTCCTCCATCACAACACAAGCAACATTTTCGGCTTTCTGTGGTGGTAGTAGGAGATTTTCAAACATTGTTGGGTTATTCGTAACCCGGGAATGTTTGTCTTTCTTTTAAAAAAAAAAAAAAAAAACTGAACCAATAATAGATTTTTGCCATTTGGAGTAGTGTTGAGTACCTCATACAAGAGGCACCTCAAATGTCCCATACAAACACGTAAAATGTCCCCCCACCTCACAATATGTATTTGTACCAACTCTTTTTCTTTGTCCCCCCTTCATATTTGTATTACTACAAATATGAAGGAGGGACAAAATATGAGGTGTGAGGTGGTTTGTTTTGTTGGACTACATTCATGTCATGTACGGGACAAATATGAGGTGAGGTTCGAGGTGGTTGGTGTATTAAACTACATGTCATGTCACGCATAGTTTGGGACAAATGTATGAGGTGGTGAGGCGTGAAGTGTTTGTATATTCTATGACATTTTTGTATTAGAACCGTGAGGTGGTGATGGGGTAAGCCAATTCATATATTGTGAATACCGCAGAAGCGTCCCAACTGCTCCGAAATTTTTGTTTTTTATTTTTTTATTCTAAATTATTGCTAAGTGAATACCGCACAAGAGTCCCAACTGCTCGAATTTTTTTTTTTTTTAAATTTTTTTTATTGTAAATTATTGTTATGTGAATACACAAAACAATAATTTATGAGCACGAGAGTCCCAACCGCTCCAAAAAAATTTTTTTTTCGAAATTTTTTTTTATTGTAAATTATCGTTATGTGAATACACAAAACAATAATTTATGAGCACAAGAGTCCCAACTGCTCGAAATTTTTTTTTTTTTTTAATATTTTTTTATTGTAAATTATTGTTATGTGAATACACAAAACAATAATTTATGAGCACAACAGTCCCAACTGCTTAAATTTTTTTTTTATTCTAAATATTTTTTATTGTAAATTTATGTATTGATAAGTGAATACCGCACAACAGTACCAACTGCTCCAAAAAAAATAATATTTTTTATTTATTTACTTATTGTTATATGTTATGTAAATACCGCACAAGAGTCCCAACAGCTCCCCCAAGGGAGGGAGGATGAGGCAGTGTTGAGATGAGGTGGAGGGGGTTGCTGAGGAGGGGGAGGGATAAGAGGGGGGGGGATCAGAGGGGGGTGCAGGGAGGGGATCAGAGGTGGTGAAGGGGGGAGGGGGTAGGCCTTTTTTATATCCATTTTTCGTATTACAAAAATAACAGATACGGGAGGCGGGTATGGGTACCGCCACCCCGGTATTTATTAGAAAACCAACACCTCTGAACCAAGAAAATCAAGCTGAAGGAAAAAAACCAGCCTCCCCCGTAAGCGAAAATATTTTGTAACACCTCACCTCAAATGAGGTGGGACACCTCAACACCTCATTTCAATATTTGAGTACCTCATACAAACTCATCCTGATATCGTGTCCTACCCAACACTAATTTGGAGCCAGTGAAACTATGGCAACCTCAATTGGGGTATGTTGTGAGGCAGGAAGAGGGGAGGAGAGGGAGATGTGGAGAAGAAAGGTGGGAAAGTATCTCTAGATCTGGTCACAAAACATGGCTAAAGCCATTTCAACGGTGGTCTTACACCGCAGCGATTCTGAGAGTATCTTCCACTCTGGAACGTGCCGCAAATAAATTATGTATCAGTTTACGATAGAATTAATTTGAGAAACAACACAATTTAAACAAAAAAATATACGCGCACGCTGAGATTTGAACCCGTGATCTCTGGATTGCCAGTCGATAGCCTTACCCCTCGACCACGGAGGCCGTCAATAATTAATGATTACAAAAGAAAAATAAATAAATATGGGGATAGGATTGAGGAATGCTGCGGAAGGGAATAGATCTTGCCTCCGTATGATGTGCGGTTGATATTTATTGATTTTGGTTTGAAGATTGTGAGGTGATAAATGGAATTGAAATATATTTTTTGTGAAAATGTATGAAGCCCGGTGAATTTCGTGTTTTGTTTTGAATTAGCGTTGAGGAATGTTTAATGTGCGGTTTTGTTTAGTTTTTCGAATACGAACTATTAATTGAATTCGCTCAAGTAATACAGGAAATCTATGTGAGGTTCACTTGGTCGAAGGGTTCACCAATATATTTTCATTTTGTACTCGTATATTTCCAACTCGTAGATAGAAGTACGTTTTACTTACGTGTTAGCGAATTCGAAAAGTTATTCCTCTAAATCAGCTATTCCTTAGTTTTTTTATATGCAAAACACTACTGAAGACACGAGATATTCGTCTCAAAGTGATAATTTTTAACAATGAAAACATTTAGATTAGAACATGATGATTCGCTCGCAAATTAAATAATTTACTAAAGAGTGTATTTTCTTAAATTCAGATCTCAAAAAATTGTTATAAGGTATCTCTAAATAACATTTTTTTTAAACCACGGAGAAGAATTTTCACTCATGGTATTTGTATAATTTTTTTTGAATGATGCAGTTAATAGTCCAAAATTACTTGCATTAGAAAACTTTCGGATTCCACTATGTATTAAAATAAATCGGAATTTATATCGGTGCAGAAATTCTGTGACTAATGCCTCCAATTAGAGACCAAAGTCAACATTTTTCGCTTTACGCGATCGCTATTTTCATCTATATTTTCATATCAACGATTTCAATTGGCATCACAGCAAACAGCATGGTTCATGTGTTGTTTGCAGTGATGACAATTGAAATCGTAGATTTGAAAATAGGGATGAAAATAGCGATCGCGTAAAGCGAAAAATGTTGACTTTGATCTCTAATTGGAATCGGAATGAAAAAAAGATTTCGTGTATTGTAGGCATAACTACCGTATTCCTATTTGCCCAGAGTACTAATGAAGGGAAACAATTGTAACAATTCAGTGGACACCTTCAATTTATTACTAAACAAAATCAAAATGTTGTTTTTGAGGCAGTTCAGTTATGCATAAAAATGCTGTATAATTTTTATTATTCATGTTATGTAAAAGTTCATAAAGAGGGTGTTAATAATTAATAAACATAATTATAACTCATAACCCCTTATTCCCACATAGCTTATTTCTTTTCAGTCGTTATCTCATTGCCCAGTGTAACGTTAACAAAAATTCAAAAAATGCATCTTCAAGTCATAAAAGTCCTGTTCAACATTCATATAATTATCATCATCTCTCGCAAGACTGGCCAATAGTGGCCATAATGGCTCTCAACTCTTGACAGGACCATCCTCAAGTGACAACCTCCTATTTGGTTGGCTGAACTTGTTCGAGTTATGCCTGTCCCAAAGCACCCCAACAAAACATATTTCCTATTGTGTAGTGTTCTGTTAGCTGGCTCAGTTGAGACATATTGTAAATGTTCACGTGAATTATTTTATTGTGTAATAGCTTCTACTTGAAAACAGTCATTTGAACATTCTCTCCAACTTTGTTGTTTCAAACTACATACATTTACTGTTATCCAATTCTTGATTCTATGCGACAACTGAAATCCATTTAATGGAGTCTCCCATCTTAACGGATGGATTGAAATATTTAGTAGATAATGTAGACGTTATCGTCATTTGGAAATGCTATGTGTTTTTTTACATTTCAATATAGTACATATAAAATAGTAGGTACCAAAATGCACAAAATAAATGACAAAATTCGTGATGGTCGTACATTCGCATTGGCAGTACAAATAAAGATTTTTTTAACAATGGCTCCACACAGAAGGCTAGAATAAAATAATTTCCCTCAGGGTCCATGTCATCGTTGGGGATGCCATGGGGAGCGTATTTTAAAAGAAAGGAAGGAGAAGAAGTTTTGGGATAGAAAAACTACGGTAGGAATTGGGGCTCAATGGGTTCAAGAGTGACGGATGCATGAATCCATCCGTCCCATTGCGGTGCAAGGCAATGAATCAAGAGAGTTGTGATGGAGAGGCTAAATGATCTCCCTCAACCAGTCTCTCCAGATCCGGCCCGCCAAGCAGTAAGTGGGTAGACGCATTTGCTGCCAATACCCGGACAAACCTCACCCCATGAAACTGGGCACCCCTGTCACCAAATGTAGCGAACCCCTTGGGGTGACCTGCGGCAGAGGCGTAGGTTATCCAATAAATGGTTCCCGGGGTTACATGGAGGAAATTTATAAAACTACAAATTTAAATTTAAAAAATACCAATACACAAAGTAGATCGAGTGAGGTGTATCGTTTAATGTTATCATTTTATTTTATTTTATTTGGGAATGAAAACATATTATTATGTTTTTGTGTGCTTAGTCAAATGAGTCCCCTCCGAAGTCAAAAGTATCAATATTTTGCGTGATAAGAGAGGGTTTTTGTAAAGAAACATGAGAAGAACTGAACCACGAAATGAACGAATATTTCAATAAAATATTCAACAACCCACTCTATTTGCACATCGTACAGAAGACAACACTCGGGGCTGTAGTACTATTTGATTGTTTTGCATCCTCTCAGAGGTGAACGAATGAATGATTCAGACAGACCTACAGAGCTATTACAGATATAGTACAGACTGTATAGAATATAGAGCGGTAGGTAGACATACCGCATTGAGGAAGTTGAGATCTGCGCCGCGCGAGATGAATAATTCAACTATGTCGATGTTGGTGGTCTGGCAGGCCACGTGCAGGACCGTGTTTCCCACCTGGAAAAAATACAAAGTGTGGTTAAAACCCCCTTAATCACAGGAGACCAAATTTGTCCCAGCTCACACAAGTCTAATATAAATCGTTGTAACTCCTTTACTATTATAGTGAGAAATATGTTTCCAAATATGAAATATGACAAAAATATCGTACACTCAATTGATTTTCTTTATTTCATTTTCCTACTTTAGTTAGTGTTTTTTTGCTTTTATCGGCTTTTATCGTCTACAGCGCTCCATTCCTATTCCTGTCATAGATCCCATCCACACACACTTACAATACATTCGTTATTTTTTATTTAACAACCAAAATGTTCACTGGAAATAATTAATATGGCAGAACAACGTTTGTCGGGTTAGCTAGTAATGTTTATAAATAATACAATTTGGCTAAGGATAGGTACATATGTGTGTAAATAAATGAAAAAATTTTACTTTGTTTGAACCACTTATATATTTGAGTAAATCCGACCGGTTTCAGAACGACCGTTCCTTCTTCAGGGCAAATGTATACTGATTGACAGTTAAAAAGAGGATTTACTCAAATATAAAAGTGGTTCAAACAAAGTTAAATTGTTTCATTTATCTATAATGGTTAACCACAAAGTTATAGCTACATTCAAAAGTACATATATGTGTTTTTATTTTTTTTCGTCATCAATACCTATTTTAGTTATAAAAACGTAAAGTGAGATATTTTTATAATATTTTTATGTTTGCATGCAAAATCTTTATATTTAAAAAATTATATGTTCATTTTAAATTATAAAATTTGAAAGCATATTTTATCACCTTTCAAAAACAGTATTTAGGTTTCGGATACGTTCCGAAATATACCATTTATTTGCAGTTTATTGCAGAGCGTTAATATTTTGACCATCTGAAAAATACGCTAAATTTCTGAAGAATTGCAAAAAGAAAGAGAAAAACTCGTCCAGGTAATTTTCGCGTATTTTCGTTTAAACGTATTTTCGTCAACCACTCTAGTGCATGTAAATTTTTTTTTATTCCTGCTCTCCACAGGATAAATCGAACGTCCGAATCGTAAATCTAAAACCTGGAAATCTCTACCGTTCGAGTGTTAGAGTATGAACAGATTAAAAAAAAATGTGTTTGTAACTGAACTTACAAAATAAAATGAGACGTGGATATTTTTGCGTTAATATAACGGCTGCGCAACCTTTTTCATACAATATTTAAATGTAGATTTGAGGCCAAAATACCCAATCAAATTCAATAATACATTTTTTGAATCGAATGGTATAGAAAAATACTATTACGGATGTGTGCTGTTTTATTAATTTTTTATTTTAAATTAATTAGTGTAGACTATTCAAGAATTCAATTTTGGATGATTTAAGAGGCAATGCGCATTTTTCGGCTAGTTAATTATGATTACAAAAAAATATCTTTCCCTATCTACGGTGTTAAAATAATTAAAAATAGTGAAAAAAAAATCATTAAAAAATTGGGGAGAAATTTTAATTTTTAAACAACAAATTTTTGTTCAGAAGAGATTATGTTGTAAATTCATGCCAATCGAAGTACTTTATTTAAGAGCGTTTAACCAGCCAGCGGACGAAAATCCACATTTCGTCGAAAGTTGTTCTTACGATCGTGCAGGGCGATTACAATGAGAAAGATTAATTATTCTCCGTACCAGCTTTTTAAAATTATAACGCAATATCGAATTTATTTCAATCCAAATTAGCTTTAATTTATACCTTCATCCAAAAATGCTGAAAGGCGTGATGATAAAACTATTAAAATAATGTACTTTTTGTAATTATTTTTTTGATTTTAAGTATTTATCATTTTTCAATAATGTCTAAATTTAATAAGAATGTTAAAAAAATCTGAAATATAATAGTTTGTAAGTGCGCAAATAAATACACAAATGGACCAATTTTCGTCAAGAAACACATGTACGTACATATTTTTTAATGATTTTATTGAAACTAAAATTAAAATTCTGAAACATGCGTTTGCTAGATAACATATTGATTTATTTTACTGCATGATTATATTATTTGAAATGGGTGTGGTGTAATACAAAATCTTTTTTGAAAATTTAACAAATCTGCCAACGACCTATGGAATAACCTTATTATACTAAAAATTAAAAAAATTTCTCAAAGTTTATTACATGCGAATGCTAGATAAAAGAACAATCTTTCGAAATCCATTTATAATTTTTTGTGGAAAAGAGTCAATACGTCTAAAATCTGATTTGAAAATGACATATTTCTGGTTTTCTCTGGAAATGCCCTCTTAACGATTTTTTTTAAATTTTATATTTCACCATATTTGCTTAGTTAATGGTGCAAAATTACTTTTTTAAAGTCATTATCATTGACTAACAATAATGCCCAAAGTTGCCTCTAAAATCACAAAAAACATTAAAAATTAATTTTATAATTTAAAACACAAATAAATCATGTATATTCTAGATATTTTCCATACCCTTTAATTAAAAAAAATGATTATTCGGTTTGGTTGGTTATTTCGTCCTCCAATCCAAATTTAAGCTTTCTACGAAAAAAGCCTAAAATACAATAATGGCTAAAGTTGCCTCTACAATCACGGTAAAATTAAATATTAATTTTATAATTTAAAACACAAATAAATCATTTCAACCTTTTCGCTATCTGCATCCAAGGAGAGCACAATTCGTTATAATTCTAAAAAGATCCCCTTAATAATAAACACCAATGAAATGTGGAATCCTCCGTAATTGTACAAACAACATATTCAGTTTTTAATAGGAGGAATTCAAATATTCTCAAAGAACCGTGCAAACATTCCTAGCTTTCAGGGAATTTAACCAGGAAATGTTTGTCTTTCTTAAAAAAATAAGGACGAATGCTTGGACTCACCTCGTCTGGTTTATTCATGGAAGCTCCAGCCTGGAGCAGGCAGTCTATGGTCCCTCTACAGCCCAGGCTGCTCGCGATATGGAGCGGAGTCCACCCCTTCTGCTCGACACAATGAAATACAAACAGATGAAGTACACACGCCTAGTCACACAATGCCAACAGTGTCAATGGGGAACGTAAAACAATCTGCAGTGGAATTGTAAACCAAACTTCAATGTTTGAGTAATGTTTGGGAAGTGAAATCTTGACTTATTTAATAATTTAAGCAAGTTTTATAGCAAACAGTTGGTTGTTTTATTTTATTTCGATGGTTGAAATACTTCTTCTGGAATTAATGCGGTTGGTTCTCTTGATTAAAATAGTAACCAAAAACTTTTTCATGTTCTTTTCGAAAACATTTTCTGAAATTATAATATTTCTTGTAGAGATTTTTTCAACGATCTTCCAAAAAAATATGCTTTCGCTGGTAAAATTTTTTACGTTAACTTGCTGAAGATGTAAATTCAGGAAACGAGAAATAACCCATTATCCAGTCTAAAAATGTCCTGAACAGGCTGAAACCGGTTACGGTAAATATATTATAGTGGAAATAAGTTTTATATTTGTTTTATTATAATAATATATTAACGTATTATCGTTATTAATTTTTGAGTTATGCCGTGTAGCGTTTCCTTCTTCTTTTGCCAATGATCAATGAAAGACAGTGCTGCAGTATCGCCGCGTAAGTACCGTGATGTTACAAGCTTTTTGGCCAGCTGAATTTTACAAAAATTCTAGAATTAAAAAAAAATAGAAAGGTTAAGGCAGAAGAAAGGGGTCCCACTAAGCTACAAAGGTACAAATTTTTATATTATTAAGGTTTTTATCTTAGGGAACGTACCCATACTACGTGACCAACTTTTTGCAATTTTTAACCCCCCCCCCCTCCGGTGACCAAAGTCCTAAGCAACCCGCCGCTCATTTGTATGGAGCGTGACATTTTGAAGACCCCCCCCCCCCCCTAAACGTGTCACGTAGTATGGGTACGTTCCCTTATGTATAATGTTATTTTCTTCTTCAAAAGGGCCGCTCTTCGTAGCCTTTCATATTTTATGATATCGGAGTAGATTGGTAGGTACTTAAGTTCAGCGCCGGATCTGCCATACGTTCAAAAACGTGCAAAAAACCTGGCGCCAACTCCGAAGGGGCGCCGTGAGAAAATAAATATTGTATTAAAAATTTGTTATAATATTCCCTGAATCGTTTAAAAATTACCCATAGTACGAAATAATTATTACGCTCTAGCAACACTTTCCAAAGATACAGACTGCGCACGCATCTGGTTTTAATTCAACGAAATTCAACGATTTACGTATTTATAGTCAGTTACAGAATTTTTTTACAAATTCCATATATTTAGTTTAAACGTAAGATCTATTTTTCCACAAATCTTTTACTGTCTTTTACGACGAATGAGTGCGATCCAAATTCATTAACCAATCACAGCGCCGTACTTTTATTCAACAGAACAAACAAACCGACGGCGCCTTTCAAAGTGCTTTTGCACGATTTAAGTCTCTAGGAGAATATGGTTAAAGACCATTTTCTTATGAAATCTTCAGTAAATTCAAAATTACATTAGCATAAACATCGCACGGTTTGCAAGGTTGCAACTTGTTAACAGTTTCATCATTGTTTTGACAGTTGAAGTTCCTTAAATGTACCTATAATTAATTTCTATTAGATTTGTTATTTTACAGTCAGTAATAATCAGTGTAAGCGTCTTTCGTAAGCCGTTGATACCATAGATACGTTCGTGTTTGTTCGCTCAACACAGAACACAGGGGAAATAGAAATGCAAGATACAAATTTGAGGTTATATTGATTTTTTAATTTATAACTACATTTCTATTGGTTGTTAGAGGTTGTGGATTGTGGATTACAATGAATAGAACAATAATTAAAAAAAACTTTCAGGCTCGCAGAATCTATAGAATTAAAGAGCATAATGACATAAAAAAACTCGTTTCCATTGGGAATTTTTTAATTCCAATTTCTCCAGCACCGATAAAAAATGATGTCCCGCGCAATGACGTTACAATGGTCCCGAGCACATCTAAACAGAAATCTATCGCACAAATTCCTCCGGTCGAATTATTAGAAGATAAAAATAACGTTACTGATAGCAGTTTAAATTTAATTCTGTTTTCAGAGCTTGAATTGAAAGATCCCGGATGCTGGCCAAAGTTATCCCAAAATTCCATTAGTTTATTAGTTCAGGAAGGTCCTGTACAATTGAAAGGTTTTGATTTTCCTATTACGAACAAGCGTAAATTTAATACTAAGTATTATTACAAGAAACTGCCTAATGGAGAAGAATTACATAGATCGTGGCTTATTTATTCGAAAACTTTAGATAGGGTTACACCCTTTATATGTCTTGATTTTATTTGATAAATTAGTGTAAACAAAAAAAAAAAAAATAAAAAAAAAAAATTTGGGGTAAACGAATTTTTAATCAAAATAAAAATGTAGGGGGGGGGGGGGGGGGGCGCCATCGGTACCTACTGCACAGGGCGCTAGATTTCGTAGATCCGGCCCTGCTTAAGTTAAGAGGGGGTGGTAACATTGATCATACTTGACATCATTAGGAAAGATTGCAAGAAAGATCGGCTCCGTTTTGTAAAATTAATGTCTACTCTACTTTAATAACGGTTAATTTTTTTATCAGTTCCGTACAGGAGGCCCCGAGGAAAAAAATCCCTCAGGGTCGATGTCTTATTTGGGGATGCTGTGTGGAGGTTTTTTTTTAGGGAAAGGATGAAAAGTAAGTTTTAGGTAGGAAAGAGGTATGAGTGGTGGGTAGGAATCTGGAGGTCAGGGGCTCAAAAGTGACGCTCTTATGAATCCATCCTTCCCACTGCGGTGCAAGGCTACGAGTCGAGAGACTCCGGTTGGAGAGTTCTAGGTTAGAACTCCCACAACCAATCTCGTCTGATCCGGCCCGCCACGCAGTGGGTGAGCAAACGCATTCGCCGCCGGGACTTCTCACCCCATGAACCCGTGATAAATCACCAAAACGTAGCAAACCACTTAAGGTGACCTATGACAGGGGTGTTGGTTACCCAATAAATGGTTCCCGGGTCAGTGGTACCGCGGTGCCTCCCAAATCAGGATAACTGATTTTATTTTTTTATTTTTGTAAAGTTGGTGCATAAAGGCGTCCGTTAAGCGATGCGACTCACTTATGAAGGAAATGTACACAAACTATAGATACCGTTAAAAATATCAGTGTTATAATCATTGTTCTTATAATAAACGTAATTTTAATATTTTCATTCATAATTGTTATAGATTTTAAAAACGATCTAAAACCTCACACTCCTAAGGGAACGTACCCATACTACGTGACACGTTTAGGGGGGGGGGTGTTCAAAATGTCACGCTCCATACAAATGAGCGGCGGGTTGCTTAGGATTTTGGTCACCGGGGGGGGGGGGGGGGGGGGTTTGCAAAAAGTTGGTCACGTAGTATGGGTACGTTCCCTAAACTATCCGAACTGACTGAACCTTCATTATGAATTAGAAAATCTTTTGACTGATAAAACGGCTGTCACCAATTGGCAGGTGTGACGTCAACAACGACATATTTACGAAGGAAAACAAATATGTCATTTCGGCGACAAATCAAAATGGCACATTTTAAATCGTTATGGAAAATTTATTTATTTACATTTAAAGTTTATCAATAAAAAAAAGAAAAAAGTGTAATACCCTATTGACTGCATGAACGGATGATTTAGTTAAATATTAAAAATGCACATCTTTAAATTCTTCACAATATTTTGTCTTCGGATTTCATATGTCTAAATAAAGTATGTATCGTATAAACTAAAATCAGATTTTTAAGTGTCAAAAGCGTAATCGAATAGCTTCACTGATTTAGAAGCGACTAAACAATCTGTACAGATGTCCAAAAAAGGAAATGACAAACAATTTTTTGTCTTTTAGCCAAAAAACTAGAGGCGATGTCATCTAGAGTAGTTTCACCATTATAAGATCCTTTACTTATATTCTTACGGAGGACGTGTCTTTAAACCATGTGTAAGTGTGTGTGTCTGTTCGAGTGACATCATTGGCTGGACGACAGTGCATGTGTTTAAATCCTCGTCCAAATGATACATATTTGACAAAAAACTATAGGAAGTTCCCGAAGTATCTTCCTTCTTACGTTTCTATTCTAGGTTTATTAGAATATCGCTCGCATACGACATCTTTCAATTTGGTAGGCGGGTATGGGTGCCACTGCCCCGGGACCCATTTTTTGGATAACCAAAACGTCTGCCATAGTTCAAGTGGTTCGCTAAGTTTGGGGACTTAGCAGGGGTGCCCGGGTTCATAGGGTGAGGTTTGTCCAGGTCTTGGCGGCGGATGTGTCTGCCCACCTAACGGGCGGCGGGCCGGATCGAAAGAGACTGGATAAGGGAGGCATTTTGAGCTTTCTAGCCGAACTCTCTCGAGACTCTCGACCCATCGCCTTGTACCGCAGTTGGAGGGATAGATTCATAAATCAGTCACTCCTGGACACACTGACTCCCAGATTCCTACCCACCCCTCTCATACCTTTTTCCTTCCCAATACTTCCCATCCTTCTCTTCCTTAAAAAGACCCCCACACAGCATCATCTAATGGCCCAGATGACACTTGACATAGTGACGAGTGAGGCTAATGCAAAAAAAAATCTTTGGATTTTAAACAAAATTACTTTTAATTTCGGGCGATAATCATGAATTTTAACAATTGTAAGTGGCTTCCAACGAAAATAATCCCTAACTTGGAGCCCAAATCTGTGCTTGTGGCGGATAACCCGTTCTTCATAATAAGTTACTTCCATAACTAAAGTGGATGTGAAATAGTGGTTACTTATGAATAATATATTGAACAATGAGTTATGTTATATTATTATATTATACTCGTATATATATTATACGTCATACATTATGCTAAAGATGGAAAGACATGTATATAAAATTGAGGCAATTATGTCCGAGTATGAAAAAACAGTGCTTCGGTAGCCACGGTTGCCACCATATCTTCTGGAGTTAAATCTGAGAAAATTAAAGCATCAATTAAAGGTTTTGTAGCATCACGAAACGTAAATTCGAAGTTATAAAACTTGCGGTCGAAAAGGTACAGATGGTTTCTCCACAGTAGTGCAGTACCTAACGCTTGTCGCCATGTGGATGCAATATAATTTAATAATTCATACAACTTCGTGACACCGAAAAGCATTCCGACCACTTAACCACGTGGCGGATATTTTGAAAAAACACAGCTGTTCTGCATCTAGATTCTAGATGACTGCAATTGGTACCCTAAAAAAGAACGTTATTATTTTTGAGCAAGGTTAATATGAGCCATCCTACACTCGAGGATCTTACAATGGTGAAACTACTCTACTGCACGAATTATATATTATAATTAAAGCTCCCCCAGTGTTTTCCGCTCTTACAATCTAGCAAAGCTCGTATAATGTACAAATAGTGTGGTATCCACTAAGCTGTATGCATTGTGCAATGTGCATACAGAAACACATTGTTAGGGAGGCTTCGCTAAGCTCCCGCCCATAATCTAAAAGTTTTATAAGCCGACTTCATTAAAGCAATTTGGGGAATTACCAGAGAAAGGTCTCCAAATGCAATGCATACATTCGACTTCAAAGGTTTGTCTGCACGGATTCCGCTTTAAAATTATTTCGTAAAATGCATAAAACCTTCAGAAAGATAATATTTTTCAAGGTACTTTAATTAATTTCTTTAATTTAAAAAACATTACTATAATATATTTTTATTTTTATATTGATTTGACACCAAAACCATATGCTCGTGTGAAGAGTTTGGTGACGTCACACCGGTCAAATTCAAGACTGACTATAGTACAGACCTTGACTGTTTTCGAAATCCTCTGTATGACAGCTGTGGGAATTTTCTGCCATTCTCGGTATAACACCAAAATCTGCATGAATAGGTAAGTACTGCAGATTTTGCTAACGAAGTTATAGAGAACGAACAAGTATATATAATTATCGTTGAATTATAGTAGCAGGAATCGAATGATACCCGTCGACCAGTTTGTTAGGTAAAATAACGAACAATACTCAAGTTATCAGCTTAGATTTTTATAGTAATTAGCGATTTCTTTAAGCGTCATAAAAATAGCGATATGGAAGATGATAGTACCCTTGTATTAAATGAATTCTACCAGACGTAATACGACTGAGTCATTTTGATTGTTTACCTCTTCACCAAAATATGACTTACATTATTCTGCCAATCCGGTTCGCTGCCATACTCCAGCAGCATATTAACTATGTCCTTGTGCTGGGAGCTGGTGGCTGCGTGAAGAGGGGTGTCTCCCTGAGAGTCCTTGGCGTGAGGATTGGCTCCGCACTCCAAGAGGCAGACAGCTGTCTCCTGATAGCCTCCAGAACAGGACGAATGAAGGGGTGTCCGAGATAGCTGGTGTCAAAGAAAATTAGAAACTGATGATGAACAGGACTAAGGATTCAGAAATAGTGAAAATTAATCGTTTAACAACTCCAAGCCTTAGATAATAGATTATCTACGCAAAATAAGGGTAAATTGATGGCCTGATGGCAAAATAAGAGTAAATTGGAAGATCAAAGGTAGAATAGGATTTACCGATAAGGAAAATAAGCTTAGCTTACAGGCTTTGGTTTAAATAGGTCTCGTTTAACGAAGACCAAACTTTCTGGCGATAGTCTGCGTGCGAACCCTTAGGTCATTTATGTATGGGTAGTCTGTGGGTTAAATTGATGGTAAATTTAGCACCGTCAACATGTCAATTTGTGTGATCAGAAATACCAGAGACAAAGTTTAAAATAATGATTTTTTCTATTAGATCAAATGAAACACGATTTTGGCCGGTTTTTGTTGAGATATTGGCGGCATTTCAAAAGGGAAGAAATTCAGTTAGTCACCCAAGACCAGTGAGGGTTTTCTCTAAAGTGCGTTTGTGCGGCGAATCCCCACAAAAGTATGTATAAGGAAATTGTTACGTGTATTGTATGGGGGTGTATAGTTAGAAATGTTTTACTAGCATCAGTATTTTTTTACCAAAGACTTTTCGGATTTCCGAGCGCCAATAAATCTACAGTAGCAGATTTACGTCCGTGGCAAGTAGAGCATAATCTCCAACTCAGGCGGGGCATGAAAATGAGGGCTCCTGCTTATTTGGGTATTTGAATAAAACATAAGTTTCACTTTGGGAATTTAAATATAATATGTATTGCACTGAAAGCATATGACAACAAAATAAAACAGAGTGACTCACCCCAAGGATCAAATGCAATCTAAACTAACTAATGTTTTCTACACTTCCTGGTCAACCGCAACACATCACCACAGGATAGCCGGGATGAACCGGATGGTCAGCCCGATCGTTATCCTACCGCCTCTCATCACCACAGGATAGCCGGAATGAACCGGATGGTCAGCCCGATCGTTATCCTACAGTCTCCTCCGCGGCAAGACAGGACCTCCTTCATGTATGTTGAATTTCCGGAGACGATACCTGATCGTCATGTGAATTCCGGAGACGATGCCGATCGTCATGTGAATTAGGGCCAAATGTAATTCCCTTCCAGCGAGGGTACAGGGCGCGCCAGGGAGCATGAAGGGACTTCCGATCTGGTTCGGCTCGCGTTGATCTTATTATCACCCAGCGGAGCGCGTGTCCAGGGTATTTCGTGCAATAAAGGAATCGATCTTACGGTCGATATTCGGCAGGTGCCCGTGAGCGTGATCGGCGCGATGTTATAAAATAACCGATCGCCATGATATATTCCAATTATTCGTCCGGACAACGCGGAACGACAATGTCGGCACATTTAACTTTACCGTTACCGTTGCACAAAAGATTTCTCGTATTCGAGTAGGATGGAACTTTAGTAACCTGGCACTCGTTTGTTTTTAAACATTACGTCCCTTACTTAAATACTAGTCGACTGTCGCAGCTATGATGCTGCCCAAAACATCATCGAAGCGAGAGTGTTTCTTCTTCTTTTCTCTTTCGGAACCGGAAACTAACGCCCCCTGTAACCTCGGTGTTGCCCCTCCTCTCGTTGAAAAAAAACCATAGTTAATAATTAAACGGGTACTTAATAGTTCGTGCTGCTACGGGTCAATGTTATAAAGCAGTGTTCATATTTTAAAATAAAAAAAGATAATAATTTTAACACTGCTTCATAACAATATAAGACAAAACTTGTATAATAATTTTACCAAACTTTAAACAGCGTGCCATTCAAATTCCGTGCTAAAATATATACGTGTCCTAATGATACTCGTTCTACCCAAGAGCGAGTCTGAAATGAATCCCAAATCACGTAAGTGCGTTATGAATATCAGCATCTATGGGACCTTCCGTCACATTTCTTAGATTTATACAACATATAGATACTATTGGCGCCAGAGCGGTAGACCTGGAAATCTTGGAAATCAACTAGCTGCCCGAGTTCGCAGCACCTATGAGAAACATTTACACCAAACTTTAACGGAATAGTATTTTGCAAGAATCGATAGATTTTTTGAGATTTTCGTACTTGAAGTTGTCGTAAGATAACTACTAAAGATGTTACTTTTTTATTAAAAAACGAATCTTTTGTTGCTAAAATTGTTATATTCATATATAAAACAATTTTTTGTACCCTACGACATTGTATTCTTTAGCCACAGATGTTTTAATGAATCGCGAATCGTTGCTAGGTCGTTAATCTCAGTTGCAGTGATGTGATGAAATTTCTTTAGATCTCTGGAAAATAATATGGAAAGGACCAACAGGATTTTTTCAGTTATTTTTTTTCTTCCTTTTTAATCTGTGATCGTACTCGCCACGAGCCACCACTGCCCAATACTAAGTTGATGAAAAGAGCAGTGCGACGAGAGACTGGACTTTTAATGGAAGATTGCAGCTAAATTAACATTGGACAGATTAACGACCCGACTAAAAAACCAGCGAGAAGAAAACGCTGGAAAAATACGCAATGCGACATTGTGTAAGAACATTGAAGGTTATCCACACGCAGTACTAATAAATATGGTTACTCCTTCAAGGCTCTCGTAAGGACCCTAATTTTTTTGAAAGAACGTGTGCAGGTACGCCTCCAGTGTACCTGCACCCGTTGTTAGTGTAAGAACAGGAAGCGGAACTTACCTTATCAGAGGAATCGATATCGGCTCCTGCCGTGGCCAATCGTTGAACAATGCAATAGTGTCCTACAAGAGCCGCGTGATGAAGAGCGCTATGTCCTTCAATATCCTTTGAATTCAGTCCAGGGATTTTCTCTCTATCTGTTTCCAGTGCTCTCAGATTTACCATATCTGGTCTCATACTTTCTCTTCTCTTTGGTTCTACCTTGGCTGCTTCGAGGAGTGTCTTCTTGCCGTCGTTGAGTGTTATTGAAATACTGGCTCTGTGGTGTTTGATTCTCTGTGGTTTTGGTTCCTGTCCGCCTCTTTCAAGAACCTTCAAGACAAGTTCAACAACTTCTAGTTTTGCCTTTTTGTTGCGAGCTGCACACATCAGTAATGTTTGCTGTTGCTGTAACAAAATTAAGAGAAACGTGTTAGGCAACTACATGAATGAACGCATTAGTAATCGAATAACATTTTAATTTTTAACGTTGGACACTTCAACAACTAAGAGATATTTTTGTAATAGCCCAATCCAAACCTCTTTGTGGTTACAACACAATGTTTAGGGCTTTAAGACCAAGCTCCATAATGGATCTTTCACGAGCTATGCAAATCCGAGCCTATTTTGATAATGTTCATTTTGTATAATGTTCATCGGTTTCCAGAACAACGTAAAATGATAAGCACTATTACGAGAAAAGAAATCTCTTTTAAAAATTCTCAAGTTGAAGCCATTGGAAATCTTGACAAAAATTTACTCAAAATGACATAATCCCTTTTCAGAGCAAAATGAAAAATAAAAATTGTTTCAAATAAATGAGTTTTACTTCCCGGTTTCACCCGAAAATATGGGCGGCCTTGTGTTAATTTTGAGAAATTTTTATAAAAACACTAAAATCGGTGATAGAAATGGTTATGATACTCATTCCGCTTCATAGATTTTCAGATAACATTTCAAAATTACGAAGTTGAGATATCACAAAAAGTACCATGTTACGGAAAAATATATTTTAAATTTTAAATTGTTGCGTTAGCGGCAGGTAGCTCCACTTTGTTTCAGGCATAGAATTAATTTTTGGTTTCATGCAAGTAATGGTGAAAAAGTTAGTTTCCTTAAATTCACCAAAAATGTTTTTAAAATATAAGTTCTTCCTCTCAGTATATTTACGAATTTGGATCGAAGATTGCCATTTCTTGTAACAGATCCCATGACAGTTGGTCCCCCGACAGTTGCCACCACGGCGTACTTATATATAATACGCAGTCGGCTTAGGAAAAATGAGGTTTACCTACTTCCACAAAATATCGCCGAAAAGTGTCCCCGAAGTACGTACCGCCAAATAACAAAAGTAACTAACTAACTACCACGCCGTTTCCGCAGGGGTAGGCAGAGAGGACGAACCGCCAAAGAACTCGGTCTTGGCACACTCTCTTTGCCTCATTTAAATTCATACATCGTCTCATACATACTCTTTTATTATTCTGACTCTTGGCATGGCCTGTATCTGATTCACTTGATCATGCCATGTCTTCCTCGGGCATCCCCGACTTCTTCTACTATTCACATTTGCGTCAAATATTCTCCTTACACTCCTTTCCTCGTTCATTGCTCTACATGCCCAAACCACCTGAGGGTCCCTTTCTTACTCATTACGTTTACACCAGGCTTGCATTCTTTTCGGATCTCCACATTTCTCACACGATCATACATGGTTTTACCCCACATCCCCCTCAGGGATCTCATTTCAACAGCATTCACTCTGCTTTCATCCTTCTTCTGCCAGTTCCATGCCTCACTGCCGTATATCAGGGTAGGTACCAGAACTCCATTGTGGATTGCCAGATTCACTTCAACATACATTCATGCATTACCCTTCTTTCGATATCTCTATAAGCCTTCTCATCTCTCGTAAACATACTAACCAGATACACAAACTCATCCACCTGCACCAAGTTTAATAACAAAAGTAAACATATTCAAATGCATCAAGGATAAAAATAATTGACTTAAAGACTGTAGGTACATACACCAGCGTATAAATACAAAAAATCATCGTTGCAAATAAATTCTTTCGATGTTCATACCAACATATTATTAAAAGTATTTATGAAGTCGATTTTAGGTTTCAAATTGGCAATAAAAATGCATAATAATAATAATAATATAAGTTGTAATAATAACAAAAAAAAGGTCAATTTTCAAAAATAATTTAATTCCTGTAGTAACATTAAATGAGATAAGAAAAGAAGTAGCAGATAGATTGCAATTGGAGAATAATTTAGATCAAATTAATACGAGTAGTAATGTTATATTAGATGCATTGAATGAAGATAGTTTAGCTAATATTCTAGTAGAAGAATCCAATGATATTAGAGTAGATTCAAATAACTTAGACATTATTCATAATCTTAGGGAAATCAATATTGCAAATTTAAACTTACTTAATGTAATAGAATTAGCTAACTTGCTTCAAAATAATATAAATAGATATATAGATATAGAGCCCACAGTTAGACCAAAATTGCATACGTCAAAGAAATTATCTAAATTAATTTCTGAATTAAATAATTTAATTTTACCAAAAATAATATTTGACGATATTAGTTTTTTAGATCTTCATACAATAGTGTACGCTAGTGCTATCACTATATGTAATAAGTTAGGAGTTAAATTAATATCCTCTGATGATAGATCATATAGTTATAGTAAACCAGAATGGCAGATTAGATTAGAAAATGATGTAGTATTTTTAAGAAGTAGTATAGCTAGAGTAATTGAATATAAAAATGGAAATAGAAGTAGGAATATTTTGAGATATGTAGATGAAATTGGGAGAAAATTTGGTTATAGCATTGGTAGTAATAATAATGAAAATATAATCAATGATTTATTAGATTTATTAAAACAAAAATTAGGTGTAAAAGCTAGTAGATTAAAAAGATATAATTATACGTATAATAAAAGAAATAATAATAGATTATTTCAGAAAAATGAGAAAATATTTTATTCCAAACTTGACGATAAACAGAATATTATTTCGAATAATAATATTCCGTTGCCATCTGAATCAGATATGCGCGATTTTTGGACAAACATTTGGAGTAAAGATATAAAACATAATGAGGCAGGTAACTGGATAGAAAATGAAGAACTCAATTGTTCAGACATTGAACAAATGAGTTTTTCTGATATATCGGTTGAATTGTTAGCCAAAATTATAAAAAATACTCATAATTGGAAAGCCACGGGTTGCGATTGGATACATAATTTTTGGTACAAACGTCTAACTACTTTACATCCTCTTTTTGCAAAAAATCTTTCAAAACTTGTCAGAGAACCTCAAAATTTTCCTAATTTTCTAACTAAGGGCATTACTTATATGTTGCCTAAAAGCGAACATATTAATAATCCCTCTCAATATAGACCCATTACATGTCTACCGACAATATACAAAATTTTAACCTCTTGCTTGACAGATTTAATATATACTCATTTGGATGAAAAAAATATTTTATCTGAACAACAAAAAGGTTGTCGCAGAAAACATATGGGATGTAAAGAACAGTTAGTTATTGATTCTGTAATTTTAAAACAAATTCAAAATCAAAAGCGTAATTTACATACTTGTTATATAGATTATCAAAAAGCTTTTGATAGTGTCCCGCACTCGTGGCTAATCAAAATATTAAAAATATATAAAGTTAACCCAATTATAATTAGCTTTTTGAAAAATATTATGTCCTTTTGGAATACAGATTTGCTAGTTAATTTAAAAGGTAAGAAAATAGTAGTACCGGGCATTTCAATAAAAAGAGGGATTTTTCAAGGAGACTCATTGAGCCCTCTTTGGTTTTGCTTAGCATTGAATCCCCTTTCTAAAATGTTAATTAAAAGCAAGTTTGGAATAAAAATTAAGGGTAATACAAGAGAGAGTAGTATAGTTTCACATCTATTATATATGGATGATATAAAATTATTTTCAAATTCTGAATCAAATTTAGAGAAAATGATTAAGGTAGTTAAAATTTTTTCAGATGATATTAAAATGACTTTTGGTTTAGATAAATGTAAAACTATCCATATAGAGAAAGGCAAAATTGTAGATGGAGACGAGGGTATATTTAGAAATTTCAAAATTCAAAGTATGAAAGGGGATGAGGTTTATAAATATTTAGGATACCCGCAATCGAATAGATTAGATCACACTAGTATTAAAAATGATATTAGGATTAAATTTCAAACTAGGATCAGAAAAATTTTAAAATGCAATCTATCTGCTAAAAATTTAGTAAAAGCAATAAATACTTGGGCAATACCTCTACTAACGTACTCATTTGGCATAATTAAATGGTCCAATACAGATTTAGATAGTTTAGAACGATTAATTAGAACTACGTTAACAAAATTTAATTGCCATCATCCAAATTCAGCTATAGAACGAATTAATTTACCTAGAAATTTAGGAGGTAGAGGTGTAGTCAAAATAACATCTTTGAAACACAATCAGGTAGAAATGCTTAGAAATTTTTTCCATAGGAAAGCTAATAGCTCAGAAATGCACAAAATAATTTGCAAGGCAGATAGAAATATTACACCTTTAAATTTATATGACGAGAATGCCAACATTCTTATAAATACTAACCAGGAATTATTAGATTCCTGGTCAAATAAAATTATTCACGCAAAACACTTCAATTATCTCAACCAAACGTATGTTGACAAACTTTCGTCAAACAAATGGTTGAGTATTGGAGAGTTGAGCGCAGAAATAGAAGGATTTATGCTTGCAATTCAAGATAGAGTCATTAATACTAAAAATTATAGAAAGCATATAATCAAAGATATAAATCAAATTGATGATTTATGTAGAAAATGTTTGGCTTTTCCCGAAACTATAGAACATATTATATCGGGATGTTCTATATTAGCGCCTTCCGAGTATACATTTAGGCACAATCAGGTTTTAAAAATAATTCACCAAAGTTTGGTAATTAAACATAACTTGATTGATTGCCGTAATGTAGTACCTTATTATGAATATGAACCAAATTCATTTATAGAAAATGAATTTTATAAAATATATTATGATAAAACTATACTAACAGACAGAACAATTAGTCATAATAGACCTGATATAGTTTTACATGACAAAATTAAAAAAATAACTTATATCATTGATGTAGCTATTCCAAATTCCTGTAATATTCAAAAAACTGTTTCTGAAAAAATTAGAAAATACACAGATTTAGGAAATGAGATTAAAAGAATTTGGCATTCTTGGACTATAAAAATATTGCCATTTGTTATTTCGGCCACTGGCATAATACCTAGGAATCTGATTCAAAATTTAAGCATATTAGATTTGTCAAAGAATTTGTATATAAAAATGCAAAAAGCAGTAATTTTAAATACATGTAGGATTACAAAAGATTTTTTAAATATTTATATTGAGGGATCAGTAGGATTTATAGGTTCAATTAGAAATGCCACAGAGCCGAACCCTCTGATATGAAAATATCTGGAGTCGGTGAATTATATTCCCATTTGGTCTCTAGTAGGTTGACATGTTGTTCTTGTATTGTTTTGTATTTATAATACTTATATAGTGCAATTGCATAACGTGGATTCACTAGATGATCATTTGGGGAAGTGTATGAAAGGGTTTAGTTTTTCCTTTTTTTTTTTTTTTTTTTTTTGGGGGAAAATTTAACCCGGACATTTAAATCTGGTGCGTAAAAATATAAATTCCAGAATGTATGCAGGGGAAGTGCAATGCAATACATTCCATAATGTAAAATAACAAAAAAAGATAAATAATAAGTTAAGGTAAAAAGTAAATAACAACACATAAATTAAATAAAATAAACGAATAAGCATGAAAAATGAAACTGAGAAAAAAAAATTACAATTTTATAATATATAATTACAATTTCTGGGGGATCAACAATCAGATTACACTTGTAACTACGTATTACAAATACTAGTACATGCAATGTAAGCAGATCTAGTGGAAATACACAGTGTGTTATGTGTTAATAAGTCACCAGTTTTAGGTTAGAATCTATATGCCTTAGTCATAAGTCATAAGTCACTAGCTATAAGTCTTAGAGCTAAATCACTAGTTATAATTGTAAATCTTAGTTGTAAGCCAGTAATATAAGTAGCTGTAAGTCTTAGATGTAAGTCACTAGTTGTAATTGTAAATCTTAGTTATAAGCCAGTAATATTAATTCTTTTATATATTTATTTGTACAGCGCCCTTGCGGTGATTTTCCACGAAAACGGCGCTATATAAATTAGCCAATTATTATTATTAATATTGTATTGTATTGTATTGCAGTGAACATAGATGATACATATTGATAGGAAGGTAGAAGCGTCTTCACCCTCTCGGTCGATTGCACGCTGTGGAGAGGAGCTAATGAAATAATAGATTAGGGATGCGGTGAATATCGATTTCGAGGGCCGAAATTAGTACCGTTAAACAACAATAAGATATCTTCTCATGGATGTTGAACCTGATTTCATTTCAGTTAAATTTTTGATTCCATTTGTTTGTTTTATACCTATTCAGAATCATATACGGAAAGAAATCTTACAAATTATTGTCAGTAAAACTCAAAATTGAGCTAATTTAAGAACCTACAAGAGTTCTTCACCTTTCATAAGACTTTTTAGGGCGAGCGCTTCTTGGAAAAAAGCGCGCATACTAGCCCTACACAATATGCAATGAAGATGATAACAAGTTTATCGTAAATCGTACAATATTCAAATCTTAATATATAAAACTAAGTCGGGTTAGTTACACTATTTATAACTCGAGATCAGCTGGACCGATTTTGATGATCTTTGATTTGTTGGATTTGTCTCCGCCCCGGATAACAGAATAACTATTAGAACATCGCAAAAATTCTCGAAAAAGAAAGTTATGGAAAAAAAAAATTTTTCATTCTATTTGTATGGAATTAATTCTCATATTTTGAAAGAACTGCAGCAATATTGTAATAGTTTTAATATTTAACTGTTCGTGAATTAAAAAAATTCAAAAACGTCAAATGTCAATGCGCTAATTGTTTTGCTTTTGTTATTAATCATATATAGTTCTGCCCCTCTTTCTTACATATTAAATGTCAATAGTCGAAAATGAGACAAAGGTGAACGTATGTCTCTGCGCCCCTCCAAAGGCAAAATACAATAATAATAAATCTTTGTAATGAAACGCATTTTTTTTACGTAAGCTCCACTCAGGACCTACGTTATCTTAGGGGATGCTATGTGGAGGGTCTTTTTAAGGAAGGGTAGGATTGGATGTTCTGGGAAGGAAAAAGGCATGAGGGGTGAGTAGGTATCTGGAGGTCAATGTATCCGGGAGTGAATCCATCCCTCCAAGGCCATTGATTTGACCGGAATTGACCTTTTACCTTGGCCTTTCCAGCCGGACTCTTTCGACCCATTGGTCGAGAGAATCCGGCTGGAAAGGTCAAAAGGTTTCCCTCAACCAGTCTACCTCGATCCGGCCCGCCACGCAGCATGTGGGCAGACGCATCCGCCGCTAAGACCCGCACAAAAGTCAACCCATGAACCCGGGCACCCCTGCTAAATCACCAAACGTAGCGAACCACTTGGGGTGATCTATGGCAGAGGTGTTGGTTATCAATAAATGGTTCCCGGGTGGGAGCACCCGTACCCGCATCCTTTCAATTCTCGTAAGTAAATGGAAAAGTAGGAAAATCACAAAAAATATAAATCCGTACACAACGCCATCTCTGATACTGACAAAAACAAAACACTGACAGTTGGGCATCGATAATTGCTTCATTGTGTAATTTTTAACTTAATAAAAAAACTTAATTTAATTCAACAGTTATTGATTCTGAGGCGGTACAAAGTTCGTCGGGTCAGCTAGTCACTTAATAAAAACAAAAACTTCAGAGAAAAAATTCTTGAAACCGGCGGACTCTTAGGATGGGTTGATTCTCAAATTGATTTTCAAAGTTAACGTTCTCTTGAGTTTTGTTATTATTTATATAGTAAAACAATCGAGATTAAGATAGGTACTCTCTGATGGTTTGGGCTTGTAGAGCGAATGAACGAGGAAAGGAGTGTAAGGAGAAGGGAGATGTATATGACGTCAATATGAATGATTGAAGAAGTCGGGGATGCCCGAGAAGGACATGGCACGACCAAGTGAATCCGATACTTGAGTCGGGCCATGTCAAGGGTCAGAATAATAGAAGAACATGCATAATGTGAACGAGGCAGGGAGTGTGTGCCCAGACCGAGTTGTTTTGCGGTCCGTCCTCTCTGCCTACCTCTGCGGGAAACAGCGTCATGGTTAGTTAGTTAGTTAGTTAACCTGTTAGGCCTGGAATTATGATTAAAATTAGAAGAAATGATTAAAAAACGGAACTTTCACAGATCATGAAAATTAACAGAATGTGAACAATTCTTTAAATTTCAAAGTTAACTTTCCAGTTCTGTGAAAGATACGAGTATGTTATTTTCAAAGTACATATTGTTAAAAATCCGCCCATGATGGACTAATAAAACAGGACTTGAATAGGATTTTCCAAGAACTTGAATTCTAACTTTGAAAATTAGATAATGGCTTAGATACTTAGCTCCACACAGCATCCCAGATGACATAGGCCCTGAGGGAAATCATTTTCCTCAGGGCCTCCTGTGTGGAGTTAATGTAAAAAAAAAGATAAAGGCTTCTCGAAAATGCCTTCAGATTTGAAGATTATCGGTGGGTTATCGAAGTATCTGATGATATTGGATTCCATCTGTCAATCGAAGGCTGTGTTGCCTGCCCAATGTTATTCAAATTGAATATATGTAGATTGTACAATATTTCGTGTCATATAATCTTCCACTGACATTCGGCATTCGGCATTCTACCTTCGGAATTCGGTGCTAAACAATTGAGCCGAACGACATTACCCCCCTATTTCATTATTGGCCGGAAACGGAAACGAAATGAATATTGCAGGGCTGGTCATAAATTAGCGGTGAAACCACACGGGGAAGTTCGAAGGCTTTGTGCTCAGGTTCCGGGGGTGCTCTAGGAGTAGCGGGAGTAGTTGCTCTTGATTTCTAGACGCTCCAGGCTACAGCATTTAGGCTCCAGGCAGGAAGTATGCTTCCCTTGTGTGGGCAATGATACATGAGCTTTTCTGTGGACTTGTTTGCGGTTTGATCATTATTGTCTCTAACGGGGGTGTGTGGTAAACGATTTAAAAAGGGATAGAGCAGGGTTATATTAAGAGGAACGGCTGCCCGGCCGTTTTTGTAAAAAACTTAATTTTAGGTCAAAACACATTTTGGGAGGCTTCCATTTAAATTACAAACGCGTGAAGTACCTATACTGGAACTCAAATTTCTAGCATGTTAATTAAAAATTTCACTAAAAATTACGTCTTTATTGTTGGGAAGGAAATATTATTTTTTTATTGATAAGTATCTATCTGGCAATTCGCAAAAAATCGAAATTTTGCTTTAAATTCATAATAAATTGAATTTTTTGATGGCTTATTTTCTATAATGAAGTCCAGAAAATCTGGAACAAACTACCACACGTAACTACTCCTGATTGCCAAAAATAGTAATGGAGGGAAATAATAATGCAGAGCACTGTACATATTTAATTTATCAATAAATAATTGAAATAGATTGTTGCTCGGGCTGTTAAGTTTTAAATAAAATGTGAGGTTAGTCCGAATCTTGGCGGCGGAGGCGTATGCCCATCAACAGTGTGGCAGACCGGTTGAGGGAGACATTTTGATCTCTCCAGCAGGACTTTCGCAGGACATTGTCTTGCACCACAGTGAGAGGGATGAATATCTGGTCACAATGACCCTCAGTTTCCTACCCACCCGTCATATCTTTTTCAAAGATGGGCGGAAATTATTTTTCTCAGCGCCTCCTGTGTGGAGCTATTGTAAAAAAGGAAATACTGCAACATTTTTACTATTCCTATTTAAAAGTGCCTAAGAGCGACGTTAATAATTAAATAAATGAATAATTTAAAGTACGAATAAATAAAATAGCTTACATCCATACCTCCTAGCCATCTTAATAAAGCTTTATATGAGAAAGGCCGCGCAGCCGTTCCTCTTAAGAGTGATTGCAAAAATAAGTAAATATAGATTAAATAATATACCTAACCATAATAAACGTTTAACATTTGTTACGTAGCGGGCGGCGCGCGGTTAGAAAAATTCTTTTTGCAAAAAAAAACTGTTTGAAAAAAAAGGCTTTTAAAAGTCACCGTTTGCTTACAATATTATTATTACAGATATTGGTTACGCCCGTACACATACCTACTCATACACATACCTACATAGCACGCATACATACTGTCACTGCTTGGGATTGGTATTAATTATTGTTGCAAGTTCCTGTGTCCTACCTATTCCCAATTGCCTACCCGCCAATCTTACTCAGTCTGTAATAAAACTCCCGCCGCGAGATAACACTGTGCTCTGCTCCCGGTTACCGCCATTAAAATAACTCCGCTGTGTACTATAAAAATAACGAAATTCACGCCTGTTGTTTTTGTGCCTGTTGGATGGAGAGAGAAATCAGATGAGGGCATTCCAGCTTACAAATTCTTGCATCCTTTTGGTGAGTCCTTCCTTTCTATGCCACATGTATTTTTATCATTTCAGGCAGTGATAGTAACACAAAATCAAGGTCCATCGCCAGTCATTTTTACACAAACACATAAATCCACTCTCACAACATAAAATACCATTCAGATATAGATGGTTAAAAGTGAAACGTGAACTTAATTTCTTCGTCAATCTTTGTAAGTTCACTTTACGCGGTAAATGAAAACAATTACTTTGTAAAATACCACTTATTTAATCAAAATTATCATTAGGGAAAGTACCCATACTACGTGACCAACTTTTTGCAATTTTTAACCCCCCCCCCCCCCCCCCCCCCCCCCTCCCGGTGACAAAAATCCTAAGCCCGCCGCCGCTCATTTGTACCAAGCGTGACATTTTGAAGACCCCCCCCCCTAAACGTGTTACGTAGTATGGGTACGTTCCCTTATGTTTCAAAACAAGTTTCTCCATTGCCCTCTCCGTATTATGTTTTTGTCTGTAGTTCTTATTATTTGTATTTTGTTATTTTTATTAATGTTAATCCTGATGAAGAAACCTTTGGTTTTGAAACACGTATATAATTTTAATTAAATACGTGATGTTTTAAAAAGTGATTGTTTTCATTTAATTTATTTTCTAATCAAAGTAAATGGTAGGTATAGATTTATAGTACACTCATTTAGTGTTTATTTTTATATTCAACTGTTTTTAACAACACAACAAAGGATTCGAATTCAAAGAGAATGTGAGAGAGGTATACCTACTAGTTTTATTATTGCTGATTTTTCATCACAGCTTCTCGCAAACAAAATATAGAAATATTATAAAAATAGGTAAGCTGGTCACATTACAATTGACCCAAGATCATTCATCTATGAAAGAATTTCTATATTTTAAAATATTCAATGAATATCATCCCAAAAATGGTAAAAAAACCGCACTTTGGGCCCACAGACCTGCCAACATCACACTTACAGTTTATCTCTTAAGTGTTTTGCTTCAATATTATTAATGGACTGCGAATATTAATAATGCACACGTCTTCAAAATTTCAGATAAAAATATTTGCCTGGGTGATGAAAACGAATGCTTTTCCTAAATTATCGGAACCCTTGCACAAAGCTTTGTTCATACGGTTGTTGAACATTAATTATATTGAAAAACTTATCCAATAAATTGATTCGGATTTTGGATGGAATCCTTGGAAATAATAATTAACGAAATTCAATTTCAAAAAAAAAAAAATTTGGAATTCCAAAATTAGCCTTTATAGGTTTCCCAGCTTTATTATGGTGGTAAAATTATTAATTCAATCAGTTGATTTTAGCAGCTGGTTCGAATAATTTGAATGACTAATGGAAAACATCTGTGAAAAATACTCATTTTACCAATCACTTGATTTATATGCGATCCTAATATATTCAATGACCACTGGCAATTCGTTCAATTTTATTACATCCAGAGAATGATTTTGTGTTGATATGTAATTTTTGATTTTGACGACCTTGAGCTTTTCACGTACATTTGTGTAGATTTGAAATATTTTTTATTTTTTTATTTTTTTTTAATGAAACATTCATTATAGTTACAATTTTACAACATAATAATAAACAATATTTCAATCGCTCTCCTAATAAAGCAGTTGCTTGTGTTTAGGAGAGGACAACTTAATACTTTTACATCTAAGTATATGAATTAAAAATATTATTACAAAAACTAATAGTAATTTTATGAGAAAATACGATACATGTAAGATAATATAATAGTATGCCTATACACTGCATGGATATATTTATACGCAGTATTAAAAATACACATTGGACTTTATCTCTAAACAATCAATTTTAAAGAATTCTTTTTTAACATTAGGGGGCATTCATTAATTACATGAGCAGTTTTTCTTCCAATCTAGACCCCTCAAAAGACAAAAACAAAACACCGACATTTGCGCATCGATAAATTGCTTCATTGTGTAATTTTTAACATAATAAATAAATTTAATTTAATTCAGCTAATTAATAGTTAACACAACAGTTATTGATTCTGAGGCAGTACGAAGTACTCCGGGTCAGCTAGTGGTAAATATAGAATTTAGTAGAAATAGTGATATTGATAAACCTTTTGGTAACAGTTGGAAAAGGTTAAATTAAAAACTTGAAAAGAACTGCGATCTAGTAGGCTGCACCACGCTTCAAAGTCCGAATGCGCGCTTTCATTTCCTTTCCAATTTTAAGGCACCGCTTTTGACTTCCGTGTTTAAATTTCCATTATTTTATGCGGAGTGAAATTGTGATGATCTAAAAATGGCAATCACATTCCATAGAAATTTTCTAGCGTCTGATATAGCATTATAATTTCAGCAAACTATTCTCAATTCCACTAAGGCCCGTACGAGCACGGAATAAAAAGTTCCGAGGGACCGACAAGATACCCCTCCAAACGACTCCTAATCGAGTATAACGTCTTAAACATACGGCAACTCCATCTAAAATTTATGCTAATACATTTCCTGTTCAAATACAAAAACAAAACTCTCTTACAACATAACTACACCACCAGAACAATAACCAACAGACACTACAATGTACCTACACTACACACCACGTCAGCTCAAAGACAATTTTTCTTCCTAGCTCCTAAAATCTTTAACCTTATCCCTGAAAACTTAAAAACGTTGAGTCAACCCCATTCCTTTAAAAAACAAATAACGAAATGGATCCTTACACATGGAATACATTACAATTTTAACACCCATTCACTTTACACTCTATCAATTTAATCACCTCTCAGACAAAACATAATATATCTCTATTTTCTAAATTAGCGGCATTGTATGTGCAAGATTAATTAGTATGATCTATATCTAACAACTCCTCCAATTTCTTATTTTACAATAATTCTCTAACTTCTCCATCTTCTTCTTGTAACCCAATCTAACTATAAGTATAACATTTTCTTATTATAGAAGATCTGTGTGAATAGTATTAAGAGCATGCAAAAAGTAATATATCCTTATTTACTATCTAAGCAGCATTATATGTATAAGACTGATTCTGTGAACTATATATCAATAATTCCTTAATATACTAATAATAACTTATCTTTTCCAATAATTATTTAACTTCTTCACCTCGTTCTTGTAATCCAATATAACTACATAAACTCTCTTATTGTAGGAGAATTTGTGTGCATAGTATCAATTAGTGAAAAATTTCAACCTATACTAATGAATGTATATCCGCAACCTGTAAACTTCACCTGCCATAACACAGGGTCATCCCTAGCATGGAGGGTGAAATATCACAAAAAACTATATGTACTTTCGATAACTCATGTATTATATAAATAAATAAATAAATAAAATAAATCAATTAAGTGTGGATTAAAATGATTAGAATAAAACAAGAAAAGTATTTAATTGTTCTTCGTAAGAAAAAGCCTTTACTTAATCTAGTCAATGTGTCCAGGAGTGACCGACGTATCAATCTATCCCTCTCACTGCAGTGTTAGGCGATGGGTCGAAAGAGTCCGGCTCGAGAGGTCTCTCGATCCGGCCCACCACGCAGTAGCTGGGCATTCACCGCCAGGACATAGACTCCCGTGTTTAAATTTCCATTATTTTGTGCGGAGTGAAATTGTGATGATCTAAAAATGGCAATCACATTTCTGATATAGCATAATAATTTCAGCAAACTATTCTCAATTCCATTAACGCCCGTACGAGCACGGAATAAAAAGTTCTGAGGGAATCAATTAAGTGTGGATTAAAATGAGGGTTCATGAAGAAAAGTATTTACTTGTTCTTCGTAAGTAAAAGCCTTTACTTAATCTAGTCAATGTGTCCAGGAGTGACCGACGTATCAATCTATCCCTCTCACTGCGGTGCTAGGCGATGGGTCGAAAGAGTCCGGCTCGAGAGGTCTAGGTTAAATCTCCCTCAACCAGTATCTCCTGTTCCGGCCCACCACGCAGTAGGTGGGCATTCACCGCCAGGACATAGACAAACCTGACCCCAGGAACCCGGGCATCTCTGCTAAGTCACTTAAGCCACTTGGAGTGACTTATGGCAGGAGTGTTGGTAATCGGTACACATAACCGCCTCTCAAATTAAATACGTATTGAAAAATAACAATTAACATTAGGATTGTAGTTTATAGTGCTGTGAAATTGATAAAATAACTCTAAATTGTTGCGTTTATTTTTATTTCTCTTCAACGTTTTATTTTAAACTAGCAGACCCGGTCACACGTTGCTGCGACTAACGAAACACAACGCCATTACCCAACCTTTATAAAATCCACACCACCCGCTTGCCAGCTGCCCGCAGCCCGCTGCCTGAATTGAATATTTGAATTTCTCGGGTTTTCTCTACTATAATAAGTATGTATTATACATATAAACCTTCCTCTTGAATCACTCCATCTATTGGTGGTTGAAAACCGCATGAAAATCCGTTGCGTAGTTTAAAAGATCTATGCGCACATACATTTTGAGCGACTTCATTTTATACTATGTATAATATAATGAAAATAAATGCTTTCGTTATTTGTTTTTGGGGTGTTATGCCGTGTTGCGCTACCTCACACATCTACCGGATCTGCCCTGATGATGGACACTGCAACGATGTCCGAAACGTTGGCTAAAGAAGGAGGTAGCGCAACACGGCATAACACCCCAAAAACAAATAACGAAATTGGTTTTGGCCGTGAAAATCTTAAAACGTATCTGATAATAAATTTGTTCTCAAAATACGATATTCAGATTTCTGCCAAGCGATAAATTACATTGAAGTGTAGTAGCTGTTTCGCCTTCCAAATATATTGTCGAAATGTCACCGATGACAATAACCACAATGCCTCGGGAAAGCAAAACAGCTGTCACGTATAAAAATAATCATGCCTAGCCGCATTTCTGGTTATAAAAAAAGCTATTCAAATTATATACTTATTGTCCCTACCTACCTTATTGTCCCTACCTACCTATGTATGTGATGCAATGTGCGCATTTATTTTATCGTTTATATTTCCAAAAATACATGTTTTGATTGCACATAACGCATATATAATACATTAAAGAATTCTTTTGGTCCAAGTAGCCTGTATAAATATGTATAATTTTATACATGGCGAACGCCAACAGGCTGTGCAAAATAGAACGTAGGATTTGCACTAGTAAAGCTCGAGTATATTTCTCTGGTATATGATCAAATATACGAACATATAACAGTTTTCATAAAATTGTATTTCTAAACCTCAAAGGATCTCTGTTTCGTTCTAGAACCTTATTTGTAAGTCCTGTACGTTTGTATTACTTTATATTTTTACATAACAAACAAATCCTTTGCTGCAGAAAATACAATCCTCGAATTTCTAGAAATTCTTATCAAATTGTTTCTTCAGCCATCGGATCTTTTATCTTTTACTCAAAAGATTTAAAAAGAACTTTTATTGATCTAAGAGGGTTTTTCTCCGATTCCGTTATGTAGATTCGTGCTCCATATGTAGAAGGAATTATTCTTTTGTTCGAGAAAGGTACAATTTAGAGATTTATTTTTACAGTGTAATCATTTTGTGACGTTTTAATGTGACCATTTTCCATTTGTGACCGTTTTCTGCATTTCTAGCGGTTGTTAAAAAGAAATTAACAATTCGTCAATATTTTAAATTAGTTTTCACGCTCTGTGTTAGTGTTATTCAAGTTCTGTTATTATATCAATATAGGCCAGTTGCTTCATAAAATGAAATAATCCCAGAATTTGAATAAAACTTTCACAGAACTTGAAAATTTATTTAAAATATTTGATGATTTCTTACATTTTTGATAGTAAATTAAATAAATTTTAATCTTTAATCTTAAATTTTGGTAAAGGTGAATTTCTTTTAAACGTAATATAATATTTTAATACTGCGGCAGGTGAATTAATTGAAATATCTGCCTGTAATAGTATATGATTTACAGCCATATAGTGAAATTAAACAGGATTACAATTTTTGACGTGAAACTTCTTTAGCCCCGTTAGTGATTTGAAATTCGGATGAAACAGAAATGCGTCATTGAAATTTATTATTGACGGGTCCTCGGTTCTAACATACAGTAAATCCGCGTTTTGGCGCGAGAATCCGATAGCGCAGCGGGAAAGGCGCTCGACAAGACTCAGCGGCCAGAGAGACAGACGTCCAGCAAACAGGTATTCGAATCCCAAGCAATCCAAAAAAATGAACATTTTTATTTTTTGTGAAACCAATCAATCAATCTTCAAACCACTTTAAAATAAACAAGCAAAAGAAAATAAAGTGACATCTAACGACTTTCTAGTATCACTTCTATCGCATGTGAATTGCACACTCTGATTATTTTCATTTCTTGGGCATTAACTATGTTACCATTTCTAGACATTTTTTGAAGAGTTTTATTTCACTTGTACATTTATTACTTAATAAAGTGTTGTGATATAAAACGCTTCAAAATAATCAAATAAACAATTATACTATATGTATCAATTTACGTACACAATCAGGATTTTGGTGGGATATATTCTAAGATTTTCACGTCCAAAAGTATTTTCGTTATTTGTTTTTGGGGTGTTATGCCGTGTTGCGCTACCTCCTTCTTTAGCCAACGTATCGGACAGCGTTGCAGGATACATCTGCCGGATCTGTTCTGATGATGGATACTGCGACGCTGTCCAAAACTTTGGCTAAAGAACAAACTAAAAAACAAATAACGAGAAAACAGGATTTTGGTGATTTATTTCTGATTTTTCGAAGAAAGCTTCTTCGGAAAGGTTTTCACTTTGTGATGGCATTATTTATTTTAATGAAAAGACAAATTCTGAGTTCGCAGATCATTTATTAAAACATGATCATAATTTTGACAAAAACCATGGATATAAAATATTACATACGGGTTATAAGGCATCACAGATAAATAATCTAGAGATTTTGGAAATTAGGAAAAATGTAAATAATAAAGCAGACATAATTAATAAGCAGCAAATTTTTATAAACCCTCTTTTGAACCTTTTCCCACTTAACCGGTCTTTCCCTGCTAATGACTTGGAAATCCCTAATTTTAATAAACTCCCCCCACTCTTACCCCTTCCCCTTCCTTCTACCCTTTCCTCCAATATGTGATCTATGTTTAATTTTTAAGTTTAGTATACATTTGATCCTGATGATGTGAACATCGTTCACGAAACATGTTGATTGTGTATAAACAAAAGTGATGTAAACAAAGTGTGGTGTATGATATATATTATGTAGATATAGTCACACACCGCGCTCGTTCGGGAAAGTTCGGGATTCCGGAGTTTCACGAACGAGCACAGGGCAGTGTCCGGAACAGATGGCCGGCAACGGGCAGATCTATTCAGAGAGCTCTAGTAGACAGTCGCTACCAAATACAATATTACTCCCGACCATTATAATTCACAATAAACTTAAAGAAGAACTTACGTTGTAATCATTTACATTGCGGGCTAGTGAGCCACAGAATAAAAGAACAATACATTATTTGTCTTTTCATTGAAATTTATTTTTGGGTTATTTTGCCGTGTTGTGATCTGGTAAATAATAATGTAATATGATTTATTACTTATCTGCCCTGATGATGGACACTGCAACGCTGTCCAAACGTACATTAAAGAAATAGGTAGCGCAGCATTGCATAATAACACAAAATTAAACCACGATAATAATTTTGGCCGTAAAAATCTAAAATCAAGTGATCAGGATTGTTTTAGTTCCGATAATATCAAAGGCCTAACCCATCGTCAACTAATAAAATAGGTTACGCAGTCACGAGGTTGCCGGAAGAGTGCTTTATTCGCATAGGGATGATAATGGACATCCGGTCGGAAGTAATTGCATAAGGCTGCACTTCCGTTTTTAATTACGTTTGTGCTCGGCGCAGTTGACAAGAGCGGTTGTTGGGTATGCGCTAATAGCTGGATAATTTCGTTTGTCGTGAAACCAGCTTTCACTAACGAGGGAAGTTACTAATTTAACTAATTATGAATATCAGATCTCTCATAATGAATTTATTTATTTAAATTAGTTTCAGTAGTTTGAGATTCATTTTATTAAATGTTTACCTATCAAAGGATTTAACCGAGCAGAGAGAAATATTTCTACAACATTATATTAAATGAATTATGTATAATAAACGTCTTCAAAAAATGCAAAATCACTTTGTGACGTCATTTTAATTAACCCTTCATGCTAATTTGTTCGCTTTTCGGAACAATAGGTCTGATATAAATCGTTGTGTCTCCCTTACTATCATAGTGAGAAACATGATCTAAACGGTGTTTGAATGAAAAAACATCACGCTTTATATTCCAATTTAAAAATGAATTACAAAATAAGTAAAATGCACAACTTTATAAAACCAAAGTTTCATATCGTAATTTGAAAAAAAAAATGAAACTTTGGGAATTTGTTATTAAAGTGAGGTGACAACAATGTCTTTAATAAATTTGTCTAATAAAATATGTATTTTTTTTCGTTATCAATAATTTTAGTTAGATAAAACGTGAGGTGAGCCATTAAATTTGTAAAACTTTTTTATGTTTCCCGGAAAGTAATATTTATTTTGATTTTATTGCAAAGCGGAAATATTTTGATCTTCTCACAAAATATGGCCGAGGACTCTGGAGTTAAATTGAAAAAAAAATATTTGCTTTCACCTCTATTTAAGAAAAAATCAAGATGCTCCAAAACCAATGTACCTATTCACTATCCCGACGAAGGAACCTTTGGTTTTGAAACACGTTGATAATAATATAATAATGTATAAAGTTTTATTATTATTATTCAATTTGGGACCTAGGTATGGGTATCGCCACCATGGGAACTGTTTATTAGATAACCAAAAATGCTGCCGTAGGTCACCCCAAGAAGTTCGCTATGTTTGGTAACTTAGCAGGGGTACCCGGGATCATGGGGGTGATGTTTGTCTAAGTCTTGGCGGTACATGCGTTGGCTATCTACTGCGTGGTGAGCCGTGTCGGATGGTTGATGGAGACCTTTTTACCTCTCCGGCCGGACTCCTCGACCCATCGTCTTGTAACACAGTGGGAGGGGTGAATTCATTTGTCCGTCATACCCAGACACATTGACCACAGATTCCTATCCATCCCTGGTACCCATTTCCGACCTAGAAATTCCATTCCTATTGGTCTCCCGTGCAATGGGCCTCCTGTGTGGAGCTAACATTAAAAAAATGTATGCAGGGGTAGTGCAATGCAATACATTATTGCAATAAATTAAAAAAAGAATAAGCCCTGAACAATGAAACTGAATAATATTAAATACTAAAATGTGGGTATGTAAGATAACCGCTTTTTTTATTTTAAAGAAAGACAAACATTCCCGGGTTGCGAATAACCCAACAGTACTTGAAAATCTCCTACTATCACCACAGATAGCCGAAAATGTTGCTTGTGTTGTGATGGAGGACTTAGCCAGCCGAGGAATCGAACACGCGACGCCCAGGTGGGACCCAAGCGCTATGCCCACTCAACCATTGACCGGTCATATACTTATTGAGGATATTTGCTCCCGTCTCCAGAGGGCAATCAGGGGGGACTTCATCCAGGCAACCATGGCAATGATGGTTGTATTATTCGATTGGCGTAGTCTGCGCCATAAGCTTCCCATGCAGTGGCACAGAAGTGCTCTAAAAGTGTGCTCTCGTAGGAACATTTCCATAGCGCTGCAGTATTTTGGTAGCCGGAATAGTTGGCGATAAGCATTATTTTAAACGTCTTTTAGCTTATACCATTGGGATGCAGTGTAATCTACTTATTATAATTTAGAAGAGTATTATTTTTAAATTTCTACTGCAAAAGTGAAAGTGCATTTAGAGCATACCTGCTCTAACGGATATCGTTCTTGTTTGTCTTTCGGTATCCTCGATATCTTCCAGGTCGTCTGTGGTCTGTCCCAGGTTCTTTACGCCATGACTTACATCCAATTTTCTTGCGTCTACCCATTGAGGTAATAGGCGTAAAAACGCTTGGCAAAACGGAGTCTAGAGGTCATGATTTCAAGTGCAAAAGTGGTTTTTATTTATTTTGCAAATCTAATATATAAAATTCTCGTGTCACGGTGTTTGTTACCATACTCCTCCGAAACGGCTGGACCAATTTTGATGAAATTTTGTGTGCTTATCGAATCGACCAACATCTATTTTTCATGCCCCTAAAAGTAAAGGGTGTTCCACTCCGAAGAAAATTATTTTCCCCATACATTTTGTATGGAACGAATTCTCCTATTTTGAAAGAACTGCAGCAATATTGTAAGGGGTATAATATTGAACTGTGCGTGAATTCCAAACATTCAAAAACGTCAAATGTCAATGCGTTGATTGTTGTGCATTTGTTTTTAATCATATAATGCTGCCCTTCTTTCTTACACACTCAATGTCAATAGTCGAAAATGAGACAAATGGTGAACGTATGTCTGCACACCTCCAAAGGAAAAATACAATAATTATAATAAATCTCTGAAATGAAACGCATTTTTTACATAAGCTCCACACAGGAGGCCCTGAGGAAAATAATATCTCTCAGGACCTATGTCATCTTAGGGGATGCATTGTAGAGGATCTTTTTAAGGAATGGGGAGGATAGAAAGTTCTGGGAAGGAAAAAGGTATAAGGGGTGGGTAGGAATCTGGGGGTCAGTGTGTCCGGGAGTGACGGACGTATGAATCCATCCATCCAACTGTGGTGCAAGGCAATGGGTCGAGAGAGTCCGGCTGGAAAGGTCAAAAGGCCTCCCTCAACCAGTCTCTCTCGATCCGGCCCACCACGCATGATGCAGGCGCATCAACTGCCAAGACCCGTACATAAGTCACCTCATGTACCCGGGCACCCCTGATAAATCACCAAACGTAGTGTACCACTTGGGGTGATCTACGGCAGAGGTGTTGGTTATTCAATAAATGGTTCCCGGGGCGGCGGCACCCGTATCCGCCTCCCGAATTCCCGTAAATAATTGTAAAAGTAAGAAAATCACAAAAATATAAATCCGTACATAACGCCATCTCTGATACTGACAAAAACAAAACACGGACAGTTGCGCATTGATAATTGCTTCACTGCGTAATTTTTAACTTATTAAAAAAAATTAATTTAATTCAACAGCTATTGATTCTGAGGCGGTACGAAGTTCGTCGGGTCAGCTAGTAATTTTATAAGAAAGAAAAAAGTTAATTAATGGAAACTGCAGCCATAAAATTGAACTTTTGAAAAGGTGTTTCTTATATACTCGTACTTTCATACATTTCTAACGAAAAAACATATTTTTTAGTAGTATACGTTTATATTTTTTATAAAATAATTAATAATTTAATTTTGATTCTACTCAAGGGAAACCATAGAAAAATCTTCAATTTATCCCAAGTATATTTTTTCTGTATTTATAAAGTAAACCAATTCGTGGTAAAGGTTAATCTAAAATAGTTATTTAGCATTAAGCTACGCCTTGATTGAAAAATAAGAAATAAGTTATTTTGACGACTTGGCAATGGCCTAATATGACTTTATTGCCTATTAAAACGTGTTTGTGTTAATACAATGATGAGCTCATAATATTTTAGTATCAAATGCTTAAGACCATTTTCATAAATATATATGAGAAGTTTTCCCAATTGCCCGGTTTATTTTTATGCCGTTCAAAGCGCCGACACGCAATCTCGTGCCAGTTTTTATGAGAACAAATTTGTTCAGTAAAATAATATGTAATACCCTTGTTCTGCCTACTATCCCGGCTGTAATATCAGGATAGTCACAGATTTATCGCGGTCAAGATAATATTCATTATACTCTTAACACCCCAGGCCTATTCTATCAGAAGGTCAAAGTATTTCCACTCTATAATAAAATTAGGGTTGACATTTGCCACAAGAGAATGGGTCGCTTCTACGACTCGTTCTTGAGTTCAACAGCTTGGCTGTGAAATGATTTGCCGGCCTCTGTGTTTTCTACATCCTACAACATTCACTACTTCCTCTCCTTAAAAAGACCCTCCACACAGCATCTCCAAAGGCGGCATAGGCCCTGCCGAAAGTTATTTTCCTCAGGGTCTCCTGTTGGGAGTTAATATGAAAAAAGGGAGAAACAACGATTTCTATGAGACCTATATGAGTTGTTCCCAAAAGCGATCCAATTAGTCTGAAGGGTTTAAGACACTCAGTATACACCTTTGAACAACTTTACCTATAATAATGAATCTACATGTGAAAGCGTTCAAGGCGCGAAAAAATGTTAAATACAAAACTTCAAATAAGGCGATAAATTGCGATCAGGAGTAAGGCAAGGAGGGTGAATGTCCCCAATCCTGTTCAATGTATACATGGACGAATTATCAAATCGCCTAGACACCAGAGCGGGCTGTCGTCTCAATAATCTGTGCCTAAATCACATTAGCTATGCGGACGACATGATTCTCCTAGCTCCGTCGATCAAGGGGTTGAGAATATTTCTAAAAATCTGCGAGGAATACGCAAATACCACAACATGATGTACAACCCCAAGAAAACGGAGCTAATTGCATTCCACCATGGAAAAAATCCCGAGAAGATGCTCCCCGTACAACTTAACGAGGAAACCATAAGCACATCCACGAATGTAAAATACTTGGATCATCACTGAAGACCTCTCGGATGATGGTGATATTGAACGACAGAGGAGAATGTCAGTGTTTTGTCAAATATGATTGCCCGAAGATTCTTCCGATGCAGCAATAATGTTAAAAAAAAACATTATTTAATGCATTCTGTACTAGCCTGTACACATGTGAAACATGGTGTCAATACCGAGTAAGCTCAATGGAACATCTCCGGATCCAATATAATGATGCGTGCAGAATCGTATTTGGATTCAGATGGTAAAGCAGCGCTTCAACAATGTTCGCAGAATTAGGACTCCATGGATTCGCCAGCCTGATGAGACACCGGGTAACTGGAGCCAGGATGCGGCTAATGGCCTCCGACAACACGTTGGTGACCGCAGCCTTCCAGCACCAAGCTCCACGAGCGCATTCAAGATCACGCCCTGCATAATAATTTGTTTATTTATTTTTGTTATTATTAATTTTTATTAAGTACTATTATTTTTATTTTTTTTCTATTTATGTTCTTATTTCTCTACTGTGTAAATATATAAATATGTATAACTACATGGTACGTGTGGAATTGCAATATCCTCCCCACATCCTGGAATAAAGATTATTATTATTATTATTAAATAAGCTCGGGAATCACTGGTTAAAGTGTATAGAGTACATAGATTATAGAAACATAGGGATATGGCACGAAAGCGTGCCGACCGTCGCCGAGCACCTACCTAGTTGTACGAACTATCCACCACTAACTACGAACTATTTAGCCACCTGCGCTTTCCTCCGGGATAAATGCAAGTCCGAGGAATGACCGAACGAGCTTGTCAACTATCCGCCCTACCTCTAGTGACTCGATGCTTCTATCCTTAGGGTCTTCGAGTTACCACCCCATTTTCCCAGTTACTTTTATTCTAGGCACTACCGAGAAACCGGCTGAAGGGCGAGGATGACGGGTTTCGTGAACGGTCATTCTGAAGCCGATGCACTTTCTCCCGGGGACTGCCAGCTGAATGGGGAATACATACTCCGGATTAGTACATATTAATTACTACTTTTTACATTTCTTATTTTGTTATTCTTTTTTATCTCTTATTTGCACTTTTCTTTCTTTTGTCCTTTTTTTTTCTTCTTAAGGTCAGCAAGTGGTTCTTAAGGAATTAATACCACTGCCCAAAGGAGCTGCCATTTTTTATCCCTAATGACTACTAACACTTTGCTGTCCGTTACTTTTGTAAGCACTTGCATACTGCTTCCTAACACTGTATGCGGGGACATTTGGAGGTCTAGCTTCGTTCATTTGTATAGAATCGTTCTTCCAAAAAAATTAGAGTCCTTGCGAGAGCCTTAAAGGAGTAATCTTACGTTACTTATACCAGGGAGGGTAAGTGGTGGGGCCCTCCAAATGTATCCATCAAAGTAGCAGAGCCAATGGAAGTCGTGTGCCGCTATGCGTAGATACGATTTGAAGTAATATAGGTGAATGATGTCGGTGACACGCGGGCGGTTTGTGCTTAATGGCCCATCTCCCTTGTTTCTTCTATCGTACGTCTTTCCTGGTACCTACGGCTTGTATATAACATTGTCTGTAAAGTCCGGAGAAGAACGGATGGGAATACCCTAGCTTATATTATGTGATGTATGTTCAAGGAGTGACATATTAAAGTGTGTGTGATGTAATATGTTCCAGGGGTGTTATGTCATTTTGACAATCAAATTCTTTTATGGGCCATCCGAGGGGTAATATCTCGGTGTAAGGGTTTTAGACATCCCTTGTGTAAAGTGGGGTCCAGGCGACCATAAAACGTGTAGATTACTAATAAAAGATTCTTGAGACTTGACCCTAAAATAGCGATGCCATTTATCAAACGTTAGCGAAACTTTTTGAGTAATATTAACAATCAAATTATCACGAAAAACACCAAATAGATTAAAAATTTTAACTCCTCAACGACGTTATATACTTTACATTATCCTACCAGAATTTTTTGATTGATATTTTGAATGAATAAAGAATTCTACTAAAATATTTTGTGATCCAAAAAAATGTGTATTTAGATAGAACAAAAAACCTCTATTCCGAATATTAATATACGTAAAAGAAAAATCGTGGGGTAGTCTGATCTTAACACATCAGTTACAATTTAAAAAATGAAGGTAATTGATAATTATTACATTAATTAATAATAATATTATGGGTACTTTATCCCTTGTTCAGTTCCCGACATAATCAGTTCCAAAAAATATAAATCCATTGCTTGGAAATGACACCAAATCCGAATTTATTGATTCAGAATTATATTCATAGACAGACTAGCAACCGAATTTCGTATTTATACTAATAATATTGTTGTAAAAGAGTCACCGACGCCATCCTATTTCGAATCGGGACTCGAGACGCCATTCTGGAATTTTGTTGAAATGGTTACTTAATAAGGTACTCAAATTTTAGATTTTGCAGCCGCGTTTTTACGAAAAAAATCATCTAAATTTGAAAATAATTCATGAAAACTTGCTTAAGAATTGGCAGACTTATAATATAAATAGATTTAGAAAGAGAGAGAGCACCCAGCTTTCTTTTTTATACGTTTGCCATAGACGCTCCAGCACAACCTTACTAATATTATAAACGCGAAAGTTTGTATGGACGTATGTGTGTTTGTTACTCTTTCCTGACCATTCAAAATCCAAAATTGTCGGTTTCACGATTCCGTTTCGAAGTACCTACATATAATTGATTTATTTTTCGATTATTATCATCTGAATAAATCTACTAAATAATTTAAAACTTCTATTGCATCAACATTCCACTAAGGCCGTCACTACGATCATTGTTAGGCGGTCTAGGCAACCCTTGGTCAATGCTGATGAATCGCCTAGCTCCCCCAACACATTACAGGAATCTTTAAAGTACCCTAAAAGAAAAATCGAACTTCAGATAAAGGTATCCCCTTTCAAACCCCGACAGATGAAATATGTTCCCATAATTTTAGAGCCTAAATGAAATGTTCTACGAGCTACGAGAGAGAGGCTAAAAGCTAAAAGGATTTTAACTTAATTTCAGCGGATTTACGTGATGGTTAATTTTTTATAGCACAGTGCCGGTTTCATCAAACGTTCAGACATAGGCGCACCTCATTTTTCTCATTAATTACATGTAATATAATAATTATACAACATATTATTTCAACTTTAAAAACTTTGTATACATCCTTAGTAAGTAGTCAAGTCGAATATAACTCCTCGATCTGGTCCCCCCATTTTAAAATACATTCAGATTCAATCGAAAAAATTCAATACAAATTCTTAAGACACATTAATTTTAACCTCGGTATTCCCATTGAAAACATAAATTATAATTACTTGATGAAAGAATTAAATTTACTAAGACTGTCAGATCGAAGAATTATAACTTAATATTAATGTTCAAAATTGTAAATGGTAGAATAGACAGTCCTGATCTAACTAAGCTCATTGAATTTCATATTCCCACGAGAACCACTCGTTCTAAAATCCTTTATAAATGTAACAATAATCTGACGTATACGAGTAAACGAAACACTCACTTTTACCTAGGTTGCATGAAGTTACTGATAGATATGCAGATGTGATAGATCTATTTAACTGCACGGAACAAGGGTACAAGAAGGCTATGCTATCATATTTTTTTAATCACTATTAATTTTATTTGTATTATAGATTTTTGCATGTAAATGTATCTCTGGTGTCACTTCCCAATGTATCGTCACAATTAACTGTTATACATACACTGTTTTACCATTACTAACATTTTGAATATGAATTTGTGACATGTAATTAATGTTTATGGCATACTTATGCCGTTTGTATTAAATAAATAAATAATATAGAAGAGAACAAGTCACAATATAGCTCACGAACCTATACAGCACCATGATATAGGTTATTGATGAACGATGATCGAAATGATGTACGTATTTTGTGTTGATGATTATTGATTTGTGATTCGATGATTTTATTTATTTATTTTAATACATACGGCACTGCGCAATTGTGTGCTACTGTGCATTGTGCCATTCGCATAAGGGGACGTACAATGACGTACATTAATAAGGTGAGCAGTTTTTCTTCCAATCTAGACCCCTCCCCCCTCCTTGGTGAGATGAATTTAGGCCACTTCATATATTCTTTTCAAGTAACGTGAGATTTTGCTGGAATTCCCCTTTTGAGCTCACGTATGCCCCCTAAGTGTAAGAGTTAACTATAAAATAACCAAAAAAGCACAAAAATATTAAAAACCTAATATAGAAAGTTAGGTATAAAAAGTTAAAAGTGTTTTATTTATTCACACTTTTATGCCCCCATGGGGCTTTTAAATTGGGTATACCTATAATGTTTACTTTTTTTAAGTTTTCTCATTTATCTTTTTACCTTTTAAATTTTTCTTCATTTATTTATTTACGTTACATAATTTGGGGATTTTTCGACCACCATGCAAGGTATATGCCCGTATTATGGTGGTTTACCCTATGGTGGTTACTAATAAACAATAGGTTGCAAACAAATATTTCATTTGTTACCTACATTAAGAGGGCATTACCAGAGAAAACCAGAAATATGTCATTTTCAAATCAGATTTTAGACGTATTGACTCTTTTCCACAAAAAATTATAAATGGATTTCGAAAGATTGTTCATTTATCTAGCATTCGCATGTAATAAATTTTGAGAATTTTTTTTAATTTTTAGTATAATAAGGTTATTCCATAGGTCGTTGGCAGATTTGTTAAATTTTCAAAAAAGATTTTGTATTATACCACATGAATTTCAAATAATATAATCATGCAGTAAAATAAATCAATACATTATCTAGCAAACGCATGTTTTAGAATTTTAATTTTAGTTTCAATAAAATCATTAAAAAATATGTACGTACATGTGTTTCTTGACGAAAATTGGTCCATTTGTGCATTTATTTGCGCACTTACAAACTAATATATTTCAGATTTTTTTAACATTCTTATTAAATTTAGACATTATTGAAAAATGATAAATACTTAAAATCAAAAAATAACTACAAAAAGGACACTATTTTAATAGTTTTATCATCACGCCTTTCAGCATTTTTGGATGAAGGTATAAATTAAAGCTAATTTGGATTGAAATAAATTCGATATTGAGTTATAATTTTAAAAAGCTGGTACGGAGAATAATCAATCTTTCTCATTGTAACCGCCCTGCACGATCGGAAGAACAACTTTCGACGAAATGTAGATTTTCGTCCGCTGGCTGGTTAAACGCTCTTAAAATAAAAAAAATAATGATATAACTACTGAAATTATCAGAAAATATATCTTTCATAATTTTTATTTAGTATGCTTTAAACATCGAATTTTTCTCATTAAAAATGTTGATACAATTGGTGTAATCATTTGCTAAAAGTATGTAGGCGAGGAATTGACGAATTTGCTGCATACATAGTTTGATTGTGAATGGTGTCATTGAAATAGGTTCTTGTGCATGGTAAAACGAGTAGGTACTCTTCAAATGACTATGCTCTGGAGGTCAAAACAGTCAAGCTCAAAATTTACAATAAAAAAAATAGAAGCATTCGTCGCTAATCCTTTGATTAATAATGATGGATAAGTTAGATGGTTGATGATTGATGACTGATGATTGTTGATTGATGATAGATTATTGATGATTGATTGTTGATTGATGATGTGTGATTAATGATTGATGATTCATGGTTGATGATTAATGACTGATGATTGTTGATTGATGATTCATGGTTGATGATTGATGACTGATGATTGTTGATTGATGATTGATTATTGATGATTGGTTGTTGATTGATGATGTGTGATTACTGATTGATGATTCATGGTTGTTGATTGATGACTGATGATTGTTGATTGATGATTGATTATTGATGATTGATTGTTGATTGATGATGTGTGATTAATGATTGATGATTCATGGTTGATGATTGATGACTGATGATTGTTAATTGATGATTGATTATTGATGATTGATTGTTGATTGATGATGTGTGATTAATGATTGACGATTCATGGTTAATGATTGATGACTGATGATTGTTGATTGATGATTGATTAGTGATGATTGATTGATGATGAGTGATTACTGATTGATGATTGATTATTGATGATTGATGATTGATTGTTGATTGATGATGTGTGATTAATGATTGATGATTCATGGTTGATGATTGATGACTGATGATTGATGACTGATGATTGTTAATTGATGATTGATTATTGATGATTGATTGTTGATTGATGATGTGTGATTAATGATTGACGATTCATGGTTAATGATTGATGACTGATGATTGTTGATTGATGATCGATTATTGATGATTGATTGTTGATTGATGATGTGTGATTACTGATTGATGATTCATGGTTGAAGATTGATGACTGATGATTGTTGATTGATGATTGGTTATTGATGATTGATTGTTGATTGATGATGTGTGATTACTGATTGATGATTCATGGTTGATGATTGATGACTGATGATTGTTGATTGATGATTGGTTATTGATGATTGATTATGTGTGTTTAATGGTTGATGATTCATGATTGATGACAGATCCATAATGATTGACGATTGATGATCGATGATCGATGATTTTTGATATTGATTGATAGTTCATATTGATAATTGAGAAAAAAATATTAAGGAATAGTATTACCTTATTGACGGAATTGATGCAGGCTCCAGCGTCCAAAAGGAGTTTCATAGCGTCTCTGTGGCCGTGCCATGCAGTCATTAGAAGGGGTCTCATTCCGTACTGTAAATAACAAGAATTCATAATATTTTTATTCTTTACATTGTTAGTGAAGATTAGATTCATGTTGTCGTGTAAACAGAAATCTGGATATCATCTCTAACAATTTGGGGAGGCGGGCCGCCCCGGGAATCGTATATTGGATAACCAACACCCCTGACAAGGTCTCTTCAAGTAGTGGTTCGCTGCGTTCGATGACCAGCAGGGGTGTCCTGGTTCAGGGGTTAAGTTTGTCTAGGTCTTGACGGCGAATGCTTTTGCCCATGCATGGAAGGCCAAATCGGTAGACTGGTTGAAGGAGACTTCTTCAGCCAGACCTAAGCTATACCTCTCCAGAATCTCTTGCACCGCAGTAGGAGGAGAGATTTACACGTCCGTCACTTCTGGACACTACTCCCAGATTTCTACTCATCCTCATATCTTTTTCCTTCCCAGAACTTCATTTACTTCCTTTCTAAAAAGATCCTCCACACAGCAGCCCCAAAGTTGACAGGCCTTGAGTGAATTTTTTTCCTCAGGGCCTCCTGTGTGGAGCCAATAAAAAAATGTTTGTAGGAAATTTAATTTAATGAATTTGTCCCTGGGGACTTGCAATTTATTACTGAAAAACAGACATATCTACAAAAGAATTTTTGTTGTGTAAAAAATGCACCCTAATACTTTCACCACGCAAAATACAATTAATAATATATTATCTAAAATAAATTCGAGTACATTGGTATTTTCAATTTCATTCCTTCCTTCATTCTTTGTTATTTGTATAATTTTTTTCAAGTGCAATGTTTACACAACTGCGAGGTGACAAATTAATTGTGATTATATGTGTAATTTATGCTTAAATCATCTGCAAAACTGAACACCAAGCTACCACTTATCTATTTTTCTAATCTCAAAAGTAATATCCATAAATAATTTTTATAAACATCTAATTTTAAACAAATATCTATTTTTCTAATCTCAAAAGTAATATCCATAAATAATTTTTATAAACTGCTTCGACAAAACCATCCCGCGGAAACTTCAGCACAATTTTCAATGTTTTCAAGACCATAAGAATAATGGGGATTTAAATTGAACGTTTATTTTACGTCGTTAATTCAGGCGGAATATTAATATGCCATAAATTATAGACGGAATATTGGTGAAAGAACCATCCAACGAAGTAATCTAAAAGCTTTGAGAGCATGAAAAGGAAAAATAAAATAATTTTATTTTTATCAGGTGCTTGTAAGGGCGCATAAAAAAAGACAATCATTTTTTAGTGCGAGTTTTAAAACAAAACGAGTAAAGTTTATTAGCGAAACTAGAGCAGACCCGTGAAAATAACGGGATATTAAATTGCAGGATTTGTAAATCTCATTGCCTTTCAAAAACAATGATCTTCGTCAATTTTACTTTTAACGTAATTTATATTTTCATATTAGAGAGATCTAATAAGTGTTATAATATTAACAGTAATCTTTAATATATAAAACAAAGTCGGGTTAGTTACAACATTTATTACTCAAGAACGGCTGGACCGATTTTTATGATCTTTGATTTGTTGGATTTGTCTCCGCCCCGAATAGCTATTAAAACACCAAAAAAAATTTCGAAAAAAAATTATGAAGAAAATTCTTTTTCTCGTATACATTTTGTATGGAACGAATTTTTGTCTTTTGAAAGAGCTGCAGCATGATTGCGTAAAATATAATAAAATATAATTATAGTGAGTGAATTCCAAAACTTCAAAAACGTCAAATGTCAATGCGCTGATTGTTTTGCTTTTGTTCTTTAATGTATAATGCTGCCCCTCTTTCTTACACACTAAATGTCAATAATCGAAAATGAGACAAACGGTGAACGTATGTCTGCACCCCTACAAAGGAAAAATACAATAATTAAAATAAATCTCCCTCACACGTACAAAGAAAACGAAACACAATTCCCGCAAGTAAGTGGAAATTTAAGAAAATCACAAAAAAATATAAATCCGTGCACAACGCCATCTCTGATACTGACAAAAACAAAACACGGATGGTTGCGCAACGATATTTGCTGTATTGTGTAATTTTTAACTTAAAAAAAAACTGAATTTAATTCAGCTGATAAGTTAAGACAACAGTTATTTATTTTGAGGTGGTACGAAGTCCTCTGGGTCAGCTAGTATTTTAATAAAAAACAAAATTCTGCCATTACCAACCATAGAAACTTTATAATATTGTTTAGCCATGTTTTAATTTTTTTTCACATTAACTTCACCTAGGAGGCCCTAGGGAAAATAATCTCCCTCAGGGCCTATGCCATCTTTGGGGTTGCTGTGTTGATATGATGGTATTTTTGTCAAAAGGAAGGAGTGAACCTGGTTTTTGAAGAGAACCGTGTTGGAGGAGGGGGAAAACACAAGCAGAGTCGGATCTTGAAAATCGTTCCAGAATAGAGCTGATGAACCAAGAACGAGTCGTGGAAACCGTCGTGGACCCGTTCTTATGTGTCAAATGTTAACTGTATACAAACTGTATCAACTGTGTTATACGGAAAAAATAGAGAGATAGAAAAAAAGCAATTATTGTATGTATAGACATATGGGAGGGGCAGTACAGATGTATGGATATATTCCTAATAAATTGTACAGCGCCCTTGAGGTGATTTTTCACAAAAACGGCGCTTTATAAATTATCCAATTATTATTATGGAAGTTAACTGGGTTATATTGTATGGGGACACACTCGTTACATCAAAAGTTTAGCTGCCAGATCAGAATATCAATGAATTATCCAACTTTCGTCTTCCGACTTCAAATTCCACATTTTATTAAGCATCAAAACATTCCTTCTATTGGTGGCGTCAGTTCCAGCGACATCAAATGAAAAATAAATTCCAGCGAGCAAGTTGAAATAGTTTTCTGGTCTTTCACATAAAACATTAAAAATAATATCACGTCTCGGAGAGAACGATAAATATTATTTATGGCTTTTTAAACTTCATTATCGGATGATTCTTCTCAGCGCTGCACAGTGCTGCAGACCCATAAAAGGTAAGAACAAACATAAAAAAAAATCGCCCAAATTACTGGCGGTTCGGCAGGATGGATTTCCTAATTCATGGTGCCTATAATAATATCTCAGAAACCATCATAGGTGACGATGAACAAGGTCATTAGACAAGATCATTCTATAATTAATTGTGTAACGTGTACGATAGATTGACGTGTGCAAGCGTGGTAAATTGCTTCCAGAGTTCTACAAAAGAGTGAGCACATTTTTTATTGCCTCTTTTGACTTTAATCCATATTAAACTTTATAACGTAACAGTTTTCTCACTCTCGTTATTTCATAAACTACGAAGACCACATTGGCTCAATCTGCTGTTTTGCAGAGCTCAGTGTGAGCATCAATATATTTTTATTTATTTTGAATATTCATGCAGTTTACTAACGAAGGTGTGAACGAAATTTTTTCTATCATTTCTGTGGCTTCTGATAACAAAATTCCACTGAAAAAGTTCCCGTTTTTTTTTTAACAACCGTACGAGCGTCTAATACAGACAAATTTCCCATAAATCAACAGTCCAATGAATTTAATGTGAAAACCGGACAAGAGTCCCAACTGCTCCCAACCGCCAGGAGCCAGCGAGACTATGTCCGTTTTTGTGAGGTTGAATATAGTGGGGAGGGGAAGGATATGGGAAGAGAAAGTTAGGGAAATACCTGGTTATTCAGATCTAGTCACCAAATAAGGCTGAATGGTGATCTTACACCAGGGCGATGCTGAGAGTATCTTCTCTGGAATGTGCCGAAAATATAATATTTTTTAATTATGAAATCACACAAATCGATCAAATAAAATTTAGTTGGGCCGCATCGCTATTCGAAAGCCTTACCCCTCGACCACGGAGGCCGTCATTTATAGACAACGGCTACTGAATTATTGACAGACAAAATATCGTGTAAATAACTGAGGTACTTAACTTGGTCAGTACCGTACATACTAGAAAAAAACACAAATATAAGAATATCTTGTATTTGCGTGCATATATATATATAATATACGTATACATACTTTGTGCTTGAGGTTACACTTTCCCATAATAATTAAAGAATGCATTATTCCCCAGAAATCGTTTGTTTGTTAATAATCGTCATGCTTTAGTTATCCACCTGTATGTATGTTATGTGATTTAATTTTATTTGTTTATTTTTAATTTGTAATTTTGTCTACAACCTTTTATGGGACCGCAGCAGTGTGCACTCGAACAAAAATGCGTTCCTAAGCTAACCTACTTATAAATTTAATGTCTACCACTAGATCTGGTAATCATGCAAATACAGGGAATTTGAAAACTAACGTTAAGGCTTTAACTTCGTTCAAAAATAAGAAGAAGATTTTTTGAAAGGATATTGAACACGAATGTTAGAAGGAGCGCGCTAATGTTAAAAAACGACCAAAGCGAAAATTTTGAAAATACTTAATAAATTTATTTATTGTTATCAAGTTTAATTTGTAGAACTCCATTTTAATTTTATTTTATTTGATTACATAATCGATAATACTTAATAAAATATGGCTCATTTAAACAGAGCATAATATTTTCCACAAATGTCTAACTGAAGACAAAATGGGACTTTTTTAATTCCCTTTACATGTTAAATAACAGAACAAATGTTTTTTAATAATTTTTGGTGCGCACATGCAATTTTTTTCTATCGAGATATATCTATCATAAATATATTTTTATTTTTTATTAGTATCTATAGCAAAATTTGTACATAATGTATTTATAAATTATATTATATTAGTGTATTATAAAGTACATTATTATTTTTTTTTCACAGTCCTCTTCACTAGGGTTTCCTGTTCTGAGGCGGCCTGTAGTTTTTCCACATTTGTATTTAGTATCCAGTTGTCTTTACATGGTCTTCAGTATGTTTGATAGTTCATTTTCACTTTGTTCTCTCAACCATATTTTTACTTTTGTTTTAAATTTATTTATTTCTGTTATTTTTTTTTGTTTGAGTTGGTAGAGCGTTGTATAGTTTTATCGCATTGAATTTCATATTTCTTTTTCGTTATATATTTTTGGGGTGTTGTGCCGTGTTGCGCTACCTCCTTCTTTAGCCAACGTTTCGGACATCGTTGCAGTGTCCATCATCAGGGCAGATCCGGTAGATGTGTAATTTTTAGTCGTGAAGTGTGTGCTTATTTACTTCGAAGCGATACCGTGTCGCCAGCAGCACTAACTTTCACCAGTACAAAATACTAGTGACAAGCAGTGGCGTCATCGCCGCGGAACGGAATAGAAAGTTCATTAAAACGTGGTATTTATGCTAGCCAGGGGCAAGTCCGTTTGCGAGATGCCGACGGAAGTGGCTCCATCTCTTAATGAAATCTAAAATGAGAAATCACAGTGGTAAGAATTTAGGAAAAAATATAAAATTAAAAAAAAAAAAAAAAAAATTACAATTGTTAACTTTCACCAGTACAAAATAATCGTGACAAGCAGTGGCGTCGTCGCCGCGGAACGGAATAGAAAGTTCATTAAAACGTGGTATTTATGCTAGTCAGGGGCAAGTCCGTTTGCGAGATGCCGACCGAAGTGGCTCCATCTCTTAATGAATTCTAAAATTAGAAATCACGATGGTAAGAATTTAAGAAATAGAATTACAATGGTTAAAGCAAATTTAGTCAATATAAATCAAAATGGTTTACCACGAGCTCGCATTACTATATACTTAGACATGGTTTTTTTAGCTCTATTAATAATAAATGAATTTTACTAGAATTAGAATTACACTGGTTAAAGCGAAATTTAGTCAATATAAAGTTATAACACAAAAAAAAAAATGGTTTACCACGAGCTGGCCTTACTGTATACTTAGACATGTTTTTTTGCGTTTAGCTTTGGTGTAGCCGTCAATCACCGGATACCAAGAGCTATTGAGCTTAGCTCCGTCGTCTCTATTAATATTAAAAGGATTTTTGTAGATTTCAATTGCCTCCGTAATTAGGCGTGCTCTATAAGTTTTAGGTCTTCCCAAGACCTCAGGAACAAATCCAAAGTAATGGCCGGTTTCGATTAAGTGCTCAGCGATTGCCGATTTATCAGGGTGGCCGAGTTTGCAAGCACGAAAGTGTTCTGCTATCCTTTTGGAGATCGTCCTCTCTGTTTGGCCTACATAAACCTTGTCACATCCGGAACAGCTGAGTTTATACACTCCATCTGCTTCCAGAGGAAACTTAGTCTTTGCAGACCTCAGTAGGTCTTGAATTTTAGTTGTGGCACCGAAGACAGTCTTGATGCTATCTTTTCTCAACAGCCTGGCGATTCTGTCTGTCACATTGTGAACGTAAGGCAGGAAAGCGCAGCCTTTTAACTCTTGTTTAGCTCTGTCTTCATTTGGTGTAGATTTGGCTCTTATGATTTGCCTTGTCTGACTAGCTGGGTAACCGTTGCGTTCCAGTGCATCGGTCAGCTTTGTAAGTTCTGCTCCAATTTTAGTTTCTTCACATATTCTGGTCGCTCGCGTCACCAACGTATGGATAAGTCCTCTCTTCTGCGCTGGGTGGTGATGCGAATCGGCATGTAGATACCGATTTGTGTGCGTTGGTTTTCTATATACAGTGTGTCCTAGATTACCATCTTCTTTTCGCATCACCTCCACATCTAGAAAAGGCAGGATTTTCGCATCGTTTTCTACTTCCATTGTGAACTTGATTTTACTGTGGAGTGAATTAAGATGATTCAGAAATTCATTCAGTTTCTCTGTTCCATGAGGCCAGATGGCGAAGACATCGTCAACATAACGCCACCATACCTTGGGAACAGCTGAAGCTGTGTCGAGTGCCACTTCTTCAAACTTCTCCATAAAAAAGTTGGCAAGTACTGGCGACAATGGACTGCCCATCGCAACTCCTTCCACTTGCTCAAAAAGTTCACCCTGGAATGCAAAATATCCCGTTTTGAGACAGTGTTCAAAAAGTTTGCAAATGTCGTCCTCATAGATCTCCCTGAGCATTGTCATGGAGTCTTCTAGAGGCACATTTGTAAAAAGGGACACTACATCAAAACTGACCAGGATATCGCCTTCCTCAGTCTTGACCTTTTTTAGCTTACTGATCAGATCTGTGGAGTCCTTGATCCAAGATTCAGTTTTACCAGTTTGCATCTGTAGTAGTCTGGAGAGGTATTGGGACAGTTTGTAAGTAGGTGCACCAATAGCACTGACAATCGGTCTCATTGGGATATCCTTTTTGTGTATTTTCGGAAGACCGTATAGGGCAGGAGTTCTGGAGGCTTTTACGAAAAGCCCAGATCGATCCTCTTTCCTAATACTGGAAGCTTTAACTAGCTCTCTAGTCTTCAGGTCAATCTTATTGGTGGGGTTGTTCTTTATTTTCTTGTAAGTGCCGGCATCGCACAGGAGGTCTTCCATCTTCTTAATGTAGTCAACCGTATTAATCACCACAGTGGCATTACCTTTGTCGGCAGGCAGAACTAAGATGTCCTCATTGGCGCGCAATTCTTTTAGGGCCGCAAACTCTCCTTTTGTGATGTTTGGGCGGGGTATTTCAATGAGGACATCTTAGTTCTGCCTGCCGACAAAGGTAATGCCACTGTGGTGATTAATACGGTTGACTACATTAAGAAGATGGAAGACCTCCTGTGCGATGCCGGCACTTACAAGAAAATAAAGAACAACCCCACCAATAAGATTGACCTGAAGACTAGAGAGCTAGTTAAAGCTTCCAGTATTAGGAAAGAGGATCGATCTGGGCTTTTCGTAAAAGCCTCCAGAACTCCTGCCCTATACGGTCTTCCGAAAATACACAAAAAGGATATCCCAATGAGACCGATTGTCAGTGCTATTGGTGCACCTACTTACAAACTGTCCCAATACCTCTCCAGACTACTACAGATGCAAACTGGTAAAACTGAATCTTGGATCAAGGACTCCACAGATCTGATCAGTAAGCTAAAAAAGGTCAAGACTGAGGAAGGCGATATCCTGGTCAGTTTTGATGTAGTGTCCCTTTTTACAAATGTGCCTCTAGAAGACTCCATGACAATGCTCAGGGAGATCTATGAGGACGACATTTGCAAACTTTTTGAACACTGTCTCAAAACGGGATATTTTGCATTCCAGGGTGAACTTTTTGAGCAAGTGGAAGGAGTTGCGATGGGCAGTCCATTGTCGCCAGTACTTGCCAACTTTTTTATGGAGAAGTTTGAAGAAGTGGCACTCGACACAGCTTCAGCTGTTCCCAAGGTATGGTGGCGTTATGTTGACGATGTCTTCGCCATCTGGCCTCATGGAACAGAGAAACTGAATGAATTTCTGAATCATCTTAATTCACTCCACAGTAAAATCAAGTTCACAATGGAAGTAGAAAACGATGCGAAAATCCTGCCTTTTCTAGATGTGGAGGTGATGCGAAAAGAAGATGGTAATCTAGGACACACTGTATATAGAAAACCAACGCACACAAATCGGTATCTACATGCCGATTCGCATCACCACCCAGCGCAGAAGAGAGGACTTATCCATACGTTGGTGACGCGAGCGACCAGAATATGTGAAGAAACTAAAATTGGAGCAGAACTTACAAAGCTGACCGATGCACTGGAACGCAACGGTTACCCAGCTAGTCAGACAAGGCAAATCATAAGAGCCAAATCTACACCAAATGAAGACAGAGCTAAACAAGAGTTAAAAGGCTGCGCTTTCCTGCCTTACGTTCACAATGTGACAGACAGAATCGCCAGGCTGTTGAGAAAAGATAGCATCAAGACTGTCTTCGGTGCCACAACTAAAATTCAAGACCTACTGAGGTCTGCAAAGACTAAGTTTCCTCTGGAAGCAGATGGAGTGTATAAACTCAGCTGTTCCGGATGTGACAAGGTTTATGTAGGCCAAACAGAGAGGACGATCTCCAAAAGGATAGCAGAACACTTTCGTGCTTGCAAACTCGGCCACCCTGATAAATCGGCAATCGCTGAGCACTTAATCGAAACCGGCCATTACTTTGGATTTGTTCCTGAGGTCTTGGGAAGACCTAAAACTTATAGAGCACGCCTAATTACGGAGGCAATTGAAATCTACAAAAATCCTTTTAATATTAATAGAGACGACGGAGCTAAGCTCAATAGCTCTTGGTATCCGGTGATTGACGGCTACACCAAAGCTAAACGCAAAAAAACATGTCTAAGTATACAGTAAGGCCAGCTCGTGGTAAACCATTTTTTTTTTGTGTTATAACTTTATATTGACTAAATTTCGCTTTAACCAGTGTAATTCTAATTCTAGTAAAATTCATTTATTATTAATAGAGCTAAAAAAACCATGTCTAAGTATATAGTAATGCGAGCTCGTGGTAAACCATTTTGATTTATATTGACTAAATTTGCTTTAACCATTGTAATTCTATTTCTTAAATTCTTACCATCGTGATTTCTAATTTTAGAATTCATTAAGAGATGGAGCCACTTCGGTCGGCATCTCGCAAACGGACTTGCCCCTGACTAGCATAAATACCACGTTTTAATGAACTTTCTATTCCGTTCCGCGGCGACGACGCCACTGCTTGTCACGATTATTTTGTACTGGTGAAAGTTAACAATTGTAATTTTTTTTTTTTTTTTTTTTAATTTTATATTTTTTCCTAAATTCTTACCACTGTGATTTCTCATTTTAGATTTCATTAAGAGATGGAGCCACTTCCGTCGGCATCTCGCAAACGGACTTGCCCCTGGCTAGCATAAATACCACGTTTTAATGAACTTTCTATTCCGTTCCGCGGCGATGACGCCACTGCTTGTCACTAGTATTTTGTACTGGTGAAAGTTAGTGCTGCTGGCGACACGGTATCGCTTCGAAGTAAATAAGCACACACTTCACGACTAAAAATTACACATCTACCGGATCTGCCCTGATGATGGACACTGCAACGATGTCCGAAACGTTGGCTAAAGAAGGAGGTAGCGCAACACGGCACAACACCCCAAAAACATATAACGAAAATGCTTCTGGCCGTGAAAATCTTAAAACTTATCTTCATATTTCTTTGTCCAAAAGATGTTTTCAAACTGGCTGTAGCTAGAATATTTTGGTTTATTGCCCTGCTTGTGTATCTATGTTGGACAGTGGAGTATTCTGATATATTTTTTTTAATTTTAAATAAAATATTTTTTGCATAAAGTTTTTGTACGTTGTAAAGAATATTATGTAATAACCGTTTCGGCTCGTCAAATGTACACATAATGTATTTTTTAAAGAATTTAAAAACTTTTAAATGTTCAAGGGATTTACACATCGGTAGAAATTTGGAATGCGGGGTTTTAAAAAAGTAATTTTACCGTAATTTGTGATTGTCAGTTTTAAATGAATCATTATTTTATTTCTAAATTCGCATATATAACACAAACACCCACACACATACACGCACCCTTACACACACAAACACTCTCACACTTCTCTTCTTCTATAATATACCAACTAACTTAATTTATGTGAAATGTATAATAATCAGGGTTGCCACGTATTTTCCAAGTATAAATTATTCGAATAATCACATTTACGCAAGTACGTAGTCACCTGATGTGTAACACTAATCCACAAAATGGTGAGCGTGAGAGTAGGGATGCTACGCAACATCGATTGCCGATTGCGTCAAATCTGACAGTTGAATCGTTTATTAGGGAGAAAAACAATCAGAAAAAAATACCGAACCGCCCATACGTCGGTATTTTTGTCATACCGAACACCGAACACCGAACACGATGCTAAAATACCGAACGGTTCGGTAAAATACCGAACACCTGGCAACCCTGATAATAATATATCACACAAAAACATGTGTCGACATGTCATTAGTACCAATTATTGTCTTAACTTCTATAACTTTATTATTTTTTTCTTCTGTGTAATTGTGTATTGTTTATTTCTGCAAACATAAAACATAAAATAAAATAAAATTATTCGCAAAAATCACCCAGGTTCAGTAAATATAAAGCTACAAATGTACGAGTATAATTAAGTCTCACCTCTTTGCTTATTGACATCGAAACTCTGGGCAGCTATTTGAACAAGGTTGCATTTGACTCGGAATCCAGGCTTTGTAGAATTTAATTAATTCGTCGAGTACCTTTACTTCTCAAAGCTTTCACATAATTAGTTGTACGGGCGTTGAGAGGTTTTTCCGCATTCAATTTTGCATGTATTTCCATCCAACTAAACAAAAATAGACCATCCAGCAAAAGTGTACAAGGTTAATGATTCGATTATTGATGAATATTAAATTTCAGTTGCTAAATATACACTCACAGATGGTCCTAAAAACCTTACTTCAATTCGACATGCTTTTTGGCATAAATTTCCGAAAAACGCTCTCCCCTTTCCGCTACTTTTCATCCCGCGACAAAATATCCCCGACAAAATATCCTACAGACAAAGATCCCCCAACAAAATATCTACTAAAACTTAAGGCTCTGCAACCGGGCCCGAAAAGAAGAAGATGGAGAGATACGAAATTACGAATGTTAAGAGGAGAGCGTTAACATTCACAGCGACAAAATCGATGCGAAAATTGCGAAAATGTTTAATAAAACACGACTCGTTTAAAATAGAGCAGAAATCTCGCAGGCATTATCTTAAACAGCATTTAAAGAAACACTGTGAATTTTTTCATACATATAACTTGTAAAATAACAGAAACAAACGTGTTAATAATAATTTTTGGAGTATACTTTGCGATTTTTTTCTATCGAGGGAATTTTATATAATTTGCGTTTCGGCACGGGCAAAGTCTAGATATTATCTTCAAGAATAACATAAATTTTTTTAAGAGCTTTAAAACTTACCGTGTTTAAGGGAAATATTATGTAATAAATCGGCGCAAATCCGGGTTGCGGGCCCTAACAATGAATGGGACAAACATAATAGAAACATCCTGTAAAGACAATAAATTGTTATTTCTTCGAACTTAACAAAAATACTTTGTGGCATCATAACTAATATAATGAAAACTAAATAACTAATCTTCATGGACAAAGATAACATTTTAGATTTTCACGGCCAAAAATTTTATGGTTATTTCCTTTTGGGGTATTATGCCGTGTTGCGCTACCTCCTCCTTTAGCCAACGTTTCGGACAGCGTTACAGTGTCCATCATCAGGGCAGATGTGTAAATTTTAGAAATGAAATGTGTGCTTAAGTACTTCAAAGCAATACTGTGTCGCCAGCACCAATCCACTGCGGGCTGGCATGGATCGCATTAGATAGGCAAGACTAAGATCTTGGGTTCGATTCCTAGACGTGACCGAATCTTTTTCTGATTTTTTTTGTTTCAATTTTCGATGGAAAGTCGCTAATATTGTCTTCATTAATTAAATAATAAAATAAAAAGATCCATTAAAAATCAACGGGATTTCTAAAATTACGACAAATAGTGCTCTCAACCATTATTAGGAAAATACATTTTTTTAATAAACAAAATAATATGCGATTCGCATATCTTCAAAGTGCCAATTTTCGCTTTGTGCGCAGGAAAAAAAAATCCCTTTGATAGGCTCTATTTCAGTGTTAAACAAGGTCCGTTAAAAAGTACTGAACCGTTTCAAGCACGAATAACTTCTTTATTTGATATCAGAGCAAGCCATTCTCCGCAGTTCGTGTCAAATAACGCTGGGGGTCGAACACTAAAAGGAGAGTACCCACCCTTAAAGACCTAAGAAGCCCTTACACCCTTCAGAACGAACTAGTCGACTCGCTGTATCTCTGATGAAAGGCATTGAACAAAGAATGAAGCCATTGAAATGTTTTCGCATTTGAGATTTCATTCAAATTTTTATTTTATTTCTGTAGCACTTGAAGGCATTTATTTCGGAAAAGGATACATAAAGCATTAAAATGCTGGTCATGATGAGTAAAGAAACATTAATATACTTTTGTTGCTTCTTTTTCTTCTTTCGCATTGTTGAAGTGAGGAGTAGTAAGGGTATATTAGATACGTACATTTAAAAAATATATATGTTACAGTACAATAAAACTCTTTTTTAGTTATAACGCGTTTTCTCTAGTTAAAACTAGTTTTTACTGGCTGCCTTTGTAAAACTGAAATTTGGATTGAAAATACAGATACTGTTTATCAAAATATTCAATAATTATAAACCTAACCTTACCTAACCTAACCTAACCTAACCTGACCTGACCTGAACTGACCTAACCTAATTTAACCTAACTTAACCCAATCTGACGTCACTCAACCAATCAGAACAAAGCACGATGAACTTTGACCTCGGTTGAAACAGTTTTAACTGAATCATTTCGAGAAAACGCGTTTTGTCTAGTTAGAACTAGTTTTCACTGATATTCAGCAGTTAATTCTAGTTGTAACAAAGGCATTTAGTAAAAACTAGTTTATACTAGAGAAAACGCGTTGTAACTAAGAACGGGTTTTAACTGTAACATATACATTTAGATTATTGTGGAGTAATTACTACAACTAGGTCACTCTGAAATCAGCTTTATTGGGTTTGATAAATCGATTAGTTTTGTTTAATCGTAGATTGGTGTATTGGGAACCGTAGTATTTATATTTTGGAGGTTAGAAAAAGCTAATCATTTTTTAATGCATTTATTACAAAAAATGGAATTACTTACCTAGTTGTCACATTGCAACGAAAGCAACTAAGCAATTCCACAAATTTTAGTGCTACAACTAGCCAAGTCTAGTTAATTAGTCTAATTGAAACATGGAAAAACAGGTAGATAGCTACAGAGTTGTCTAATTATAGAATTAAACGATACCGTTTTTTGGAGATACATACAAAAACATTTTCAAATAACTCGATAATTGCAATGCGTAATGCTATTTCATAGATGGGGAAATAGAGTAATGTTTTCAGTGTGCTTTTCAGGCTCTGCAACCGGGCTCGAAAAGAAGAAGACGGAGAGGTACGAAATTACGAATGTTAGAGTTAACATTTACAGCGATAAAATCGATGCGAAAATTGCGAAAATGTTTAATAAAACACGACTCGTTTAAAAAAGCGCAAAAATCTTACGGGCATTATCTTAAACAGCATTTAAAGAAACACTGTAATTTTTTTCATACATGTAACTTGTAAAATAACTGAAACAAACGTGTTTATAATAATTTTTGGAGCATACTTTGCGATATTTTTCCATCGAGGGAATTTTATGTAATTGGGTTTCGGCGCGGGCAGTGTCTAGACATTATCTTCAAGAATAACATATATTCTTTTAAGAGCTTAAAAACTTACCGTGTTTAAGGGAGATATGTAAAAAATCGGTAGAAATTAAAAAACGCTGATTTCGGAGATACGTAGTTTTTGTACACCACGATATTGTAATATGTTCCGATATAAGCATTCAAAAAGAAGAAGGAGATTGCTGAAGATGGTTTGAAAGGGAGATAAATGAATACGAATAATAATATGAGAGCGCAAATACTAAAAAATATAACAATGAAAATGCGTAAGCGACTGTTGTGAAAACATTTCACATTCACGACTTATTTAAAATAGAGCAAAAATCTCACAACCTGAGTTGAGTAACATTGAAAAACACACTGTAAGTTTATAAACACAAATAAAATTTTAAATATCAACGCCAAATGTGTTTTTTATAATCTTTTAAGCTTATTTTTAGAAATTTTCTATTGAGGGAAATTTTCTATGCAGGGTGCTTATCTCAAAAGCAACTTATATACCGGCCCTAGGGCAATTATTTGATAGATAAAATACAAAGTCCACGTAAACTCAAACCATAAAAGCGAAATAAAGATACAAAACTGAATCTGGGGCACCTGTTGGAGAACCTACACTACAATAAGGTGACAATTTATTTGGTCCCGGTTCGGCCTAATTCTCCCTTAGTCCCCATCCTTTGGAGGCTCTTGTCTGTTTCAGGGGATGACGCACACGGACACGGTACACGGCTGCAGTAATTGGAATCGATTCGTACTGAAGTTTTTCACTCGGCAGACACTAAAAGCAGAACCAAACCACTTATCGTCCCATTCCCCACCTTATTGCTTTCAGTTGCTCTTTTACTCAGTAAACTTTAATTATTTATGTAGGTTTTTCACATTAACTCGCAAACCATTTCCCTAAGGGCCTACGTTGTCTTTGGGGATGCTTTGTGGAGGGTATTTTTGAAGAGAGGAAGGAGTGAATATGAGAGAGGAAACACAGAAGCCGGCAAATCATTCTACAGCCGAGTTACAGTTAAACGAGTCGTAGAAGCGACCTGATCTCATGTGACAAATGTCAACGAAGTTCATGCGTAGGGTGCGCATTTGGCGTGTTTCCCGACTATGCATCGGTGCCGAAGAGATAATTACGATAATTCCTCGGAGATTCTTCCATTGTAATACCGATAGAATAAGGACCGCATACCTACCTGAAGCCTGTGCTCTGCATTGTAATCTGTTTGTTAAGACAGGAAATCTATTAAAAAGTAATTGTTTTTTTCAGGTATTTTGGCCTAAAACCTCTACAAGTGGCGAAAACTCAATAGTGAGGCGCACTTGCGATTTGTACAGGAACAGCAGTTGTGTACTAAAGTATTTACTAACTTAATTCTTGATTCTATGGAGCCTCCGTGGCTGAGGTGATCTCTAAGATCTAAATCAAGCTTTCAATGGAAGGCCTAGTGGAAAGACTGCTTCGTATTTGTTCAAGAACAGAATACTCTTTTTGGGATGCGTGAATTGGCATCTTTGCACTGGGAACCATTAATAATATATCCAAAACCCTTGCCATAGGTCACCCCAAGTGGTTCGACACGTTTGGCGACTTATAGAGGGTGCCTGGTTTTACAGGGTAAGATTTGTTCAGGTCTTGGTGGCGGATGTGTCTACCTGTACCAACTGCGTAGCGGATCGGAACAGGATAGGCTGATTGAGGGAAGGCGTTGACCTCTTGTTCGTCACTCCTGAACACAGTGACTCCCAGATTCCTACTCACTTCTCACACATTTCACACTTCCGAGAACTTCCTCACTTAAAGAGACCCCCAAACAGCATCGAAAAGGAGACATGGGCCCAAAGGAAATTATTTTCTACTCCTGTGTAGAGTTATGCAGAAAAAAGAGAATCGAATTCGAGACCCCTAGTAGCCAAAGAGCTTACTACGCCCTCACAGACATTATGAAATTTACTCACATTAAAAACAAAAAAAACTCCCAATGCGCTTTTGGCAAAATAACAATAATATTTAATTTGAGCCAACAAAACAAAACAATAACAGCTAGTAACGAGAAACGAAAGTTTTCTGATTTTATGATTTCTGATTCGAGGTATATTTACAAAGAAAATATAAACAACCAGATACAATTTCCAGTTTCAACATTTTAATTAATTACATCATTGAAAATTTGTTTGCAGAATGATTTTCCTTCAGGCTATTCCTCATTAAATCGGAGATAATGTTATTCCAGTATTTTAAACAAAGATAATATAAAACGTAAAACATTCCTAGAAAACCGATGTTCATTTCCCAGTAGCAATCCTTGCCATTTAAATATCTGGGAATTAAACATAAGGGATTGAATTTCTTTGTTTTATTTCCAAAATCCATCGATACAAGTTAAGTTAATAAAATAATACAGCCGATGAGAATAGCGAAACGGAATAATAAATTGGATAGATAATACGAAATAGAATATACAAGGGTGAAATGATTTTGAATCGCTAAGTGGGGTGGATGGGTGAAGGATGCTCAAAAGGTTGCAAGGGTAACACAGTCACAAGGAGAACGAAATCTATAAATAATAAAAAAGATGATCTTATAATATTTGTTAAATATATATTCATGTATTCAGCAATCAGTGCCGTAGCCCGTAGCGACCAATCCCCGGGCAAGCGTTTGATTTTGTTTCATCCAAAACTACTTACAAATTACTTCTTCAGATGCACTTGAAATCGACTGTACATACTAAAACGAAACGAGATGAAATGGTTTTTGCTGGAATTGGGGGATAATATATGTAACATGGTGCCTATCCGAAAGAGATAAACGGAGACTAGAGGCTTTTGAGATGTGGTCCTATAGAAGACTACTAGGAATTTCCTGGAGAGACCACATCACAAATGAGGAGGTTCTCCAAAGAATCGAAGGAGGAAGGCACTTGTTCAGGACCTTGTCCGAAAGGCGCGCAAGATGGATCGGCCATGTAATAAGACAAGAAGGCCTCTTACATGCCATAATGGAGGGTATGACCGAGGGGACAAACGCTAGGGGACGCCCACGCCGAGAGTACCTGGAGGACCTGCTGGTGGACGTGCACTGCTCATCATATGCTGACTTCAAAAGAGCCGCACAAGACAGGGAAGAGTGGAAGAAACGAATAGATGAAATTGCTACAAACCAATCCCAGGATTGAAACCAGAGAGAGAGAGATATGTAAGAAATAGAAGGTATGCAAGTAAAAGGGATAACCAATCACTTACCACTGTATTTCTTCGAAGGAGCACACTATATAAAAGCAAGATAGTTATATAGCTCCTTCGCGGTTATCATCGCTACAACAAAAGGATATTAAGTACTCCTAAGATGGTCAAATTGCTTCTTTTTACTTAAAAATAAGATTGTGTACTCGAAAAACACCAACAACTTGTTTCCAAGTGCATTAAAATTATAAATATTTACCGTTGTTCCAAATTTCAAATACTTTTTCAGCAAGATGATAATTTAGAAGAGATAGGAACTGTATATATGAAATCCCGGGAGAAACTAAGCATATCTTCATTTTAAATGCCTCCAGGTAACATTGTTCGTGTATTTAAATTGGGACACAGGCCCCGTCCGAGCTCCGGGCCTCTAAGCAACATCACTGGCAGCGACACTCTTCTACGCCACTAGACCCTATGTATATTTTCTTCAATACGACATTTAAATCTCTTTGAATATTTTTTCGGCGTTTCCCGTGTTATACAAAGGATTCGATTTTTTGTTCGTGATTTTTTACAATAGGTTTAGCTTCATACATTCTACTTGGGGAGATATTTTTGGCACGTAACTCACATTCGTATCTTTTTGACATAATATGATTCATTTTATAGAGACAATTAGAATAATATTGGAATAAAATATATTTTATATACCTACTTAAATAATCTCGTAAATCACTTCAAAATGGAGAAAACATTTATTGATTGTAAACAGAATGTTTTTAAATTCTGATCGTTATTTCAATGACAGTTTTTTTCGACCGTTACAATATGTGCGACCTTTTGATTATATTCTTTTCATAGACAAAAAATTGAAAGAAACCAAAAATGTGCAGGTATTTTACCTTCGGCTGTTCAATTCATTGTTAAACAATTCATCATCATCATCATTACACAGTATAAAACGAAGTCGCTCAAAATAGATATTTTAAACTACGCAACGGATTTTCATGCGGTTTTCTGGTGAAAGATAGAGTGATTCAAGAGGAAGGTTTGTATGTGTAAGACATGCTTATTATAGTAGAGAAAAGTCAAGAAATTCCAATATTCAATTCGGGCAGCGGGCAGCTGGCAGCTGGCGTGGATTTTATAAAGGTAGGGTAATGGCGTTGTGTTTCATTAGCCACAGCAACGTGTGGCCGGGTCTGCTAATTCATAATAAAGTAAAATACGTTTTAATATCAAGACAAACAAAATCAAACATTAAAATATTAGAAAATCAGCATTGATCATGTTTACATTTGGATGCTGTGTGGAGAGTATTTTTGGGAAAGGAAGGAGAAAAAGTTCTGGGAATCTGGGGGTCAATGTGTACAGTAGGGACGAACAAATGAATACATCCATCCCACTGAGTTTCAACGCAAAGTGTCGAAAGAGTCCGGTTGGAGAAGTCTTGGTCTGGCCCGCCACGCAGTACGTAGGCAAACGTATTCGCCGCCAAGACCTAGAAAAATCTCACTTCGTGAACCCGGGCACCCTGCTAAAGATAACGAAGCACTTGAGGGTGACATATAGGAGGGGTGTTGGTTATCCAATAAATGGTAAAGCACCTCCCTAAGAAAATCTTTAATCATATCGTTATTATTTTTTAGGTTATTATGGCACATTGCGCTTCCTACTTCTTTAACCAACGATTCGAAGAAAGTTAGTGTACATTATCAGGGTAGATGTGAAGAATGATGGACACCTGGATGGACATCTTTGGCCGTGAAAATCTCAAATCATGCCTGAAATCAACCTTAAAGTTTATTATTATTTTTAGAATTAATTTTGTTCTCTAAACGTGTCGTTTGACTTTTTTTAATACCTTATGTCCACTCTCCATGAAAGAAAATATTAAAGCATTTCATTATCACGAGAAAAGTCCTTGTGTTAAAATGAAAGAGAACGCTCTACAAAAGCTAAAATGCAAAGTGACAAAAGTGAAATATTCTGAACGAGTTGCCATGCAAATTTCACACAGGAAAATGGCACCCGAGAGGTAATTTAAATTCAACAAGCCTCCAAAGGACTGCTGGCTTTTAGTGAATGCACTATCAACCTTCATAAACCATAAGAGATCAATCAAATTAAATATATATGTGTGTATACATGTATATGTACATACACGTATATGTATGTGGACATATGTATATGGAAAGTTCTGGATAAAAGAATTGATTTGCACTCACTTAATTCTTAGCTTCTGTACCGAACACAAAGGCGAAAGCTATCAGTTTGAGACAAAAACTCATGACATAAGGCCTCTGAAGATGGACAGTGAGATCTGTCCGAAACGTCAGGAGTTAAAAAGTCCTTTTAAGGACTACATTTCGCAGGTAAACCGAGAAAATTGTTCTACATCTTACGCCCGTGAAAACCTTAACCTTAACATATATACATACACATTTTAAGCACCCTTGAGGTGATTTTTCACAAAAACGGTGCTCTACAAATTATACAATTATTATTATTATACACTCTTGTAAAATAAAACACATTGTTCTCTGTAGATACTATATTTTATAAACTATGTTTTAACCACCACTGTTTAATATGAAGCTCCCCAAATGGGGGCCTCAGCACGGGTAAGCCTCCCACTGAGTCCAACATTATTAAATCGCATTGTAAAATGTAAACTATTATATCAAATAAAAAAAATATTCACACACTAGGTACAATATCCACGCACAGAGTTCGCTTTTTTGGGTTTTCTTTAGTGCTGTTTTATATTTTATATTATTACTAGGTTTTTCCCGCGGCTCGCTTGGTATTAGGGGGTTCCCACTCCGCCTCCTCCACCTTCCCCCTCTCCACTCCAGCCATCAGCCTTCCACCTCCCCTCCCCCATCCACCCCTCCCACCCTCTCCACGCCTCCCCACCCCCTCCCACAACCCCCTCCCAACTTCCCTTAACCCATCCCCCCTTCCCCTCTCCACCCACCCGCTTCCCCCCCCTCTCCTCAACCCCTCAGCGCTCCCGCATTCCACACATTTTTCCCGGTAAATTCAGTTTTCAAACTGCTCGCTTGCCAATTATTGCATTTTTTTATACAAATTTCATAATGCCAGAGCTCAACAGTAGTTGCATACAAAATAACAAACAAAAAAAGAATTATCCAATTTGGTGCCGTCGTTCGGAAGTTATGCGCGTAGGTACATACATTTCGGCGATTCATTTTTAGAGATAGATATTACCTACGACGCCAACATCGTTTCCAAGGCAACAATTTGTTTTGCCTTTTTCTGACGTTTGCAATAACTCGATTTTGTTAGGGACAGAAAACGGTTGATAAATAATTTCATAATGCCAGAGCTTACCAATATAAACAGCCTCTATTACTCGCAAATAATGTAGCTTTCTATTAGTGAAAGAATTTTTAAAGTCCACTCAGTTTTTTGCGTGAAAGAGTAACAAACATCCATACATCCATACAAACTTTCGCATATAATATTAGTAGGATAGGATGTACGTACTTGTGTGTATTTTTATGAAAAAACTTTGTCAATAGAAAAATGGATATTTGATACATTTCTAAAAAGTAATCATTTTCAAAATTATTCAAGAAATTCCTTATGAGGAACCTACTTGTTTTTCGGAGTTCAATTTCTGGATATCGGAACAATGGCAATAAGGACTAACTTGGTTCTTTATTGTCTTGTCTACTTTCCTGTTCTCCCAGTCCATTGAACAGAGCGCGGGCGGCTCGTTTCTAAAACTTTTCAAATTTATATGAATTTGCAAACTTTCACGAACATCCTATGTACCTTGAGCTTACTCGAGTGCTCAATTTCCACACGAAGATAATGTGCCGTATATTCTAGCTTAATGTAAATGAAATAAATTGTAAAAATGTAAGTGAAAAGTCAGAGCCTAATGCATAATTTACATTAGTCGATTCGACATGCCGCAGGTGACTGTAGCCGTTCGGTGATGGATCGCATGCGTTGGGTGACAAAAATTGTCAGTCGCAGGCGATCACTTGTTAATTTGTTGCTGGACATGAAAAGAACTTTACTTTTCACGCTTTTATTTATTCTACAAGCTATTTTTATTTAAACGTCACACGAATTATTATTACAATGAAAAATACATTTTTAATAGTTCATGCATTTATATATTTTTTTAATTAATAATTTTATTTCAATTCTACTCAAGGGAAACGGTAAAAGCTTCAATTCATCCGAAGAATACTGTAATTTATAATGTAAACCGATTCGAAGTAAAGATTAAACGAAAATAGTGATTTAGCATTAGACGCCTCAAGGGCCTTTACCCAGCCGGCGGCCAAAAATCCATATTTCGTTGAAAGATGTTCTTACGATAGTACAGGGCGGTTCCAATGAGAAAGATTAATTATTCTCCGTACCAACTTTTTAAAATTATAACTTAATATCGATTTTATTATATTTCAAATTTGCTTTAATTTATACCTACATCCAAAAATGCTGAAAGGCGTGATGATAAAACTATTAAAATAAAGTACTTTTTGTAATTATTATTTGATTATAAGTATTTGTCATTTTTCAATAATGTCTAAGCAAAATAAGAATGTAAAAAAATCTTAAAAATATTAATTTGTAAGACCGTAAATAGATAGGCAAAATAGAGAAATTTTCATCATAAATAAGTGTTCGGATATTCTATTTAATGATTTTATTTGAACTAAAATTCAAATTTTAAAACATGCGTTTACTAGACAACGTATTGATTTACAATAATGTATGATTACAAGGTATATTGACTCTTATCATCCTCCCATTGAATTTGATTTTTTAATGTCCAAATACAGACCCCTATCCACCAATCCAGATCACATCAAATATAACTTCAAAAAAACGGATTATAATAAATGCAATGAAATGTTATCACTTAATAACTGGGGCGATCTTAACACGATGAATTGTAATGACTCCCTACTACATTTTTATAACTTGTTATGGCTATCAATTGAAAAACACACTCCGCGCTTAAGAAACAGGAATAATAAGTTTCCAATTTGGTTTAGCAGTGTTCTGATCCACTAACTCAGAGAAAAAGAAAAGTTTCGAAAGAAATGGAAAAAATACAAAAATCAATGTGACTATGACAGTTTTTCTATCTTGAGGGCTAGAGTAAAAGTATCCATACGTACATGCCTTAAAGCCTATGTAGATTCTATAGAAAATTCTCTCCCTAACAGCATAAAAAATCTTTCAACCCTCATTAATTCGAAAAGAATTTCTAATTCTCTCCCCAAAATCATGCATCTCCATGACAAATCAGCAACAAATGGAGAAGATACATGTGAACTGTTATCTACTTACTTTTCTTCTGTTTTTAACTCACCATCCAATTCTAAAAGTGACTCTAAACTTTCATCCCCACTCTATAATTATCCACTGTCTCATATCAAAATAACGTTAGACGAGGTCAAAGCGAAATTAAACACTGTTGATATCAATAAGGGTTCCGGCCCAGATGGAATTCCTCCACTATTTATTCGAAATTGTGCAGATCAGCTTGCAATACCATTACACAAAATATTCACCAAAAGTCTGAACGATGGGGTATTTCCGGATCTGTGGAAGGTTGCCCACGTAATTCCGATCCACAAATCTGGCAGTAAAAATGATGTAACTAACTACCGTCCTATCAGCCTTTTATCTTGTTTTGGCAAAATATTCGAGTCCATTGTATACAAAACCATTTTTAACCATGTTACACATGTGGGTACTCAGGTGTCGTGGCTGAAGAAGGAAACGAGTTTGCGTGTAATAATAGCCTTTAATGAGTCCACACAATAATTACAATCACATAAACAATTGTAACACGTCACGTAACGGTGATAAATACTACAAACGAATTTACGCACTGGGTCAAGGTTAATCGTGGATAGACGAGGCAACTGCTCCGTGGTAAGTTGAATGAATACTAGACTTAAGACTGAGCCGTGTGCGGCTCGCACCTGTTTTTATACTCCGCCGGCCCGGCAAGTAGATTCAATGACAATAGGTAACGCCGGGTGAATTCACGTAAAGGCGAGATATCACCCGAACCTCCTGCGGGCACTTGAACTGTACAGCCGTACGTTCTAGCTCTTTCGCTTAGGTGGCAGAACTATCTCTTTAGTAATTTCGCATACCATTGAACAACGGCGACGCCTCTGGAATGTGCGCTAGGTAGGTAGTTCGACTCGGTGTATTAGCTAGCTGCTAGGTGGGAAAGTTCTCGTGAATTCGTTTGCATACAATTTAAAACCAGCGCTATTTCTGGAGGCACCGATAATTTTCGGGGCGATCCCAATGCGTAGTAAAGCCACGGCTGGTTGCTACAGGACTCCCTCCCCAGACAACGCAGACATGGCTGCGGTGGAAAGAGGAATGGTCAGATACCGAGGTGATCGGGAAATCGAACCCGCCTTCCAGAACGAGTGGTTGTGTGTGTCCGATCCTTACTGCCATCGAACAACGGAAGGGTTGGTTGTGATGTGGTGGCTGGTGACTCTGATTCGGTTTGCGATGCGAATCTCTCAAGATCTTGAGCAATGTATGCTGGTTTGAGGCGGTCGATGCTCACGGTGACTTCCTTCCCTTTTACCAGTATGGTATATGTTCGTTCGTGCCGACGAACGACTTTATGAGGGCCGCTGTAGGGTTGTTGAAGCGGGCTCTTGACGGTGTCGTCCCTCAGAAAGACGTGAGAAGCTGTGGGAAGATTTTGGAAGACGAAATGATGTCCATCACCATGGCGGGTACCTTCAACTGGTCTCAGCTCGTTGAAATGTTTCCGTAGTTCCTTGAGGAAACTTCCAGTATCGTCGTTGACATTAGGTCGTGCTTTACATAGGAATTCGCCGGGTAATCGGAGCGGTTCGCCGTATACTAGCTCGGCTGAGGTTGTAGCGAGATCATCTCTCCAAGCTGCTCTGATTCCCATGAGTACGGTGGGAAGTGTTTCCGTCCAACGGTTATTCTGATGGCACTTGATCGCTGCCTTCAGTTGACGATGAAATCGTTCCACCATGCCATTTGCTGCGGGGTGGTATGCAGTTGTATGGATTTGCGTCGTGCCTGCCAGGAGATTCAACTGCCTGAACAGCCTCGACTCAAATTGTCTCCCTTGGTCCGTAGTAATGCGGAGTGGAGTGCCGAATCTTGTTATCCAGCCCTTGTAGAAAGCACGCGCCACTGTTTCAGCCTCTTGGTCTGGGATCGGGAATGCCTCTGGCCATCTCGTGAATCTGTCTACGCACGTGAGACAGTATCGGCATCCTTCTGAAGAAGGCATGACGATTATGTCGATGTGGACGTGCTCGAATCTAGCGGAGGGTCTGGGAAAGGCTCCCAGGGGTGCTGACACGTGCCGTGTAATCTTGCTTCGTTGGCATTGAAGGCAATTGCGTGCGAGCTTAATAGTCTCAGCTTTAATGGCCGGCCAGACATAACGTTGAGTTATGAGCTTAACCGTGGCCTTAATTCCTGGGTGAGCCAGCTGATGGACCGCATTGAATGCCGCAGGTCTGAACTTCTTCGTGACGAAGGGTCTGGCTATGGTAGTTGAGACGTCACAGTAGAGATGCGCGTCAGTACCCGGAATATTAATCTTTTTAAGTTGTAGGCTAGAACTTCCCTGCAAGTGTTGTTCCAGTTCAGGGTCGCACATCTGGTCAGCTGCCAGCGCTGCGTAGTCCAGAGGAGTGTCTATCGTCTCGACCCTGGAAAGAGCATCCGCGACGATGTTGTCTTTTCCGGAGGCGTGTCGGATGTCAGTTGTGAACTAGCTGATATAGTCCAGATGGCGGAATTGCCTTGGTGAGCATTTGTCTGCTTTTTGTTGGAAGGCGAACGTGATAGGCTTATGGTCTGTAAATATGGTGAACGACCTGCCTTCCACCATATGGCGAAAGTATTTCACAGCGAGATAGATGGCTAGTAGTTCTCTGTCGTATGCGCCATATTTCTTTTCAGCTGCCGAAAACTTCTTCGAAAAGAATGCTAGAGGCTCCCAGTGACCTGCGACGAATTGGTGGAGTGCGGCACCGGCTGTAGTATCAGACGCGTCGCTGACGATAGAGAGTGGGGCGTCGCACTTCGGGTGAACGAGCAGGGTTGCCTGGGCCAGAGCTTCCTTGCACTTGCTGAAAGCTTCTACTGTTTCGGCAGTCCAAGACACGAGTTGTTTGCCTTTTTGGTTCCCTTTTAGGAGATCATTGAGTGGAGCTTGTGTCCTCGCGGCGTTGGGGATGAATCTCCTATAAAAATTTATAGCTCCCAGGAAACGGCGGAGATCCTTGATGGAAGCTGGTTGGCTGTAGTTGTTGATGGCCTCCACTTTATCTGGGAGGGGTGAAGTGCCAGCGTCAGACACCAGGTATCCTAGGAATTTGACCTTAGTCAGGCCGAAATGGCATTTGGCGGCGTTGATGACAACACCATATTCCTGCAGGCGCTGAAATAATATCTTGAGGTGGGCTAGGTGCTCTTCCTCTGACGTTGAGGCAATAAGAATGTCGTCTATGTAGGCGTAACAGAAATCTAAGCCTCTGGTAACCTCGTCCATGAAGCGTTGGAAGGTTTGGGCTGCGTTGCGGAGGCCGAAAGACATCACCGGAAATTCGAAGAGTCCGAATGGCGTAGTGATTGCTGTTTTCGGAATGTCCTCGGGAGCCACAGGGATTTGATTATATGCCCGCACCAAATCAATCGTTGAGAAGATCTTGGTGCCGCTCAATGCCTGTGCAAAATCTTGGATGTGGCGAACGGGGTATCTGTCCGGAATAGTTCTGGCGTTCAGTCTTCTATAATCGCCACATGGTCTCCACTGGTCATCCTTCTTGGGTACCATGTGCAAGGGAGATGCCCAAGAGCTCTCGGAAGGTCGAGCGATTCCGAGACGGACCATGGCCTCGAACTCCTTCTTGGCGCGTTTTAACTTGTCAGGAGCAAGGCGTCGTGGGCGTCCGACTGTTGGAGGTCCTGGCGTGGTGTTAATATGGTGCAGTGTTGCGTGACGAACTTCCCTCCTGGCACCGTCAGGGCGAGTGATGTCAGGAAACTGTTGAAGAAGCTTATGATACGGGGACGTTCCTGTGACCGTCTTAATGGAAGCGATCTTGTTGTCGCTTCGTTTTCCCGTGATGGTCAAATTCGTCACCTGGTCCAGCAGCCGTTTATTTCGGACGTCCACCAGTAGCTCGTACTTGGCGAGAAAGTCTGCCCCGATGATTGGCCTGGAGACGTCTGCAATGACGAAGCTCCAAGTAAAGTCGCGTCGCAATCCCAGATCCAGGTTGAGCGTTAGGCTGCCATAAGTAGCGATTGTGCTGCCATTTGCTGCTGCCAGTTCGTATGTCCCTTTAGTGGGGCGTCCCTGGACAAGGCGTCGTGGGAAAATGCAGAGATCTGCGCCGGTGTCTATAAGGAATTGGGTACGGGTTACCCTGTCGGTAACAAAAAGGCGACTGACTTGGTTGGGGCTGGCGCTGGTCGCCATCAGTTTGGGCCCCGTGCGTTTCCCTGTTGGAAGTTGCAGGGCTGGGTGCACTTTCTTGCCTTCGTCCCATGCTTCCAGTGATACCAGCATGTTCCCTCGGGCTGACGCCCTCTGGGCTGACTGCGGGAACGATTGCTCCAACGATGCGGGGTGTTGCTTCTCCTATGCTGGCGAGAGCGTAGTGTGGAAAGTTCGCGCCTCAAAGTAGCGATCTCTTGTTGAAGAGGCTGCATCAACCGCTCCATCACTCGGTTGATGTTAGGTTGCTGGTTGCTTGTCGTTGGTTGCTTGTTGCTGGTTATTGGTTGCTGGCTGTCCTCAGATGTTCCGCTCGCAAGAGACATGGTGATGATTGGTGTGCGAAATTTATCACCGAAGAGTTTATTTCGTGCGCGACGTGCTCGCTGTAGACGTACTTGCACGCGTCGTGCTCACTGTCGAATTGTCCGTGCACTTCTAAGGTCACTAATGTGAACGTCGGTGTCACCAATGTGGGTACTCAGGTGTCGTGGCTGAAGAAGGAAACGAGTTTGCGTGTAATAATAGCCTTTAATGAGTCCACACAATAATTACAATCACATAAACAATTGTAACACGTCACGTAACGGTGATAAATACTACAAACGAATTTACGCACTGGGTCAAGGTTAATCGTGGATAGACGAGGCAACTGCTCCGTGGTAAGTTGAATGAATACTAGACTTAAGACTGAGCCGTGTGCGGCTCGCACCTGTTTTTATACTCCGCCGGCCCGGCAAGTAGATTCAATGACAATAGGTAACGCCGGGTGAATTCACGTAAAGGCGAGATATCACCCGAACCTTCTGCGGGCACTTGAACTGTACAGCCGTACGTTCTAGCTCTTTCGCTTAGGTGGCAGAACTATCTCTTTAGTAATTTCGCATACCATTGAACAACGGCGACGCCTCTGGAATGTGCGCTAGGTAGGTAGTTCGACTCGGTGTAATAGCTAGCTGCTAGGTGGGAAAGTTCTCGTGAATTCGTTTGCATACAATTTAAAACCAGCGCTATTTCTGGAGGCACCGATAATTTTCGGGGCGATCCCAATGCGTAGTAAAGCCACGGCTGGTTGCTACACACATATACTAAGTCCTTTCCAACACGGCTTTGTAGCTAAAAGATCCACAAATACTAATTTACTTGAGTATATGGACTTTCTGTGTAAATCAATGAATAATAAAACACAAGTAGATGCCGTGTACACCGACTTCAGTAAGGCCTTTGACAAAGTTAGTCACTCTATCTTAATGAAAAAACTCGATAAAATCGGCATTCACGGAAACCTGCTTCGTTGGTTAGAATCATATTTATCACATAGAAGTCAATTAGTTACTGTTAACGGATTTAACTCTTCCCCAGCATTAGTTACGTCGGGCGTACCACAAGGATCTCACCTTGGACCCTTACTTTTCTTAATCTTTATCAACGACCTTACATATAAACTCCGCTGTAATTTTTCTCTATATGCTGATGATCTCAAATTATATAAAGCAATTAAATCTATGAATGATTGTGAACTCTTACAAGAATACCTTAACACAATATCTACCTGGTGTGTTGACAATGAAATGGAACTGAATATAGCTAAGTGCAAAGTTATAAACTTCACCAAGAACACCAACAAAATTCTTTATTCATATAGCATATGTGGTCACAATCTGGAAACAGTTGAATCAATAAAAGATTTAGGAATTATATTTGACAACAAACTAACTTTCAACCAACATATTGAATACATTGTGAATAAATCAAATAAATTACTTGGTTTTATTGTAAGATCAACCAAACTGTTTAAGAATTCTAATAGCCTAATAGTTCTATTCAATTCCTTAATCCGAAGTGTTCTTGAGTACGGGTCAACAGTCTGGAATCCACATTATATTACACAGGTATCTAGACTCGAATCAGTCCAAAGAAAATTTACACGGATTTTGTCTTACCGATCAGGTGTATATCATCTTCTAGACGGGTACGAACAAAGACTTAAACATTTCAAATTAGAGAGTCTAGTTAAAAGACGTAACATAAATGACCTCTTAATGCTTTATAAAATTGTGAATAATCGTGTAGACAGTAACTTAGTCAACCAAATCAAGTTATACGCCAGGCCCAAATCTACAAGAACCCTTAACATATTTTGGACCGAAATTTTTACGAATAATACTGGATATTTTAATCCTATGTCTAGAATGTCTCGATCATACAACGATCTTGCTAAAATACACAGTTTCATAGATATTTTTGTAAATAGTATAACATCTTTCAAAAAATATCTCCACAATTTGTGCACTTAAAAAAAAAAAAAATTGTTGTTTTATTACTTTTCAGTAAATACTTCGTTATAAATATTGTATAAGTACTTGTTATTATTATGTATTTCAATTTTGTATTCAAGTTATGTATAAATAATACTTAAAATGTTTTTTCATGAGTTTGCTTATGTTAAAATGCATATGTGATTACTGCAGACACATTAGTCTAGGGATATTTATATTTGTATTCTAATGTATTATTATTACCCACAAAAATGCTGTATAAATATCCTGTTTGTGTCTCAAATAAATAAATAAATAAATAAAACATGTCTCGTAAAATAAGATTTTTCGTTTCAAAATTTAACAAATCTGCCAACGACCTCTGGTATAACCTTATTATTCTAAAAATTAACATTTTTTCTCAAATTTTAAAACATGCGTTTACTAGGTAAAAGAACAATCTTTCAAAATCAATTTATAATTTTTTGTGGAAAAGAGTCAATACGTCTAAAATGTGATTTTAAATTGACATATTTCCGGTTTTCTCTGGTTATACCCTCTGGTTATAGACTGTGGATGTGGATGGCTACATGGGGAGTCGCTCAGACGCGACGCGACCCGCGCGACGGGGTGACTAGCCACACCGCAAAAGTGAATAGTGTAAATCCAGCTTAAGGCCAACACATGAATTTTGTCTACTATCTAGAGTTATGCTCTTTTCAGAAATGTTCTCAAACGAATGGATATGAAAAACATATTTTAACAATTTATTATCCATCCGCTTGACATTTAATTGTGACCTGCGAGTATTCAGGCTTGTCAAAATTTTAATAATGAGGGCGTTACAATACTCAGAATTGCTTGTGCCTCGTAAAAACATAGAGTAGGAGTGTATAAAGTCACGTACCACGATCCTGCCATTCCAACAGTAAAGCTTTTAAAAATAATTGTACTAATCCACGCTCGTTTCCAGGATTATGAAGTTCCGTTGACAATACCATTGCAAAAGATATAGTCACGTAACATGTTACATACAGAGTCACGAAGGATGCTTCAAGGCTTTAAAACCGGAGCTATATCTCTTCTTGTTGGAAAATATTGTAGAGTGTTAAAAAAAAAGTGGCAACACATTAGGAGTAATTAAGAAATTGTATATCCTGATTAACCCCTCACAATAATTATGTACGTGAGAGGAAATCCAATTTGCTTTGAATGTTTTTAAAGAGCTGGTTTTCGACGTTGTCAATATAGTAAGTCAATATTATAATGATAGTAACAATGACAATAAATTTTTTTTTTCTTGCGGAGACGGTTTACGACTAGTTTCCGTGAGCACTTAGGCCATAGGCCCATTGTGCTATCTCCCATTTTACCTCAATCCTTTAACAATAACCCAGTCCCTTTAATAAAGTTCACTAGAGTTCTCATTGGATGTGTGGCTAAGTCTTCTGGTTCTACAGTGTGTCTCCTCAGGTATCTGAGCCCCACCAGGGCAGGACGTTGGCACCATAAGTGAATTGGAGTCTCTTCATCCTCTTCACATTTTCTACATTTATTGGTGCTTTCCACTTCCAATAGCTGCATGTGTCTCCTGAGATGGCAGAGTCCTGTTAGTAGTCCTACCAGTTACCTCAGCGAGTTTCTGTCCATATCGAGTAGCTTCCTGATCCGTCTCGGGTCCGGTCCGTTTATAAACAATAACAATAATAATGTGATTAATTTTTGGGTTGTTAAGCCGTGTTGCTCTTCCTCCTTTTCAGAAAATGTTACGGAAAGCGTTACAGCGTCCTAGAATTTCTGAAGTCCTGGGAAGCCACAAAACGCTTCTTGCATGCCTAATTACGGATACAATTGAAATCTACAAAAAACCCCATTAATATTAATAGTGTCGATGGGGCTAAGTATACTACTTATTGATATCTGGTACTTGACAACTACACCAGAACTGAATGCCGAAAAACACATTAATTTAACCTTTTTATTTTACGTTAGCTCCACAAAGAAGGCCGTAATTCCAAGCTTCACGCAGGAGGAACATAATTTACCTTAGGGCCTATGTGTTCTTTAGAGGATGCTGTGTGAAGAGCCTTCTTAAGGAAAGGAAGTTCTGAGAAAGAAAAGGGTATGAGGGGTAGGTAGGAATATGGAGTCTGTGTCCAGGAGTGACAGACGTACGAATCCATTACTCCAGTTGCGGTGCAAGGCGATGGGTTGAGAGAGTCCTTCCCTAGAAAAAGGTTTCCCTCAAACAGTCTCTCCCGATCCGGCCTGCCACGAAGCAGGCAGGGCAGTCGCATTTGCCGCCAAGATACGAACGAACATCACATCAATCACTTGGGGTGGTCTATGGCGGAGGTATTGGTTATCCAATAAATGGTGCCCGGGGAGGCGACACCCGCATCCCAAATTGAATTAATTATTACACTGAAATACCGGTCACACATAATGCACACTTCACCACTATCTACACATCTGGTGGAAAACTACGTAACACTATCCGAAACACTGGCTATAGAGGAAGCGCAACACAGAAAAATGACCAATAAAAATGAATCACGATAATACGCCGTGAAAATCTGAAAGCACAAATATAATCCGATGAATACAAATTTTTTGGTCCCGTTATTCTTAATTCTTTGAGGACTTCAAGGGACTTTTATATTTCAACAGAGCCAAAAGCGTAAACAAACTCATTACTACTATTTTCATTTTAATTTTTGCGTCGTGCTACGTTGTACGGACAATACATTCATGACAACGAACACATTGTTTAAGGGTTAAGAACCCTGTTTACTGACCACATTCTCATAAGGGTAGTCGTGTACATGGGGCATTATATGTACTACTAAGGACTAAAGACCGTGTCGTTCAACCCATCAAGAATAAAACATATATCACATTGTTCTTGTTCAGCTACAAGAGTCTAATTATTAGCATTGTGTTTTTATATGTCGGGTACAATATACTGTAAGGACTTTCATTTCTGCTTTGTGGACAACTTACAGACGTCGGGTATTGTAACATTTCCACAATACTTGTTTTAAACAACCAAGTAACTTTACCAAATAACCAAATTTCAGTAAAAGTATAATGTATCCGTAGCGGTAGGCAGATAAGAGTAGTATGATGGAGAGGGGTAAATATTCTCAGTATCGCCCTTGTGAAAAACCACCATTCACGTTGGAAACGTTGTTGAAGCATCTTTAGCCGTGCTTTTTCTAATAATAATTAACTCAAGACAGGAGGCTTTTTTATTTTTATTTTTTATTTTTTTATTTTTTTTATTGAGTTAGTTTATACTACATGAATATTAAACTAATAAGGACAATGTAGCATTTCATTTGATAAATTTAAATATTTTTACAGTAAGCATAACATTTCATTTTAAATACATTCATTCTTTCTTTATTTTTCATACACTTCAGGCATTTCATCATACATCTTTAGTCCTTTGTACATTGGGCAGTTCGGTGAATTTGATTTCTTCATTTGTGGCGATCGAACTCTGTTTATATTTCTAGTTTCGTAATTATGAACGTCTCTATTAAAAACACTTTCATCCTTAAAGTATTTTGGCATTTGGTTTATCATAATGCACAAAAATTAACACATTAAATAGTAGTCCCTTTTTTATTGGAATCCAATTTAGCTCCTCTCTGATTTGATTAAACCTTGCGTATTTGCCTTTCCCCAGTATACATCTCATAGCTTTGTTTTGTATAACTTCTAGCTGAGGAATAAATAACATTCCTTACAACCTTTGTCATCTTTGGGGATGCTGTGCGGAGGGTCTTTTTTTTTTATATTTGCTCCACACACGAGGCACCGAGGAAAACAATTTCCCTAGGGGCCTATGTCATCTTTGAGGATGCTGTGTGGAGGGTTTTTTAAGGGAAAGGAAGGAGAAGAAGATATGGGAAGGAAAAAGTATGATGGCTGGGTAGGAATCCGGGGGTCAGTGTGGCCAGGAGTGACGGACGTATGAATCTATTCCTCACACTGCGGTGCAAGGCGAAGGGTCGGGAGAATCCGGCTGGAGAGGTCAAAAGGCCTCCCTCAATCAGTCTCCTCCTATCCAGCCCGCCACGCAGTGGTTGGGCAAACGTAGCCGCCACCAAGACCTAGACAAACCTCATCCCATGAACCCGGGCACCCCTGCTAAGTCACCAAACGTAGCGAACCACTTGGGGTGACCTGTGGCAGGGGTGTTGGTTGTCCAATAAATGGTTCCCGGCTCCCAAATTTTTGAGGAAAGGAACGAATGAACATGGGCGTTGAAGAGATCAATATTGTGGGATCTAGGAAAGACAGGGACCGGCAAATCGATCCACAGCTGAGATGTCGAAATCAAGAAAGAATCGTAGAAATGACCCCTTCTCACGTGACAAATATCAACCGTGTACAAATATTGGGCGGGCGTTTGGTGTGTTTCACGAGTACGCTCCGGTGCCGAAGAGATCAATTGCGTTAGCTCCTCGGAACTAGGGAATGCAAATCTCGCGAGATTGGGGCTCACGCGAGATCCCGCGAGTTCAGAATAACAATACTGCGAGATCTCGCCAATTTCGAGATCTCGCGAGATTGGCAGTTTTGTGTGGTTATTTGCAAATAATCACAATATTTGAATAAATTAAGAAAAAAAATAATTAAAATTATAAGTATTATAAGATAAATATTTATTTTCACGAATTTTTCAATAGACTTTTATGCATCAAACATTGTTTGACGTATTTGTCTATAATTTTTTAATAAACTTCTAAGAAGTAAACTTTAACGTACGTATCTATCAAATAACAAATGAAAGAAACAACCAGTCTTCTCTTTTAATATCAAACAAAAATCTTTTAGTAATAAAACAGTTCTTTTATAACAAACAAAACAACAAGAAGTAAAAAAAAAATTAACTTAACAACTTCACATAAGATTTTTTTTTTGTATAAATAACCAATGAAATCAAACTCAATCACGTAACACGTTAGCTAACTCTGCACGCCGCCGGCTCAATTTTCGACCATTCGCACGCACGAACGAATCTGAGACGCTCGTCCCGCGCACCGAACGAAACCGACAGATCGCAACTCCGTCCGCGTCAGTCCGCGCTTCGACTAAAAGACGTCTTTATGCTCAAGTGCAATCTCGTTAAACAGAGTTGTTGTTTTTCAGAGTGGAAGATACTCTCAGTATCGCCCTGGTGTAAGACCACCATTCAGAATTGAAACGTTGCTTGAAATGGCGTTAGCCGTGTTTGGTGACCAGATCTGAATAGCCAGGTACTTCCCCATATCCTTCCCTTCCCCATTACCTTCATCCCCACAACATACCCCAATTGGGGATGCCATAGTCCCACTGGCTTCAGACGGGAGAAGTTGGGACTCTTGTGCGGTATTAATATAAAAAAAAAAAACTCGCGTGTCCTTTTATCGTCCGAGATCAATCTCGAGAACGAGATTGCATTCCCTATTCGGAACGCATTCCATTGTTTTACCGGTATGGTGGTCGTATCTGAAGAGCTAGGTATTTAAAAACCTTTCTCTTTCCCATCTTCTTCCCTTCCTCACTCTCTTCAGTCTCATAAAACATCCCGTTTGGGATTTCCATGGTTCCACTGGCTTCAAACAGTCTCTCGGGAGGATTTGGGATTCGTGTGCACATAAAAAGGTGTAATGGAATGGGTAAATCACGCTTAACCAAAAAGATACAATGTTCTGTTACGGAACTAACTTTTGGTATTACAATATAAACTACATGAATTTCCCAGCTTTGGACGGGCTTTACAGTTTTTCAAAATCAGACTTAAACACTGACCTTCTTCTTGTATTGAAGATCAAGTTTGCAAAATTTCACCAATCAACGGAAAGAGATTAAAATTGAAAAGATTTATTATTAATGAAATAATTAAAAATACTTTGTTGTTACCACGATAATCTTTATTTAAAAAAAACAACGATGTTTTCTTTATCAGGACAATATATGACTACCTCCGTAGTCCAGTGGCTAAGACTCTTGACTCACATTCCGGAGGTCGCGGGTTCGAACCCGGCATGCGCAAATAAATTTTATTTGATTAATTTGTGTTATTTCACAATTAATTCATTTAAAAATAATATATAGTATATTTGCGGCATGTTCCAGAGTGGAAGATACTATTAGTATCGCCCTGGTGTAAGACCACCATTCAGAATTGAAACGTTGCTTGAAAATGGCTTTAGCCGTGTTTAGTGACCAGATCTGAATAGCCAGGTACTTCCCAACCTTCCTCTTCCCCACCTCCTTCCCCTCCCCACTACCTTCAGCCTCACAACATACCCCAATTGGGGATGCCATAGTCTCACTGGCTCCAGACGGGAGCAGTTGAGATTCTTGTGCGGTAATCACTGTAAAAAAAAAAAAAAAATGTGCCAGCGCCCTTGAGGTGATTTTCCACGAAAACGGCGCTATATAAATTAGCCAATTATTATTATGTACTAAAAACTAAATTATCAAGCCTAGAAAGACAGGCGTGGGTAGAAATGGAAGTAGTGATGGGGGAGAGAGTTGGAAAAGGGAGGTGCTTAGAAGAAATTTTACACACATTAACGTTAGTGATTTTCATTTAGATCTTTTAGAAATATTAGAAATTAGGAAAAATGTCAATAGAAAATTAAATATTATCAATAATCAAATTAACTTTGTGAATGACCCTATCTTAAACATATTTTCACTGTAATTTTTTGTCTTTGTTCTTCTAAGCACCCCCCTTTTCACCTCTCCCCCCCTTCCCACTGTTGATCTTCTAAGCACCTCTCCCCCCCGCTACTTCCATTTCTACCCACGCCTGTCTTTCTTCTATACTCGATAATTTAGTTTTTAGTATATATAATGTCCCGATGAAGAGAACATTGTTCTCGAAACATGTTGATTTTTTAATTAAAGATTATCGTAGTAAAAACAAAGTGTTTTTAATTATGTCATTAATAAAATGGTGCCACAAAGTGAATTTGCTAAATTTGAAGAATAGATTTATTATTTATTAATTTAAGATTTATTTTAATATATTGTTAGAGATAGGAAAGGGAAACAGTTTCAGCGGGGGGTAATGAAACAATTTAAGTACAGGACTAGCGGTTAAGTTAATTTGTTTTTAGTTCTTGAAGTTATTATTAACAGCTTTCTTGATTTCGAGAGCTTACAATTTTTTAAATCTAATTCCTATTCCATTTTATTGTATTATTGTAGTTCCTAAAGTTTTATTTAAAGTGATTCTTTTCTATAAGGCGGTTTGCAACTGAAAGGCGAAATCCAAATTAGGAATTTTTATTTTATTATTATAGCAAGCTTTGTAAAAACAACCACAACTTTCGTACAGATTCCCAAATCAATCACTCCATTCTCAGCGACTGAGGAAGGTCAAAACAACCATAAATCATTTATTGTAGGTCATCGTTTCACACAATCCCAAATCATTCATCATTTGCCGCCAGTTGTTAATATGACTGAGTTGCCAAACTTTCCAGCCAATTCCCCAACCAAACATCACATCACAGTTTGCAGAACTAATAAATAATACAGGATTATGGTTATAGATTATGGTTAGGGAAGTTGTTTGGATGTTACTGGGTTTGGGTCGTTTGTTGTTTGTGATTCACGTTTTGTTTGTACGCTATCTGTCGTGTTATATTCTGTTTGTGCTCTGACGCTATGTGTTTGATGCTCTCACCGAAGACATAAATCGATGGAAATGTGTTGTGAGCGTTTCCGCGTGCACTAAGTAAGGTCAATTTCTGTAGCTTAGAAGTAAGCTATTGCAGGTACAGTATTTTGGTATACTTGTCGAATCAGGAGGTTAATTCTAAGTAGTGACATTTTCTGCTAGTCCATCATTAATGGAAAAAAAGAAATAGCCGTTTTATACTAACGCACGTCCACTTCCAGTCTGTGGTATAGAAAAGCACATGGAATTACATTTAAATAGTTCACTAAGTGACAAGAAGAGAAAACGAGGTAGACCATTTAGACGGTGGGTTGACGACATCAAAGCATTAACAGGTGGTACATGGACAAGAGTATCTAGTGATAGAGAGAAATGGCGACAGTTGGAGGAGGCCTTTGTCAACCAGTGACATGCAGTCAGGGAGTCGTTGCATGATAAGTGTTATAAATTAGAAAACTTTATTATAAATAATGTACTGTAATTTAATGTCTGAATAAAGGCTATTATTATTATACTATTATTATTTGTTCACTAGTTCACCCGATACAGGCGAATCCTAGTGGGGTTAATAATTACATGCTAAAAATATATGTATATAAATTGTGAAGAAGCAATAAATAAATAAATGGTGAAGTATTGTTGGCAACTTCTAAAAACATATATCACAGCACTCATAACAAAAAATTCCTACGTTTGTCTAGACTGGAGGCACGTTATTGTGTCTATCTATATTATTGTGTCTGTATATATAAATAAGATTTGTTCCGGTGTGGTTTGCTTTTTTATACAAATATACAGTTTTATTGCGAGACTGGCCAAATTTTGCAAACTTGACCTATAAAGCAAGGGTTAGGTCACTGACTAATTAAAAAAACCTACATGTCCCATTTTCCCGCCCACCAAAGTAGAAAATTTATTAAAAACTTCTTGATATAATTTTGCACAATACCTGAAGAAAAAAAAATTATCCACATTTAAATCAACAGCCTCGGGTATTCCATCGGACATCGTTCAATAAAGTTTAACATGTTTGATGTACCAAATATACGCCAATTATACATGAAAAACAGTACTGAACTAAATTATTGATAAAAATTTCAACAAACACAAATTGTCATTAATAGACTAGTTAGGCTAGCGTATAAAAACGTATCAAAACTCGGACGGTAAACACAAGCTTTGTACAAAGACACTGCAAATATTAGGCAATAAAATAATTTAACAATCTTTCACTCCATTCAAAAAATGAAGAAAATAAAAACACTTCTACCGATTTTCCGCTCGGTGCTTGTTACATTGTATTTTCGGGACGCGTTATTTTGATTTCCCGCGTGATTTAGGATATTTGATTCGTGGTTTTATGATGCCATCATTATTTATAGGTCATTAATAGCTTAATATCGTGTTCACATGACTAATTTATATACAAACTTCTATAAGTTTTAATAAATTAATTTTAATTTATATAATTCGGTATTAAAGCCAAGAGGATAATTTTGATTTTCGTAAACTCTTATTTATAATTTTGAATACAAAATATATTTCTTAAAAATGTGAAACCAAATTAGGGTCTTTTAAGATATTTATTTACTTTAGCACAGGAGGCCCTAAGGAAAATAATTGCCCTCAGGGCCTACGCCATCTTTGGGGACGCTGTGTGGAGGGATTTTTAAAGAGAGGAGTAAAGGGTGGTTAAGAATCTGGGAGTCAAAGTGCCCAGGAATGATGGACGTTAGAATTCATCCCTCCCTCTGCAGTGCAAGGCGAGAGAGTCCTGCTAGAGAGGTAAAAAGGTCTTCCTCAACCAGTCCAGCAGGACTCTCTTGGAACTCCGTCTTTATTAATACGTCCGTCATATCTAGACACCTTTAGATTCCTTCCCACCCCTCATACCTTTTTCCTTCTCAGAACCTCCTCTACTTCTTTTCTTAAAAAGACTCTCCACATGGCATCCCCAAAGGGGACATAGATCCTTAGGAGAATTACTTTCCTCAGGGCCTCCTGTGTGGAGCCAAACAAAAAAAAAATCGCGACATATATTTTCCATACACTCCTTTCTTCGTGCTTTCGCATTATGTTCCCTAACTATCTATCTGTACAATTTCACAATCATACTTGGTTTTACCACGCACGCGCCTCGGGGATCTCAGACTACTCTCATCCTTACTCTGCCAGTTCAACGCCTTGACGTATATCAGAGTAGGTACCAGGACTTCTTCAATAATTTTAAAATAACTTTTTCATTTTAATTCGTGATTACTCTATGGGGATTCTACGTGGACGGTCTTTTGAGAAAAGGAAGGAGATGAAGTTCTGGGAAGGAAAAAGGTATGAGGGGTGGGTAGGAATCTGGGGGTCAGTGTCTCCAGCAGTAACAGACGAATGAATCCGAGTCGAAATAGGTCAGTGGTTAGAGCAGACAGAATTCCTGAAAGGATAAGGTCCTGGGTTCAATTCCTAGACAAGAACGTATCTTTTTCAGAATTTTCTGTTTTAAATTTTCGGATGACAGTCGCTGATGTTGTCTTCAGTGATTAAATGAAATATGCCTAATTATCATATTTTTAGTAGAGACATATTAGAATGAATTTATGACACCGTTCATGAAATATTTGGTGGAGTATTAATCAGCATAGTTGTCATCCAAGCAGTTGATGTGGTTCTATTTTCACAAATAAACTCCTCAAAACAATACACATTTTTCTAAAAATAAGGAAAATATATAAAATAAAACAAATGAAAACAATATATTTTGCACTTTGTCAATCAATAATAGAAAATGGAATAATTGTCTGGGAAGGAGCAACAATCTCAGCTATCGGTCACTTAGAAATCACGCAGGAAACGATCTTAAAGACTTAGATAAAGATCTTAGACTAACTGATACAGACCAAATATTCAACAGTTGTGACGTACTTGATATACGCCAATTATACGTTAAAACTCTACTTAACTACATTTTCGACCAAAAAAACAAATCTCAACAATTTCAAAAATCACTAACAGACCAGTTAGACAATCGAACAAAAATAACATAAAAACTCCGACAGTGAACACAAGCTTTGGGCGAAGGCATCATAAATATCATGCTATAAAAGCATTCAACAGTATTTCAACAAATTTCAACAATCTCAAATATCACTAACAGACCAGTTAGACAATCGTAGAATAAAACACATACACGTAACACACAAAACCAATATAAAACACATCATAAAATAATTAATTTTATCTTATTTATACATTTGTATTTTTAGTTTTATTTTAGTGTTCGGGCATATTTGTACCTACACCCATGTATCCCTCCCGTCTTACCTACCTATCCTTATATATCCATCTTTCCATTGTCACCGGTTGAAGATTGATTCTAACCGCAAACATCAGTGCAATTTCAACACCTGCGCGGTACTGACAGCCAAGTACTTTGGTCTCGTCGCTTTATATTCGAAACCCGGATCCGCGCAAGATACGTGTTTTCAACCGTGGAGTTTTCTTTAGTGCATGAGTGTGGGACCCCGGGATATCACCAGCAAGGTAGGATCATCTTGTTTTCGGTCGACATCCCATTTTTTCCTCTTCATCCTTTTCGTTCCAATAGTGGTAGGTAGAGATTTCAGACTCCGCGGAAGAAAATAACAACTTCCAATAGCTATCGAAACATTTAGCTTACTTTTTTTTATGCAGCATCATTTTTATATTATTTTTAATGAATTATGTATAAATTTTTGTTTTGTAAAATGGAGGCCTCAGCACAGGTGAGCTACCCAGTGAGGCCGACATTGCTGAATTGTATTTGAAATATAAAATATTACATCAAATAAAATAATAATAAAAATAATTATTTTTTCCCTAAAAAATTCTATATTTACCTACTTTTATTTAAAAAAATACCATAATAGTATTATATCCCGTGATTTTTCGAGGATATTCGTAAGCATTTGATAAAAAATAAACAATCCAAAAAATATATAAATATACGGTAAAGGTATTATTTTTTATTGTTTCCTATTTTAATTGCTTCGCCAACTCCTACATTTCCCCTCCCCCAGTGAACTCAATATCCTGACTTATTTTTAGTACCTACACGTCCCGAACAACTCGGAAACTAAACTTTGTTTGTTCTGCACGAAGTTTTGTAATATTATGTTGATTAAAGTATGGGGTATTATATTGTGTGGCTAATATAACTTAAGCCTTAATTAAGGCAGTGCAAATTAATCCTGGGTATGCTCTTATTACTTCGAGAACAAACAAATTTAATGATTTTCGGTGTGGATTTCATAATTGAAACACTGAGAAAGGTTTCGGTAATTGACTGAATCTATTTGTGAAACCTGTCTCAGTATAATCTTTTATGCTTCTTTTATGTTATCACTAGTACATAGTCGGGCAGGTGGGAAGCGGGTACCTTTTTTCGTATCGAACAATTTCCTTTTTTGGTCAAATGGATATTTCTAAGATCAACGTCAACCTGAAAGTTTTAAACAAAATAATTATGTGCAAACTATGAAGTTGGAGCTCACCATTATCAATTTTTTTGTAGCAATTGTAATAATTCTTTTTTTTTCTAGGCCAGTGAGTAATCATGTTCAAATTAACAACAAAAAGCCATTACACATAGAACAAAAGGATCTTAGATTAAATTTGCTTGAACAATTAGAAATTAAGAAGAATGACCCCAGTGTAACACTAATTAATAAAGTAAGAAAGTGGAATAAAGTTTTATAAATTAAGTGGAATAAAGTTTTATATTCGTTTTATTATAATATAAAGTAAGAAAGATTATTTATTACTTACTACTTGTATTTTTCCAAATCTAAACAATATAACACACATAGCAGTTAAGTAATTATAAAACATATTTTCATGCTAATAATTAATTAATTTGACTGAAAATTTATTTCGCAGAAATATACAAGAAGAAAAATATAAATAAAATCAAGAATGCACCGACATACCGCTTCAACAAATAAACTATTAAATTAATGAAGAAAATATTAGCGAAACTCAATCGAAAATCAGGACAGAAAAATCAGAAAGAGATACGGTCACATCTGGGACTCGAACTCTGGACCTGTGACTTGCCGGGTCAGATATACGCATTTATATTATCGATCATACTCTTTCATTAAGGTTTTCTTCTTTCTTCCATCTGTTGCTGCGCATAATACAAAACGTTTTCTGCTTCAAAGATCCTTTCAAAACCTGTATTCACTTGAATGCATAAAGCATGATGTACGGATGCTTGTTTTCAGGGAATAGGAGGCACTACCCGTGTTTTCATTGTACGGGGCCGAGTAGCCGGAATTTTGCCAAGTATTCGGGGGTAAATATGAGCTTACGAGAGAAATGGTTTTCGTGGAAAGTTAAAGGAGACGCTTCAATATTTTTCGGAACTTAGGTCCTGCGGAAGGGAGAAATCAATATCAATATTATTTGTCGTGTAGATTCTGTGGAGAGAAGATTGGATTCTGCAAAAAGTGGGAACTTTGACGGAAATAGATAAGTTGTAATGAATATTTGAGTTGTTTGTCGAAAACTTCTTCCAATATACATATTAGTACATTATTGAATACTGATTTCTAGCTAACAAAATCTATCGTAATTAAATATCACTTTATTAGAAATAAAAAATAGGCAATTCACCCTAAAAAGAGTGCTTTTTAATACATTGCTTTCATAGGGTTTTACTACATTCTACAGTTTCTTATAGTTACAAGTATTTGATAGGTTATCTAGAGATGTACATTGTACATACTCGTACATAGGCCTTTGTTTGTTTTACACTCAATTGTGAGGCAGTTATCACTTGGTGTCACAAATTTTCCACAGAGTAATCCAATCTGAGTAGTTCTGTAGTTGTTGTAGGTGCGATAACGACTGTGTAACAAATAACTAAAAAATATTGTACATTCAGATAAGCTGTATGATACAGAGGTGCTGTAGTTTTCAGTACTGGGTGTACCTATCAGCCTACACCCGAAAGACTTACGACATAGGTACCAGCGATTCTTTAGCATATTTGAAGTAAATAATGTTGATTTAAATTTTTACGTCCATCAATTTTTTAACATTTATTAGACCACAAATATGCTTAGGAATCCTTGGTCTAACAAATACGTGCACCCTGTATAATTATGCACTTTTCATAATTATTACTAACAATTTGAAATATCATGAAAGAAAACTTTGAATTTCGCAATCAAACGAATATTTTTCTCGGACAACGTCTTGTTGACAAAAAACATTTTTCCAAGCAGAAGTTTTGATTACTTAATCAAACTTCAATAAAAACAAATAGAAAAAAGTAGTAGCTTATCTTTTCAACAACCGATGCAAAACATTTTTTGTAAGCAAAGTGGCGTAGAATTTCCACGGAATCTGTAAATTATAACCTGATATCATCTCTGGGAAAAAGCTGAAACTTCCCTGTAAAAAGGTAAGAAAAGTTCCTAGATGTTCTCAGGTCAGAGATCGTAATTAGTAATTTCCTGGAAACACCTGATTTACGAGGCTCTGAAAAATCTGTTCCGAGAGAAAACAGGCGGGCTTATGGCCATATATAACATCTTTCTGTCCTCCGGGTAACGTATTAGTTCCGTGAAATTGTTCGGCACACTAGCGAGCACGAAATTCAACATTTACTACTCGAGAGTCAAGGAAAGATGTAAGGTCGAAGAAATGAGCCATATAATTTCTATTTCCAATTATAACGGGGTGAAGTTTATCTAGGTGTCAGACGAATGTGTTTGCCCATTTACTGGATGGCGGGCTGGATCAGGAGAGAGTGGTTGAGGGAGACAATCTCCAGTCGAACACTCTCGACCCATCGCCTTGCACCGCAGTGTGATGGATGAATTCATACGTTCGTCACTCCTGGATGCATGGCCCCCCAGATTCCTACTCACCCCTTTTATCTTTAACCTTCCCAGAACTTTGTCTCGTTCTTTTACCTAAGAAGACTCTCCACTTTTTTATTTTATTTTCAATTGCTTTATTTAAAAACTTTATTAGGATTTTTTTCTTAGATTATGAATAAGTTTTCCTCACCCCTTAAAGTTTGCGTTATGAGCGCGGAGTACAGTGTAAATATTGAGAGTATAAGGTTTGAACGTATTTTTATACTACACGTTCATCCCTGTCGTCCTTATGACACCCTTAAATATGTCGAACCCTTCACAGGTAATGTCAAACAAGTGTTTGCCTTCTAAGAAAAATGTTTTCTTACCTTATCTCTGGCTTCGATATCGCATTTGGCGTGTATCAACATCTGAATCAATTCCACGTTCCCCCTGCTTGCAGCCCAGTGTATTGGAGCCCGTCCGTACTGAAAAAAGGTTGAACGGTTGAAATCTACATCTCGTGTTATTTGTTGACAGTTCAATTTATGGTTTAAAGCTTCAATGTGGAGCTATAAATATTTGGGTTGACCTCGAATTTTCCGTAAAAAAGCAACAAATTTCGATATTATTATTATTAATGTGAATACCTCTCAAGCAACCGCTTGCAGTCAGAGAGACTGTGGCAACCAGAATAATTATAATGTGGTGAGATTAAAAGTAGTGGTAAGGGGAAATAAATGTGAAATAGGAAGGTGGGAAAGTACCTGGCTATTTAGATCTGGTCACCAAACACGGCTAAAGCCATCAAGCTTTTGAAAGGTGGTCTTCCACTAGGGCGATAAAGAGGGTGTCCACTCTGGAGTTATCACTCTTATTTAATTTTTTTATTTATTTAAATACGTATGGTATGATTTGGTAGGGGGGGGGGGAGGGGGGTACAACAGTACTATGAATGTAAGTAGGGAATTTTGTACGTAGAATGTTTTAGTCATTAATTCGATGTCAATCTGTTTTAAAAGAGGAAATTTGCAAATGTCAAACTTTCAACACGTCAAAATTTTTGTGCATTGAGGTCGACAAATTGCCTTCATTTTTATCATCCTGATTAAAATGATTTCTGGGTAATCATTTACAAATAGACTGATAATACGCAGCAGGCGAAATGTTATGTTCCTGTATTTCTTCTCCTAGGTCCTAGTCATTCATTCGAAAGGTCAGTTTCCGTACAATATTTAATGGCCAGATCTGTTTTTAAAATGGAAACCTAAATATGGGTCACACCAGTCGAGAACTTTAGCTGCTTTCTTCGACCAAAGAAAGATCGAAGGATAGTCGATAACATGTTAAAGTTTCGTACAATAACTTATGGACTAAAGACCAGATTTAGGTACCAATAATCTGGCTAAGCAAGCAATCTGATTCAAATTCGAATTAATTCTTCATGCTTTATTTTAAGCTAAATATAGAGCATTAAACCCATGTTAGCGTGTAAACCACCAATTCGTGTAATTGTGAAACATGTCTTGCGCTACTTATCTTCACAATGTCTGGTACATTATCGGCTGAAGAAAAGAAAAATAACTTCGCATGCCAAAAAGGCATTTTTAATAATTTTTCAACCAATTTTAACTTTCCTAATTTGAACGAAATTTTTTTGTGTGTTGTTGAATTTTATCACACAAAACAACGAGTAGAACACACGAAACCGTAATATTATTTATCACACAAAACAACGAGTAGAACACACGAAACCGTAATATTATTTATCACACAAAACAACGAGTAGAACACACGAAACCGTAATATTATTTATCACACAAAACAACGAGTAGAACACACGAAACCGTAATATTATTTATCACACAAAACAACGAGTAGAACACATGAAACCGTAATATTATTTATCACACAAAACAACGAGTAGAACACACGAAACCGTAATATTATTTATCACACAAAACAACGAGTAGAACACACGAAACCGTAATATTATTTATCACACAAAACAACGAGTAGAACACACGAAACCGTAATATTATTTATCACACAAAACAACGAGTAGAACACACGAAACCGTAATATTATTTATCACACAAAACAACGAGTAGAACACACGAAACCGTAATATTATTTATCACACAAAACAACGAGTAGAACACATGAAACCGTAATATTATTTATCACACAAAACAACGAGTAGAACACACGAAACCGTAATATTATTTATCGATCTAACATTTTTTAGAATAAATTATCTGGTTCAATGTTTTCCTTTGTACACCGTGGGTACGACCTCCGTAGTCCAGTGGCTAAGACTCTTGACTCACATTCCGGAGGTCGCGGGTTCGAACCCGGCATGCGCAAATAAATTTTATTTGATTAATTTGTGTTATTTCACAATTAATTTATTTAAAATAATATATAGTATATTTGCGGCATGTTCCAGAGTGGAAGATACTATTAGTATCGCCCTGGTGTAAGACCACCATTCAGAATTGAAACGTTGCTTGAAAATGGCTTTAGCCGTGTTTAGTGACCAGATCTGAATAGCCAGGTACTTCCCAACCTTCCTCTTCCCCACCTCCTTCCCCTCCCCACCACCTTCAGCCTCACAACATACCCCAATTGGGGATGCCATAGTCTCACTGGCTCCAGACGGGAGCAGTTGAGATTCTTGTGCGGTATTCACTGTGAAAAAAAAAAAAAAAAATACTTTTGTCATTTTATACTTTACACTTTGCTTTTATTCCATTTTTTTACTTTGTTCCATTGTACTTTTATATTTACTTGTTCAAAATACCAAAAATATGTACGTTTTTGGTTCTAAACAAACTGCAAACCAAATTGTGATAATTAGAGTAATGTAGAAATGTTCATAATATCATTGTGGTGGCCATTTTTAGATAGATTTAAAATAATAATTCATGTTTACCGTGGGCCGTGAAAATTCAATATTCTATTTTATAAGTTTTAATGCAAGGATTAAAATATCTACTGAAGTTTATGTATTAAAAAAAATATTTATAAAGATTAGATGTAATTAAATATGTAATAATTATATTTACACACAATATTGCACTTTTAAAAATTTAGATCCCCACAGGAGGCCCCGAGGAAAATAATTTCCCTCAGGACCTATGTCCTCAATTTGGGAGGCGGGTATGGGTAACGCCACCCTGGGATCATTTATTGGATAACCAACATCTCTGCCGTAGTCAGCCCCAAGTGGTTCTTTACAATGAACCTTAGCATAAGAAACTTCTCTTGCTTGACTTAAATTCACTTGTATATTTATCACTGTATATTATATAAAAGCTGTTTGTTTCTTACAAAATAAATAAATTAACGGGTTAATGGGTTAAGGTTTGTCTGGGTCCTGGCGGCGGATGGGTCTGCCCACCAGCTGCGTGCGCCAGATCGGGAGAGATAGGTTGAAGGAGACTTTTTGACCTCTCCGGCAGGGTTAACTCGGTACATCACCTTACGCCACAGTGGGAGCGATGGAATCATTTATCCGTCACTCCTGGATCCACTGACCCCCAGATTCCTACCCACCTCTTATAACATTTTCCTTCAAAGAACATCGTCTTCTTCATTTACTAAAAATGCCCTCCGCACAGCATCCCCAAAGATGATATAAGCCCTGAGGGTAAATATTTTCTTCAAGGCCTCTTGTGTGGGGCTACTGTAAAAAAGCAATCTTTGGGATCTTTTTAAGGAAAGGAAGTTCTGGGAAGGAAAAAGGTATGAAGGTTAGATAGGAATCTCTTGTTCAGTGTGCCCAGGTCATCCGCCGCAAAAGCCTATACAAACCTCACCCCATGAACCCAGGCACCCCTGTATCCAAACGTAGTGAAGCACTCGGGGTGACCTATGGCAGAAGTCTTGATTATCCAATAAATGGCTCCCGAAGCGGCGGTATCTATTCCCGCCTCCCAAATTTTATCTCCATCATACTTTGTACCCCACTTCGAGATGGGAATAATACATTGTAAAAAAATAAAGGGTACGAAAAATATGAAAAAGAGAAAGAAAACTGAAGATTTACATTATTGAAGAAGAAGATAACACTAATAATATAAACGAAAATATGAATGGGAGCAAGACACAGAAAATAAAAAAAGATAATGGTCGCAACTGGGAATCGAACCCAGAACCTCTCGTCTAACCGGGACATGCGCCTTTACCAATTCGGCTATTGCCACCTTCTAAGAAACCGTCTTAATTGTCAATCTCATTGTTTGGTTCTGAAACAGTCTTTTAGAAAACTAAATCCATTTTCCTCAAGTCCTTCAGTAATCATGCATTCCTTTCTCTTCCTCCTTTCCTTAAAAGTCTCTACCAGGAGAAGAAGATGAACCTACCTACATGAGGAAATAATGGAACAATATTATCGCCCAAGTTTACCCTACCTACTTGGGCAATTGAATTTTGTTCGTGACATGGGTCACAGCTCTCTCGTGGATAATATTGCAAATATCGCAAGATTTCGTCTTTTTATCGTAAAAAACTGTCGTTCGTAGAAGCTTGGTGTTGTGTGAGTGCTGAAAGCCAGGATCGATCCTGCATCACCGTAGTACGCCGTCAAAAGGTAAGAGACTTCCTTTCATTTCCTATTTCCTTACGATTGAATTTCAAAACATAATTATTTGGTATTTACTCAAAACAATAAAAGGATTTACAGTCATCTTTTCGGGTCTCGGTATCGGCCGTGACATTTTTGGTTCCTCTCGCTGGATATTTTCGTTTTTTTGTCGTTTTTTGGTAGACGTAATTTTGAAGCTGGAGTATTGTGTTTTGAAGTTTGAATCGTTCCATTTCGTTGACCTTTTTCCGGTTTACAAAGCTGTTTCAGAATTAGACATTCAATCGTGAATATTTATTAGCATTTTAAATTTGAATTGGTTATTGTAGTCGTTTGGGCGGCTAAACATTTTTGAATTTGGTAGATAGTAGGTACTTGTACGTACAATATCACCGCCACGCGTCGGTAGTTGTAGTAAAGTTGTCGGTATTACCTACAAGAACTACAACCGCCCGTCTAGTGTCGGTAACGTAGGTCGCGTTAGTTATCGCATCAGCTGTGATAACAGCCGACATCAATATTTTTTGTTTACAAGTTGACATTTGTTTGACAGTGTTTTATTATTTAGTTTGGTTGTTAAAAATATTCATAATGGCAGCTAACACCATTAAGTATAAATTAGCACTGTTAGATATGGAAAGTGTTCGTTCTTCTGCTATCAAAGCCGTAACATCTTTGAATATTACTGATAAAAATATATTCAAAGCACGTTTTTCGGACGTATCTGATATTAGAGAAAATTTCGTCGCTTCACATATTTTAATTGAATCAAGTAAGAAAGATGAATTAGAAATTAAAGTTTTGCAAGAAAAATATACTGAAATCCAAAACATGTATTACGAGATTCAGTCGTATTATAACCAATTATTTCCAGAAGTTTCGAAAAGTGAATCGGATCACTTAATAGCCAACAATAATGTTTCGTTGCCAAAATTAAAATTGATTATTTTCTCTGGAATATCAACAGATTGGACAAATTATATAAACACCTTTAATTCTTTGATCGATTCTAATAATGGTTTAAATTCTATTCAAAAAATGCATTATTTATTAAGTACCCTTTCGGGTGAAGCCCTAACACACGTTAAACATTTGCCGATTTCTGAGGAAAATTATTTTGTTGCATATAATTTGTTAAAGGAACGGTATGAAAACATACGTTTGATCGCTGATAGACACGTAGAATTAATTCTGTCGATTCAACCTGTAAAAGTTCAGGATAATTTGAGGCAATTTATTTCCATTTTGAAAGAAAATCTTGCTACGTTAGAAGCTTTGAATTTTCCAGTTCGCCAGTGGAGTTTTCTTTTATTACATATTGTATTACGTAAATCAACAAAAGAATTGCGTATTGATTTTGAAATTCAACACAGTTCGGAGAATATCCCAACGTTTGATCACTTATTGAAGTATTTAGATGGGCAGTGCCTAGCAAAAGAAATGGCACTTGGAGTTTTTCCTGAAAACCAGTTACAGGCTCATATAATGCAAAACATCGATCGAGCAATAATATTAATGCGTTGGTATCAAACATTGAAATCAAGTGTATTCTTTGTAAATCGCCACACTCACTGCACAAGTGTGAAAAATTCTTAAGCCTTACTCCAAAGGATAGGTACTTATTCGCAAAGGAAAATAATTTATGTCTCAATTGTTTAGCGCAAGGAAAACACAACGCAAAAAATTGTCATTCGCGTTTCACTTGCAGACAATGTCAATTAAAACATCATACCCTATTACATTTTCCAAAAAAAATTGTGGAAAATTCAGACCAGCAAGAAAACTCTTCAGAACCGTTGGTGTTGACAACATTTTACAATAAAACTCACAAAACGGTTCTTTTGTCTACAGCTTATGTGGAAGTTTTAGATAAAAATGGAGTATTTCAGAAGGTTCGTGTTATGCTCGATAGCGCAAGTCAGGGAAACTTTATTTCGGAAAATTGTGTCAAAAAATTAGGTTTGACTCGTTCTAAAAAACAACCACTTACCGTGATAGGTATTGGAAATATTCCTACTATTAATTCTAACGGATTAATAAGAACACAATTTCGTCCTGTCGATTCGAAGGAATCTGGAATTATGACAGATTTCCTTATTTTAAATAACATTTGTTCGAATATGCCATCAAATCGTATCGTCGATCATCATTGGGATCACATCGTGGGTCTCAAATTGGGAGATCCAACATTCTACTTACCATCAGCCATTGACATACTGCTTGGAAGTGATATTTTTGCGTCATTGTTATGTTCAGGAAAATTGATGGGGAAAGAAAATGAACCCATAGCTATAGAAACTAAATTGGGTTGGATTTTGATGGGAAATGTTGGACCATCAAATCATTGTATAAATTCATTCTTCACGTCAATGGAGGAAAATATTGATGAAAAGCTTAAATGTTTTTGGGAAATTGAAAATGTTCCAGCTTTGAAGAAAATTCAATCGCCTGATGAAATTCGTTGTGAAAAAATATACACGGAAAGTACCTACCGTAACCAAGATGGAAGATACGTCGTTTCGTTGCCATTTGAGGAAAGCCCGGAAAAATTGGGAAAGTCATATGACATAGCATTGTCACGCCTCAAGCATTTAGAAAGGAGACTGAATAGAGATTCTGATCTCAAATCTCAATATATTTCGTTCATGAGAGAATATTTTACATTAGGGCACATGATCGAAGTGCCACCTCAATCGCCAATTATTGCTAATTATTTCATACCCCATCATGGAATAATCAAAGAAACCAGTTCTACAACTCGTTTAAGGGTCGTTTTTGATGCCAGTACCAAATCGTCTTCGGGTACGTCATTGAACGACATACTTTTGGTCGGTCCCAAATTACAAAGGGACATTGTCGAATTAATGTGTAATTTTCGAATACACAAAATCGTTTTTACAGCTGACATCCGTCAAATGTATAGACAAATACTGGTGGATGAGAAATCTCGCCGTTATCAACATATTTTGTGGAGAGAATCATCTGATCATCCTGTAAAGGAATTTGAATTACAAACAGTAACATATGGCACCTCAAGTGCTCCATACCTATCCATTCGTTCACTTCATCAATTAGCAAATGATGAAAAATTGAATTTTCCAAAGGCTGCTACTATATTAATTGAAAATACCTACGTAGATGATATTATCAGTGGTGCGCAAACTTTGGAAAGCGCTCGACATTGTATAGTGGAATTAATTGCATTACTTCAAAAAGGTTGTTTTGAATTGAGAAAATGGTCTAGTAACCATCCTGAAATATTGGAAGACATTCCTGTCAGCTACCGGGAAGTACCCTTAAGTTTTGAGTCGGATACTGACAAGAAAAACATTAATATTTTAGGTATTCAATGGATACCGTCGCTTGATCAATTTACATATAAAATTCATAATGTTTTTAGTGACCACTGTACCAAACGCATAATTTTATCGACAATTGCACGTCTATATGATCCATTAGGTTTTATTAATCCTGTCGTTTTTATTGCTAAATGCTATATGCAAAACTTATGGAAAATTCAAATTGGTTGGGACGAAGAAATCCCTTCGGACATGAATTTGAAATGGAAGAAATATATAAAAGAGCTTCCATCACTCGCCAATTTAAAAATTGATCGATATATCGCAACTTCTCCAACCAGTCGATGCATACTTGTTGGGTTTGCGGACGCCTCTGAAAGAGGATACTGTGGAATTGTTTATCTGGTAGTGATTAATAACACAGAAATATCCAGCCACATTTTATTAGCAAAATCTCGTGTTGCCCCCATAAAGATAACATCGATCCCGCGACTGGAATTGTTAGGAGCAGTTTTATTAGCAAATTTGTTGACTTATTGTCAAGAAGTATATAAAGACAGACTTCAAATAGAAAAGACTGTCGCGTTCACCGATTCAACTATTGTATTGGCATGGCTGAAGACACCTTCTTTTCTATTGCAAACTTTTGTAGCAAATCGTGTTGAAACAATAATACAAAATATACCTTATGAACATTGGTATCACATTTCATCGCAAGAAAATCCTGCAGACTTGGGTTCGCGAGGAGCTTTTCCTAGTGAAATCGCAGACGCGTCGTTATGGTGGAAAGGACCTAACTTTATATCAACACCGTTGGAGGAATGGTTATTTGTTAGGCCTCCAAATATCTCTGTGGACCAGTTACCAGAGTATAAGTCAAAAAATTTAATTTCTCTATCTACAAATATGTCAACGTGTGACGAAGAGTTTTTATTGAAGTTTTCATCATTATCGAAATTACTTCGTGTTATATGTTGGTGCCGTCGGTTTATCAATAGATTACGTTCAAAATCGATTATCAATTTCAATGGGTTATCCCCACTTTCGTTAAAAGAAAATAATTTAGCCTTGCAATGTTGCATTAAGCTTGTTCAAGCAATTTATTTTCAACAAGATATGAACAATATCTCTTCCCATCGCATTTGCTCAACACAGCTTCAAAAACTCGCCCCATTTATTGATGAAAATGGTGTTTTGAGAGTCGGTGGTCGAATTCACCTTGCACCGATTTCAGAAAATGCTCGCCATCCTATTATTTTACCGAAGCAATGTCATTTGACAACTTTAATAATTGATTATTACCATAGCATGTACCTTCATCCAGGTCCTCGTGCACTCCAATCCATAATATCATTAAAATATTGGATAATTTCGGCAAGGAACGTAATTCGACATCGATTGAGTAAATGCATTTCTTGTTTTAAAAATAACCCGCGTGGTAGCTTCCCTTTGATGGGTAACTTACCCGCTTCCCGTTTTCGAGAAGGTCGTCCATTTTTAAATGTCGGAACAGATTTTGGAGGTCCTTTTTTGGTACGCGAAAGTAGACGTCGCGGCGCAAAAACTTATAAGGCATATTTATGTCTTTATGTTTGTTTATCGACCAAAGCCGTTCATCTTGAATTAGTTTCAGATCTATCTACTGAAGCGTTTGTGGCAGCATTAGATAGATTCATCTCTAGACGCGGTATATGCCAAAATATTTATAGCGATTGTGGCACCAATTTTATTGGAACTAACAGATATCATACTGGTCTTTCTAAATTCATACATGCATCGGAAAACACTGACAAACTTGTTGACGCAACTGTCGCTCGTTCAATTACTTGGCATTTTTCTCCGCCCTCCGCCCCCCATTTCAATGGAGTGTCGGAAGCTGGTATTAAGTCAACTAAACACCATTTGAAGAGGGTTGTGGGAGATCAAATCCTGACCTTCGAAGAATTAACTACTGTTCTGACTCGCATTGAAGCCATTTTAAATTCGCGACCAATTGGAGCGTTGTCGTCGGATCCATCCGAATTGGACCCGTTAACTCCTGCACATTTTTTAATTGGGGCTCCTCTTGTTTCTGTTCTTGAAGATAATTTTGTGGATGTACCAATGAATCGTTTGTCGCGTTGGCAACTATTGAAACAGATGTCCCAACATTTTTGGAATCGTTGGCGAAAAGAATATCTACATACTCTTCAACAACGCAACAAGTGGGCAACGTCAACTCCTAACTTGAACATTGACGATCTAGTCATGATAGATGATTCACAAGCAACCCCAATGCGATGGCCTGTCGGGAGGGTGGTTGAATTATTCCCCGGCGCCGATGGAATGGTTCGTGTTGCTACTGTAAGAACCCCTCAGGGCATTTTTAAGCGGCCCGTAGTCAAATTGTATAAGCTACCCATCGATTAATTAATTTTAATTTTATTTTATTTTTGTCTTGTTCAATACTTAGGTTAATTAGTTATTTTGCTTTCGTTTTTCATTGCTTTTCTTTCGCATATAGTTGTTGAGAAAATATCATATTTCCTCAAGGTCGGCGGAATGTTTGGTTCTGAAACAGTCTTTTAGAAAACTAAATCCATTTTCCTCAAGTCCTTCAGTAATCATGCATTCCTTTCTCTTCCTCCTTTCCTCAAAAGTCTCTACCAGGAGAAGAAGATGAACCTACCTACATGAGGAAATAATGGAACAATATTATCGCCCAAGTTTACCCTACCTACTTGGGCAATTGAATTTTGTTCGTGACATGGGTCACAGCTCTCTCGTGGATAATATTGCAAATATCGCAAGATTTCGTCTTTTTATCGTAAAAAACTGTCGTTCGTAGAAGCCTGGTGTTGTGTCAGTGCTGAAAGCCAGGATCGATCCTGCATCACCGTAGTACGCCGTCAAAAGGTAAGAGACTTCCTTTCATTTCCTATTTCCTTACGATTGAATTTCAAAACACAATTATTTGGTATTTACTCAAAACAAAAAAGGGATTTACAGTCATCTTTTCGGGTCTCGGTATCGGCCGTGACACTCATATTTTAAAATTTTTAGAATTAACTATATCATTTTCGACTAATTTTTCAATATAATGGCAGCTACTCTTTTCATGGAAACAATCGTTGTATGAACTGGTTTGGAACCTAGATAGCGTCTCGGTCATCTCGTCAATAAGTATTAGAATCTTTCATATTTTCATTTAGATTATCAGTGTTATCTTCTTCGTCAATGATATATTACATCATATATAAGGCATCATATGGATGCAATATTCCTGTCTAAATTAGTTAACAATAGTATTCAATGCCCAGAGTTGCTAAGTAAAATTCAATTAAATGTACCTGCGCGTACAACACGCTCTTCTGTCCTGTTCAGGGTGGATCAATGCAAGACAAACCGTAAGCAGAATTCTTGTCTGAACAGACCATGCAATAGTTACAATAGCGTATTTTCCAAGGTGGACATTTTCAATGCCGAACTTACTAAATATAAGGAGTTCATAAAAGAATATATCTCTGATGTTTCATGAATATGTTATGTGTCTATGTTTCTTATGTTTCTATCGTTTATACTTATAATTCTGTTATGATTTGATTTATATATACAACCTGGCTTCTTACGGTTACCAATGTATTGATATTTTTATGTTTTATGTCAATTTTTATTTTATATACTTAATCTTTTGTTTTATAAAATTTTTGGTATCATACTCCTTCATTATAAATTTTATTATTTCAATTTTTTATAATGCTGTTTAATCAGAGGTAAAGTAGCAAGGAGGAAATCCATGATTGGTTTTATTTTGGCTATATAAAAATGTACGTACTGGAAAAATGTAAACTGTCCCGAAAATAAATAATTACATTGATGGGAATAACCTCCAAAAGTTAAAAAAAGAGAATTGTGAATATTTTAACTTACATTATTCCTTGAATTGACATCGCACGGCTCAGCGAGGATCCTCTTGACCTCCTCCGGGTCGTTTTTAATGACCGCTTCGTGCAGCAGGAGGTCATTCTTCATGATCTTAGCGTGCAACTCCTGGCTCCTGCTGGGGGAGGGGCTGGAGGATAGGCGGCTAGGGGACAGGTCCATGATCTGTGAACAAAAACTATACAATGATATCTGGATTACCACCTCGTGCTAAATATATCTTTTTGAATACCTCCTAAAATGATATATAATGGGACTTCCGGACTTTGACAGTTGATAGCGGCCATATCGTTGAAGCGACATCTGAAAAATTGGTTGTCTGTTTTTAAAAAATCACCACGGACGGATATAGCGTTCAACAACACGTTCAAATTATAAAAAAATTGAAAATTTAATTAATTGTATAAAATTGTTTACTGATAAAATCTCACATGGAGGTGATATGAACTGGCCACCAAGATCGTGCAATTTGACACCGTTAGACTTTTTCTTATGGGGTTTTCTTAAGTCATGGGTCCATGCAAATAAGCTTAAATCACAGCGGCCCTCAAAGCCTACATAACCCATGCCATCGGTAAATTTCAGCCTGATTTATGCGCCAGAGCCATGGAAAATTGGACATATATCAGTTGCGCGCAACCCAGAGAAACCGCGGCGAATATTTGAACGATGTTATATTCCGCACATGATGGCATCAATAGGCCTTATAAACAAATAAAAAAAAATTGATGATATCTCACACACACTTTATTTTATTTAAATTTAAATATAGGAAGCGCTTATTGAAAGACCTTAGGGAACGTACCCATACTACGTGACCAATTTTTTGCAATTTTTAACCCCCCCCCCCCCCGGTGACCAAAATCCTAAGCAAACCGCTGCTCATTTGTATGAAGCGTGAAATTTTGAAGACCCCCCCCCAAAGAGGTCACGTAGTATGGGTACGTTCCCTTATATTATATGACCTTGTCTACCACCCTTGTCTTGGAAACCATATAACGTTGATACATCTTGATGACCGTTTCGGACGTTCATTGATTAAGCTATTAGTAGTTAAAATCATTACCAGTAATTTAATCAATGCGCACTCGCAACTCTCGCAACTCTCGCAACACTAATTGACACTTATATATACACTATACAGGTTCACATACACACATACTCAAGTATACTCAAGGATTGCAATATTTAGAGCACAGGCGTTGGATGGGAATGCTATATTATTCTACCGGTATTTCAATAGAAGATGCTCCGAGGAACTAGCGTCATTGACACTTTCGGCACCGGTGCATAGTCGCGAAACACGCCAAACGCGTGCCAAACACGGTTGAAATTTGTCACATGAGAATGGGTCGTTTCTTCGACTTCATTTTTTTTGCCAGCCCCTATGTTTCCTCCTTCCTACAACATGAGTCTCTTCAAGACCAATATTCATTCCTTCCCCTCCTCAAAAAACCCTCCACAGAACATCTCAGATGACATAGGCCACGAGGGAAATTATTCTCCTCAGGACCTCCTGTGTGGAGTTAATGTAAAAAAAGCACATCCAAAATGTTTATCTGCATCTAGGTTTGACTCATTTCAACAACCGCCCGTTAAATTTAAAAATTATTGAAAATAATCATGAATTCCAACTTCCAACTTAAATTGAAAAATTTCCTGAAAATATTGGAAGAGTTCATACGCACCAGATTTAAATGTCCGGGTTAAATTTTCCCCAAAAAAAAAAAAAAAAAAGGAAAAACTAAACCCTTTCACACACTTCCCCAAATGATCATCTAGTCAACCCACGCTATGCAATTGCACTATATAAGTATTATAAATACAAAACAATACAAGAACAACATGTCAACCTACTAGAGACCAAATGGGAATATAATTCACCGACTCCAGATATTTTCATATCAGAGGGTTCGGCTCTGTGGCATTTCTAATTGAACCTATAAATCCTACTGATCCCTCAATACAAATATTTAAAAAATCCTTTGTAATCCTACATGTATTTAAAATGACTGATTTTTGCATTTTTATATACAAATTCTTTGACAAATCTAATATGCTTAAATTTTGAATCAGATTCCTAGGTATTATGCCAGTGGCCGAAATAACAAATGTTTTTTTATGTATTGAGTTTTTCTCACTTATCTTTTTGTAATTATTTGAAATATTTTATTATTTAATTACTTTATTATAATTGATCACGAATTCCCTCACCAAACACAAGAGCCTTGTCTCTTCGTGGCGAGGAAAGACTATTTTTATGTTCATTCGCAACTCTGTATAACATGCAATAGAATGTATACTTATTGTAAAAACATACAAATATTAAACAAAAAAAAATCATTTGTATCGATCCTGGTAATCCTAACTAATATTATAAATGCGAAAGTCGGTTTATGTGTTTGTTTGTCCTTTCACGTCGCAATGGAGCGACAGATCAACATTTGTTTTCGCGTAGGGATAGTTGTAAGACTGGAAAGTGGCAGAGGATACTTTTTAGCCCGCAAAGACATTTCATTCTCGTGGGAAATTTCTTTGAATAGTAATTTAACCCTAATACCATGTGAGCGAAGACGCGAATGTTATACAGGGTGTTAAGGGACGTACTTGACTTATTTAACGAGTGAAACTTGTGTTAACGGCGAAATTTTTAATGTTTTTTTTCCTACAAAAACATATAAAAAATGATGAACGGCCAACTCAGAATGAAAACAACTCAGAACCACCTCAGAAAGGTTATGAAAATATTGACTATTTTATAACAATCGCGGTCAAGTACTGTGCTTACCGAAATTTTAATTGTCTATGGTTTTTTGACAGCCAAATATTCTCCGTTTTGACGAACCACTTTTCGTTGCGGCCTGGAGGGCACAGACCGGCAACGAGACGTCGGTGCCATTTTTGTTGGATTTAAATGTGAACATTGTCGAGCGGAATCTAATATTACTTTCAATTTAATGAAGTATCTGAGACTGGAACTTAAACGAATGTATTCGTGAGTGCGGATTGAGTTTTTTACGGGAATGCGCGTGACGCAGAAACTTGGCCGGTTCCGTAAATTCGCTGATGGAAGCTCCCGGTGCAATGTGGGGGTCGATTTGTTAATCGGAACTAAATAATGCCATCCTTGCTCGCCTCGTACGTGTTGGCCAATAAAAAGTAGTATCCTTAAAGGCCTAGATGGTCGGTTGCCGTATTTGAGTAATACCCGGATCTTTGCCGAATTTTTCCGCCACGCGCAAGTATAACCGCGCCTGGGACCGAGTAGACGACAATACGACGACACCAGCGGAGTCCTCGAGACCGATCGGAGGACGTCGAAGGGCACACGCCTTTGCGGGATTGAGGGCCAGCACGCCTTCGCCGGATGCAGCCGTGGATCCCGGGGAGAGGGCATCGCCGATCATCATCAGCTGAATCAGCTCAACTACACGTTAGTTAGGTTAGCATTAGCTATCAAACGGTCTGGGGGTGAGTCGATTCAATATTACCATCTATATGCTTGTTTATTTGAATAGAACTTCAATTGTATTTATTAAACTATGTTTAATTTCACTCATCTCCTCATCCTCACGTAATTGCGGTGGTAACACCATATGCCTACCCTTGAGAAAGATTTCATGCCTATCGCAGTGACAGCATACCTCGTCATGGACAAGGTTTGGCGCCCCAGTTTCCGATAGGAAACAAAGCTGTCCAATGTAAGGTTTTCCTATTTAATACACCCACTTAATAAGCGGTGTAATCTACACAGCATGCCCAAGAACGGCAAGGTAGCAGTCATTAAGAGTGATCATAAAAAAATACAAAAATATTGCTTAAAAAGTTTGCGTAAGGTCAGGTTTAAAAGGCATATTTCAATTATTTTTTTCATAGCGTTTAATGACTTTTCAAAGAGGTGTTGAGTTGACTTGATTCTGAGTTGGCATGGAACCATAAAAAAAGATGTTGGACAGTTGGGGGCGGGGTAATTGGGCGTTTACTCGGCTGAATGACCAATGACGAAATGCGGAATAATTGTTTTTTGTTTGATTTTGAAGAAAAAAATTTTGAAAAAAGTCACCGGAGACCTAAATTTCATTTACATTTTTTACTACAAATAATGTCAGGAATCACTGGTTAAAGTAAGTCAAGTACGTCCATTAACTCTGTATATATATATAAAACCTTTTAAAATGTTAACGCATTTTATTTATGTACCTACTGTTTGCTTCGAAAAACAAATTGAAAAAGAAAGTCGTACGAAATAAAGAAAGCTGGTCTCCATAAGGTTTATGTTACTATTTGATCGTTAATGTTCCGAAGGCTTATACGGAATCTATTACTCCGAGATCCCCTTTATTAATGTGGAAACAACACACTTGTAGCGGGGCTTGTTCTCCGGCATTATATCCCAATTATTTATTAACATCGCTCGTTATTACGTATTTTATGTGTGTTCTGTCTGTGTTTCTAAAAATAATTTTATACCTTTTCACTGTCTATTTTTGTACTACATAACATGGGTTACGATAATGGTTTCACTTTATTTAAGCTAATTAGAAAAGACATCCTACGACATTATACAATAGTCATTAAGCCTATAAAGATCTTCTTGTAATTTAATGCAGTCAATGATAGAGTTAATCGGAAGATATATTTTCATATCATCAGCGAAGAGTAGAACATTTGCATAATTAAAGCATTTTATAATGTCGTTGATGAAAATTGTGAATAGTAACGGTCCCAGGTGAGATCCTTGGGGTACACCAGAAGGTATATTTAAGAACTCAGAGATGAAGCCATTAATTGTTACTCCTTGAGTGCGCCCATTAGGATAAGAGACTAACCATCGACACAAATCTCCGTGAATTCCTAAAGCTAGTAATTTGGATAAAATAAGACTGTGATCAATTTTATCAAACGCTTTCGAGAAATCTGTATAGATTACGTCAACTTGGATTTGATCATACATTGATTTCGTAATATTTTCAATGAATATGGCAAGATTGGAGACAACCGATCTTTTTTTCATAAAGCCATGTTGGTTCACGAGTATTACAGACTGGACGCAGTTATTAAGTTGTTCGTGAACAATTGCAGGGCGGGCGACACAACAGTGGCAGGGCGGTTAGAGTACCCAGCTTTACACTACAAAGTTTAGTGTTCAAAACCTGGCAGAGGGAAAAAAAACCAGTGTGCTTCAGACCATACAACTGAAGTAAAACTTCTGCTCCGTCTAATGATAGGAAGAGAGAAAGAAAATGTGCGCGCGCACTGCTCTCTCTTGCTCCTACAGTGTGATACAGACAATAGGCCTGCACTGTGTAATGTAACTGGCTATGAGAGAAAGAGAGAAAGAAAATGTGTGCTCGCACCTCTCTCTCTTGCCCCTACAGTAATATACGAAGCGTTCGCCTCGCTTTTCGTAACGCTCTCGTCATGCATTTATTTATTATTAGTTTCAATAGCAAGGTTTGTACATGTATGTATAATGTATAGTATAAGTATAGATTCTTTTTTTTTTTCACAGATCTCCTCACTAGGATTTCCTGTTCGGAGGTGGCCTGTAGTTTTTTAAAATATTTGTATTTGGTCATGGATTGTCTTTATATCGTCTTCATGATGTTTGTAATTTTATTATAACTTTGATCTCTCAGCCATGTTTTTACTTTTGTTTTAAATATATTCATTTCTTTTATATTTTTGATTTGATCTGGTAGAGCATTGTATAATTTCATAGCATGGAATTTATTATTTCTCTGTCCAAAAGATGTATTCAAACTGGGAGTAACCAGGATGTTGCATTCGCCAGCTTACTCCCCATGTCAAACTTGCGTAAAGAAGTTTTACTTCAATAAACATTTTTTTAAGTATTACGTTTTACATAAGTTTCGGTGTCTAGCTGATTATTGTAACTAGCAAAACCTGGCGGAGGCAAAATAAACATTGTTTACATGAGTTAATAATTACCAAAAAATACTAACCAGCACAAGCTGAAAATATAAATATTTCGTTGTAATATTTTTAAAATAGTTTCGTCTAAAATCTTCTTTTTTTTTTTTTTTTTTTTTTACATGAGCTCCACACAGGAGGCCTTGAGGAAAATAATTTCCCTCAGGGCCTACGTCATCTTTGAGGATGCTGTGTGGAGGGTTTTTTTTAAGGAAAGGAAGGAGAGGAGAGTTCTGGGAAGGAAAAGGGTTTAAGGGGTGGGTAGGAATCTGGGGTTCAGTATGTCCAGGTCATCCGCCTCCAAGACCTAGACAAACCTCACCCCATGAACCCGGGCACCCCTGCTAAATCACCAAACGTAGCGAACCACTTGGGGTGACCTATGGCAGAGGTGTTGGTTATCCAATAAAGGTTCCCGGGGCGGCGGTACCCATTCCCGCCTCCCAAATTAATTGTAATTAATTAATTTTTATCTCTATTTGCAAAGACAGAAATGCTTTTGCAAATAAATTAGAAATGTCGGTGCAAATAGAGATAAAAAATTAATTAATGACAGCGACAATGACTTTGAAGTGAATATTTTTTTGTGACCTGGTCTTCTTGTATTTTCAAGCCTCCATATTATATATTCTTTTAAAACCTTTGTTATTCTTTACCCCACCATGAATAATAAATCTTATTGCGCCCTAAAAATTATGCTACCCAATATCGACGTAATATCATGGAATAAGAAATGTTTACGTCGCAAAAGCAACAACATAAAAAAGCTCTATTTTAATCAAACAACCTGCCCCGGTTACGAATAATACTCGTTCTGAAATGCACGCGGCGAGCGAGCAGGCGTTATTTTAAATATTTTATTCGCTCTCCGCCATTGCTGTACCGGCTTTCCTCGCGCGGCGGCCATTACAGTACGCTCCTACAAATTGGTTTTGTTTTAAATGGACAATACGGGGTCTATTGTTTTAATATTCGGCTGCGGTGGATTCGAGGAATATCGTGAGGGGATTAATATTCAGTAATACGCAAATTAATATTCAGATTCCGAACAATAGTTATTGAACAATCAACGTCTAAAATCGGTAGATTCGTCCATAAATTTTCTCCCTTGTTTACCGTCTGACTTTCGGCTGTTTAGTCTCTAGTGTTAGTAAATAAATACTGTTAAAAAACTTTAAAATAAACATGACCCTAGATTTCGAATTGAAAAATCTTTATTTCAATACTGTGTTTGAAAGGTTTTTGGTTTCCGGGAATAATATAATAAATGAAATGAGAGTCATTATAATTTTATGTGAATACCTCACAATTGCTCGTTATAGTCTGGAGCCAGTGAAACTATTGCATCTCCAATTGGAGTATGTTAAGAGAAGGCGGGGTAGTATCTTGCTATTCCGATCCAATCACCAAACACAGCTAATTCGTTTCATGCAACGTTTCCACTTTCACAAGGGCCACGAATATACTACATATTATTTTAAATGAATGAATTTTTAACGTATCGTTTATCCCATCTGCCTGGAGTCAGTGAGGCTCTGACATCTCCAATTGGCTTATGAATTGTGAGACTGAAGGTAGTGGGGAAGGGAAGGAGATGAGGAAAATGAAGGTAGGGAAGTTCTTGGCTATTCATATCTGGTTACTAAATACGGCTAAGGCCTTTCAAACAACGTTTCAATTCTAAATGGTTGTCTTACACCGTGGCGATACTTATTTTGTTTTAAATGATTAAATTGTTTTATAACACAATTCAATCAAATGGAATTTACTTGCGCACGCCGGGATTTGAACCCGCGTCATTCGGATTGCTAGAGCCTTACCCCTCTTATTATGGAGAACATCAATTGTGAAATAACACAAATCAATCAGGTAAAATTTACTTATACCTATATATGCGTGAGTTTTAATCCGTGTCCTTCGGTTTCGAAACCATGACCTCCCGATTCGAAATCGCGACCTCCAGATTCGTAACCGCGACCTCTGGACCTCTGGGAGGTGGGTACTGGTACCGCCACCCCGGGAACTATTTATTGGATAACCACCACCTCTGCCATAGGTCACCGTTTGGTGACTTAGCAGGGGTACCCAGGTTCATGGGGTGAGGTTTGTCCGGGTCTTGGCGGCGGATGCGTCTGCCCGCCAGCTGCATGGCAGGCCGGTTCGATAGATAATGGTTGAGGGAGTCCCTTTGACTTCTCCAGCCGTACTCTCTCGGAACCGCAACTTGCACCGCAGTGAGGGGATGGACACACTACATCATTCCTGCACACACTTCTGTACACGCTTGTCACTACTGGACATACTAACCCCCAAATTCCTATGCACCCCTAATACCCTTTTCCTACCCAGAACTTCCTCTTCTTCCTTTCCTATAAAGATCCTCCACACAGCACCCCCAAAGATGACATAAACCCTGAGGGGAATTATTTTCTCTGGGCCTCCTGTGTTAAAAAAAAAACTTAACCACGGATTCTGTCGGATATAGGAGAATATTCATTTCTATGTTCCCGATTGTCACCTCCGTACTAAGAGCACAGACTGTTCTATCTCCCTTCCTATAGGACTAACTTGCCAATGAGCATGCTGGTGAAGAGATTATTTTTTTGATTTTATGGATTCTTTCGTAATCCTCTTACTAGCTAGGGCTTATAACCTTTCATGTGTCTAACTAATTAAGTCTCCAGATATTTTGCCTTATTACTGTCACCATCTGTTTGGTTGTAATTACTTTACTAATTTTAATTAATTATATAATAACATAATTGTGTTTTATGAGAACAAAATCTTATGGAAAACCCCAAGCCGGTGGGCAGAGCAATCTTGCTGTTGAATAGAATCAATTCGGATATCGTCATATCTCTACATATTATAAATTAAAATCCTCCGACGCGTCTGTCTGTCCATTCGCGAGAAACTTAAATACGACTGAACGGATTTTCATGCGATTTTCACCGATTTTCAGCGTTATTCACGAGGACGGTTTAGGCATATGTTTGTCAAGGTTTTGTGAAAATTAAATGAAATATATAATATATAAAGGAGAATGTCTGTAAGTGGTGAACGAGCGGGCGATGTGGATTTGATTTGTATGCAAATTAACAGATGGCGGTGGTTAGAAAGGTTGGGTAAGCATCCAGCAGATGGCGTTGTGTTTCGTTAGCCATAGCTACGCGTGGCCGGGTCAGCTAGTTTAGCATAAATGAAGCAGTTTTCAAAAGGCAAGATCTATTACTACTATACACTACTAGTAGAGTTGATATAACGTATTTGGGAATGGGTACCGCCTCCCCGGGAACCATTTACTAATTGCAAAAAGTTGGTCACGTAGTATGGGTACGTTCCCTTAGTATCAATGAGATTTTTGAGCTTGCGTCTTCTGTACAAGTTGTTGAATTATTGGGGTAATATTTTTGCTCAAAGTTACACGCATATCATCACTTACTTTCAATCGATTCCTGGACTTGTTTTTAATTAGAAGTAAGGCAGTAAACCCTTGTTCGCATAAATAAGTAGTTGAGAAAAGCATACGATAGCGCAAAGCAATTTCTCGAATTTTAGTGTACGAAATTGTTTCTTTACACAAAACTGCTCCAAAGAATTAGATTCGAATGCGTCCTTACAGTTTCTGTCATTTTGTAATTCAATAAGTTCTTCTTGGATCTCTTCTGATACTTCTCTGGCATTAATACCCAAAAAGGTTGAGAATCAGTTTTTGGTGAACTTTATCTTCTGTATTGGTATATTCTGGGAAGTAACGACTGAATTCATCGGCCAACATTTGTAGATGACATTTAATATTTTCTTGTATGCTTTCCTTAAACGTGTCATATTAATTGTCGTCAAGGAGTGTCTTCAATGTTGCGAACGCACTGTAATTTTCTTCTTCAACTTGACTAATCTATAATTGAAATTTGCAAATGAAAGCACGAAGTTTATCTTCAAAGATAAATATGTTAGCAACGCCTCCTAAATTACTGTTTCCTGAACCTTGCAATTGCAAGTTTAACTTATTTATGTTTGTGAACATATCCACAAGATAGGCCAGATGCATCTGGGATGTCAGATTAGAAAACTGCTCCATTAAGTCTTTTAATTTTTTCTCACCTAGAAATAAGTCGACCTCTCCTCCGAGCTCGCATAATCTTTCCAGCATATTGCCTTTCGACAACCAACGAACCTCTTTGTGAAAGTTAGATGTTAGAACCCAACATGTTCACATCACGCATAAATAATCCATCAGGCCTCGACCATATTTTTTCAGTAGATTAGAATATTTCCGCTTTGCAATAAAATTCATATAAATGGAATGTTTGTAAACATATCCGAAAACTAAAAACTGTTTTAGAAAGGTCATGAAATAGTCTTCCAAATTTTATTATTAGAAATAACTATGTAATATTTTTTAAATAGATTTTTTTTAATGTAAACTTTTAAAAGTTTTAAAAATAGCTCACCTTTCTTTTTTTCCTAACTAAAATTACTGAACGAAAAAAAAACACGCACACACATATTTTTTTAGACAAATGAATTATAAACGTTTTCATCACCTCAGTTTTTTTCCATTTCATGTGGAATAGTGAATCATGTGAATGCCCCAATATTAACCGGCACGGGTTCATTCAAAGTTTGAAATCTTTCGCGGACCATATTCTAGCTCTCGCGGACCACTGGTTGGGAAACCCTGTCCTAGAGTAAGTAGGTATTTGATTTGAATTATTTTATTTGATGAAGTCGCTCAAAATGTATGTGCGCATAGATCTTTTAAACAACGCAACGGATAGTCACCAATAGATAGAATGATTCAAGAGGAAGGTTTATAATATGAATAAAAATATACTTATTATAGTAGAGAAAAGTCGAGAAATTTAAATATTCAATTCAGGCAGCGGGCAGCGGGCAGCGGGCAGCTGGCAAGCGGGTGGTGTGGATTTTATAAAGGTTGGGTAATTGCGTTGTGTTTCGTTAGCCACAGCAACGTGTGGCCGGGTCTGCTAGTTACATAATATATCATTACATTTTTGCAGTTTTGTTCTGATTTAATACATTTTTAATTGACTCTTGACAGAGTTTTTATATTTATTTTCGTCACAATTAAAAATATCTATATCAGATAGAATGTTATCATATTTGTGTTGAAGACAAGGCAAGCACTTAGGTTTGAATTTGTTTTACAGTGTTTTTCCTTAAAAATATTACACGAACGTGCACTATATGTAGAATCAACCACCATAACACGGGTATCAGCCAAGCATGGTGGTCGAAAAATCCACTAATAATGAAACCATATTTTTTATGCAATGAATAAAGAAAATATAAAATAAAATTTTTTCATTGAAATAATGAAAGAAAACCTTCTCCTGTAAAATTTTCTAATGGTCTATTGAACAAACAAGAACTAAGGCGACGTTTAGCCAATGTTTCGGACAGCATCATTAGGGCAGATGTGTAAATATATGTGTAAAACTGATGATGATGGACATTCTAATGCAGGGCCGGATCTACGAAATCTGGCGCCCTGTACAGTAGGTACCGATGGCGCCCCCCCCCTCTACATTTTTATTTCGATTAAAAATTCGTTCACCCCAATTTTTTTTATTTTTTTCGGTAAAAGATATATGGAAAAATAGATCTTACGTTTAAACTAAATATATGGAATTTGTAAAAAAATTCTGTAACTGACTATAAATTCATAAGCCGTTGATACCAACCAGATGCGTGCGCATTCTGTTTCTTTGGAAAGTGTTGCTAGAGCGTAGTAATTATTTCGTACTATGGGTAATTTTTAAACGATTCAGGGAATATTATACCTAAATTTTAATACAATATTTATTTTCTCACGGCGCCCCCTCGGAGTTGGCGCCAGGTTTTTGCACGTTTTTGAACGTATGGCAGATCCGGCGCTGTTCTAATGCTGTCCGAAACGTTGGCTAAAGCAGGAGATAATGCAACACGGCACAATAACCCATAAATAAATCACGATAATACTTTTGGCCGTGGTAATATCAAACCGTATCTGAATAGAATTGAATTTGAAATTGAACACATGTACTCAAAATAGTAATTATTCCCACTTGCCTTTCGTTACATGAGAAGGCAACATTATTTAAAAAGTTTGTTTTATTTGATTAGAACTAAGGTGAAATGAATGTTGATTTTACGAAAACCTTTGCAAGTTTGTAAAGGTTTTTATTTAGGAACATTCTCGTTTGCAGAGCCCAGACTGAATAAATATGATTCTGACCGAAAGACCATTCAGCGCCCGAGGCAGAATAACAAAGCTAAATATGAATGTTTTCATTAACTTTAAAATATAATTATTTTGTGAAGTTGTACTCAAACGATTAAACATTACCAATTCCAGCGAAAATATAACAAGAAAATACTCGTTGAAATAAATCAAAAGGTAAAATGTTTGTTGTTAAATTTTCACGAACCATTGAATACTTTTTAAATTGTTCCTAATAAAATATTTTTGTGGTTTTTGTTTAACCCCTCAGGGTAATTTGTTCGCTCTTGGGAACAGCTGACATAACTTTTTAGAGCCATCCGTAACATCCTCAACATAAACGACATTAAGAAAGTGTACTACGCTTTATGTCAATCACAAATAGAGTACGGGATAACTGGATGGGGATCTGCCTTGAGCACTCACATGGACCGGCTCAATATAGCCTAAAAAGGAGTACTAAAGACAATTTTGAAATTACCGGTTAGAACTCCGACAGAAGAATTGTTTCAAAGAATTCAAGTCTACAACATACAAAAACTCTACACAAAAAATATTTTATTTAAAATTAAAAAAAAAAACATATCAAAATACTCCACTGTCCAACATAGAAACACAACCAGGGCAATAAACCAAAATATTCTAGCTACAGCCAGTTTGAAAACATCTTTTGGACAAAGAAATATGAAATTCAAAGCGACAAAACTATATAACGCTCTACCAACTCAAACAAAAAAATAATAGAAATAAATATATGGTTGAGAGAACAAAGTGAAAATGAACAATCAAACATACTGAAGACCATGTAAAGACAACTGGATACTAAATACAAATGTGGAAAAACTACAGGCCGCCTCAGAGCAGGAAACCCTTGTGAGGAGGACTGTGAAAAAAAAATAAAAAAATAATGTACTTTATAATACCTTAATATAATATAATTTTATTTTTATTTTTATTTATTTATTAGATAACATATACATTTTGTACAAAAATTTGAGTAGACCCACAAAGCTGTCATATGACAGCTTGTCTGCAGGTTCTAACAATTTAAACATTCTTAATATAATATCTAAGAAAATATTTGTAAATACATTTATAGTTTTAAGGAAACATTAGAATAGATCACATAGTAATATTAGATATTTTAACTTACAATCATAAATATATAAGATATTTCAATATATCTGCCTAATAACAAGATATGTAGGCAGCTATATTAAGATATTCAAAGATACATGGAGTTTTCGTTCATTAACCATAGTTTTATCATTTTAGGACTTAGTCTCTCATTTTTTCAAATTTTATGTTTTTGTTGATTTTATTGAAAATCTTTGGTATCAGATATTCAAGAGTACGGCTTCCATATTTATTTAATATTCGAGGAGTTTTTAGGCCCTTTCCTTCTCTAAATCTTGTGGTATGTTTGTGTACAAGTAGGTGTTTGTAAGGGCTTTCCCCCATATTATCCATAATAGTAGTGAACCAGTGGAGACCTTTTATTGTAAGTAGGCTCTCTGAGCCATACAGTAGTTTTAAGTTATGTCTCTGTTTATAAATATTTGTTGTGACAATTTTTTTTATTATGGCAGTTTGTAAATTTTCAATATATTTAATGTAAGTAGTGCTTGCATGTCCCCAAGTTCGAATACCATATCTAAGGATATGGTATAAATACATTATGTACAAATTTTGCTATAGATACTAATAAAAAAAAAAAAACTCTCATTGAAATCGTTGTAACTCCCTTACTGGCATGGTGAGAAAACTGATCTAAACGGCGTTAGAAAGAGCTACAACCCCTGGTGGGTCTTGGCCTCCTCAAGAGTTTTCCTCCACTCATCACGGTTTTGTGCCAGCTCTTTTCAGTTTACAATCTCCAAGGTGGATATATCTTTGAGGACGTTGTCGCTCCTTAAACATGGTCTTCCCAGGCTTCTTCGCCCTGTCGGTCTTGAGTTCAGCAGGGACTTTGGTGCTTGATGCTCGGTCATTCTCTTTACATGACCCAACCACCGCAGTCTTCCCAGTTTTATAAATTTTGTGACGTTTAGATCCTTAAACAGAGTATAAAGCTCATTGTTATAACGACTGCGCCAAAATCCATTTTCTGAAATTGGTCCGAAGATATGCCCCAAATTTTTCCTTCAAAAACATGCAGTGCTCGCTGATATTGAAATCTAGAAGTTTACCACAGAAAGAGCACCTTTACGAAACCAAAGTTTCCGACCACAATTAGAGAGAAAATTTATGAAATTTCGAGATTTTTTTTTTCCGTAATTTATTTATGTAACGACAAAAATCTAAGGTGATAATAACGTTTAACGTTTGTAGTGGATCTGTCTAACAAAACGGGTATTCATTTTTTTCGTTAACAGTAATTTTAGTTAAACAAAGAATTTTGAACAATTTTTAAAATTTTTATATATTTGCATTCAAAATTTGAATAGAATAAAATCTTTACAAATGTTTTATTTTTACTGTTAAATAACCTCGTATGTATTTTGTTTCCACATTTATTTTTTACTTCGAGTAAAAGCTCTAATGGAAAGTTCTAGTGTAATTATTTGTTTGCAGAAAGCCCAGAATTTATAATTCAGTGCAAATGCTTTCAGTTCACAATATTCAAGTGTTATTATCACAGAAAACTTTAAATCAACAGTTAATTCAATTGCAAGCTACAACAGGCACGTTCCTTAATTCAACAAATATTTCAAAATAACATTTTTAATGTCAGAAATTGAAAACTTTTCGGGAAAGAATAAAAATTGACTTCTAAATTCACGTGCTTATAAAAATTTATATGGTCTAAGACGGAATAATGATAATAATTGATCTGTTCCTCATTGCCTTATGATTTGATTTGGAATATTGTTTCCTTGTCAACCAAATTATGTTGAAATGTCATGAGGCATGGGGGAAAATCAATCATAATCACTCACCGGATATTTAATAGAGATATGTCATAGGTACCAACCATTATTTGTAATTACGAGTAGGTATTTCTAAATCCTTGTAATCAGTTTACCACTCATTTTATCTACATGTGTACTGTTTGTTTCTAAAATAAACTAGAAATAACACGAAAGAAATGCAAGACACTTATGCTAGTGCACAGCATAAAGCGAGAAAGGCGAAATATGCCCAAATAAGTTTGATATATCTAAGACTTAATGATAAAAAAACGTTTTAAAAAATTATTTTCATTAAGCACTAACAGTGACAAAGACAGAATTATTCATATAGTGGAAAAGGTCAATTTAATGTAGAAGCAAATCATTTTTGAACTTTAAAATGACCTACATTCGTAGCCATTATCCCAATCAAACAAATGACTCCCTTACCGATACAGTTTCGTATCGCGTTTCAGTATCGACAATTTAAAATGCCCCCAAAACTCGCCCGAAATAATAATACCTCGCGGTATAATGGTCGAGACCTCTAGTGAATTATTTATTTTTAACATAAAACCCCCTCCCCCAAAACCTCAACTTCCTGTGGGGCTAGGTGGTTACGGGTTGCCATGGAAACGGCAGATAAAGGCTGTGTCGGTGATACATCTGTAGGTTGTATTGTTGTCTCTCACAAGAGGTTTTCCTGATAAATTTCTTACAGATCGAACGCATACATTGAGGGAGGTTTTTTATATCACACCTAAAAGGGTGTTGATACGATAAAAACCGTGCGTGGTTTTGTCATATAATAACATGCAGCCATGGGTCAATACAATCATTCGTTATGAGGTTATCGCGCTTTGTTAGGAAAGCTTGTATGGCGATTGGTGTTATAGGGTTAGGTGAAATGAGCCAGGAAATTTGTTGATCAGATTGGAAAGGACAATAGGTATTTACTTCACTGATGAAGGGTTTTTCATCGAATCGGTTGAACTTGAATTATTTAGTTAAAACGTAAACCTTAAGAGGACATAACCAGAGAAAACCGGAAATATGTCATTTTTAATCAAATTTTAGACAGATGACCGATAAATTGATTTCGAAATTTTTTTCTTTTATCTAGTAAACGCATGTTTTAAATTTCGAGATTTTTTTTTATTTTTAGTATAATAAGGTTATACCATAGGTAAGTGATTATTAGTTCCAGAAACACGAAGATATTAGTGTACAAAACACTTATCAGACCAGTACGCAGCTGCTGAGACTTGGGTACTAACTAAGAGGAATGAGCGAGCACTGGACGTTTTTGAAAGAAAAATTTTGAGACATATCTTCGGACCGGTTCTAGAAAATGGATTTTGGCGCATACATTATAACAATGAGCTCTATACTTTGTTTAAGGAGCTAAACGTCGCAAAATTTATAAAACTGGGAAGACTTCGGTGGCTGGGTCATGTGGAGAGAATGACCGAGCATCAAGCACCAAAGTCCCTGCTGAACTCAAGACCGATAGGGCGAAGGAGCCTGGGAAGACCAAGACTAAGATGGAGCGACAACGTCCTCAAAGACATATCTATCTTGGAGCTTCTAAACTGGAGAGAGCTGGCACAAAACCGAGATGAGTGGAGGTAGATTCTTGAGGAGGCCAAGACCCACCAGGGGTTGTAGAGCCAATAGTGATGATGATGATGATACCATAGGTCGTTGGCAGATTGTAAAATTTTCAAACGAAAAATCTTTTTAACAAGACATATTTCATACCATGTAATCAATATTTTTGTAAATCAAAACGTTATGTACTAAACGCATGTTTCAAAAATTTAATTAGAGTTCAAACAAAATCATAAAAAAATATATCCGCACACTTATTTATGACGAAACTTTCTCTATTTTGTCTATTTACAAATGAATATATTTAATATTTTTGAATGTAGCTATAACTTTGTGGTTATCCATTATAGATAAATGAAACAATCCAACTTTGTTTGAACCACTTATATAATGAGTAAATCCGACCGGTTTCAGAACAAACGTTCCTTCTTCAGGGCAAGCAGTATACGCTTGCCCTGAAGAAGGAACGTTTGTTCTTGAATATATTTAAGATTATTTTGCTTAGACATTATTGAAAAATGATAAGTACTTATGATCAAAAATAATTACAAAAAGTACCTACTTAATTTAAATACTTTTATCATCACGCCGTAGGTATAAATTAAAGCAAATTTGGAATGAAATAAAATCGATATTGAATTATAATTTTTAAAAGCTGGTACGGAGAATAATTAATATTTCTCACTGGAACCGCCCTGTGCGATCGTAAGAACGTCTTTCGACGAAATGTGGATTTTTGGCCGCTGACTGGTTAAAGGCCCTTAATAAAATGAGGAAAGGGCTTTTACATTGAGAGACTTCGACAAGGAAATTATAATTTCTTTAAATTTTTTTTTTACAATTGATAAAAAATGATACAACTGTTACAAAATTTGGAAGTTTACATACAAATGTGATATGTAATCATTGAAAATAAATGATATTTATTTTTCGCCCAAAAATATACCTATCAAAAAACGCTAGCTTCAGAGAAATATCTGTCAATCTGGAGTTGATTTTTGCCATATATAATTTACGCCCTTAGGGCTTTTACGTAAAACGAGGCATAATAAATAACTTTAGTGCATTAAAATCATGTAACACAATATTTATAAGAATAGAGGCCGGCTTGGGGAGATCCTTAAACCTATCAAGATGGATATAGACCCGTCGTCTTGCACCGCAGCGGGAGAGATGGATTCATACCTCCGTTACTTCAGTTTACACTAACCGCCTAGATTCTAACCCACTCCTCAAATATTTTTCTTTTTAAGGACATCCTCTCCTTCCTTTCTTCATAAAAACCCTCTACACAGCATCTCCAAAGATGAAATAGGCTGTGTGGGGTTAATGTAATTTGAGGTTTTACTTATTAAGTTAAAAATAAATAATGTTATTTATTTAATTTTCTAATTAGAGAGGCGGTTATAAGTACCGCCACGCCGCCCCCGGAATTTATTGGATAATTAACACCTCTGCCATAAGTAATCCCAAGTGGTTGGCTATGTTTGGTGACGTAGCAGGGATGCCCAGGTTCATGGGGTGTGATTTGTCTGGGTCTTGGCCGCGGTTGCGTCTGTCCACCAACTACGTAGCAGGCCGGATCGGGAGAGAATGGTTGAGGGAGTCCCTTTGACTTCTCCAGCCGTACTCTCTCGGAATATCACTTTGCACCGCAGTGGAAGGATTTGGATTCATAAGTCCGTCACTCCTCGACACACTTACCCACAGATTCCTACCCACCCCTCATACCATTTTCCTTCCCAGAACTTTCCTTCACACAGCATCCCCAAAGACGACTTAAGCCCTGAGGGGAATTATTTTCCTCAAGGCCTCCTCTGTGGAGCTAATGTAAAACAAAAATAATTGCTACATGAATGTGATACGCTTTTCAATTATTCCATAATGGAAGTATATATCAAAAGAATATTTAAAAAATATATAAAAAAGGAATCAAAATAATAGAAAGAAGTAGAAAAAAATAAAACGGATCCGCGTTTAACATAAAAGTAGAAAAACACCTAAATGATTGTTTAAAAAAATCAACATTATAAATGAATTTGACCACAATTCAGCAGTCCCGAAATAGACATTGAGGTTAATGCAATTCCAGTTCAAAATATTTGATGCTGAAAATCACCACAAAATTGATTTACCCTGTGAAAAGTTAAAACTTTCATTAATTTCACATACCTAGTCCCGGCATCAACCGCTGCACACAATTGCAATATATGTAAGCATATTGCTAATTAATATTTCGTGCCGTACGGTGGAAATACCGTAGAACCGTCATCCGTCAGCTATATTCAATTATCGGTAAATTGAACTATATGGATGAAATTGTTCAAAATAGTGGAATACGATAAGGCGAAACAAAATGTAAACGAAATTAATTAATAAACTGGCATAATAAACTATGATGCTTTTTGTAACTAACGAGAACAACAAAAATATCACCGTTTGGTTCTGCTGTCTAAGGTTTGAACCCCGGTGTGCGCAAGCATTTGTTTTAGTTGTACATTTTTTTAACAAAAGCTCCATACAGGATCCCCAGAGGAAAATAATTTCATTCAGTGCCTCTGTCATCTCTGGGGATGCTGTGTGAAGGGTCATTTACAGGAAAGGAATTTGAGGAAGTTCTAATGATGGGTAGAGATGGGTAGGAATCTGGGGGTCAGTGCGTTTAAGAGTGATGGACGTATGAATTCATCCCTCTAACTACGGTGCGATGGGTCGAGAGAATCTGGTCAGACACGCATTAAGGCGCCGTATTCCCGCTCAAAAAGAAGAAGATGGAGAGATATGTAATTACGAATGTTGGAGAGAGCGCGTTAATATGCAAAACGATAAAATTGAATCGAAAATTGTTAAAATGTTTTTTAAAACACGACTCGTTTAAAATAGAGCAGAAATCTCTTGGGGCTTGTCTAAAACAGCATTTAAAGAAACACTGTGAAATTTATTATACATATAACTTGTAAAATAACTGAAAAAAATATGTTTATAATAATTTTCGGTGCACAATTGGCGATTTTTTTCTATCTCACTCCATGTACCCATTATTTAATTTAATATGTTTTTTCACAGTTAATTAATTTCAAATAACATATCATTTGTAGTATCTTTGCGATGCGTTCCTGAGTTGACAAAACTTTTAGTATCGCCCTCGTGAAAGAGCACCATTCACAATCTAAACTTGCTTCAATTGGTTTTAGCAGTGTTTGGCGACCAAATCTGAATATCTATGTACTTCCTCAACTTCCTTTTCCCCATCTCCTTCCCCTTCGTACTATCTTCAACCACACAACGCACCCCAAATATGGATGACGTATTATCACTGGCTCCTGACGGCTGGGAGCAGTTGTGACTCTTGTGCGATATTCTCATAAAAATTATACTACTTTTTGTATTAATCAGCCAATTTATCTTCTTGGATTTTTTTCCTAGCTAGTCCAATCTGAGTTTGAGATGTTGTTTTGAAATATTTTCATTTGTTTTCAGTTGAAACTTCAACGGAAAACAGCGGGATTAAAACTTTACCTGAAATATAGCAACGTTGACGTCGAAATCTGCACAATAAAGTTTAGTAACCACGTGATTCTGTTGAATCCCCTGCGGAATTTTAAACTGCGCAAAACAAAAATGTTTGTTTGTTGTTGAATCTTCCGTCCAACAGCACAACAAACAAACTGACTATGCGAACAGGTGTTGTATGGCAAGTAGGCACTGTTTCGTAATTAAAATTAATTAATTAATTAACCGTAGACCCTGAGAGTCCTGTGATACCTGCTTTTAATTAATAATCCATCATTATTAATATTTTGAATTATACTAATACAATTAATGATGTGATGTAAACACATTTTTTAGTTTTTATGATGGTATGGTATCATCATTACTTTTTTATTTGTATTCGACGCAAGAACTCAACTGCTTGGAAAATTGGGTCATTCTCATCCCCAATTAAGGAATGGCGCGATGCGGAAGATAATAATTTGGAAAGAAGGAAAAAAACAGGGTTTTCGTTTATGGATTGAAATACTAGTAGTATAAAGAAAAAAAAACATTATTGTTAAAAGACGACGGGGCTGAAGTTAATAGTTCTTGACGGCTACACCAAAACTAAACGCTGAAAACCACATTAATTTAATTAATGAATATACTCATATACGTGTACTACGATTGGCGCACGCAATGCCTACTGTATCACCTTTTTTCAATTCAAATCAATTCAATACAATTTATTCATTTTAAAAACATTACAAAATAAAAATTTCGAAGTGTTTTTAACTTCGACCAAGTATACCCTACGTCAATGGTTTTTAAAATATAGAAAGTGTTAGGTAAGATTCAAGCGTATTTAAGCACATTAAACATCAATAAAGCACAATCGGACTAACAGCGACAAAGCTTGTCGTCTAAATTGTGCTTCATTGATGTTAAACATATCGATATTCGAAGTGATTCTATTTAACAACACGACCAACCATTGGCATGTTGGTTCTGCAAGCCGGGAGATGAAACAGTCTATGCTGTCGGTAACGGAGATAACCATCGGGAACATAGAAACTAATGCTCTCCATGATAGCCGAGTTTTCGAACCGTCCACATCCCTTCTGACCCGTATATGGTTCATACCAAGCATGGCCAAAAGAAAGTGGGTAGGGTAGAGCCACGGGTAGTAGCCATACTCCCTCAGGTAAAGAAATCACAGAAATTTCTTCTGAACCTTCTCCAAAATGAGGGAATAGTTCACATGGTGTGGGCTCCAAACCACCGATCCACTCTCAAGCCAATTAATAACCTAAGCACTGTATAGAGTGTATAATACTGTGAGAACCCGGGTGTCTCTGAAATTTCTTGCAGTGCGTAAGACAAAACCCAGCATTCTCAGTTAAGTAGTACACGTCAATAAACACAAGCTTCTGCACGTCTGCCCCGATAAAGGAAACTGTAAAGCTGTCTGAAACGTTGGCTAAAGAAAGAGAAAGAATCTTCAAAGTTTAAAAATCACATTTAAACCGCATTAAAAAAATGTTTCGTCGATTGTTAATTTTTGTAGGGCTCGGAATTTTATTTAAAAAAATCTGCAAAGTCGTCGCTGAGAAACTGATTATGTATAACTTAATTAATAAAAGAGCCATCGTATATTTAGCAATTTAAAAATAACTGTCCATAGAAATGTCTACGTCATATTAAAGACAGGTCGATTGATGAGTGGAGAGGGAGGTTACAAATCTCGAGAGGCTGTCAGAAATAGTAGCAAGAGAATAAAGGTTGCCAAATGTTCATTTGGAAATGGAGGACAATCTCAGAAGATCAATTAAAATTGTGAAAATTTGTATTAAACAGAAGTTTTAATCAATTATTCTCTAAACTGGAGTTAGCCGTTCTAAGACATAACTGAAATGTGACATCAAATTTACATGCAGATGCAGCTCTAGGTGGTCAAGAAGTGAAAGGTCAATGCCAATGCACATTTGAGGTGAACTGAAAACTGCGATTTATAATATGTTTATTAATTTTTATCGTGTTGTGTTTTGGGATTTATAAATTTATTGTTATCGGTTGGTTCCAAAAAATTATATTTTGATAAATTATAAATTTGTCGTTCTTGGAGGGTCAATGTCCGGATGACCACGAGAGATTGCCGCCACTTGACACATGCCTAGTCAATATATTAATTTATATAAATGCAAATGGGTGCAGACCGTAATGCGAATATTCTGTAAATATATCAATACTCTTCAAGCTGTCCTTTTTGGTAACAGTTCGATATCAACGGTGAAAAAATGTGCTGAAAATTAAATTTTCAACACTTTTAATGTTTACATTGATGGTCTGATTTATCCTACAATTAACTGACCCGGCGAACTTCGTACCGCCTTAGAATCAATAAATGTTTGGTTAAATTATTAGCTGAATTAAATTCAGTTTTTTTATTAAGTTAAAAATTACACAATGAAGCAATTATCGATGCGCAACTATCCGAACATTGCGTTTCATTTTCAACAATCAGCACATTGTCATTTGACGGTTATGAATTTTTGGAAATCACTCAATATTCAATATTATACTTATCACAATATTTCTGCTGCTCTTTCAAAAGATGAGATTTCGTTCCGTTCAAAATCAATGAGGAAAATAATTTTCTTCATAATTTTTTTTTCGTGAATTTTCCGATGTTTTAAAAGGTATTCTGCAAAAACAACAAATCAAAGATCATAAAGATCGGTCCAGCCGTACTTAAGTTATGAACGGTAACTAACCCGACTTTGCTTTATATATTAAGGTACTCGTACGTCAATGGCTTAGGACACAATTAAAATAAAATAAATGAAGCTGCCTTTATGGAATTATTATCCTGATTAATGTTCATGACTAAATAACTACGGAATTGCACACCCATAACTGAGAATTGCTATTAAAAAGCACTGTAAATAAAGGATTTTGTTATTCGATAGGAAAAATAATACATGCCCTTCTTTTGAACACCGATTTATGGCAACCCTATCTTGAGTCACAAAGTAAACAGTATCTCCAAAGAGATGTCACGTCACTCAATATTATAAATCAGAGGATGAGTTTATGTCGCTTGAAGTATCTGATCTTTGCCTATCCAATCATACTAAAATACTACTAAATGTTTGAATACTTTGACATAGAGGGTAAAATGATATTATGTTGCTTCAGTAAACTTATTTATATCCCAGTAAGATTGAATTACTTGCGAATCGCAAAATCACTATTTTCGATAAATCCAAATAAATGAAAATCGGTTTACATTATGAACTTCAAAAAATAAGTGAGTGGATAAATTGAAGCTTTTTTTTCGTTTCACTCGAGTACATTTAAAATAAAATTGTTAATCTTAATCATCATCATCATTACATAGTATAAAATGAAGTCACTCAAAATGTATGTGCGCGTTAATCTTCTAAACTACGCAACGGATTTTCATACGGTTTTCGCGAATAGATAGAGTGATTAAAGAGGAATGTTTATATGTATAATACATGTAAATTATATTAGAGAAAAGCCGAGAAATTCAAAGAAAACATATTTTTGTGCGATTTAAAACGGCTGGCGGGCTATAGTCACTTTTGAAATTCGTTCTACGGAAGAAATTGGAAAATAGATGTCCTAGAGTAAGTATGTATTTGATTTGAATTATTTTATTTTGAAGTCGCTCAAAATGTATATGCGCATAGATCTTTTAAACTGCGCAACGGATATTTATGAGGTTTTCACCAATAGATAAAGTGATTCAAGAGAAAGGTTTATATGTATAAAAACATGCTTATTATAGTAGAGAAAAGTCGAGAAATTCAAATATTCATTTCAGGCAGCGGGCAACCTGCAGCTGTCAAGCGGGTGGTGTGGATTTTATAAAGTTGGGTAATGGCGTTGTGTTTTGTTAGCCACAGCAACGTGTGGCCGGGTCTGCTAGTAATATATAAAATAATGTCGGGTTAGTTACATCATTTATAACTCGAGAATGGCTGGACCGATTTTTATGATCTTTGATTTTTTGGATTTATCTCCGCCCCGAATAGCAGAATAGTTATTAAAATATTGAAAGAAATCTTCTCCTCGTACAATTCTTTTCCTCATACATATTGTATGGAACGAATTCACATCCTTTGAAAGAGCAGCAGGAGTATTGTGGCAAGTATAATATTAAGTAGTGAGTGAATTTCAAATATTTAAAAACGTCAAAGTCAATGCGCTGATTGTTTTGCTTTGTTCTTAAACATATAATGTTGCCCCTCTTTCTTACACACTGAATGCCAACAGTCGAAAATAGGAAAACTGTGAACGTATGTCTGCACACCTCCAAAGTAAACATACAAGAATTATAATAAATCTCCCTCACATGTATAAAGAAAATGAGACGTAATTCCCGTAAGTACGCGGAAAAATAAGAAAATCACAAAAAATATAAATCCTTACATAACGCCATCTCGATGCGCATCGATAATTGCTTCATTGTGTAATTTTGAACTTAATAAAAAAACTGAATTTAATTCAGCTAATAAGTTAACACAACGGTTATTGATTTTGAAGCAGTTCGAAGTTCGCCGGGTCAGCCAGTTACTTTATAAAAATAAGCGTGTACTAACATGCAATGTAAACACTAGTTATAAGTAATATACACCTATTATTTTATTATTATTTTAATAACTATGCTTAGCAAACTACAGTAATAATCAATCATTAATTGTTTATTTTGTTTTACTTTATTGTTTCTGTTCTCTTTCTAGTTCTCACTATGCAAAATGTGTACGTAGGACTATAATATGAAATGCAAATACCAACCTTATATTTTAATCATTTGCCTGTAAATACATTTTTATTTATTACTATTATCATTTCAACAACTATGCTAAACAATCCACGGCTATTTTATGTTTTAATTGGTTTTTTAATTTTTATTTTATTCTTTCTCTTCTCTTTTTTTTTCTTTTGCTATGCTAAACAAATAACAGTTAGGTACTATATTTTAAACTTTTTTTATTATTTTATTTTATATTCTTTCTCTTCTTTTTATTTCTCAATTTTCTTTCTTTTTTGTACAAATCATTCTCCACATGTTCATACCCATATTTATTTGACTGTCCTAAAACGGGATAATACTCTTAGTTGGGCAGTCAAAATTTAATAAATAATGTATATAAATGTATAATATTGTGCTAAATAAACAAATAAAAAAAAAAAAAAAATAATAATGTAATTTTTGAATTAGAAATGTATGAACGCACATAAGAAGCAACTAAAAAAAATGCAATACCTATTATGGCTAAGAATATCTATGACATTTTTCGTTGATTACATTTTTCTCTTATAAATACTGATAAATTAAATAAAAATCACTTTTGTACGCCACGCGATTTTAATTCCTATTACCTATATTAGTGGTGATGTATTTTGCACACTAAGAATATAGAGAGTTATGGCTTGGCTAAAGAAAAAGAAAAATTAGTTATTAAAACTCGAAAACTTCAATATATTGGACATGTGATGAGACATCCAGAGAAGTAATAGATCTTTCATCTCATAATGCAGGGAAAGATTGCCGGAAGACGGGGCCCTGGAAGAAGGAGAACCTCATGGCTGAAAAACCTGAGACAGTGGTTTGGCCAGTCAAAACAAGGTCCGCATAGCCAACATGTTAGCCAACGTCCGTTGAACGGACAGGGCACAAGAAGAAGAGTAATGGCTTGTATATTCCTTTTAAGGATAAAAATATAAGAATTACTTAACTTATATTCTACGTTACCTACTTTGTGTCAACCCTTATATTTTATGTAACCTATATTTTGTATCTTGTATTTTATATTACCTGATTTTGACAACTTGACAACTTTTATTGTAATTTAAAATATATATATATATATGTACTGCTATGTAAAAGCCGTATGGGCGATTAAATTAATAAATAAATTCAGAATCGGCTTTTTCAAAGATGGCGCTAGTTTAATAATTTTAGGAAAAAACACCAAGTTATGCTTTAAAATATTTCGATGAATTATTTGTTTGCGCGTATGCCTAAGCAATATGAACTTGAATAAATAGTTATATACTAAAGCCTCGATTACATTGAGCGAGTTTACAAGATACTAGCCGGCAAATTCACTAGTGAACTCGCTCAGTGCAATCATATTACTAGCCAACTAGCAGATTTTACACTGAATGAGTTAACTAGCGGGTAGTGAATTTGCCGGCTAGCAGCTTGCAAACTTTTTCGAGAAAGCAAACCAATACGATGCTGTATCGGCGATTCAATCCAATATTGTATTTGTATGAAAAAATAGTGTTTGTGTATGGACCAAAATCTTTATTAATGTATTGCGTACGTACGGGCCCAAACATATAATTCGTCATAATATTTTAAAGTATAAGCTGTAAAAGTATTTTTTCCTAAAATAATTAAATTGGCACCATCTGTAAAAGCGTAGATTATAACTTATGTTGCGTTTAACCTAAATGAAACAAGTACGTGTACTAAGGACGGATTATGGTGACAAATAGTAGTTTGTCCTTATTTAAAGACTGTAACTACCCGTACAATCATAATTAGTAACGACGAAAACCGCTTGGATGTTACGTTTAGGATAATCATAAAATATTTATGACCATGACCGGTATCTCGAATTTATCACCAGGCACCTCCTGGTGACATCTATCGGAAATTCGGTAAAATATTAAATAGGGTTCTACTTTTTTGTGTGAATACTTCCCTTTGAGTCCCAGTTGCTCCTAACCGTCCGGAGCCAGTGAGACTATGGCATCTCTAATTGGGATAGGTTAAATCACGTGGGTAGGAGAAGGAAAAGTGGAATGTAGCCAAGGAAAAGCTATTCAGATTTGGTCACCAAACACGTCTAAAGCCATTGCAAGCAATGTTTCAATTCTGGATGGTGTTCTTTCTCCGGGGTGTTCGCGTTCTTGTTAACAATGCATGACCACCCGATAAGTATGCAGAATTTTGTTATATGATCGTATCTCCGTATCGTAAGCCCCTTCGGGAACAATTTTTAATTTTTTTTCTTTATTCATTACTTTGATGGTTTGGGGAGGGGGAGGGGAACCTGCGGGAAGTGAAGAGAGGGAACGCTAGAGGGGAAAGGGTCGTGGAAGAGGAAGGCAAGGCGGAAGGGGAACGGGACAAATGGGAAAGGACACGCAGGAAGATTTTTTTTTTTGTTAAATGGCATAGCAACGCAAGCCGGGAAGCGTATTTACAATTTACAATCCCTACCGCGTTTCAGTCGCTTTAAATTTTCAATATCAAAATTTAAATATTTAGAAATAAAATAATTAATTTCTAATATACACATTGGAAAGATTATTTTATCTAGATTTTAGAAAAATTTTAGTTTTTGCAAAGTGATAAAAAATTATCAATATAGAGGTGTATTTACAATATATGGGAATAATATTAAAATTTAAATATTTAGAGATAAAATTATTTATTTCTAATAAACACATCAGAAAGATTATTTTATCTAGATTTTAGAACAATTTTTGTTTTTGCAATGTGATAAAAAATAACCAATATAGAGATATATTTAAAATGTAAATTGTCGTTACCGCGACTGAATCGGTATAGGTTTTGTAAATACGCAGCCGGGAACCATCTAGTTTTATTTTTATTTTTAAAATTTTTGGAACAGATCTGAACGGCAAGATACTTTCAACATCTCTCTTCTTCTTCTCTACTTTTTTCAGCATCATAATGTTTCCAACATAGAATACCATAGTTCCATTGATTCTTGACATGGCAGTGGGAACAAATCTTGAGCGGAAAACGTTTTATATAAATAATTATATATCTCGTCGCTTAACAGATAGGTATAATTAATTAAGTAAAGAGTTATGTCATCCTCGCTTCTTATTTCAACAGACACAGTTTCAGCACCGAGGCCTCGTTGTTTATTTAAGGTTCCATCTAATAATTAACTGGCCGAGCTGAGAGGTGAAAAGCTCCACAAAAAGGCTTTATGGCCACTGGAACCGGGTACGGTACCTTGAAATGAAATAAACAAAAGGTTTATGATTAATTACGTACCGTGAAAGACTGCGAGACTAAAGAAAATTCCCAGAAAACAATTGTTTTCTAAGGAAAGTGGTACCTACAGTAGATTTTATAGACCATCTAAGAACAGGTAATTTTAAAATTAAATATAAAGGTGGATGACAATGGAGGCAATACAACTATATATTTCGATTTCCATCGTTGATTTAGGCGATTTTGTTTTGGTTTATTTAAGCCGCATTTTCGTGGGATTTTTTCTAATCGGTGGAGGTTATAGTTCGTAATTCGATATTTATTATTTTGTCATTGTTGGTGTGACAAAATTTGATTACATCATTTATTTATGCTGTACAGATATTTATTGAGTGGCTGTTGGATAGAAGTAGTTATGTGAGCATATCGAAGTCCTGATTTAACTCTTTCATTTGGCATTTTATATTTTTGTAAATTTTTTTGTTACGTTCTGGTTCCGATTCGAGCTGGTGGCAGTTTTCATGCGCTGCAGTGGCCGATTAACATGATAATTTTCTTCTTCTGAATATAAGTTGTTTCGAAGACCTCCGTGGTCGTGGGTCTCGATTAGCAATCCGAAGGTGGCGGGTTGAAATCCCAGCGACGCAAATATTTTTTTTCTTTAATTTGTATTATTTCATAATTAATTAATTTAAATGAATACGAAGTGTATTTGGGGCACGTTCTAAAGTGGGACATACTCTCAATATCGCTCTGTAAATGAAATGACGACCTCCGTAGTCCAGTGGGTAAGACTCTTGACTCACAATCCGGAGGTCGCGGGTTCGAACCCGGCATGCGCAAATAAATTTTATTTGATTAATTTGTGTTATTTCAAAATTAATTCATTTAAAATAATATATAGTATATTTGCGGCATATTCCAGAGTGGAAGATACTATCAGAATCGCCCTGGTGTAAGACCACCATTCAGAATTGAAACGTTGCTTGAAAATGGCTTTGGCCGTGTTTAGTGACCAGATCTGAATAGCCAGGTACTTCCCAACCTTCCTCTTCCCCACCTCCTTCCCCTCCCCTATACCTTCAGCCTCACAACATACCCCAATTGGGGATGCCATAGTCTCACTGGCTCCAGACGGGAGCAGATGAGATTCTTGTGCGGTATTCACTGTAAAAAAAAAAATGAAATGGCTTTAGACTTGTTTGGTGATCAGATCTGAATAGCCAGGTATTTCTCAACTTTCCTCTTTCCCATCTCCTTTCCTCCCTCACTACCCTTAGCCTCACAACATATCCCAATTGGGGATGCCTTGGTTTCACTAGTTTTAGACGGGGTTTCACTAGTTTCAAAGCGGTTTTCAAATTAAAAAATAAAAACAAATCTATTTCTGGGGAAAATACTTATTGTGGATATACTCCAATTTTTATAAAACATTGTAATGAAATTGTAAGCACGGTGAATTTTTCTCTACAAATGTGAAATCATAGTGTTTATTGTTTGTTTTACATTAATTCAAAAATCTTATGATTTCAGTTATTTAGAAACATTTTTGGACGCGAGGTCTACTGTTCACAGAACCCTTAGTTTTAATGAGGTTCCTTCGCATACATAATGACAACTTAAAACAGTTAACGATCAACTGAATTAAACTTAAAACTTTCTGTTTGAAAAGTGTTTCGACGACTACCCAACAAATTCAATACATCTAAAGTCATGCTTTAAATATGTCCCATCTACTTCATTGACGATTGACGTTCAGTACAGAATCCTGCAATTCCTTACAGAAAAATCCCAGTGGAGGTGTTATAATAATAATAATAATAAATTTGGACAACTTATATAGCGCTGTTTTTGCGAAAAATCGCCTCAAGAGCGCTGTAATCGCCTCAAGAGCGCTGTAAAAAGCGGTGTTCTAAATTTATGCCCCAGAAAAACCATGGAATCATTGATCGGCAATTCTTAAGGGAGATGTTGGCTTTAGCTGGTCGCTCCAGAGTCCAAACCAATATGGGAAATCGAATGAATATGCTATGCGGGGAGATATTGGGCCTTGTCAAATGCAATGGCCTTGTCAATTTTATGGGTCCCTTACCCAAATAGAAAAAGGTTTTAGAAAATATCCCCCGTGTAGTCTTATATTATGATAATAGTGCTTTAAATATCTGGTTTAGAGATTTAATTTAACCCTTTTGTATATTTTTGCACCACCGTCAGTGAGTAAGCTTTTTTATATGTCCAAATTTAGATTACTGCTCTGTTATGTTATGATATTTGGCCAATGAAAGAAATTTTTACAAGCTAGAGATTATTCTGAATAGAGCTACGAAATGTGTACTGGGGAAAGGCAAATATGCAAGGGTTTATCAAATATGAGAAATAAGCTAAATCGATTGGATTCCAATGAAAATGAGATTTAGTGTAATAAATTTTGTATATAAAGTTATGAAAAAGGAAATGCCAAAGTAGTTTAAAGATGAAATGGTTTTTAATAGATATATACATAAATAATTATGAAACCAGAAATGTAAATAGAATTAGATTGCCGCGAATGAGAAAATGTCACAGAACTGCTTAATGAATAGAGGTCTAAATGAAAGTCTGAAGAATGAATCTATTTAAAATACGATGTGAAACTTACTGTTAAAAAATATAAATTCGTAAAGTGAAATGTTACCTTCTGCAAATTAGTTTATATACGAATGTAGTATAAATTAACTTAATAAATAATTAATAAACAAAATAGGTATCGCGGCAGGGTTGACACGAACACAGTAATCAAACAGATTAGTCCGGTCAGTGGCTGAGTTAGCATCGCGTTTGGTCCAACCCATTCGTTGTGAGTTCCTTGGCTGACAAAGTCCTCCATCACGACACAAGAAACATTTTCCGCTTACTGTGACGGTAATAGGAGATTTTCAAATTATTAACAAGTTAATCATAACCCGGGAAAATTTGTATTAAAAAAAAATTATGTATTCATACACGCATTTTTGACTTTATGGTCGAGGATAAGACTCTCGACTAGTAATCCGAGAGTAGTAGTCGTGGGTTCAAATCAAAAGTTCAAAAAATCGAATCGTTTAATCAAAATCTCAAGGATTCTGACTTATTTTTTGACACGCGCAGTACTTTTAGCAAAAAATTGAAGGCTGTTTTCCTACAAAGTACACCAACTTAGACATACATACACTTCGTTTATGATTTTAAGTACTCGTCTTTTTTTTAATTTCTACTATAATACTATTTATACTACTAATATAACAAGATTTCAAGAATATTTCAACTTTAAAATTTTTGTATACATCCTTAGTACGTAGTCAAGTCGAATATAACTCCTCGATCTGGTCCCCCCATATTAAAATACATTCAGATTCAATCGAAAAAATTCAACACAAATTCTTAAGACACATTAATTTTAACCTCGGTATACCCATTGAAAACATAAATTATAATTACTTGATGAAAGAATTAAATTTACTAAGACTGTCAGATCGAATAATTATATCCGACTTAATATTAATGTTCAAAATTGTAAATGGTAGCATAGACAGTCCTGATCTAACTAAGCTCATTGAATTTCATATTCCCACGAGAACCACTCGTTCTAAAATCCTTTTTAAATGTAACAATAATCGGACTGAGTATACGAAACACTCACTTTTACCTAGGTTACATGAAGTTACTAATAGATATGCAGATGTGATAGATCTATTTAACTGCACGGAACATAGGTACAAGAAGGCTATGCTATCATATTTTTTTAACCACTATTAATTTTATTTGTATTATAGATTTTTGCATGTAAATGTATCTCTGGTGTCACTTCCCAATGTATCGTCACAATTAACTGTTAATACACTGTTTTACCATTACTAATATTTTGAATATGAATTTGTGACATGTAATTAATGCTTATGGCATATTTATGACGTTTGTATTAAATAAAGAAATTCTTTTTTATCTAATTTTATATAATTATTTTTTCTCTCTTACCATCTAAATTTTTCCAAAAATAATTTGTAAACTTTTATATTGTTATTTTAATTTGACTTGTATATTATTATTGTTACCTGTACCTAAATAAGGATATTGCGCATTTCTCTCATCTCTATATTTGTAAAATAATATTCTTATGTACATTCCTTCATTAATATTTGTATATGTTTTTATCTCCTGCAAGTCAATTCGTGAGAAATAGTTTGGATGAAGGTGGGTTCTCTAGTTAATAGAAATCTGAATCTGTATTTTCTCCCTAATAAAAAATAAATCCTTCATTTAATTAATTTGAGATATTTCGCAATTAATTAATACAAAATAATATATAGTATATTTGGAGCACGTTCCATAATGGAAGATACTCTCGGTATGGGCTTTGTGTAAGACCACCATTCAGATTTGAAAAGTTGCTGTGAAAAATAATATTCATAACGGTGTTTAACTTTTTTCAATTTTTCAATACATTACCAAATTTCTAATTCACTTTCCAAGACGCGTCGTCGTAAATCATTACAGATAATAAAATTACAAAAATAAACTGTATTATTTGAAGCGTACCTACTGTAATATAAAATTATTATATCCTTGCTGTAAATTTTTCACGGAAGTGAAAACGCTGAAAGAAAATTTCACTTATTTCCCATGACTTCCACATTTTCCAGGAAATCGAATAGAATATTTTATATTGGCGATCTCAGGTATAATATTATTACTTAAGCATTTCGCCTCCTTTAGATGTTATTGGTAAGGGTGATTTAATATTTAATCCAAATCAGTGCGAATAGACAGATTGAATAGCCCGAAAAGTGATGAATTTTGAATAACTTCTGAGTGGTTTAATCATAATTTAAGCAATTATTCTGATTAAAGCACCTCGTTTATATTAAATAAAGTTTAATTCCCCTGAGGCAAAACTAAAAACCAACTTTTGAAAATATTATACGTAGGTATTAGAGAAACAAGAAAACTCAGAAGGTTATTTTTTGGGGTATTATGCCGTGTTGCGCTTCTTCCTTCTTTAGCTAACGTTTCGGGATGTCCGCGATGTTGCTGTTGGCTAATGAACCGATATGTGTAGACAGTAGTAATGTGTGTGTTTTTAAAATTTTATATTTATTTATTTATTTATTTATTATTACATTTATTACATACAAGATATAACAATATAAAAGGAAGCTTTGACTGTCCAACTAGGAAGGTTTCCCGTTTTAGGACAGTCAAATTGGCAGGTTGCGTGTACATAATTTCACATTAATGGATTAAATAATAATTAACAATAATGGTACATATTGGGGGAGTTACTTAGATAATAGGTACAATATCAGATATAAGTTGTGTTATTCTAGGTATACATCAGTAATAAACAATAAAATCCAGGTAGGTACATGTAAAATATAAAATAAAATAAAAATATAACAATATAAATGTAAGAAAGAAAAATAAAAAAGTATTTTTTTAGGAAAATACAAATTAGCAGTAATAAACAATAAAATCCAGATAGATACATGTAAAATATAAAATTAAAATATAATATATAAATGTAAGAAAGAAAAATAAAAAAAAATTTTTTAGGAAAATACAAAATACAAAATCGAAGAAATCAACTCAGACTACGTTTTTTAATAATTTTTCGGAATCTGTCCTACCTAAGTCTAATAACCATTTTGTAAATTTATTACCGAAGGATGATAATTCACACAGTTTAAATTGAGAGAGGATTTTGTTGTATATTTTTGGTCCCAGGTATGAGAAAACTTTTTGATAAGCCGCAGTATTGCTTGTAGGAATAGAAAGGTCGTTTCTGCTCTTACTTCTGGTTTGATGATTATGATCGACTGTTATTGTTTTGTTTATATTTTTGTGGACGCAGATTGTTATTTTTTTTATGTAACACTGTCGAACATCAAGCACATTAAACTCCTTGAAGAGAGCGTCGCTCGAGTATCTGAAGGGTTTCTTCATAATGACGCGTAGAATGGATTTCTGTGCCTTCAGTAGCGGGTATAATATTGTTAATCCTGTTCCACCCCATCCAATGCAACCGTAGGTTATGACGGAGTTACAGAGCCCGTAGTATATTTTTTTAATGTCTTGAGTTTTTATAATTTCCCGCAATGCTATAAATATATAAATAAGCTTGCGCACTTTATTAGCTGTGTTTTCAATTTGTTGTTTCCATTTAAGGTGGTTATCCACTATTATACCTAAATATTTAATAGATTTAACACATTCAAGGGTTTCGCATTTACAAGTATGGTTATTATTTCCAAGGCTACACTTAATTTATGTATTGTGATATATATATATATATATATTTTGTAAATTAACCCCACCCAAGAGGCCTTGAGGGAAATAATTTCTTGTGTGAAGGAAAGGAAGAAGAGGAAGTTCTGGGAAGGAAGAAGGAATGAGGAATGAGGGGCGGGAAGAAATCTAGGGGTCAGTGTGTCCAGAAGTGATGGACATATATTATGAATCCATTTCTCCCGCTGTGGTGCAAGACGATCAGTCAAGAGAGATCATCTGGAGGAGGTCATCCAAGAGGAGGTATCTCCAAACCGAATTCTCCTGATCCGGTCCACCACGCAGCTGGTGGTCAGGCGCATCTACCGCCAACACCTGGACACCCGACCCACGCCATCCGATGAATCCGGGCACCTCTGCTAAGTTACCAAACTTAGGAAACCACTTGGGGTGATCTGTGACAGATATGTTGGTTATTTAATAAATGGTTCCCGGAGCGGCGGTACCTATACCCGCCTCCCAAATAGAAAGTAGAGGTGATACCGCGTTAATTTTTTTAAGGCCGGTATTTCAGCCTAATAATTTGTAAAATTAAGGTGGGGGCGAACAAGACTGAACAGGTCTGCAGGTAGTCGCTGTAGCTTAGTCGCTAGAGATGGTATTTCTTCATCTATTCCAGGGTTTCCCAAACTGTGTTCCGCGGAACCCTAGGGTTCCGCCGAACCTGTACAGGGGTTCCGCGACAATTTGTCGGAAGAATTTAATTTAATAAAACATACACATATTCATATTTCAACAATACTGATATTATTCTCATTATTTGTATAAATATTTCACAAAACTTCTTAATTAGGTAGGTACTAGATCCTTCCAGATAGAGAGACTAAGCTTTACGTACCTAAGGTGGTTATGGTGTAATCGCAGTAAACCTTCATTTTACATACCTACTAATCAAAATCTCCGAAATTTATTACTGCGCTGTATACGATGTGTGCTAGTGCAGGAACAGGCTCGACGCCACACCAGATATTAGAATTCAACTTCCCAATATTATGCCTGATATCAAGAAGATATGCGATTCAAGGACTCAAAATCATCAATGTCATTAATTGTTTTATTAATTCCATTTTTTGCTGTTGTTTATATTAACTTTTTTTTATAATCCATTTTTTTGTTGTTTATTTTCAATTTTTTTATTGTTTATATTCCATTTTTTGTTGCTTATATTCCATTTTTTGTTGTTTATATTCCATTTTGTGTTTTTCATATTCCATTTTTTGTTGTTTATTTTCCATTTTTTGTTGTTGTTTACATTGCATTTTTTTTGTTTGTAGGTATTCCATTTTTTATACATATATTGTTGATATACTTAATAAGTATTGTGTAATAACTTTAAAAAAATATATTATTAGGAATTAACCAATCCAAAAAATGAGCCAGGTGTTCCGTTAAAATTTAAGGGTTTGCAAAGTGTTCCATTGCAGAAAAAGTTGATTACTCCTTGCATTCTCTCAATATTTTGTTGATTATATGATATTATTTTGTCTAGGCCGGGGAGTTAAATATGAGTATTTTAGCGGTTACCAGACGTCATGCTCCCTCCGTTAAACCCAAAGATATTGAAATATAAATAGATGTGCTCTCTGCAGTTTTTACTAGGTGGGACTGCGCTTCCGGGTGTCGCCAATATTGTTTACCAATTAATAAATAAACTAAATGAACGAATAATTAACGAATGAACCAAACAAATGTTAAACTAAATGAACGAATTCTTTCCGTATTCAAACTATATTGTTAACCAATACTAATGCACACTAGACATGGGCAGATTCATTCCCAGGAGAGAATCGATTCAGTCTGATTCCCTCGGCTTTTTGAATTGATTCCTTTTATTCAATCCTTTAATTCAATTAATTCCAAAAAAAAAAAAAAAACCTTCGTTTATATGTATGTATACATAGATATATTATCTAATGCGCAGTTTTCACTTCAGAAAACTAAAGAAGTAGACGTGAGTAGGGAGGCTACGAAGCACCGCACAAAGAGGAGACCGAAAGGCTACAAAGAACCGCAAAAAGAGGAGACCGATAATACTATCTCATTCTCTCGCAGACTACATCCTTTTGATGCATCTGTTTGCCTATTTTTAGTGTCGTTATTTTTCGTTTCATCGAGTTTCAAATCACAACGGTGCTAAGGAAGTTTTCACTTCGCAAAGCACTCTTCTTAGGGTGAATTATGTTGTTCTGAAAAATTGTAGGTACTAAAAACGACTCGCGACGGGGTTAACGAAATATTTCAATGCGTACTTAGATATTATTTTGCCAAAAAGGCAAAATAATATCTAGGCTAGCAATTAAATCTTAAAATTGAACAGTTTTTGTGGTTAACTCCTAAAGTTTTACTATTTTTTATTTATTTATTAAACTTAAAATCGTTCCACTTCACGTGATCTAAACTTCCCATACCCTCAACCTCGCAAAATATCCCAATTGTGGTTGCCATAGTTTCATTAGCTCCAGACGGGAGCAGTTGGGACTTGTGCGGTATTCACAAAAAAAAATACTATTATACACCTGGATCACTCAAACATATATTTTTAAATGCACCTACCTCAATGGTGAAGTTAAAACCAAGCGCCGAATAAAAACTAATTAAAAGTCTGGGCGACACGCGTCATATAATTTATTACAAAAATAAAATCGATTATCATTTATCAGTATCACGGTTCGACAGCGACTGATGCATATAAATATAATATACTAACCCCGACTGATGTTTTGTTTACGGCTAGGTAAACAGATACCATAAAAAACAATAATATAAATAAACATCGTTTTGTTTCTACACGCATTGCATAATTTACGCACGTGTGAGGGAGATGTAGCATTGGCTTTCGCTTTTTAGTCTTTTTATTAACATTCAGGGTCCGAAGTGGGAAGTTTCGCCGTAAGATGACGGCTTGGCCGCGCGGGGACCAACGACGAACCGATTTTCTGCGGGCATCAAGAAATGAATTAGGAACTTCTGACTAATAAAGTGTCTTTTGTCTTGCTGTGACTTGAATAACTTGCATTCCGCGGACCGGCTGGATAGACTCGACACGTGTGACCCGGGGGGACCCGTGGGACTACAACGTCACAAATGAATAAGAAATAAATGTTTTGATTCCTTGAATAAGTGAAACAGAGATTGGGGTTGCGGATTGAGCGTTACAGTCCGCGCAGACTTGTAGGAACGATTCCTCATTCCTCCGTGACTATGACAATAGCGGGACTGGCGGGACGACTGTGAAACAGACGCGGCACTCGGAGCTCAGAATTATTTGACTCGCTTGGCGGTTTTGTCACTTGGATTGGGACGGGGACTCTGGCCTACGGGGTTTTTTGTAGGTATAAGATTTACTGCGCGGGATACTACACAGTACACGTGATAGGCAATTTCGCGGCGCGCATCGCCTGTAGTAGGTGTACCTATCCGCGCAACAAATATCCAGAATAATATTTAATTTAATTCCTACGAAACACTACAATATTTAGTAGAGTACATTATTATTTTCTTACCTCAATATAACATGAAATATTTAACAGTAAAATAAATTAATCGAAATAAAAATAAATATGGTGCTGTTAAAAAATCGTAAGATGCAAGGCCAAGGGTAAGGAATATTGATTTAATTCCTTTTGAAAATGAGAATCAGATCGAGTGTGTTACAAAATTGAATTTATTCATTTAATTCATTCATTCAATTTTGCCCACGTCTAATGCACACCTTCAAAAAATCAACGAAATGAAAAAATTCTTTTGTATGCAAACTACTCTAATTAGGTCGTAGTCCGCCGACAGTTGCGCGGACATCATAGCGTATCTCTTTTGTATTTGAATATCTTTGGTTAAGGCGATCCACTAGTTCACTACTGTGCCGTGGACAGTAGTTCTTCGGTGGACGCCATAGGAGTCACTTTGAATAACCGAATTCGTCGACTAGCGGCCGTATTGTAAAATATCAACGCGAAAATGCATATTTTATTTTATTTTGGGAAGATTGGGTGTAAATATCAACTTTTTTTGCGATTATTATAAAATAAACTGAATTTGCCACATTACACAATAAAACCATATCCGAAAAGGGATTTATAAATAGGAGAGTTTGGACTTGAAAGTGTGTTTTTTGGACCTTATACTTTATTTTTTTATAGGCTTATTAAAAGACTTATAAAAAAATGACCGATATTTTTAAGGGTCAAGGTATGTTCTACACGCAGTATTTAATTGAAGCATCTACAATACTTCTAAGCGATCAAATTTTCAAAACAAAAACATATGATTTTGCATTATTTACTATGACTTCATCTTAAACCATATATTTATGAGTAAGAACTTACCACTTACCATAACAGCGAATGATGGACAAATAGTCGTGATGTAATTTTGTACTCGTCGATCGGCATCTTTCTAAGCATTCCAAAATTCTCCTTATTTTTCCAACTCACATGATTTATTATATGTGATGATTATTTACAGCAGTTTCAATGTTGTATAATTCAAAGTGATTCAATTTCAAAACGCCAATTTAACATTTTCTGGAAATGACCTCTCTCTGTGCCTTGGTAAAATAAATTTTATTGTATCACATTTATCTTTTTACAAAAAATGTTCTTCATTTCATCTCACCTTAGAAATCGCAAGGTCCACTTTATCATGCTGTCATTTCTTTATGGGACCTCTCTCATTATTGAAACAATAAAAATCCCTTCATAAAACTAAGCAATTCGCATTTATAAAAGTACTTTTTTTTGTCTGAGTACCGCACAAGATTCCCAACTGCTCCCTTTTGAAGTCAGTGGGACTACAGCAACCCTAATTAGGGTATGTTGTGAGTCTGAAGGTGGTGGGGAGGGGAAGGAGAAGGTAAAAGGAAGGTTGGGGATGTACCTGGATATTCAGATCTGGTCACAAAACAGGGCTGAAGCCATTTCAATTAAGCTACGTTTAGATTCGGAATTGTGGCCTTGTAGTATCTTCCACTCTGGAACGCGCCGCAAATATACCATACAATATTTGAAATGGATACATTTTGAAATAATACAAATCAATCGAACAAAATTTACTCGTGCACGCCGGGAATCAAACCCGCGACCTTCGGATTGGTAATCGAGAGACTTACCCCTTATTTTACTAAGGAAAGCCGATTATGGACCTAATGGTAAAGTGTGTAGTTGTTTTGAATTTTGGTAATCTTTTATTAAATAACTAGCTGGTACCCGGCATGCGTTGCTATGCCATTTAATATAGAAATTGTTTTTCCCTGCGTGTCCTTTCCCATTCGTCCCGTTCCCCTTCCGCCCCCCCATTCCTCTCCCGCATCATCTTCCACCAGACAATAACGAACACAACAAAAAAATAATTATCCAATTTTGTGCATTCGTTCGAAAATTATGCGCGTACATACATTTCGGCGAATCATTTTTATACAAATTTCATAATGCCAGAGCTAACCAGTAGTTTTATACAAACCTTGTCTTGACAATAACGAAGACAACAAAAAAGAATAATCCAATTTGGTGCGGTCGTTCGGAAGTTATGCGCGTACATACATTTTGGCGATTCATTTTTATTTATATAGAAGATAGATAGAAGACGATAGATAGATAGATAGATAGATAGATAGATAGATAGATAGAAGATAGATAGATAGATAGATAGATAGATAGATAGATAGATAGATAGATTTTATAATATTAGCTTGAGTGGTGCAAAATTATATAAAAATGGAAAAGCTTTCATGTTTTCTTAAATAGGTTTCTCTCAAGTATGATTATTGGTACAAATTCGAGCGAGCCTTGTCCTTAACAACCCCTATAACTTAAACAGTTTACAAGTATTTCAAAGGGATTAATTCTCCCCCGGTCCTATCATCTCTGCAAAGGTATTATTATTTAATTTATTTAATTATTGAATTTCACGCCCGGCTGGGCTTTTACATGCATTTTTTTTTTACAAAGAACATCTAAATTTAAATAAGCATAACAAAATTTTAAAAAACAAAAAAACAAATACATAAACAAAACAAAAACAAAATCAAAATCATAACCAAATCTAAAACAAAAATACAATAAAAAACAAATTGAAATAAAAACAAAATACTCCACCATGCAAGATGGAAAAAGATGTAGACTGAGAAAAGTAAAGTACACGTGAAATGATTCGAAGCAGAGCTATTCAGTTGGATTAATTAAATTTGTTGTTCTTCTTTTAGATATAAATTCTACTAAGACTTGTTTGTATTTAGTGAATGATGTGTTAAATATATCAACAACATCTTTATAGTCATTACCCAAATTTTGTATACGGCGAACGGGGGTATACAATTGTGATTCTGTGTTGGAGTTGTCACAATAGAATGGTAGATACTGCCTCGATGTTGAATTGCGAGGTATATGGAAGGAAATCAAGTTTAATAGTTCAGGGCTGTCAATTACTGAATTTATGATTTTATTTAAACATGTTAGGTCATATACTATTCTGCGTTCGGACAATTTTAATAAATTAAGTTGACATAGTAGATAATCATAGTTGATACATTCACTTGTGATACCCATTCTGAAATTAATATATCTTAAGAATTTATTTTGAATTCTTTCTATCGTGAGTGAATGCTTAGCATAACTAGGTGCCCATACTGTCGAGTTGTACTCGATTTGACTCCTTACCAATGACATGTACAAATTTTTAATGGTTTGAATATTTTTAAATTGACTGCAAATTCTTATTACGAAACCCAACATTTTCAAAGCTTTATTTGATGTAATTTCAATATGATTTATAAATTTCAGTTTTTGATCAAAGTTTACACCTAAATCATTCACCTCGGTTACAGCTGTTAGCACTACATCATTAATGGAGTACTCATAAATTATTGGATTTTTTATTCTATGAAATCTCATAATAAGACATTTACTTAAATTTAGTTGTAGATAGTTCTCTTGGCACCAAACAAAAAGTTTAAACAAATTATTAGACAATGTTTGACAGTCATTAATATTTCTTATAGCTTTATATATTTTCATATCGTCCGCAAACATTAAAACTTGGACATCGTTGAAAATAGTAAGAACATCATTCACAAATATCAAAAATAAAATTGGTCCCAAATGTGACCCTTGTGGAACGCCGCTGGTAGCGATAAATTTATATGAAGTAAAGCCTTCAATTTTAACGGCTAATTGCCTGTTACTTAAATAACTTTTAAACCACTCGTATAAATACCCTACTATTCCTAATTTGTGAAGTTTTTTTAACAAGAGATCATGATTAACCCTGTCAAATGCTTTGCTGAAATCGGTATAGACTGAATCAACTTGTAACTTCTTAGACATGGATTCGGATATATAGTTTTGGTAAATTAAAAGATTAGACAAGGTAGATTTTCCTGAAGTGAAACCATGTTGGTTAGGTAAAATTAGTGGCTTGATACAGTGGATGATTTTGTTTAAAATAAGTTTCTCAAATAATTTTGGGATGGTTGATAAAAGGCAGATCGGTCTATAATTGCTCACCTCGTTTTTGTCTCCTTTTTTAAATATCGGGGTGAGGAAACTGTATTTCCATTTTTCAGGAAAATTTCCAGTTTGTAACGACTGGTTGAAAAGAAAATGTAGTGGATATGCAAGAGTGGTGGCGCAATTCTTTAGGAAAACAGGTGGGATATTATCAGGACCACCGCTCTTACTTTGATCCAGTTGTTTTAGCTGAGTCAGTACATCGTTATATTCAATTATTACATTAGATAAATTTAAATAATGATCCGAGGAAAAAGTTGACGAGCAATCTTTGAATGTTGTTGGGTCATGGATATAAACACTTTTAAAAAAGTCTGCAAATAGGTGAGCTACGTTTTGAGTGTCGTTGGCTCTTTTTCTTTCGTAACACATGTTAGAGGGTACACTAACGTCGTCATTTTTCAAAGACTTTGTGAAATTCCAAAAATGTTTTATGTCACCATTTATTGAATTTTCTACTTTATTTATATAATTATTGTAGCAGATTTTTGACAATTTTTTGCATTCTTTTCTTATTTTACTGAACTCTGTATAATTTGGAAGGGATCCCTCTTCTTTATATTTTTTATGTAAATTTTTTTTTTTAGCTATTAGTTGGATTAATTCCTTACTGAACCATTTTGGATGCTTTGATTCTTTATATTCAATTAATGGTATACAGTCTACGATAATGGCATTTATTTTGGAATAAAATGAATCTATGTTAGAGCTCACATCGCTTTCCTCGAGAAACGACCAATCCACTTTGCTGAGATGTTCATTAATTTCATCGTAATTGGCATTTTTAAAGTTATAACTAGAACTTGTTAGTTTAATACTTCTTTTTACATTGTTAGGAATTATTACTGACAGTGGAGGATGATGATTGTCTATGGGAAGGATGGATTCTGATGCTTTACTAACTACTATGTCCTCTTCATTTGAAAAAACAAGATCTAGTAGGCGATTACTCAAATTATGCACATTATTAAATTGGGTGAGATTCAGAAATATTGACATGTCTAGGATTTCCCTTTCGCATAATGTTATTGATTGGGAATCAATACAGTTGAAATCACAATTTGGAAGATTGTAATCACCAAAAATGATGAATTTATGTTTTTTATATTTTGATTTTAAAAGTTCAACATCTTCCGAATGTTTTTTATACATAGATATATTAGCTGAGGGAGGAATATACACACAACCAATGACGTAATTTTGATTTTTATCATTTACCACAATGAAAATTTGTTCAACATCACGATTTTTAGTTTTTAACACTTTTGAGGACATTTTTTTGCAGACTGCTATTAGAACCCCTCCACCTCTGGATCTGGAACTAGTGTTGATACTTCTGTCGAGCCGGTAGACCTGATGAAAGGGTAGACCGAGCTCCGCTGAGTGAATCGACGGTTCTAGCCAGGTTTCCGTAAGAGTGATGACATCGTGTGAAATAATTGGGGCATTTATCCTAAATTCATTCAGCTTTGTCCTTAAACCTCTGACGTTCTGGTAGTAGAGTCTTCTCGATGACGGCTTGACGAGTTTTTTGGAAGTGAATAAACTATTTTGGGTGTTGAATTTATGTACTTTATAGTTAAATTGGTTTCTCCGTTGTTTTGCCTATTTTCCAGCTCCTTCCACAAACTTGTAATTTGTTGACGTTGCAGTACGGTTAGGTCATGTTTTATTTTAATAGTATTTTTATCCAGAGGTATTGTTTTTTTCAATAGCACAAGTTTGGCTTGGTTCGAATCTGAAAGTACAATCTTGATAGGGCGAGTTTTATCAGCATTTTTTCGTCCCAACCTATATATTTGTAGGTGGGTGGTGTCAATATTGTCCACTTTATGGAGTATATTGGAAACTTGACTCCGATCTTCATTTATGCAGTCCGATTGTAATGTAGCCGTGCTCTCAGGAACGTTGAACATTATTATATTATTGGCACGTATTTTTCTCTCCTCCATTTCAGCTATTGTTTCTGATATTCCAGAAACGTCCGCACTGGTAATTGAAGGAAGCTGAGGATGCGGTGGTTGGCTTTTGTAAGCGTTCAGCTCACCTTCGAGAGTTGCCATTCTGGCAGCCATACCGGCAATCGTTCCCAGTATTTCATTAGTCTTTGGGATTATTTTTGCTATGTGTTCTTTAGTAAATTTACTGTTGGGGTCCATTACCATGTTAGTAAGTATATTTACGGCATCTTTGGCCACTTTTATATACGCTTGAGAATCCATTTTGTGTAATAATATTTATTTTATGGTTAAAAAAAAATAAAGTAAAAGCTTCTGAAAGATGTGTAAAAAAAACTTTAAGAAAGTGTAGGATTCGAACTGACTTGCTTCAGATATCTCCAAGAAAAAAAAAAAAACTAGAATGTGCAGGATTCGAACTGACTTTGCCTTCAGATATGGAGCTATTTCAGTTACCGCTCTGTCCCCTTAGCTGTTGACTGTCTATGACGTAGCGTGGAATACGATTATATTAATTATGAAATATTATAATGCCCCGGTGATATGTTTAAACCGGGCAAATAAATTAATCCCTTTGTCAGGCTGACATGACACCATAAAACTTTAATAAATGGGGTGGGTTAATTTTGTATTTTCGGTATTATATTTTTCAATTTGGGAGATGGGTGTGGGTACCGCCGATCCAGGAATTTATTGGATAAACAAAACCTCTGCAATACGTAGTTCACTCCGTTTGGTGACCTATACGGGGTGCTCGGGTTCGTGGGAGGGTTATCCAGGACTTGGAAGCGAATGCGCCTGCCCATTGAGTGCCCATGGGTGGCAGGTCGGATTTGGACACACTAGTTGAGAGAGCAGACGTTGAGAGAGCAGGACGTTCTCGACCCATAGACTTGCACTGGAGTGGGAGGGATGGATGCATACGTCCGTTGCTCCAGGACACACCGACCCCTAAATTTCTACCCACCCTACTTGCCATTTTTTTCCAAGATCTTCTTCTTCTTCCTTTTTTTAGAAAAAAAACCCTCCACACGGAATCCTCAAAGACGCATCGGCCCCGAGGAAAATTATGTGAGCGGGATGGATTTATATACGTCCGTTACCCCTGGACGCACTGATTCCCAGATTCCTACCCACCCCTCTTGCCCTTTTCTTTCCCAGACCTTCTTCTCTTTCCTTTTCTTATTAAAAACCCTCCACACAGCATCCTCAAAGCCACACAGGCCGCAAGGGATATTATTTTCGTTAGAGCCTTTTGCGTGGAGCTAATGTAAAAAATAAATTATTATTTACGGGTTACAAAGCAGTAGTAATAGGTGAGTTTTGTGAGATGTTTTAAAAGACAACTAAAAGTTTTTAAAAATACTAAAAGGTTTCCGCGTAGGAGTGAATGAAACAAAAAATATATTCTTACTGAAGAAGTTCTGTGCTCTATCTGCACAAAAATTCTAAAACTACAGCTCTCCACCGTTTTTTAGCATAGTTTTCATTTAAATTCAAGCACTTTGACCAATTTGCAAATTCGTTCTGCATAATGCTTGGCCACTTTTCACATCTGTCGAAGATATTTATCGTCTTCGAAGTGCTGGGTACCAGTTCCAAGTCACTCCTTCATGTGAGCGATAATATGGAAATCATCCCCCGTCTCCCGTCCCCCATTTGGCTCGCACTTGGCTCCATGAAGTGGTTCGGGGCTCAGAACTTCTATGACGATGAAGATCTTCGAAATCATAAATATTCCAAACCACCCTCTTCGAAATGGTGTGACAGGTGTTAAAAGCTATAAATTAGTACAGTTAGTGATATCTGTAGTTTCTTTATATAAGTTGATTGCCTACAAATCATATTTCGTTAATACAGGTTACTACAGCCCGAGCAGGTGGCGCTAATGGTCTTGTTGACATTTGAAATGACAAAGCATTTTGTTTCTCTGGTAGGGATCACTTTTAATATAAAAATGAGAGCTCAGTTTATCTGTCCTTCCTTTTTTACTGAGGATCTTACGAATAACAACAAGGTTGTTTTTGCCTTCAGCTACAAACGGGGAACCGGCCTCGAAAGTAGTTGTGTCTCTATAATATTGTAGCATGTTTTAAGTGTTTCTTTGATCATGTTTTAAAACTAAAAAAAGTTGTAAATAAATAAAATTTCTCAGAATGTTTTTAAATTAAAAAAGGACCCGCACAAAATCCCTAGCTGGCTACATCCCGGCTGGCTACAATCCCAAGAAATTTTAAATTATTTTTCAGCTATTACGATTACCAATATCAACAAATTGACTATGAAACAAAATTTTTGTATCTTCGTGAAAGAAACTTATGTTCGTCTACGGATTGCTTAGAGCCAGCGAAATGAAGTGGCTAAACACCCTCTAAATGTGGTGCTGGAGAAAAATGTTCCGGATTCCATTAACAGTTAGACAGCCTGGCGCATTAATATATCTGTTCCGGAAGAGCTAATATTTACAATAGGCTTTCAAGAATCTGCCTTCAACGTATTTTAAGATACTTTAAACACATTGCTTGCAAAATTGAGGTCTCCAACTTGGAGAAATTCACAGTCACTGGCAAAATATTTGGTAGGAGAAGTAGAGAAAGGTCACTAATTCGCTGGAATGACTAAGCATTGTCCGACACGTCCGTGACCTTGGCTCTCCACGCAGCGCAGAACTAGGATTGGAAGAGCCTTTTCAACCATTGAAATTGGAATGGGGGTCACGATCCTCAGCAATGAGGGCCGACTAAAGAAAAATATGGATTGTATATGATTTTAAACTAAATAACTAGTCTGTCCACCTATTCACACCGTTTCCTCGCAGGTCTCTCGGTCCTGCTTTATTCACATCATATACCCTTTGTATTATTCATATTCATACTTCGTCTCATGCATACTGTTTGGTTTTGAAATAATAAAATGCGTAGTTCCTACCGGAATGTCATTTATCCATCCTACCTTCCCCCAACCAATGTCACCTTGCTGAAGAAAGCAAGAACAATAAAAACCAGTGCATTGTGAGATGACTTGTGACATTTGTAGCAACTAGTTGAGTTTGTTATGTGTTCGCCTTTGAATTTGGTAAGTGCCTTGGTTTTCCTCACTTCCTTGCTTTCCATAATTTTACCAGACATATATTCATCCAACTTCAAACAATCTCATTTTCGTTTTCCATTTACAGTCCATTTTCGCCAGTTGCATTTGTGGCTGTAATTTCGAAACAGTCTCGGATGCAATACATACCCTTTTCTCATTCTGACTCAATTGGAGTCATATTCTTCTGCCATTCACATTAGCTTCATGTATAATTCTCCTTACAATTCTTTCAACTGTCCAGAGCCCAGATTTAATTATTGCAAATGGAAGCCAAATGATTAAACACATAGTCTTTCATTTTGGTCAGACATTTTGCCATTCTTAATTAGCACACTGTTAAACGTAAACTCAAAGTTAATTAAGAATCTGATTGTTCGTGTCTTCTTCATATTGGAACAGTCTTTCTCTTTTATTTAACTAATTATAAAACATCTCAAATAGAAACAGTGTTGATTTAACAACTACATTATAGAAGGTTCCAGAAGCGTAAATCTTGAAATAATATCTGTCTTTCTCGAGAATAATTTTGGTGGGCAATCTTCTTTAATGTTCCATTCGTCCGCCTTTCATGGCCTCTCAAATTCGCAGTTAATAATTGATAAGGCGCAATCTACTAATGATTTTTCCTTCTTGAATTCATCTTGGAAACTCGCTATCATTTATAGAATTCGAAGAAAGGTCTTGATTGATATTTCGTGACAAAAGATATTCAACAATATTTAAATTGACATTTTAATTACTTTCAATAAAGATCTCCCAATTACCGATTAAGTTTTTATCATTAAATTCTGATGTAAAAATATCATGATTTCTGACAAAGTAAATCTGAATTACTTAATGAGATTTTATTAATAAATTCTTCTTCTTTGTGTGCCGTATCAGGTCCGCCCGACGTTGGCGATCACTCTTGAAAATGTCTGTCTGTCTTGCGCTGCCCGGAATAGCTCCTCCACACTTCTAATGCTGGTCCACTCTCGTATATTTCGCAGCCCAGACATTTGTCTCCTACCAGGCCCACGGCGACTCTCTATCTTGCCTTTCAACATTAAATGGAGCAAGTGATACTTCTCCCCTCGAAGTATATGACCCAGATATGAAATTTTCCTGATTTTTATTTATGTAAGCAATTCTCTATCTGCTCTAGCCCGCCTGAGAATTTTTGTGCTTTTCATTTCAAAAGCCTCTAACCTGTTCATTAATAAGTTAATGAAACAATATTACTTTGTTTGAACCACCATATTTAATTTAAATAAAGCCGACCGGTTTCGGAATAACTATTTATTAATAAACGATTTTCGTATATTATTAGGTTTTGAAGTAGGAGTAGAGGCGTGACTAGGGATGCCATTTTGTTCGTTTGGTTCCATGACAGTTGATCCACCGACAGTTGCTCCACCGGCTCACTTATATACATTATGCGGTCGGTTAAGGGAAACACGGTACACTTTATTACACAAAATATAACTAAGTGACCCCGAAGGGATGTGCAGAGAGGATGTACCGCCGAATAACAAAGAATAAAACATATTTTCATTTAAATGCATCAAGGAAAACTCGACTAAAAATCGACTCTGGTCTGAAAGTCGCTCCCGCTGTCTTTTAAACTGCGCAACGGATCCTCATGCGGTTTTCACCAATAGATGATTCATGAGGAAGTTTTATGTATATAATTTGTCAAAGTTTTGTGTAAATTGGTTGAAATATATAATATATAAAGGGAGCGGGCTGGCAAGTGGGCGGTGTGGATTTGATATGTATGCAAATTAACAGATGGCGTTGGTTATAAAGGTTGGGTAATAGCGTTGTCACTATATGTGTTTCGTTAGCCTCAGCAACGTGTGTCCGGGTCAGCTAGTTTATTTACAAGTTAAATAATAAAATGTTACCCAATTGTATGTAAAAGTATTATTTGTGTTGTTCATGGCTACCACACGAGAAGATGCTATGATTTTACGCCAACGATTATAAATTTATCGGAACACTAAATAATATTATTTATTATAAGAGTTTCAAAATGTTCAATGAACTCCTTTTAAATGTAAATGAAACCCTTGCAATTTTCGAGGATTACGTCTCAAATCTAAAAGAATGATGTCAAAATTTTAGTACTTCAAAGTATGAAATTCAAATTTTAATACTTAAAAGTGATGCAGTTCTAAGTAAAGCAAAACATTTGATTTTGGTTTGAAAAGTATCTACATTTTTTAAAAGTATTTTAGAAGTTTTAATTAAATTCTGCGAGTAGAACACATATTTACCTTTGAAATAAATGGGTAATTTTTTGGATAGTCTTTCTATAGCAGTGGTTCCCAACCTTTTTTTGACCAGGGACCACTATGACATGTATTCGTTCTCACAGGGACCACAAGGTAAAATTATGACTATTTACGTAATTAAACGCGTCCTTGCAATTACTATCATTTTGCAATTCAATGTGCTCTTCTCGGACCTCTCCATCATTAATACCAAAAGCGTTACGAATCATCTTTTGGATAACTTTCGATTCGGTTTTTGTGGTAAATGACGTTTCGTGGACCAAGTTTTAGCTTTTGGATAGCTTTTGATTCGGTTTTTGTGGTAAATGAATAAATGTTTCGTGGACCACATTTTAGACCTCGCGGACTACCTGCGGTCCACGGACACCGGTTGGGAACCACTGTTCTATGAGCTGAGAAAAAAATGTGAAAATCTTCTACTGACGAACCCCCTTTCAGTTACGGTTTTATGTGACAATGTGAAAAATTAAAATATTTAGAAAATGATCGTAAAACATTAAAATATTTGTGCCTGAGCTTTGCAAAATAATAAAAAGAATGCTTTTTGGCGTAGTTTTTCGTGAATAAATCTAAACAGGCGGCTGTTATTAAGCGGGAATTTCAACCTTATCGCCATCTACATAAGGAGTGTTATTGTTATCGACCTGATCCCGAATTTTACACGAAGTTTTTTCGTCATTTGTTTTTGGGGTGTTATGGCGTGTTGCGCTACCTCCTTCAAGGCAGATCCGATAGATGTGTAGATAAGAAGCACGTAGCGCAACACGGCATAACACCCCAAAAACCAGTAACGAAAATACTTTTTGCCGTGAAAATCTTAAAACGTATCTTTACACGAAGTGTTTCATCGCCTTAAGTAATACTCTTATTGTACATATGTATAAGTTAAGTTTACAAAAATATTCGGGTAGAAAAACTAGTTTGCCTATTTCTAGAAAAATTGTCAAACGTTCATAGAGATAAGTAATACTATTGAGGGAAATTGTGCATCCTTCCATGTATAATGTTGTTAGTTACATGGTACAACATGTTTATTTTGAATTATTACGGAGCTAATTTGAGTACTTACAATTCCCCAGAGTGATTCCCATACTATCATAATATTATACTCAGCACATTACAGTACGCAGTAGATTGTTTATTCACTTTATCTCTCAATGAAGCGCTTATTTTCTTTAATTTGTGAAATCGAAGGAATATGTTTATATTACTAAACAGTTAAAATATTAGTCATCTAAACCGATTTGAAGAAAAACTGATGTCGCCAATTTAAAAGAGAAATTTAGATTGCCAATGAAATAATTAATTATTTTTTTACATTAGTTCCACAAATACACCACTGAGGATAAAGTTTCTTCAGAGCCTATGTCATCTTTGGTTTGTTGTGTGGAGTCTTTTTTGAAAAAGTAAGGCGAGGAAGTTCCTTCTTCGAAGAATGGGGTCAATGTGTGCAGGAGCAACGAACGAATGAATCCATTCTTCCCATACCGGTGCAAGGCAATGTGTCTAGAGCAATAGTTGTTCACCTTGTCGGAGGTGCTGACCCCCACCAGTTTCCTGGTGGGGGTCAGCAATCCTTCTTAACCCTCGACCCGTCGCGTGGGGTCTTTAAAAGCCCAGGTTTTACAGAAATGCTAATTATGTTAATTTTAAATGTTCCCACTAATTTCTTACTTTAGGTAGCTTCCTAAAAGGGACTATACTTGACGCAAGCGCCGAGAAAACTTAGTTTGCGCATGTGCGATGTGAGATACAGACTTGTGTTTCGGCGTGAGGCTAAAAAAATCAACAAAATACCACGAAAAATCAAGTTTATATGTTTTTTTTTATTGTATTTTGTTGATTTTTTTGTTGTAATAATAATAAGTCTATATCAACCTCAAATAGTTATGAGTTTGATGGAAATTGGTTAGATTTTTTTTTTAAATTTTCAATTAGAAATATGATTCAAAATTTCAAACAAATGTTCCTTGTTGATTTTTAAGGTCTTGCATTGAAAATAAATAACTAATTTTTAATATTTCTTTTTATTTCAAAGCAATCATTATCACCTGACTGTAATCAGTTAAAATAACATATAAAATGAATGCTACAACAAAAATTTAATCATATTTATTTTTGGGGTCCTAAGCGACCCCACGCGACACCTCGCGTTACAAAAAAGGTGCGACGGGCGGAGGGTTAATTGGAAATCAAACAGAATCATATGAGTCGGGGGTGTGTCTTGACCTCCGCCAAACCCGCGAGACTGACTCATCGAACCCCTGGGGTTCGATTGAACCCAGGTTAAGAACCACTGTCCAGAGAGTCGGGTTGCAGAGTTCAAAAGGTCTCGGTTAACGAGTTGCCACGTAGAAGGTGGATGAACGTATCCGCCGCCAAGACCTAGACAAACCTAATCCCCTGAACAAAACAAATGTCACTAAACGTAGCGAACGACTAGGGGAGACCTACGGAAGGGGTGTTGGTTAAATGCAGATGAGAAATTAAAAAAAAAAAAATCATATTCATACGAAGCAGGAAAACATTGTCCTTATTTCAGGCCCTCAGACATCTTCACACCATATTTTAATTCAGTGGTTTAGACAGAGTACTCTTATACCAGTAGAATTACACCAGAGTACAACTGTCAAGTAAAAATAGACAGTCAGCTATACGGACCGATCGATGTCGTCTTAATCAGTTTGGGATCGAGTCGCCTCCAGCACTTCTATCTGCAATTAGATTTAATTCCATTTCCTACTTTTACGTAATCTTTGGTTATACGATTGCTTACTTAGCTATCGACCATCTTTCCGGGAAAAGGGATTTACGTTTATTTGAACGTTTATTACGTTTAAAATAACAGTGTCCATCTTAAGAGTTGTCGATATTTATTGCTTGTATATCTATTACCTTTTCCTTATTTTTATTTATAAATCTTTGGAATACTTCGATGACCTTCGTGGTCGAGGGGTAAGGCTTTCGACTAGCAATCAGTGTTCAAATCCCGGCGTGCACAAATAGATTATTAAATAAATTTGTATTATTTCAATCATTTAAAATAATGTAACGTATATTTACGCCACTTTGCATAGTGGAATATACTCTCTGTATCGCCCCGGTGTAAGACCATATTTCAGAATTGAAAAGTAGCTTGAAACAGCTTTAGACGTGTTTGGTGTTGAATAGCCAGGTACTCCCCCACATTTTCCTTCCCATCCACTTCCCCACTACCATAATCCTCACAAACTAATTTAACTGGGGATGCCATCTCTGACTCCAGACGGAAGCAGTTGGGACTCTTGTGCGATATTCACAAAAAAAATTAAATTCCGTTGCCTTAAGTCAAAAGTTTAATTAGTAGATAACTGAAAAAAATATGAAGAGTTAATGCTTTATTAATTCCCATAATTTGTCACCTAAAGAATGTTATTATAATTACAGCCAAGTAACACATAATCTCTGTAGCTGAGCGGTTATGTTATTACTCGTACGTAAGTGGCCCTTCAAGACCAAAGATATGAAATAAAGAAAAATGTCACGTCAAAATTGCTTAAGTTACCAGATCTGAGTAGCTAGAGACTTCCAAATCTTCCTCTCCAACCTCAAAGCCTTATTTAAGTGGGAAAGCCATAGCCTTACTGGCTCCGGGAGATTGTAATTCTTGTACGGTATCACATAAAAAATTGAGGAAATACAAATAATGTGCAAGGAAAGACAATGCTTGAAATGTACGGAGGCCACAAGAAGTACTAGCTAGCGACTGCTAAAGGCGTCAAGTCAAAACATTAGATTTACAAATGGGAATCAAAATTTTAATTATGGCAATTTGATTTGAAAGATTAATTTATCAGATTAAATACAAAATAATTTAATGATAGATTAAGAGCTAATTACGCATTGTACGTAATTATCTATCTAAACCCTCAATCTATTTATATATATATATAGTATTGTTTGGTTTTGGGGTAGGTCGGGAAAAGCTCACTTTTTCGTCGACGCAAAAACGACCAGTACGCCCTTTGCGTTTCACCCACCTCAAGGTTCACTTTCGGTTGAAGCAAATTCCGAATGGAAACTGGGGGTAATTTTTTTCCGACAAAATGAAATATATACAGGGATTTATTCTCCGATACGAATCGGCGGCGAAAACTAGAAGCTCTACTCGAATCACTCGATTATATTTCCCGCCGACAGACGGCGTTTGAAAAAAAAAATTTAGGAAAAAACCCGCTAATTTCACAAAGGAAAATGCTATATAGGACTATTGACATAGGTCAGGATCTCAGATGTCAAATTTTTAGCCTAACAAAACGGAACTCTCGGCGGTTTCGGTCGTTGTTTTTCGGAAAACGACATTACCGCCGAAAAACCGATTCCGGGCTAGATGTTTTTTGAAAATACGATAGCCGGATAGATTCCGCAACTTTTAACACCAATAAAACATATGATTCTCATATAAAATACGTCAGGAGATGCTGACAAAACTCGAAATTTTCCGAAAAAAAATCATCAAAATACGCGCTCACAGATTCCATCGGAAGTTTAAATATTTGCTGGCCAGTTCAAATTAACACGTTTTTCATTCGGGGTAGGTACCTACTTATTTCGGTAGTATTGCAAATATGATGAAAAAAGCTAAGATTGCCGGAATCTAAGGAAATGCGCAGGTACCTACCTGAATGGGTACCTACACAACGAATTAGGTTTTAATGCAATAAATACTAAGGTAAGGTTGTTTCGATGATACAGAATAATTGAACTTTTTTTAAGTTAATTTTCACGTTCTGTGATGGTTCTACTCAAATTCTATTGTTTTATCATTACAGACCAGTTACATCACAAAACTGAAATAATTACAGAACTCGAACGGAACTTTATAGAACTGAAAATTTACTAGAAAAATTTAAAGAATTGTCAATTTTTTTTATTAATTTTATTTTTTATTTTTAAGTGTGTTCTATTTGAACATTGTATATATATATACATTACGCGTGTTATAGGTAGGTACTTACTTGCGGGGACTTTTTTCATTTAAAAATCAAAACATGATATTGCTCAACAGCATAATGGCGTCGTTTTGGTGAAATATTACAACAAAGTACCTACTTAGTACTTACACTTGCAAAATCAAATACAATACCACTACAATAGTGAGCTCCGGCATAATGAAATTTTGCACTGCTAAACCGTGCAACCGATTGTTATTGTTAATGGACTATTTGTGCGTAAATAAATTAATTATATACAGCGGGTACCCGGCATGCGTTGCGAGGCCACTTTAACTTCGGGGTCAACTAAACCGTAATGGTTCCCTACCAAGTCCCGGGAAACAACATTATAAAATTATGCACTTTATAAAATTATATACAACGGGTACCCGGCATGCGTTGCAAGGCCGCTTTAACCTCGGGGTCAATAAAACTGTAATGTTTCCATCCGAAGTCCTGGGAAACTACATTATAATGCAAGCGCCTGCACTATGTAACATTATATACAACAGGTACCCGGCATGCGTTGCAAGGTCACTGTAACCTAGGGGTCAACTTTACTGTAATGGTTTCATCCCGATTCCCGGGAAATAAAATTTTAATGCAAGCGCCTGCAATTTATAACATAATATACAACGGGTACACGGCATGCGTTGCAAGGTCACTGTAACCTCGGGGTCAACTTAACTGTAATGGTTCCATCCCAATTCCCGGGAAATAACACTTTAAAGCAAGCGCCTGCACTATATAACATTATATACAACGGGTACCCGGTATGCGTTGCAAGGTCACTGTAACCTAGGGGTCAACTTTACTGTAATGGCTTCATCCCGATTCCCGGGAAATAAAATTTTAATGCAAGCGCCTGCAATTTATAACATAATATACAACGGTTACTCGGCATGCGTTGCAAGGTCACTGTAACCTCGGGGTCAACTTAACTGTAATGGTTCCATTCCAATTCCTGGGAAATTACATTTTAATGCAAGCGCTGCACTACATAACATTATATACAACGGGTACCCGGCATGCGTTGCAAGGTCACTGTAACCTCAGGTTTCTTCATATATTTAATTTAACACACACTCTTCCTCGCTTCATCCACGTTCACACGTCAAATCGCATAGTGTTTAAACCCGTCAGTTGCTTCTGCAACGGGCAAAACCTAGTATATAGTATTGTTCACTTTGGGAAAGCTCTTTTTCCGCGCACTTTTTCGTTGACGCAAAAACGACCAGTACGCCCTTTACGTTTCACCCACCTCAAGGTTCACTTTCGGTTAAAGCAAATTCAGTGCACCCTCAGTACTTTGATTTTGCGAGGTCAGTTTTTTTCGACAAAATTAGCGCCTTATTCACAGAAAAACTGACGCGAATCAACGGCGAAAACTAGAACCAATAGTAAAATTACACTCAATTCGGCCAGGTTACATTTCCCGCCGACAGGTTCGCGTTTCCAAAAAAATGATGTCATTTTGGCCATCAGTTTCGATGCAAATGAAAATGCTAGGAATATTGAGTCAGGTCAGGGATCTCAGACGTCAAATTTTTAGCCTAACAAAGCAGACTTTTCACGGTTTTCGGTAGTGGTTTTACGGTACGCGGCATTGCGACCCCAAAACCGATCCCGGCTCGGATGTTTTTCAAAAATCTAATACAATAGAGAATTCCGCAACTTTTAAAACCAAAATTGTATGCCCATCCCATATAAAATAGTTCAGGAGATGCTGACAAAATTCGACATTTTCCGAAAAAAAATCATCAAAACACGCGCTTACAGATTCCATCGGAAGTTAAAATTTTGCTAGCCAGTTCAAATTAACACGTTATTCATTCGGGGTAGGTACCTACTTATTTCGGTAGTATTGCAAATATGATGAAAAAAGCAAAGAGAAGAAAATGCGCAGGTACCTACCCGAATACGTAGATACACAATTAATTAGGTTTTAATGCAATGGTAAGGTTGTTTCGATGATACTGAATAATTCAACTTTTTTTAAAGTTAATTTTCACGTTCTTTATTGGTTCTACTCAAGTTCTGTTATTTTATCATTAAAGGTCAGTTACATTGCAAAACTAAAATAATTACAGAACTCGAACGGAACTATCTAGAACTGAAAATTTACTAGAAAAATTTAAAGAATTGTCAATTTTTTTTATTAATTATTATTTTTTTATTTTTAAGTGTGTTCTATTTAAATATTGTTAAATAAAAAAAATAATAAAATATATATATATATACATTACGCGTGTTCTAGGTAGGTACTTACTTGCGGGGACTTTTTTCATTTAAAAATCAAAACATGATATTGAATGAATTTATTTGTAGTGAAAATTATTTTATGCTCAACAGCATAATGGCGTCGTTTTGGTGAAATATTACAACAAAGTACCTACTTAGTACTTACACTTGCAAAATGAAATACAATACAACTACAATAGTGAGCTCCGGCATAATGAAATTTTGCACTGCTAAACCGTGCAACCGATTGTTATTGTTAATGGACTATTTGTGCGTAAATAAATTAATTATATACAGCGGGTACCCGGCATGCGTTGCGAGGCCACTTTATCTTCGGGGTCAACTAAACCGTAATGGTTCCCTACTAAGTCCCGGGAAACAACATTATAAAATTATGCACTTTATAAAATTATATACAACGGGTACCCGGCATGCGTTGCAAGGCCGCTTTAACCTCGGGGTCAATAAAACTGTAATGTTTCCATCCGAAGTCCTGGGAAACTACATTATAATGCAAGCGCCTGCACTTTATAACAGTATATACAACGGGTACCCGGCATGCGTTGCAAGGTCACTGTAACCTCGGGGTCAACTTAATTATAATGGTTCCATCCCAAGTACCGGGAAACTACATTATAATGCAAGCACCTGCACTATATAAAATTATATACAACGGGTACCCGGTATGCGTTGCAAGGCGACTTTAACCTAGGGGTCAACTTTACTGTAATGGTTTCATCCCGATTCCCGGGAAATAAAATTTTAATGCAAGCGCCTGCAATTTATAACATAATATACAACGGGTACACGGCATGCGTTGCAAGGTCACTGTAACCTCGGGGTCAACTTAACTGTAATGGTTCCATCCCAATTCCCGGGAAATAATATTTTAAAGCAAGTGCCTGCAATATATAACATGATATACAACGGTTACTCGGCATGCGTTGCAAGGTCACTGTAACCTCGGGATCAACTTAACTGTAATGGTTCCATTCCAATTCCTGGGAAATTACATTTTAATGCAAGCGCTGCACTACATAACATTATATACAACGGGTACCCGGCATGCGTTGCAAGGCCACTGTGAACTCAGGTTTCTTCATATATTTAATTTAACACACACTCCTCCTCGCTTCATCCACGTTCACACGTCAAATCGCATAGTGTCTTAACCCGTCAGTTGCTTCTGCAACGGGCAAAACCTAGTATATATATTAATACACAGTTTTGGAAAACCTCACTTTTTTTGCCGCGCTAAAAACGACCACTCTGCCCTTTACGTTTCAACCACCTTAAGGGTCACTTTCGCTCGAAGCGGATTCAGACAGGGTCGTGTCCCGATTGAGGACCAGATTTCATACAAAAAAGATGATGCAGGATTAACAGCGCACCCAACGGCGAAAACTACAATTAGATCTCTCACCGACGAAGAAATTCGGCCTCAGTTATATTTTCTGCCGACAGGTTCACCCGTTAAAAAATGTCGAATATTTCAGTGCGTCAGAAAAGTTCACCTCCCATACAAAACTGTATTTGCTAGGGATTTATTAATTTTACGGCTTTATTCAAAATAACGTAGAAAAATGGACATTTTAAAGGCTCTTTGCGGGAACGCAGATTACAGCGTAAAAAAATATTTTGACCGAGATGTTTTTCAATAAATTGTAAAAATACAAGTTTTAGAAACTTTTAAAGTTGCGACATGTACCGCATTCCATTCAAAATATTACACTATATTGCATTAAAGATTGAAATTTTTCTGACATTTGCCGAAATCGATCTATCATCGACAATGCATAATTTTCCAGCCAGTTAATATGAACTCGAGGTAGGTACCTACTGGCGTTTAAAATATGAAGGATTTACACGTAGAAAATAAACAGTAGTTAATGCAGCATTCATATTATCTGAGGTTTTGAGAAACCAAATCAGGTACTTACGTAGGTACTTAATTCCATTGAAAATCAAATAAGTAGGCAATGCAGCATTGATATTACATTTATAACACGGTAGGTACCTACCGTTCTTTCGAATTATTGCAAATTCGCCAAGTATTTATTGAGAAAACACGTAGGTACCTACACAAATATTATTTTTCTCGGTATGTACTAGGTAGGTACCGGCTTATGTGAGGATATTCTTTCCTTTAAATTTTAAATCGAAAATTCATGTTATGAAATGAAAAAATCACCCTAGATGGTCACTTTTTGAAATATGTGGGTACACGGAGGTTGCTTCTTGACAACCACTGTTGGTAGGAACGTTATTTTTAAATTAGTCAAGTTTATTTTCACGCAATGGGCGAGTTTTATTTATTCAAAACATCAAAACTTATTATATTTATTATTATTTATTTATACTCATTATTTCAAAACAGAAATAATTACGGAACTTCAATAGAATTTGAACAGAACTTTCACAGAACCCAGCCTAAATATATTTCATATGTTTTTTTACATACGTGCAGGTAACCTGCACATAACAACTCTGTATCATCTGATGATATTGCTTATGTATTTTTTTGTAAATGTATAAAATAATTACAGAACTTGAATAGAATTTGAACAGAACTTTCACAGAACGTTTAAATTAACTTGAAAAATTGGAGATTTTTAAATATTGTTTTGAACAACCCAGCCTAAATATATTTAATATTTTTTTTACGTACGTGCAGGTACCTCTAAACATTAGTACCATATATTTTTTATCAAAAATGATAAATTTATATAGCGCTTTTTTGTATATTTCATTTTTATGATAATCATTCAATGTGGGATTGGTACCGCCGCCCCGGGAACAATTCATTGGTTTCTATATAAAATAATGAGCTCTGACATCACGAAATTATGCATTGCTAAACTGTTCATCCGATTGCGAGGAAACTTTGGGGACACTGTAAGCGCATCCCTTCGATTCTTTCTGTATAAAATGGTGAGCTCTGGATCTGGCTTCTCTGACTTTGGGGATTTGATTTTTTTTTACATGAATACCGCACAAGAGTCCCAACTGCTCCCGTCTGGAGCCAGTGGGACTATGGCGTCCCCAATTGGGGTATGTTGTGAGGCTGAAGGCAGTGGGGAGGGGAAGGAGATAGGAAAGAGGAAGGTGGAGAAGTACCTGGCTATTCAGATCTGGTTACCAAACACGGCAGAAGCCATTTCAAGTAACGTTTCAATTCTGAATGGTGGTCTTACACCAGGGCGATACTGAGAGTACCTTCCACTATGATGTTTGCATTCCCTCGATTATTTTTTTTAATATAAAATAGTGAGCTCTGGCGTCATGAAATTACGCATTGCTAAACCGTTCATCCGATTACGATAAAACTTTGGGGATTTGATGTATGCATGCCCGCAATGGTTTTTGTATACAATAGTGAGCTCTGGCATCAAGAAATTATGCATTGCTAAACCTTTCATCCGATTGCGATGAAACTTTTGGGATTTGATGTGCGCATCCATTCGATTCATTCTATATAAAATAATGAGCTCTGGCATCATGAAATTATGCATTGCTAAACCGTTCGTCGACTACCTGTTCCCTTTGTAGGCGCTCACTCCTCGCTTCATCCGCATTCAGACATCGTTTTTCTTCATATATTTAATTTAACACACACTCCTCCTCGCTTCATCCACGTTCACACGTCAAATCGCATAGTGTTTTAACCCGTTAGTTGCCTCTGCAACGGGCAAAAGCTAGTAGGATATTAATGCCTGACACGCATTAAAGCTCTCATGCACAGAATTACCAGAGGAAGGGTAGTTGCTGCCATCTATTGATCCGTTTCAACACATACTATCATAATATGTTGCTAACTACCAGCCCACGGCTATTCCTGCACTCTAACGATCGACTAATGACAAAAAATGAAACAAGATATCTAAAGGCTCACAGGTGGGATAGATCGAAATTAATTTAGTTCAGTTTGCAAATGATTTATGTAGCAAAACTTTTGGATACAATTAAATATTTTCACCTCGGAAAGTATTTTCATGGGTGATTTTTGTACTATTAAATCGTGTTTATGCATCCTCCTTTTTAGCCATCATTTCATACATGATTACAATGTTCATCATCAGGGCATTTGCGATGCGTAGCACAATTGTTAATTAATAATAAGATGCAAAACGTTATTTCCTCAAAAATTTAATGTTTCAACTTAATCATTGTAATCAAAACGAAAAACACCCTCTAGATATCTAACATGTGACTAACTATTAACTAACAACCCCTTAATTTTTTGACGAAATGCATTATCTGGCTAGGTAAAAATTCGTACATCTTCTTCCATAAGTCGGAAAAGAATAACATTTTGGATGGTGGGTGTTGCTAACAAAAAAAAAATCTGTCTAAAGAATGGAGTGCTGATATCTATTCTGATGTATGGCAATGAGGCATGGAACTGATGGACTGAGGAAGTTAGATAAAAATAAACTGAATGCCGTAGAAATGAGATCCTTGAGGCCTCCGGATTATTTATGGTCGTGTGAGAAATGTGAACATTTGCAATGAATTCAAAGCAAATGTAAGCGGAATGAGTAAGATAAAGAAATGAACGCTTATATGGTAGAGCAAATTAATAAACAAAGGAGTGAAAGTAAAATACATGACGCGAATGTGAATCGTTGAAGAAGTCGGGAAGACTGAGGAAGGCACAAACAAGTGAACCATATACTTCAGTGCCATGTCAATAGAAGGGTTTGTTTGAGATGGTGTACGAATGTGTACGGGAGGTAAACGAAAGGCGGGCAGACCTAGACTGAGATGGGAGGGTGATGTCAGGAAGGATGCAAGAGGATTACTCCATGTTGCAGATTGGAAGACGACGGCCGAGGACAGAGGGCGGTGGAGGCTTATTTTGAAGGAGGCCAAGGCTCGAAATGGGCTGTAGCGCCATTGAAGAAGAAGAAGAAGGTGCACGAATGTGGATAAAGCAAGAAGAGTTTGAAAAGACCGAGTTGTTGGTAGTCAATCCCCTCTACCCATCTTTGGTGGGAAAGGGCATGATTGTTAGTTAGTTTAGATAACTTTGAAGACTGAATACTTCCTTTATTCTCGGGTTATGGTTTGGCGATTTCGAAAAAGTAAAATTGACGGATAGAAGACGTATCTCTAATACTCGTAAAACGACCTCTGATTACGACCCATTCTTTTATTTGATCCCAAATACACGACAAACTTGCTTTTACTGCATAAACGTGACTGTGATCTTATTTCTCCAACAATATAATGCTTTAAGCAGGGTTGTTATCAGAACTCCGTTATGAACTATTAATTCCCTTTGACAACTTTATATAATCAACTACTGCATTATGTAATCCTCAATTAATTTAATTTACCCCCTTCAGCCACCCACAGTCCTTATCAGCCAGTCTCTCAAATATGCTCCGTTGATTATTGAGTAGCGTACTGAAAACCGTATTAAACTGCAAACAATTATTTCGACAAAATCATTCTGAGGCGCTCTTTCCTACTGAACTTGGTTAAGATGAAGCCATACTAAATAATGCAAAAGCATACAAAATCGTATGTTTTTGTTTTGAAAATTGGATCGCTTAGAAGTATTATAGAAGTTTCTATTGAATACTGCGTGAAGAACATATCTTGGCCCTTAAAAATATTGATAAGTCTTTTAATAAAATAAAATATAAAGTCTGTAAAAAAAGCTTTTAAGAACAAACTCTCCTATTTATAAACCCCTTTTCCGATATGGTTTTATTGTTTAATGTAGCAAATTCAGTTTTTTCTATATAAACGCAAAAAAAATATGATATTTACGCCCGAAGTTCACAAAATAAAATAAAATTTGCATTTTCGCGTTGTTATTTTACAATACGGCCGGCAGTAGACGAATTTGGATTTTCAAAGTGAACTCTATGCCGTCCACCGAAGGGCTAAACAATTAGTCACGCCCGATTTTTTATCAGTTCGCCCCCGAACGGAGCGGGAAACGGACGCTAGGCTCCGCGTCGCTTTGTTCCTTAAAATCAATTTTAAAATTCTGTTTTATTTTATTTTATTTTTTTTTTACAGTGAATACCGCACAAGAATCTCAACTGCTCCCGTCTGGAGCCAGTGAGACTATGGCATCCCCAATTGGGGTATGTTGTGAGGCTGAAGGTAGCGGGGAGGGGAAGGAGGTGGGGAAGAGGAAGGTTGGGAAGTACCTGGCTACTCAGATCTGGTCACTAAACACGGCTAAAGCCATTTTCAAGCAACGTTTCAATTCTGAATGGTGGTCTTACACCAGGGCGATACTGATAGTATCTTCCACTCTGGAACATGCCGCAAATATACTATATATTATTTTAAATGAATTAATTGTGAAATAACACAAATTAATCAAATAAAATTTATTTGCGCATGCCCGGTTCGAACCCGCGACCTCCGGAATGTGAGTCAAGAGTCTTAGCCACTGGACTACGGAGGTCGTCGTTATTACAGTAAACAATGAGTTAATGTTTTTTACAGGCCTTTCTGAGATCAACCTGTTAAAAAAATTTCTCATATACCTTTTCCAACCTTTCCAAAAGCTTTTTCTCAAGTATTTTTAAACTCCTCCCATAAAAGGGTGTGAATTCCGACTTCGATTTTTTCCTAGACTATTGGATCGCCTTAAGCACCACCATACATCATTTATTTTTGCTAGTTTTAAATAAGTACCTCAAAGATTGTGTTTCATACCTCCATGTCTCTTTGTAATTATAATGCACACTAACCTGGTAGGTATTTACCGGAATGAAAAGCAAGTCACAATTAACTTACTTTGGATGTAAAATAATTCAAATTAATTATCTGCCTGTTTATCGGTGTTATTTTATTATTATTTTATTTTTTCATTGTTCGTCTTCTCGTGCCCTGTCCGTTCAACGGACGTTGGCTATCATGTTACTAATGCGAACTTTGTTTACTGCGACCTGGAACAGCAGCTCTACTACCGTCTCAGGTTTTTATGTTTTTGAAAAATTAATATTCTGGAAGATTAGAATCAAAAATACAAAATTCATCTTTCACAACATAATTAATTAATAAAAATGTGCCACCCTATTGAAAAATAATCTGCTTGCCAATATTACACCGATAGACAAAGATATAAATTACCTATACGTCCTATACTATTGCAGGAAGACATTTACTTCAGGTTAGGGCACATTTCATTATGTGTTTAGGCAATTCTTGATCATAATTTTTGAGGTGTAAACGCCGCGCACCTAATTCATTACTTGTTATATTTCTTAGAGTATAAAGCCCGCTTTTGTTTGACATTGACGACCTCCTTTGTTAAATTCCCAATTCCGGTCCTAGAGGTTTTGGGTTCGTAACATGGCGTATGAATTTTTTTGTTTCGTTTTTCACATTTAATTTTGAACGTCATCTCAGAATGGAAGACTATCTCAATTTCACCTTAGAGAGAGATTTCAAACTCTTTGCTTGATATGCTTTTGAAATTTTTAGTGATCATATCTGATTAGCCAGGCACAACTATCCTTTACTCCTCCCCCCACCCTAACGTCCTCCAGCCCTACAACAAACTGTTTGGGTTATTTTACAATTTAATCATTAAAAGAAATATAATATTTAGTATATTTCCAGCTCGTTCCAGAGTGGTATACACTTTCAGTATCGTCTCTTGGGGTAAGAAAACCATTTAGAATCAAAAATTTGGTTAAAATGGCTTTAGCCGTGTTTTGTGACCAGATCTGAATGGGCCTGCCCTTCCCACTTTCCTCTTCCATCTCCTCCCCCTATTCACGACCATCTGCGTCCCAACATACAATAGTTCTCCAGACGGTAGGGAGCAGTTGGGACTCTTGTGAGGTATATACTTAAACTGGGAAGATATAATTTTTGGATGTATTAAAAATATAGTTACACACCCGTTAACCAACCTCGTTATAATAACACGAGCAAAAATTTTTTGTCCAGTGATTCGAAACTATTTTTAAAACTAAATTTTATTTTCTAACAGAAAATGTAGAAATTTCAGCTGAATTTTCCGATTAATATTTCCAACACGCTCTTTCACCGTAACATGGCGCGAAACTTTTATTATTTGTGACGTCACCGTGCAAATGGCTTAAATTATTCATACTGACTCGTTTTAATTGCAGATGTTCGCGTTTCGTTGCTCATGAGTGCCTCGAATTTCATCCCAGCTGTTACGGGCTAACTATTTTTATTTTTATTTTAACTCCACATAGGAGACCTCGAAAATATTTTCCCTCAGGGCTTGTGTCATCCTCGGGGATGCAGTGTGGAAGGTATTTTTTAAAAGACCCTTATTGTAGGAGGAAAGTAACACTATGGCCGGCAAATCGTTCCACGTAGACACTTGTCACATGAGAACCAGTTGTGAAAAGCGACCCGTTCTCATGTGACAAGTGTCTACTTCTTAAAATATGAGCCACCATAAAATATGAGCTATGTAAGTTTCAAACAATATAATTCTGTAAAGCAAATTTTGCAAAATTTTATGTTTCACATTATTACGATAACTACGTGATAAAAATTATGTAACAAAGAACATGCTCGTTAAATAGGCTTCCAGCTTATCCCCCAACATTTTTAAAAGAAAGACATATATTCCCGGGTTACGAATAACCTGACAATATTTGAAATTTTTTTACTACTACCATAGTAAGCGGAAAATAAATGTTGCTTGTGTGATGATGGAAGACTTACCCAGCCGAGGAATCGAACACGCGACGCCCGAGTGAGACCCAATCGCGACGCCAACTCTGCCACTGACCGGACGTAAAATAAACCATAAAATTATAATTTTATAGTAATTTTAATTTCAGGGGGCCAACAGTCAGATGATCAACAGTCGGGGTTACCATAAAAATAGAGCTACCTACATGGATTCAATCAAACTGATGTAAATACATGAAATAATTATAACTATTTAAGCGACTGGTGAGAATTTTGGGTTAGAACTGAATATAATAAAACAAAAATACATGCTCATAAGCAAAAATAACACATTGAATGAAAATCCTTATATTGCTGAAACGAAACTATAGAAGGTACAGAGTATTGTATACTTGGGCTGCAATTTAAATGATAGATGGGATCCTTTGGTTGAAATTAAATGCCGCACTGAGCGAGCTCGTGCAATCTGTATCCGCATGAAAAAGATGTTATGCAATCACGATCCCAACCTTGGATTACGAATGCAAATGGTCAAATGCTACGTGTTTTCGGTATTATTTTATGGAATGGAAGCCTGGACGCTTTCTGAAGAACTAATTAGGTGACTTGAGGCATTCGAGATGTGGATCTACAGAAGAATACTAAAAATTAGCTGGATGGACAAGGTTACGAATAAAGATGTTATGGTTCGGATGAAAAAAGAAAAAGAAGTTATTAAAACTATAAAGATCCGAAAACTTCAATGTCTTGAAGATGCGACGAGATATCCAGAGAAGTATGAGATCTTGCATCTCATGGCTGAAAAACCTGAGACAGTGGTTTGGCCAGACTATTGTAAAGCTGTTCCGGGCCGCAGTAAACAAAGTTCGCATAGCCAACATGATAGCCAACGTTCGTTGAACGGACAGGGCACAAGAAGAAGAAGATTTAAGCAGCTAAGTATAATACATTTTATTTATGTGACATCTCACAAGAGCGCCCGATTGGGCAGCGTTAAGAGGCCGGTTAAGGTAGGGAAATGTAAGGTAAAAGCCCGAATAGGTCGGGAATAAATAAATTAACATATAAGCCTTTTTTATACACTAGATCCTTACAAAATATCGCGATCCTTCAGCAAAATGGGGTCAGCTTGAAACCAAATAATACAAGAATAAAAATACGGCGCAAAGTTGAGTCGGTCATAATATTGAAGTTAATTTGTTACGTGAAACTTTAACCGGTGGCGAAAGACGCTTCGTTCACTACTTATTCTTTTCCCTTTTACTCTGACACCAAAGTTAGTAGGAAGATTTTCCGTATCTGGAAAATGCTAGAATCCCAGAGTTAGTCCCAGAGAAGATAAAGCAGACTCATTAGACAGAAATTATGAGAGGAAAATTACTATCCTGGAAATATTTGTGATACCTGCGCTTATTCCCAGGTGAATTATTATTTAATTAAGATTTGTTAGCGTTCCTAATGAAAGCGCGCGGTGATTTAAACATTTTTTAGAGACCTTTGAACATTCTTGGTATGGTTTACGTAAGTTTCTCGTGGAAATTCTATCTGTATAGTTCAGAGAAGTCCGCAGGGGATTGAAGTCTTGGCGTCGTAATAACAGAGAATGAACAGGTCTTTGGAGGAAGAGGTAATAAGTTTTCTCCATTGCATTAGATTTATTAGACACAGATTAGTCTCGGGTCGATAGCATTTTTTAAAAGATATAAATACCGCACAAGAGTCCCAACTGCTCCCGTCTGAAGCCAGTGAGACTACGGCATCCCCAATTGGGGTATGTTGTGAGGCAGAAGGTAGTGGGGAGGGGAAGGAGATAGGGATGAGGAAGGTGGGGAAGTACCTGGCTATTCAGATCTGGTCACCAAACACGGCTAATGCCATTTCAAGCAACGTTTCAATTCTGACTGAATGGTGGTCTTACACCAGGGCGATACTAAGAGAATCTTCCACTCTGGAACGTGCCGCAAATATACTATATATTATTTTAAATTAATAAATTGTGAAATAACACAAATTAATCAAATAAAATTTATTTGCCACGCCGGGATTCGATCCCGCGACCTTCGGTGTGCGAGTCGAGAGCCTTACCGCTGTACTACGCCAGCCGCGGCCGTCAAAAGATCACGATCATTGTAATTCGCTCACGACCCACCAATGATTTAAAAAAAAGATTCGATCAGCACTCATGTACATTCATCGGTGGCGGTGTGGCAAGCGAGCAGTCTACCTACGGCACTAACTACCTACCTACCAGTGGCGGTATGTAAGTTTTCGGTGGCTAGAGTGCTAAGATTGAAAAATACGACATCACTAATGTTGTTGTAGCTACAAATGATTTTTTTTCCAAAATTTGAACTTATTGCATGAAGCTTTATTTAAAGAATCACGAAGATAATCATACAAAAATTAGAAATTTTGGAAAAAAATTAAATTCATTTTCAGCTACAACAACGTCAATAACGTCATATTTTTAAATCTTAGAGCTCTAGCTCAATGAAAATCACGGACCGCCACTGTTCCCGATCATAGATTGAGTGACGGGCACTCGGTAGGATGGGTTTTTCGATTTATGGTGGGTGCATCGATAACTCCAAATGCTGAAGAGAATTTCGACATATTTTGCATGCGGAAAAATACCCGATCAGAGAGCGGGTACTCTCGACGTCTCGACCCGATCACTTCGCCAGTAAGTCATGTAAAATGATCATTATACACAGCTCTAACACAGGTAGCCACAAACCTCGGTTGATTGAAGATGGGACAAACAAATAATCTTAATTCAAACCCTTCAAATTTTGAAGCAAAATGGCTTCACATGTATTTTTGAAATCCAATGTGAAATAATATTACTTTATTAAATCTATTTATTTATACTAGATTTCTCGCCTAGGTATTTGGTTCTCTTCAATTTTCAACCCGTAAAACGTATCTCTACTTTTTTTTGGAACTCGCTTTTGGTATTGAGAAAGAATCGCTAGGGTAATGGGGTATTTCCACGTTTTTTATAACTTAAAAAATTAAGCGAAAAATTACGATGATTTTACCATTTTTATTTTATTTTTATGTTGACTAATAAATTTTCTATAGCGGTTCAAAGTTTCCCATTTTTGAATTACCGCTAAAACGATATTTTGAGGCGGGGCTATCGTGCAACGTCATGAGCGTGAACGCTCACTGACAGTGTTTATTTATGCTGGCCAAGCCGAGCGACGCTTGTGACGTCACAATCCGATTTGCCAACCACGGGCCGTTTTGATTTTGTCAATTTTAGATCGTTTTTAAAATCAATAATATTGAATGAAAACATAAAAAATAAACATTTTTAGTAGGATGATTAAAATCAGAAAAATGATCTTTAAATATTCCGTACATTTTCCCCCAGAAATCAATCCCCCCCGATTGAGAACAGAATCCCCCCCGATTGTGGAAATACCCCATTAGAACAACTTTATTGCAGCTACCGGAACAGTAACAAAGAATCATCCGCAACGGTTATTCTGAGCTACTGAGCTTTTAGCGTTAAGAAGCAATTCGTTTTTTTTAAATTAGTGTAAAAATTTCTTCTTTACAAAGGTACCAGACGATCAGTGAAAAATATATGGTTAGAAAGCTAAAATGATAATATTTAAATTATTTACAATATTGTTTACAGATTTTTTAATCATTAAAAACAGTACCTATAAGAGATAACACGTCCAAACTAACTAGCTAGTACTATTTTTGTAGCCGTCGATAGATTGTAAAATTCAATTAGGTAAGGTATAGAAAAAGACAAGTTGTCAACGTTAGAGACGTCGATTTTTCCAAAGTTCCGTGAAAACTGTGAACTAAATACAAAAGCACTTTGAAAGTTGTTGGTGAGTTAGACTTTAAGCTAATGAGGAGTAATTCGTCTCTTGGTTACTTCTGAAGAAAACTGCCTACTTTTGTGAACACAATCTCTTGTAAAAGCTGCGGAAAATATAACTTTTATTTTAAGCAAGGCTCGATAGACATGGACTTTATTAAAGGTAGGCATTTAAATACCCACTGTAGATTTATTTTGTAATTTTATTTGTTATTATAAAACTTTATTTAGTGAGAGGGTGGGAGTTTTGGTGCAAAGGCACACACACATCATTGATTTGTGTTATTTCACAATTTATTAATTTAAAATAATATATAATATATATATATATAGGCGGCACGTTCCAGAGTGGAAGATACTCTCAATATCGCCCTGGTGTAAGACCACCATTCAGAATTGATACGTTGCTTGAAATGGCGTTAGCCGTGTTCGGTGACCAGATCTGAATAGCCGTGTACTTCCCACCTCCCTCTTACCCATCTCCTTCCCTTCCCCATTACCTTCAGCCACACAATATACCCCGATTGGGGATGCCACAGTCCCACTGGCTCCAACATCGAAACTTATATTGGAGGTATGGTTACCACCGCCTCCGGAACCATTTATTGGATAACCAACATCCCTGCCAAGAGGTGCCCGGGTTCATGTGGTGAGGTTTGTCCAGGTCTTGGCGGTGAACGAGTTTGCCCGCCTGTTGCGTGGCGGGCCGGATCGGCAGAGACTGGTTGAGGGAAACCTCTCCAGCCGGACTCTCTCGACGCATTGCCTTTCAAGGAGGGATGAATCAAAACCTCCTAGATCACAAGGCCGGGATACTCATTCAAATCGGCTTCCTAACTTTTATGGGATCCCACAAAAATACCCATTTTACATTATTTTTGTGTTTATTCTTATTTATCCAATTATTAAAAATAAATTTAGTTATTTAAAATATATTTTTTTTGAAGTTTTCGTACAAGTTGGAAGGCCGATTGCATTCAATGTTTCGGCATTGTGATCTAGGAGGTTTTGGATGAATTCATACGTCCCTCATTCCTTGACACATTGACCCACAGATTCCTACCCACCCCTCATACCTTTTTTCTTCCTTCATTTCTTAAAAAGACAATCCACACATCATAACCAAAGACAACATAGGGCATGAGGGTTTTTTTTTCCTCAGGGCCTCCTGTGTGGAGATAATGTAACCATCAAATATTTCTCCACAGAGGACAGACCGCTACAAAACCCTTTCTCGGCACACAATCCTTACTCAATTCACATTCATACTCATACATATACTTACGTTATTCTGACCCGTCTTCCTCGGGCGTCCCCAACTTTTTCTATCATTAACTTCCGCATAAAAATATATTCTCCTTACACTATTTTCTTCAGAATTGCATTCTTTCCGGATCTTCATGTTTTTAACCCGGTCATACTGTTACATCACTTCAGAAATCTCATTTCTACAGCATTTTACTTTCACTCTGTCAGATCCATGTATCACTACTATACACCCATTATAAAAACGGTATAAATGCTATATTGTGTGGGTACTGCTAGCTTCGCTTCATCAGATTTTTTTTAGTGCCAACAAGGTTCAGTCCTCCTTTAATTGAGTTTCCTGCATTTACCATGTCTTAAATTGCAAAAAAACACATCCATAAAATTATTTTCTAATGAAGGACGCCGCAAACAGAACCATAAAACGCTAATTGCTCTTTTTTCGTTATTCTTCTTGCTAACGCTACGTGAGACAAATAAATTACAAACACATTTCCTTTTGCGTAATACGATGAATAAGATGAAAAAAAAAACTCGGGAGTCAAGAAATGGTTCTCTTTACAAAGATTTCCTATTTAGAATCAGGACTTATGGGTCTGTAATTCTGTTAGAAAGCGTGACAAATTATATTTAACAGGAAAAAATCAAATTAAACTTTAGCAATTAATAATTAGTTATTCTGTTTTTTTTTACCATTTTTTAATCATATTATTTAGAGTTTTTCTCCGTGACACAATATTAATTTATTGTTTATTATTTCTTCAAATGGTTTTATTGTTCATACGAATTCAATTTTTAACCTCAACAGGCACCCTAGCACGGTCGATCAAAAAGGATTGATAGGATAACTTTAGGTAACTTCTCATCGTTCCATAGGACAACTGCGAATCGCCAACGAGCAAAAAACAGTTGACGTCGAATATATTAAGAATACTTAGTCATTGTGAATTGTTACTAATTCGTTGGCGATCTCCAGTTGTCCTAGAGAACGATGAGAAGTTACCGAAAGTTATCCTATCAATTCATATCGATCGACCGTGCTAGACGGGGGAGGACAAGCCCCTTATTGATGTTAATAACTTTATGATATAATAAAAATATCTCACAATATCTAAACAATATTGTTACCTTAATGTTACCTGCAAAATAATGGGTACCTAATTACTAATATAGGAAATAAATTCATTATATTTGAGTAATCAAGTAGGGTGACCATGTGTTGATATTTGAATTTATGCCGTTAATTTAAAAATGAAAAAGGTGAAATACAAAATAACACATTTTATTATACAATTAATTTAAAACACAAATAAATACAACATTCGCTATTGCCATTTAATGCCCTGAACATCTCAGGGCATTAAATGGCAATAGCGAATCTGAGTTCGCAGATCATTTAATAAAAATGATCATAATTTTGACAAAAACCATGGACTTAAAATATTACACACGGGTTATAAGGCATCACAGAAAAATAATTTAGAGATTTTAGAAATTAGGAAAAATGTAAATAATAAAGGAAACATAATTATTATTAATTTTATTTATCTTAAAAAATGGAACATGTTACAATGTTACTTTTCCTCCATTAAAAGCATTTGCTTGTGGATGGAGGAGTAAGCAACAAATTTTTATAAACCCTCTTTTGAACCTTTTCCCACTTAACCGGTCTTTCCCTGCTAATGACTTTCCCAATTTTAATAAAGTCTCCTCAATCTTACCCCTTCCCCTTCCTCCTACCCCTTCGTCCCATATGTGATCTATGTTTAATTTTTAAGTTTAGTATACATTTGATCCTGATGATGTGAACATCGTTCACGAAACATGAAGATTGTGTACAAATAAAAGTGATGTAAACAAAGTTATTTGTCTTTTCATTAAAATAAATTATGCCATCACAAAGTGAAAACCTTTCCGCAGAATTTTTTTTCAAAAAATTAAATAAATACAATCTTTTCACAAGTATACAAGGAATTAGTTCTCACAAGTTCTGGAAGGATATCTTATCTTATCTTATAATAGATAAATAAAACAAAGTCGGGTTAGTTACACCATTTATAACTCGAGAACGGCTGAACCGATTTTTATGATCTTTGATTTGTTGGATTAGTATCATCCCCGAAAGCAGAATAGCTAATAAAACATCGGAAAAATTCACAAAAAAAATTATTATGACGAAAATTCTTTTCCTCATACATTTTGTATGTAACGAATTCTCATCTTATGAAAGAGCTGCAGGAATATTGTGATAAGTATAATGTTGAATAGTGAGTGAATTCCAAAAATTGAAAAACGTCAAATGCCAATGCGCTGATTGTTTTGCTTTTGTTCTTAAACATATAATAATGCCCCTCTTTCTTACACACTAAATGTATATAGTCGAAAATGAGACAAACGGTGAACGAATGTCTGCACCCCTACAAAGGAAAAATACAATCACAAGTATAAAGAAAATGAAACGCTATCTCCGTAAGTAAGTGGAAAAGTAAGAAAATCATAAAAAATATAAATCCGTTCACAACGCCATCTCTGACGCTAACAAAAACACAACAAGGACAGTTGCGCATCGATAATTGCTTCATTGTGTAATTTTTAACTTAATAAAAAAACTTTATTTAATTCAGCTAATAAGTTAATACAACTGTTATTGATTCTGAGGCGGTACGAAGTTCGTCGGGTCCGCTAGTTAAATATTAATGGAGCCTGATACAAATAATTTCTTTGCCCAAAAGAAGATTTAGTTTGAATTGCCACAAAGTTCAGATTATTGATGGACTCTCCTTTTCAAATTTATAAGCAAAAATATTCTTCTGAAGAGTAATTGCGTAAAAATGAAATATCATAATATTATTTATGGTTCGCACGAAAAATACGAATAATCCGTATTAAAGTGGGTTCTCCATAAAACATTTTATTCGCTCAGCTTAAATAAATAAAATAACAAATAATAACAGTGAGCTTCCAATAAAGCACTTACAAAGGCTTTAAAATCTCTCAAAACTTTGTTGTTTTCTGTAAAACAATGTTATTTTCAAAATCAAAACCAATATTGACCAAAGTAATGTTCAATATTCTAAGTAAAGCAAAGTGATTTTATGTTTGTTATTTTATCAACCCAACGAGATTAAAGAAATCTGATCAAAATAAAGTAGTGTAAAGCGGTTTATTGCGTTGTCCCTCTCCGCCCCTAGAGGTCAAAATGGAAAAAAAACACCCTTAAGGCCGTTATACACGAGGAATATCTATATTTATCCGATTGCGATGAAACTTTGGGGATTTGATTTTTTATTATTTTTTTTTTTATTTATCAAAAGTATACAATACAGAATATAGTATATTATATAAAGCATTGTACTCCCAGGAGTTAATAAACTCATTGCGGGAATGATGTGTGCATGCCCGCGATGGTGTCTGTATATACTGGTGAGATTTATATATGAAATGTGTATAAAAAATGGTATAGGTGGCATGCGAGAAAACTGAATGTACCGGGAATGCGGGAGAGGGGAGGGGAGCTCGGGAGGGGGGTTCGTGCGATGGGGGAAGCGGGAGTGGGGAGAGGGAAGGCGGAGTGGGAATGCGTGAGGGGAAGGGGATGCGGGGACGAACGGGATGCGGAAAGGGAAGGAGAATTTGACGAATGGGAAAGGACACGCAAGGGAGAAACAACTTTTGTTCATTAACAAGGCATAGCAACGCATGCCGAGAACTTGCTAGTAATATACAAATACTATAGTCGTCGGCTGGCTACGTCCTCCATCACGACATAAACAACATACCACCGCAGTAAGCGGAAGATTTTCAAATATTTCAGGATATTCCTAACCCAGGAATGTTCATCTTCCATAAAAAGAAATCTTTGGGCGTGGCGTTTCTTTGTCAGAACCACTATATTTTTTATAAACGCCGACCGGTTTCAAAACAACATATATTCCGTACATATAAATGTATATGTCTTAGGGCAAAATATACTTTATTTCATGTATATTTTATATATTTGTCCTAAGACATATATATTTATATGTACGGAATAACGTTATACATTACATCTAGACTCGCCAATGTCTCACAAACTCAATATAGAATGTGGAAAGTAAGAAACACTCGTATGTTTTCAATAAATTCTTAATTCAAAACTTATTCATGTACGATAACGATAAACATACAAAGAATGTGTGTGTATGAACGACATTAATATAGGACTGGGCCTGGTTTTCATATTCGTTGCACCGAATACTACATTCGACATCACGGGTATAACTGAAATAGATAGGGTCATTGTATGTATATAATTATTTAATATTGATATATTAGTAGTAATTTTTTTAAATAAAACTTTATTTAGTAATGTGAGTCTGACTGGCGCTTACCCTTGCTGAGTCCCCAATTTTACAATTTTATCAGACACTACAGCTTTTATAGTTGTAGAGGCTTTTATAGTTCCTTTTATCCAAAATCAGTTTTATTAAAGTGTCCTTTTTGCTCTTTTTTACTGATTTTGTTAATGTTTTTGATGTTTGGGACTTCAAACGAATTGGCATCATTATGGTTTCTTTTAGGGTGATCTTTTTAATAATCTTTCGGATTTTAGACAGTTCTGTTGCTACTTGTGGTTTGAGGTCGCAGATATTTCAAATAACGGTGGCATAGGCACAGCAAAGGTCAGTGTAAATTTTAAGTGATCATTTTTGTAAAATATATTTAAGTTATAATGCCATATTTTATATTATGATCTTCGTGTGCAACAAGCTTTACCCCGGGGTCTGGCACTTAAGCGGCGACCTTTCGGGAAGATTGCTGAGATTCTCGGTTTACGATTCCCACTGTCATCTCGCCGATGGGTTCGGTTCGAGGAAAGCCACTGAAATGTTTCTGCAGACTCATTGTATTTTATTTCGTAAGGATAAAAAATGAAAAAAATACACAAGGTTTTTTTGGTTTGTCAATTTATCTAGAACGGTTATTTTATTTATACGATTACGTTTCAAGCATTCTGCGGATTTGGGTTATGATCCCAAAGGGAAATCTCCCCTATACAAATTCGAATTTCTGAAAATAAGAAACAAATATTTAATCCCAAATATCAATTTGTAAAACAACCATTTTGAAATTATTTGATGGTACTTTTGAGCTTGGATACTTACTTGGAGGATTTATGAATTTCTTAAAAAAAACAGGAGTTTGGTCAATCGGGATGTTAATTATTAGGGATATGGATATTCTTAAATTTTCGATGCGGAATGAGATAGTATCGTTTTACTAGTAATAACGACTTTTAACACTGAGCATCTTTAATAAACTCGCCAAACTACTCGGGTCACGTAGTGTTATATATCTTTTTATTTTTATTATTTAATAAATGTTACAAAAATTACATGTTTTTGTGTTTTCTATAAAGTTTTTTTTAATTCTATAAAGCTTTTCTGTCACCAATAATTAATACATATGCATAATATCGTTCTTTTTGATTTTCTATTATGTTTATAATATTATAGGTAGATGTATAATTTAAAAATTATACATGGTGTCCGGAAACTCGTAGTACAAGCGGGAAACTGGTTAATCTAGATCATATTCGGAGTCAATTTGTAATATATCTTTTTTAATTTGAGCTTTCGTTTTCGAGTAAATCGGGTCCGAAGTTGGAACTTTTTTGGTTAAATTTGAAAAAAATTTTCACTAGGGGGTTGATTTCAGCTGTGTAATGTCTTATAAAATGCATCGAAGGGTAAACCGGGCTCAATTTTTTTTTAACCCTTTAGTTGCCGAAAAAATGGAAAAATAGAAAAAAATAATATTAAAATCGAAATGCTCAGATCGAAAAAAATAAGTTTTTGGGTTCTCTACGCGATGTAGATTCACCAGTTTCCCGCTTGTACTACGAGTTTCCGGACACGTTGTATTTAGTTTCTTACCTAGTGGTAAATAAAATTTTACAAGAAAAACTATCGATTGATGATTTTAAACACTTTAGTTTTGGGTTAAATATTTTTTTTTAATTCATTATGTTGTTAATTATATTAAAAATTTTAAAAAATCTTTCATCTGCGCACAAACACCGTATTTAATTTTAAGATAGTCCAAATACAGCGAATTTATTTGAAATTGAAAGCCAAGCGGGAATACTTGATCACTTGATTTTTTTTTGTCTAGACCCGAAGGGTTAATTCTATGTACATTACAGCAATACAGTTACAAAAGCATTACCCCAAATAAGTATTAAAAAATATTCTTCACGAATAACTTCTTTAATTCAATTTTACCTCAATTTCCAAAAGATCAAAACTCCAAGCTTTCTCAATAATTAATATCTACCAATTCAATAATATCATTTCGATCCTTTCCGTATTATACAGATAATTCACCGGTTCTGTTTTCCGCCACCCAATTAGCACGACTTTTATGATTCTTTGAGCCAGCTGACCCAAATTCAACGAATTTCATTATCAAACACAAAGACATTCACATTACCCCTGCTAAGAAAAATTACTGGTTATTGACTGTCTTATTACTTTTGCAATCATAAAAGTTGAATGATATGAGCGTCTAAGGCGAGAACTGATAGTCTAAAGCAGTGCCAATGCCTATGTCATAGAAATATTGAGATACGTCTAAAAGGTTTGTAAGGCAAAGGTGTTAGAAGTAATAAGCACATTTTAAAAGTATTAATTATCAAATGCAAAAAATCAGATATTCAGTAATTTTATGAGAAAACTGATCTCTTCAGTTAATCTAAAACACAATATATGACATTTTCCATACGCAAATACAATATACCCAACAACTGCACTAAAACAATCATCCACTCGTGTCCACTCAATTTAGACAATCCGGAAACCACATCTAATATTAATTGTACGTGTTCGACATCAATCATAGACAATTCGAAATCAATCATCAAAAGTAGTTAAATATTTGGGAATAATCATTGACAACCAACTACGTTGGGAAGCTCACATCGGTGACACAGTAAAAAAACTTCGTAAACTCTTCCATATATTCTGCTCCCTTAGGTCTATCTAAGATTTACAGACTCTAAGAAGCGTATACTTTGCCCTTTTCCAATCCATAGCAACATACGGTGTAGTGGGATGGGGTGGTTGTGCTGAAACCATTATTACACCAATTATTTTAGTTCAAAAACTAATTCTGAGAATTATATTTAAATGTCAACCTACTCATCCCTCAAATAAACTCTTTGCAAAAATCTTAGATATTCGACAGCTATTTACTAAAACAAGCATTTGTTATACACGAAAAAATAATCTACTAATCGCTCCACAATAACAACTTTGTAGTTTGGTAGGCGGGTATGGGTACCGCCGCCCTGGGAACCATTTATTGGATGACCAACACCTCTGCCACAGGTCACCCTAAGTGGTTCGCTACGTTTGGTGACTTAGCAGGGGTGCCCAGGTTCTTGGGGTAATGTTTGTCCAGGTCTTGATGGCGGGTGCGTCGGCCCACCTTCTGCGTGGCGGGCCGGATTGGGAGATGCTGGTTGAGGGAGACCCTTTACAACCGGTTACCGCTGTCCGGGCCGCTCGGTAGTACAGGGGCCCGACCCTCAGGCTCACGACTGAGGGTGCATCCATCAACGAGTGCAAAAACCCCGCCGCTGCTGTTGTGCCGGTTCGTGACCGGAGGGGACCCAGCAGTAGCGTTTGGGGCGCATTGGGCGACCTCTCCAGCCGGACTCTCCCTGCCCATCGCCTTGCATCGCAGTGGGTGGGTTGGATACATACGTCCGTCACTCCTGGAAACTCTGAACCCCAGCATCCTACCCACCCCTTATACCTTTTCCCTCCCAGACCTTCCTTCCTCTTACATCAAAAAAACAAAAAACCAACAATTAAAATCATGAACTTGCAACTTACAATAATTAACGTCATTACAGCGGCGAGACGTAGGCGTCCCCGGTGCGGGCCAAAACTGTTGGTGAATTACACCAACATTCGCGGCCTGCACACCAATTTAAACTCTGTCCACCACCACCTTTTTTCTCAACGCCCAAACCTACTCTTCCTGTCTGAAACTCAGATAGCTGAGCCTGTAGACACCTCCTATCTGGACTGCCCGGGCTTCACCCTCACAGGTAAGTTCAGACCTAAAGGAGGTGTCTGTCTCTATAGTCGAGCTGACGTCAACTGTGTGCGACTGTTGAATCTGGAAAACTCCAGATTCGACGTAATGTGGGTACGCGTCAATCTTGCCAGTACGGTAAGATTCTACGCGTGTTTATACCGCTCACCGAACCTGAGCGAATCAGACACGTTCGAGCTCTTCAAACACTTAAGCGACACTATTGATGACCTCTTGCCCCACTACCCTACGGCAGAGTTTGTGGTCCTGGGGGACTTCAATGTTCATAACGAACTTTGGTTAAAGTTCTCAGGATCAACAGACTCGGCTGGACGCCAAGCGGAATCCTTTGCCCTTTGCTACGGATTGGAGCAAATGGTTCAGGAGCCTACAAGGGTTCCTGATGTCCAGACTCACCGTTCCAATCTGTTAGACCTATTTTAACTACTGTGCCACAAGGTTACAGGATTGAAGTCACAGCGCCTTTAGGATCGTCCGACCACTGCCTGGTGACGACATCAATCCCTGTAAACTTCAGACCACCAAACGAGAGGCTGAAGAGAAAAGTGTGGCACTATAGGTCAGCAGATTGGTTCGGTCTGCGGGCACATTTTAATGCTTTTCCGTGGTCAGCTGTCTGTTTTCGGACTTTGGATCCCTCAAGATGTGCCCAGGAAATTGGTGAAGTCATCACATCCGCGATGGATGGCTTCATCCAATCTACTGTTAAGGAAACTGGTGTAGGCTCAAAGCCGTGGTTCAGTAGACAATGCGCTGAAGCAGTGCGACGAAAAAACGCGGCTTACCGAGCCTACAACACATCTAGAACATCCGAGGACAGAACAGCTTACAACAAAATGGCAAAGGAAACCAAGAGAATCATAAATAGGTCAAAATTCGAGCACGACCAGCAGATCAGCAGAAAGCTGACTGCATGCCCGCATGGCAGCAGGCAATTCTTGTCGCTTGCGGGCTCAATAGGTCGCAATTTCTGCAAATCCAGTCTGCCACCTCTTACCAGACCTGACGGCTCACTAGCAAACACCGCCACCGAAAAGGCTAACTTACTAGGTAAAATGTTTGCGGATAACTCAACCCTCGATGACCAAGGTGCTATCCCGACGTCGGTTCCTCACTGCGGTTTTCATATGAAAAAGCTGAGGATCCGGCATCGGGAAGTACTCCATGTTTTACAAGGGCTTGATGTTAATAAAGCTAGTGGGCCCGACGGAATACCTGCCCTGGTACTGCAGAGGTGCGCTGCAGAATTAGCTCCAATTTTGACGATGCTTTTTAAAATGTCCCTGAAGACTGGCTCTGTGCCCTCTGGTTGGAAAAAAGCGGTTATCCATCCTATTCCAAAGAAGGGTGACCGCTCCAACCCGGCCAACTACCGCCCCATAGCGATCACATCAGTTCTGTCTAAGGTGATGGAACGTGTGATCAACGACAAACTGCTCACATACCTCGAGAAGAACAAAATTATTAACGACCGTCAATACGGATTCCGTCGGAATCGCTCGTGCGGTGATCTTCTCGCGTATGTGACGCATGTTTGGGGGCGATGCCTGGAACGTTTCGGTGAGACCCAAACGGTTGCACTGGACATCTCCAAGACCTTTGACCGGGTTTGGCACCGAGGACTTGTCAACAAACTGCTTTCTTACGGACTTCCCGCATCCTTGTGTACGTGGATTGCCGACTTCTTGAGGGGGAGGTCGATTCAGACGGTAGTCGATGGTTTCACCTCTTCCTCACACTCGATAAATGCTGGCGTCCCGCAGGGATCGGTTCTGTCTCCAACATTGTTTTTGTTGCACATCAACGACCTTTTGTCATGTGCACCAATTCACTGTTATGCGGATGACAGTACAGTTCATGATAGCTTTTTGTTTGACAAGCCCCCAAAGGGCTCACAAACTCCAACAGCTCGTAGGGATTTGAAGCAAAGAATGGACGGATACCTCGAGAGTGTTTTCTCTTGGGGTAAAAATAATCTCGTTGAATTTAATGTTTCAAAGACCCAATCTTGTCTGATTACGTCCAAAAGGGATCGAAATGAAAATCTAGTCTCTTTCAACGGAAGCAATCTTCCGAACAGGCCCTCCATTGATATGCTTGGTGTAACCCTAAGTGACCAGCTCAGGTATGGGGGCTCCATCGAAGCCAGAGTAAAGCTAGCCTCCCAAAAACTGGGCGTACTGTACAGGGCCCGCAGATACTTTAATAGTACACAACTGCTAACCTTGTACAAATCACAAGTACGCCCCACGGTTGAATTTGGCAGCCATCTCTGGTCTGGAGCTCCAAAATACCTGAAAAATACCCTCGACTCTGTGCAGAAACGGGCGGTCCGTTTGATAGATTCTCCCATCTTAACAGACGGATTGCAATCTTTAGAGCACAGGCGTCGGGTGGGAATGCCAGCCTTGTTCTACCGGTATTACAATGGAAGATGCTCCGAGGAACTAGCATCATTGATCCCTTCGGCACCGGTGCATAGTCGGGAAACACGCCTAACGCGTGCCCAACATTTGTACACGGTTGACATTTGTCACATGAGAACGGGTCGTTTCTTTGACTCGTTCTTGTGTTCAACAGCTCGGCTGTGGAATGATTTGCCGGCCTCTGTGTTTCCTCCTTCCTACAACATGGGTCTCTTCAAGACCAATGTTCATTCCTTCCTCTCCTCAAAACGACCCTCCACACAGCATCCCAGATGACATAGGCCCCGAGGGAAATTATTTTCCTCAGGGCCTCCTGTGTGGAGTTAATGTAAAAAAAAAAAAAAAAACAACATCAAGCACACACCCGCTTTTCATCAAACCTGGGTTGCGTGATCCCAAAAACTAAAACCTCATTCGCTCAACGACAATTCTGGTTCATCGCTCCTAAAATATATAATGCTTTGAGTACTGACATAAAGTCAAGTAATTCTAATTCTCTTTTTATAACACGTGTACAACATTGGATTTTCGAAAGTGGACGAGCGTACTTTCCTGAGTTCTTAACACTACATTTTAATTATTAATTTTTGCATTTCAAAAGTTTAATTTCTATTTTTCTTTAAATTTTGTTATTTTTTTCTCTTAATTTTTTCACTAAATTTTATTTATTTTTTAATTTTAATTTATTTATTTATATGTTTTAATTTATGTATTTGTATAGAACACTTGAGTTCTTAACATTTAATCTTTATTATTAATTTTTGTATTTCAAAATTTGAATTTTCATTTTTATTTCTACTTTTCTTCAAAATATGATCTTTTTTTCTCTTTATTTTTCACTTACTTTTAATTATTTCATAATTTTTATTTAGTATATTTAATCATCTGTTTTAATAAAATAGTATTTGTATTAATTTAAATAAATATTAAATATACGACTACCATAACACGGGCATGAGCCCAGTGTGGTAGCCAAAAAAACCAAATATCTGTAACTAATAAAAAATTTATGAAATAAAAAAAAATAAAAAAATCTCTTAGTTTCCTGCGCAGTCCTTAGAACTATTATGACATTCAGAATGCTGTAAATGTTGTGAAGGAACTTTTACAAAACAAGCCTGACAGAATAAGTATTAATATTAAGCATATAAGCAGATAAGCAGATAAATCCATTTCAAGCAACAGTGAAATCGTCGAGACACGTGGATCATTCGCATCGTGATACTTAACTAGGACGAATCCGGATTCATTTAAGTTATTAATATTAGTATTACCTTCTTCTTAAATGATATATCACATTGATGTAACACATCATTTAAGAAGAAGATAAAACTAATAAATATAAACGAAAATATGAAAAAGAACATCGAAGATAAAAAGTAAACCATCGCAACTGGGACTCGAATCTCTTGTCATAAGCCCGCTCTGTGGCCTTGCTTTTTTCTTGCATTAACCAAAACAGGCAGCTGGTGATTTAAAACTTATCGCCATTAGGGAATGCAAATCTCGCGAGATTGGGGCTCAAGCGAGATCCCGCGAGTTTAGAATAACAATACTGCGAGATCTCGCGAATTTCGAGATCTCGCGAGATTTGCACTTATGTGTGTTTTTTTTTGCAAATAATCACAATATTTGAATAAATAAGGAAAAATAATAAAAGTTTTAAGTATTATAAGATAAACATTTATTTTCACGAATTTTTCAATAGACTTTTATGCATCAAACATCGTTCGATGTATTTGTCCATAATTTTTTAATAAACTTCTAAGTAGTAAACTTTGACGTACGTATCTATCAAATAACAAATGAAAGAAACAACCAGTCTTCTCTTCTAATATCAAACAAAAATCTTTTAGTAATAAAACCGTTCTTTTATGACAAACAAAACAACGAGAAGTAAAAAAAATAAAACTTAATAACTTCACATAAGACACTTTTTTTGCATAAATAACCAAAAAAATACTCGAATTAAATCAAACTCAATCACGTAACACGTTAGCTAACAACAACTATTAGTAAACTAAACAAATGCGCGCTGATGACGCTGCACGCCGGCCGGCTCAATTTTCGACCAATCGCACGCCACCGAACGAAACCGACAGATCGCAACTCCGTCCGTGTCAGTTCGCGTTTCGATTAAGACGGTTTTATGCTCGAGTGCAATCTTGTTAAACTCGCGAGATCTCGCCCTTTTTTCGTCCGAGATCAATCTCGCTAAAGAAGGTCGAGATCTCGCGAGAACGAGATTGCATTCCCTAATCGCCATCTACATAAGGAGTGATATTGTTAGCCGCCCGATTTGAAATGTTACACGACGTGATTTATATAATTGTTGCACGGTACTTCTAGACTACTTGCTAAATTAGGTAACAAGGGACTAACTAATGGTATGTATTCTACACTCACTCTCCACTTGGTAATTGAGTAAAGGTTGGGTGAAAGAATGAACGAACATAATACGTAAAAGGGAAACGAATATTGTTTTATATTGAAGGCACTGCTGAAAACCAGCCGCATTCCAGGAGAAATCCTGAATTGTAGCTGAGAAGTGACCTTTTCGTCAATAGAATCAATGAGAAATCGACAAAATATGTAATATATTAATATTACTAGTTGGTACCCGGCATGCGTTGCAATTCCATTTAATAAAGAAATTGTATTTCCCTGCGTGTCCTTTCCCATTCGTCTCGTTCCCCTTCCGCCTCCCCTTTCTCTCCCGCATCCCCTTCCCCTTTCGCGTCCCACACCGCCTTCCTTTTCCCCACTCCCCTCGCCCGCTTCCCCCGTTCCGCGAACCCCCCTCCCGAGTTCCCCCCTCCCTCATTCCCTTCAGTCAGTCCCGGTACATTCAGTTTTCAAACAGCTCGCGTGCCACCTATTGCAATTTTTTTTATATAAATTTCATAATTCCAAAGCTCACCAGTAGTGTTATACAAACCTTGTCCTGACCGTAACGAATACAACAAAAAAAAATATTCAATTTGGTGCAGTCGTTCGGAAGTTATGCGCGTACATACATTTCGGCGATTCATTTTTATTTATTTAGAAGAAGAAGATTATGTAGTTGTGTCAACATCAATTGTGTAAAATAAAAAAAACACGTTTATATCTCTTTTTTTTTGTTATATTATAAAGATATTATTTTATGCCAAATAAAGTAATCGTTATATAATTTTCCGAGACTATTAGCAAGTTATGCTAATACGTAGAAGATTCTTTGTTACGAAGAGATAAGGCATGTTTATTTTCAAGACCTCCGGCTTCTGAGAAGACATTTTTAAATATTAAACCTCAGCATTTTTGAATTTCTGAGAATCTCGAAGCCCTCCCCAGTCCAACATTAATGTTATATTATTCAACAACCCAGTAAAATAATAATGTACGAATCCCTCAGGCAAGGTTTTTTTTACGAAAAACAATATTTATGTTAGCTCTAATTTTCGGAATTTCAATATAAAGTTCCCAGTAATGATAATTTTTTTATGAAACCTACAGCATGCCGGGGAGAATATTAAAATATGAGATATGAAAATTCTTTTAAGTCGAAAACATTTCAATCGAAAAACATTAGAATAAGAACAATTTTTCGTGAATTCATAATTACGCTAAAAAAGTAACAATTGGTTCATAATTTGTTACACAATAATATTTTTTGAATTATTAAGTCTTTGACCGAAAATAATGACGTTAAATTTGACGGTATAACAATGAGCTCTATACTTTGTTTACGGAGCTAAACGTTGCAAAATTTATAAAATTAGGAAGACTTTGGTGGCTGGGTCATGTGGAGAGAATGACCGATCATCAAGCACCAAAGTCCCTGCTGAACTCAAGACCAATAGGGAAGGAGCCTGGGAAGACCATGGAGCGACAACGTCCTCAAAGACATATCTATCTTGGAGCTTCTAAACTGGAGAGAGCTGGCACAAAACCGAGATGAGTGGAGGAAGACTCTTGAGGAGGCCAAGACCCACCAGGGGTTGTAGAGCCAATAGTGATGATGATGATGATGACCGAAAATAATTTTTAATATTACACTAATTTTATTCGGGCACGATTCCTGGAATCGAACGAAAGCGCTCAACGACTGCGCTTTCTCCCTTCACAACAACTCTCTCGGCCCGTTCGCTCTACCCCCTCTCTAACGATTTATTTATTGAACATTACATAACAGTTTTACATATATATTTACAGAAACATACGCGGTTACCCCCAGCCGAGCCTTGGGATGGCGTTCCCCCTTACGATACGGTCACAAAACACCAGCCCGTCCGTTACGCGTATCTTAATCTTAAATTACCGTTTTCTTCTTTATCATTACATAGTATAAAATGAAGTCGCTCAAAATGTATGTGCGCATAGATTTTTTAAACCACGCAACGGATTTTTATGCGGTTTTCACCAATAGATAGAATGATTCAAGAGGAAGGTTTATATGTATAATACATGCTTATTATAGTAGAGAAAAGCCGAGAAATTCAAATATTCAATTCAGGCAGCTGGCAGCGGGCAGCTGGCAAGCGGGTGGTGTGGATTTTATAATGGTTGGGTAATGGCGTTGTGTTTCGTTAGCCACAGCAACGTTTGGCCGGGTAGTAATTTTATATATTCCATAATGTTCCAGAACCAAATAGACATATATTTTTAAAAATTACATGATATTATTTGAAGTAATTTGGCAAATACAAAGCCACTTTGACAGAACAAATCAACCATCATCTTATTAAAACCGTACGTTTAAATAAAATATTGTTGCACAGAAGGCAGATGAAGTGGCTTTCAACACTCAACTTCACAAAAAACTATACCAAAGCTCATCGACCAATCAATCTTATCCATGGCTCGGTATCAAACGGAAACAAGTCCATAAAATACGACATAGGCATGAAAAAGATTCGCCAAAAGGGGATTTTCCCAGCTGTAAACAGCAACTAAACTAATAAAAATATAAAACTCCTTAGGTGAATTTACGTTGCGCAACTAGTGGCATGCATGTTCAAAATAATTGCATAACATGCTTGCATGTTCCAAATAAAAGCATTTCCTGCATTGCACAATGAATACGGCAACAATATAAAAAAAGACTGTCACAAAAGAAAAGTCGATGTTGGATTTGAGGGTGGTTATCAAGAAAATGTCGGGTAGCAGATAAAGATTATGATGGTTACGAAAAGTATTTTCGAATAAGTGAACACCTTTTTGGTATATTAATAATTAGGCATTCTAGAATTGATTTATTATCATCAAATTATCCGTCAACTGTGAACTCTACACCCTTTCATGGTTATGAAAATATACGATGACATTTTGTAACATTTTAGAACATTTTACAAAACATCAAGCAATAGCCATAATAATTCAAATAATTCAATGTTTTTATTCATGGTAGATAGGTACATGTTGCTAAAAAATGCTTACAATAGATAGCTTTGCCATAATTAGAGTGATGTTCATGCCATTACACTGTTTCTAACTTAAAACAAAACGAATAATTTTTTCTATAAACACTTCAGTATAACAGTCAATGTAATATTATTAGCGGTGCAAAGCCAACGCGCGTTCCGTTACGCTACACGCTGCAAAAATTACAGAAAATGAACATCATTATTTGAAATGTTCTGAATATTTCAGAGTGAACTTTTTACCTTTCGCGGGGTGCATAGCTCTGGAAATAACAAGGAGAGTGCTCTTTTTACGGAAATGTTTTTGTCTTCCACCTGCTGTTCAATTTTTAAGGCTGATCCCAATAAGGTGCCATTAAAAAATATATAATTTTCCTCAGTACACTTTCAGTCATTGGCGAATATGTAAGAAATGTTTAATAAACTCCTTTACCTTTGTTATATGTATCAAAAGATTTTTTAGTTTTATTAATGAAGCTTTTAGTAACATACAAAATAATTTTTAACTTTACAGTTATTTTACAACTCATACAGTAGTATGTATGAATAATGAGTTAATGATGAATGTAAGTAAGTCTAAAGTCATGATATTTAAAAGAGAGAGTATGAAAACAACGTGCAACACAGTTGTGAATGATGAGTATTTGGAGCAGGTGGATGAGTTTGTGTACTTGGGAAGTATATTTACGAGAGATGGGAGGGCTGACAGAGATATCGAAAGGAGGGTAAATGCCGCCAACTCTGGAGGACTGAACGCCGTTGGCGCCAACAAAAACTACCCAAGAAGCGAAGTTAGCCTTTCATAATGGAGTGCTGGTACCTACCCTGATGTGAGGCATGGAACTGGCAGAGGAAGGATGAAAGTAGACTGAATGCTGTAGAAATGAGATCCCTGAGCCGTATGTACGGTAAAACCATGTACGATCATGTGAGAAATGTGGAGATCCGCGAAAAATGCAAGGCTGATGTAGGCGTAATGAGTAAGATTAAGAAAGGGACGCTCAGATGGTTTGGGCATGTAGAGCGAATGAACGCGGAAAGGAGTGTAAGGAGGATATATGACGCAAATGCGAATGGTAGAAGAAGTCGGGGACGCCCGAGGAAGACAATGACATGGCACGACCAAGTGAATCAGATACTTGAGTCGGGCCATGTGAAGAGTCGGAATAATATCTTGGAAGCATCAAATATCTTGGAATTGAAATTGATGATAATCTCCGATGGAACTCACAAATTGACGTAATTACAAAAAAACTAACCAGGTACATATACTTCTTTAGAAACATTCGTAATATTCTCAACATAAACGATATTAAAAAAGTATACTATGCTTTGTGTCAGTCACAAATAGAGTACGGTATAACTGGATGGGGGTCTGCTTTGAGCACTCACACAGAGCGACTCAATATAGCCCAAAAAGAGTACTGAAGACAATACTGAAAGTTCCGCTTAGAAATCCGACGGAAGAAATATTTAATAACTTTCAAGTCTTCAATGTACAGAAACTTTATTCAAAAAATATTTTATTTAAACTGAAAAAAAACATATATGTATACTCCACTGCCGAACATAAATACTCAACCAGGTCAGTAATCTTCAAGGTACATCTTTTGGACAGAGAAATAATAAATTCCATGCTATAAAATTATACAATGCTCTACCAGATCAAATCAAAAATATAAAGGAAATGAATATATTTAAAACAAAAGTAAAAATATGGCTGAGAGATCAAAGTGATAATAAAATTACAAACATCATGAAGACGATATAAAGACAATCCATAACCAAATACAAATATTTTAAAAAACTACAGGCCACCTCAGAACAGGAAATCCTAGTGAGGAGGTCTGTGAAAAAAAAAAAGAATCTATACTTATTATAATATATATCATACATACATGTACAAAGCCTGTTATTGAAACTAATAATAAATAAATAAAAAAATAGAAGAGCACGTATGAGACGATGTATGAACGTGAACGAGGCAAGGAGTGTGTGCCAAGATCGAGTTGTTTGGCGGTCCGACCACTCTGCCTACCCCTGCGGGGAAACGGCGTGATGGTTAGTTAGTTAGTTACAACTCAGATTTTATACTTCCACCGTAAGCATTTCTCCTATATAAATATTAAAATTATTCAGTATTCACATTTTTTTTTTTTTTTTTTTTTTTTTACATTAACTCCACACAGGAGGCCCTGAGAAAAATAATTTCCCTCAGGGCCTATGTCATCTGGGATGCTGTGTGGAGGGTCTTTTTGAGGAGAGGAAGGAATGAACATTGGTCTTGAAGAGACCCATGTTGTAGGAAGGAGGAAACACAGAGGCCGGCAAATCATTCCACAGCCGAGCTGTTGAACACAAGAACGAGTCGAAGAAACGACCCGTTCTCATGTGACAAATGTCAACCGTGTACAAATGTTGGGCACGCGTTTGGCGTGTTTCCCGACTATGCACCGGTGCCGAAGGGATCAATGATGCTAGTTCCTCGGAGCATCTTCCATTGTAATACCGGTAGAACAAGGATAGCATCCCCACCCGACGCCTGTGCTCTAAAGATTGCAATCCGTCTGTTAAGATGGGAGAATCTATCAAACGGACCGCCCGTTTCTGCACAGAGTCGAGGGTATTTTTCAGGTATTTTGGAACTCCAGACCAGAGATGGCTGCCAAATTCAACCGTGGGGCGTACTTGTGATTTGTACAAGGTTAGCAGTTGTGTACTATTAAAGTATCTGCGGGCCCTGTACAGTACGCCCAGTTTTTGGGAGGCTAACTTTACTCTGGCTTCAATGGAGCCCCCATACCTGAGCTGGTCACTTAGGGTTACACCAAGCATATCAATGGAGGGCCTGTTCGGAAGATTGCTTCCGTTGAAAGAGACTAGATTTAAAGACTAGAGCACGATTAAAAAAACAGTGTCATATTAGGTTGAAAAGAGATCAAATAAAATTACTGAAAGAAGAACTGACTGAAGAATTAGTGATACAATAGATCTGATTGTTACGTATTGACAGCAGTAAAAATATTGTATAATATAGAGCCATAAACTATTCACTGACCTTGAGAATGTGCAAATGGAATCAGGAACATGTTATTGCATTGAACATCGGCTATTTGAAATTAAAAAAAGTCATAATGTGTTGAATTTTATCGTTATTATTGCGATATTGCACTTCCTTTTTCATTGGCCAACGTTTGGTATCCGTTAAGCGTCGGCTACACCAAAACTAAACGCCGGAAAGCAAATTAATTCATCTAGTTATTAATCTGAAATACCGACACGCAATATTAACGCGCGCAATTAGGTATAATTCCCAAGTACATAAACACACACTTTAACACAATTTATACACCTACCTTGAAGATAGACACCATAACGCTATCCGAAACAATGGCTGAAGAACACGGACATATGAATATATCTGGACCTGCCCTAAGTGATAAAAACGTATTATTTCCCCCTCCCCATGGAGCCGGCTATAGCTCCGCCTTGGAGCCAGCTGGGCTTACGAAAGCCTCGCTTGAATAAAAATAATGTGACGTCATCATTCTTGCCCTGACCAGCGTAGAGCTAACATCTATACATTTTACCAAATAACACGGCAATATATGAGAACTTGTGCTATACACCTACCTAGAACATAGCGAATGTGGGCGTTTCTCCGGTGAGCTCGTCACTGGTTACAGGGGTAAGTAAATTATGAAACATTTGTAAAAGTGTCTTAACTAAATACAGCAACAAAATATTGCTATGTGAATAGAGGCGAACCTTTTCGGGGCGAGCATTTGGCCATCGCAAATATGTTATTAACGTGGCAAGCAATTCGCGCTCCCATGTAAAAAGGTCTATTCATTCAAAGCAGATTTTGCTTTTAAGAACTAAATGGTGATATTATAATGCGAGATGCCTATATACTGCCAGATTGATTTTTTAACGAATCAGTCATTTTTCCTCTCTTCCCCTCCCATAGTTTGGTTTTACCCCTCATCTGTATCTTCTGGTCTATTGAATTCGGATGTCTATGCTGAAGGTGGAGGAAGCGCAACACGGCACAATAACCCTACAAATAATCACGATAATACTTCTGGCCGTAATTTAAAAGCTTATATTCATGGTTCGAACATTAAAAATAATAATATGTGACTGTAATATAATACTATCTTGCTCCGTTTGTTTTATAATTTCATTTTCTAGCTATAAATAACTGTAGTGCCAATTTGAGTGGAAAAATTTATCCGAGTACGTTCAATTCAATAGGCTTCATCAATTATTCATGAATCAGTTTTATGACAGTGCGATCGGAGCAGAAAATTCAATACAAGTTTTCCGATTTCCCTGGACGGGGAAAATAGCACATCATAGCGAGATAAGTCACGCTGAAGAAGGGTGCATGGAAAATGGTCGAATAAACGCGAGAAAAATTTCGAGCTTTCGTGAAATACTAATTTTGGTAAGTAGGCTTTTTTTTTTTTTTTTTACAGTGAATACCGCACAAGAATCTCAACTGCTCCCGTCTGGAGCCAGTGAGACTATGGCATCCCCAATTGGGGTATGTTGTGAGGCTGAAGCTAGTGGGGAGGGGAAGGAGGTGGGGAAGAGGAAGGTTGGGAAGTACCTGGCTATTCAGATCTGGTCACTTAACACGGCTAAAGCCATTTTCAAGCAACGTTTCAATTCTGAATGGTGGTCTTACACCAGGGCGATACTAATAGTATCTTCCACTCTGGAACATGCCGCAAATATACTATATAATATTTTAAATGAATTAATTGTGAAATAACACAAATTAATCAAATAAAATTTATTTGCGCATGCCGGGTTCGAACCCGCGACCTCCGGAATGTGAGTCAAGAGTCTTAGCCACTGGACTACGGACATTAGTATCATTTTAGTATCACTTTAGAATCACTTAAGTATCACTTTATTATCACTTTAGAATCACTTCAGTATTACTTTAGCATTTATTAAAATATCACCTTACGATCACTTAAATATCACATTAGAATCGCTTTAGTAACACTTTAGAATCACTTCAGTATCACTTTAGAATCACTTTAGTATCACTTTAGTATTTATTAAAATATCACCTTAGAATTACTTATAAACACATTAGAATCGATTTAGTATCACTTTAGTATAACTTTAGTACCACTTTGAAATCAATTTATTACCACTTAAGTATCACTTTAGAAAAACTTTAGCATTACTTTTGGTATACACGATAAGTCACACTGAAGTGGGGATGCTTGGAAAATGGTTAAACAAACGCGAGAAAGATTCCAAGTTTTCGTGAAATACCAATTTTTGGTGAGTAGGCTTCAAATTTACGCCAGTTTGCGGATAATAGAATCACTTAAGTATCACATTAGAATCACTATTACCTAAGAATCACTTTAGTATCACTTTGGTATTTTTTTACGTGAGCTCCACACGGGAGGCCCTGAGGAAAATAATTTCCCTCAGGGCCTATGTCATCTTTGGGGTTGCTGTGTGGAGGGTTCTTTAAGGAAAGGAAGGAGAGGAGAGTTCTGGGAAGGAAAAGGTTTTAAGGGGTGGGTATGAATCTGGGGTTCAGGGTGTCCTGGTCATTTGCATCAAAGACCTAGACAAGAGACAGAGGTGTTGGTTATCCAATAAAGGTTCGCGGGGCGGCGGTACCCATTCCCGTCTCTCAAATTGAAATATATGAAATATCACTTTAGAATCACTTTATTATCACTTTGGAATAACTTTAGTATCACTTTTGGTATACACGATAAGTCACACTGAAGCGGGGGTGCTTGGAAAATGGTTGAATAAACGCGAGAAAAATTCCGAGCTTTCGTGAAATACTAATTTTGGTAAGTAGGTTGTTCCCACTTCAAATTTATGGCAGTTCACGAATGTTTTCTGGTGCAAAACTTTAGTTGAGCTTTGTGAGTGAGTTGGGGTTTTACCCACACTAATAGGAAGGGGGAAACAAAAACGGTATGGTAACCCAAAGATTAATTACGATGATAAATACACGATTTTCAAGTATTCATCGAAATCTTCAGATTTTATGTCCGGGTTAAATCTTCCCTACAGGAAAAACTATACCCTTTCACACACTTTTCCACAAATGATATTTATTATTTTTTTTTTCTATTTCTTGGGTATCAACTGTGTAACACCTTCTAGAGATTTAAAGAGACCACAATTTTTAGAAAATTAATTTAAAAATTAAGTAACAAATGTATATTTGAAATAAAACTAGTCAAAACAAAAATTTATTTGCCTTTTACACCATATCATTATGTTATAAGTACCAATGTAAAGGGCCATTATTGGCGTATAACGTAACATATAAATTTGACGCCCTCTGTGGTCGAAGGGTAAGGCTCTTGACTAGCAATCCGGAAGTCGAGGGTTCAAATCTCGGCGTGAGCACGTAAATTTTATTTATTTATTTTTTGTTTCATAATAAATTGATTCAATACAAATAACATAAATATTTTTTTACAATAAATTTCAAAGTAATGTGTACTGTCAGTATCGCCCTGGTCTGAAACCATCCTTCAGAACTGAACTGAATTTGTGCGTTTTAAGATTTTCACGGATAAAAGTATTTTCGTTGTTTGTTTTTGGGGTGTTGTGCCGTGTTGCGCTACCCCTTCTTTAGCCAACGTTTCGGACAGCGTTGCAGTGTCCATAATAATAAAAAAAATTGCACATCTACCGGATCTGACCTGGTGAAAAAATCTAATCTACAACGCTGTCCGAAACGTTGGCTAAAGAAGGAGGTAGCGCAACACGGCATAACCCCCCAAAAACAAATAACGAAAATGAACTGAACTTCTTGCTTGAATTGGATTTAGCGGTGTTTGGTGACCAAATCTGAATAACCAGGTGCTTCCTTAAATTCCTTTTCCCCATTTCCTTCCCCTCCCAACCACCTTCAGTCTCACAATATACCCCTATTATAATAACTGGCTCCAAAGGGTTGGGAGCAGTTGGATCTCTTATTACAATAAAAAAATGTTCATTTTTGAAGTGAAAACTTCTTTAGCACCGATGTGATTTGAAACTCGATGGAACGGAAGCGAGTGACACTAAAAAGAGACAAACACCTATATCCATAGGAGAATGCGAGATAATGATAATGATGATGCTAGATAGAATAATCGGTCTCCCGTTTGTGCGGTGCTTCGTAGCCTCCCCACTCTTGTCTACTTTAGTTTTCTGAATGTTTCACTTCTATCGCGTGTGAACTGCAGACAATTTTTTTGAACACGTGTAAACGTATCCAATTTGAAGTGTTGCGGCGCCACAGAATATTACATCAGATGACGTCACATAGTGACCAGTCGGAGCGTTTCGACGTAATAATTTTTTTAATCATTTTAAAATCGTTTTATAAATTGTACAAGTAACTACGTGCAATAAAAGTGACATAACAATATTGAATATAAAATTTTCGACCTACCATATGAATATATTTTTTGAAATACCTACTTATATTGTATTTTGTTGGTTCCAATGGAATTTTATTATTATTAACAACGAACGTACGGCAGAAATTCCAGGTCCTAAAAAACGAAACAAAGCGAGTGAAAATAATGTAATTTTTTGGGATTAAATGGAATTAAGGCAGCGCGGATGAAACTCAATTTATAAGCATTTGTGCGAATGAAGGCTCGAATTTGGCGAATTTGTATTTGAAACAAAGAAATAAAACCACATATTTCATTTTCGATGTTGGCCGCTGGAAATGAATCATTGTGGGTGTTGGAAATGAATTAGAAGAAAATTTATGTGAAAAGGTCAGAATATTTTAATAAATTATTATTTACATATTTAGCATTAACGGCACAAGTGCCATTTACAAGCATATTTTTAATTTTAACTAGCTGACCTGACGAACGTCGAACCGCCTCAGAATCATTAACTGTTGAATTAATTATTAGCTGAATTAAATTCAGTTTTTTCATTAAGTTAAAAATTACACAATGAAGCAATTATCGATGCGCAACGGTCCGTATTTTGTTTTTGTCAGTTTCATAGATGGCGTTGTGTACGGATTTATATTTTTGAGATTTCCTTATTTTTCCACTTACTTACGGGAATTACGTTTCATTTTCTTTATAATACGTGTGAGGGAGATTTATTATAATTATTGTATTTTTCCTTTGGAGGGGTGCAGACATACGTTCACCGTTTGTCTCATTTTCGACTGTTGACATTTAGTGTGTAAGAAAGAGGGGCAGCATTATATGTTCAAGAACAAAAGCAAAACAATCAGCGCATTGACATTTGACGTTTTTTAATTTTTGGAATTCACTCACTATTCAATATTATACTTATCACAATATTGCTGCAGCTCTTTCAAAAGATGAGAATTCGTCAAACAAAAATTAATTTTCTTCATAACTTAATTTTTTCGTGAATTTTTCCGATGTTTTAATAGCTATTCCAACAAATCAAAGATCATACAAATCGATCCAGCCGTTATCGGGTTATAAATGGTGTTAATAACCCGACTTTGTTTCATATATTAAGATAAGATGAGTCAAAGTAAAATATAGAAGAAGAAACAAAATAATTTTTTTAAGTTTGCACGAGTAAAACAAAATAAAATTCATTAGTTGGTACCTAGCATTCATCCATGTACCCTTTTCCAAAATTGTAATTCCTGCCTGCAAATACTTTTTTCCCCACCTACCTCGTGCCTACTAAATACAATCAAGTGCCATCATGTTCAGTTGAAATTAAATAATCGTCCTATTAACACATATTGTGAGCGTTGGTTACGGAGTCGTGTTTTAAGTGACTACGTTCGACCGTATTGAAACAGATAAAAAAAACCGTCGTGAGCTCGCGAGTTTGGTGCTTAATATGATGAACCGACGAAATTTAGACAAGCAAAGGTAGAAACGGGGTAAGTCGGCAATCCTTGATTTTTCCTATCCTTTCCGCTATGTGGGTATCGCTTTAAGTCCCCAACAAGTACAAAAACAATGAAGAAGAAAAAAAAATCTGTTATGCCATGACTTAATAAAAATAGGTACTGTTCAATTGTTCAATTGGTACAGCTTTACACCCCAGTAAAGGCGTATTTAAAATTTCAGGAACATCAGTGTAGAAGTTACCATTGGTGTATCACTGTATCTACCTGACACCCACTCACCCAAATCCGACATATTTATTATTTGTTATGTGCATCTACATAAAAAGTTTTACATATATTTTTTTTGGCCTTGCCTGTCTCACTAGAAAATCCTGTGTCGAGACAGACTAGTTTAACATTTTTCAATAAACCAAAAATATTCGACAAAAATTTTCAGGTTGGTAGGTAGTGGTAACAATAACGAAATAGAGGATTATATTTGGGTGAGGTGACTAATTATTGCACGACCTTTTTCGATGATCCATTGTAGAGCAACATTATTAGCGCAACCACACTACTGAGTGACTATACATTAAATACAATCGTTGGTATGTTGGAAGGTATTACAAATTAACTTACATAATTACTGTCTCAGACTAGCCTAGCGAGAGACTTTAAAAATTCTCAACTTAATCTACAAATTTCTGTTCTTTAAATATTACCAACTCTTCAGACGTGACGTGATTAATTAATAAATTTTATTAATAAATTTGTGTTCATTCACAATTAATTCATTTAAAATAAAAGTAGTATATTTGTGGCGAAATTTATGAAGTGAAAGATACCCTCAGTATCGCCCTGGTATAAGACCACCATTTAGAATTGAAACTTTGCGTTGCTTGAAATGGCTTAAGTGTTTGGTGACCAGATCTGAATAGCCACGTACTCCACTTTCCTCTTCCCCAACTCCTTTCCCCCTCCACTACCTTCAGCCTCACAACATACGCCAATTGGTGAAGCCATTGTATCACTGGCTCCAGACGGTAACAGCTGAGACCCTTGTGAGGCATTAAAATAGAAAAATGCGTATCTTTTTTCTTTTGTTTTCTACTTTTTGTCCTTATGTAAATTATACAACAATATACAAGTTATTTGCACTTAACAATGTTCTTTTTTAGGTATAAATATTACAAATTTCTTTTAATAATGATATATTATAATTATTTATGATAGAATCATAGCAAGAGACCGTAGTATAACTGTGACTAATGGTAGAAAATAAATCAACAATGAAAATTTATGTTAAAGAAAAGTTAAAATTTTTTCTTCTGTCACCTAACTTCAACAATTTCAATGAATATAATCATAATCTATTGATTCTAAAGGAATTCCAAGGGTTCCCACTTAAAACTAAAAATTAAATATGCGTAGTAAATGGGTTTAAACACGTTTTCGTTAGAATATTTGATAAAACGGTAATAAGGAACTCCAGTCTAATTTTTTAATTTTTAAAAAATAAATATGACCTTCTATCTTAAATAACTGCATATTAATTTTAATTTTAAGAGTTAGTTCTAATAGTTTTTAAGGGCTTGTGTCATTCCTATATTCCCATACAATGACTTTACGGTGACCAGTGACGTCACCACAAAAAATTTAATGATACCAATTTGACGGCGTGTTTCTATGACCCGATTAAAAATAGACTTTTTAATAATTTTTTAAAAACTCTGCGTTTTATATTATTAAATAATTCTTATATATTTAGAATCAGCGTTTATTGGTCTATATGAACATATTTTTTAAGCCATAATATTTTTCACCGGAGCTCCTTATTTAGAGTGGAAGCAGGCAACGCGCAACAGGAATGTGATTTCCGAACCAAATATGCATCGGAAACGGAGGAAATTGGAAATATGTTTCTGCCGGAACAGGACATGAATTTTGGATGAAATAAGTCAAATTGGTGTTAAAATATTTAAATATTGAAGCAAACACGTTCATTATTTATTTATAGCCGAATTCACAGGTGTCCCAGCAAGAGCGCCATTTTTTATTGTAAAGTTGGCAGCTATAAAATATCATGTGCCATCTGTCAACCTTGTTGTTAATAAATAAGGTATGCTACTTGAAAGAACCATGCGTTCATATTGTCACAAGTCACTATAAAAATGGAAAGCATTTCTATCTCGTGAAATTAAAAAAATCTGTATAAAATACTAACCAACGAAAAACAAAGTTTCTTTACTTCAATATAATCAATTCATTTTTTTCGTTAGACTGTGGATTGAACCTTCCTACCCAAGGACTAGCGGCCGGCGTGGTTTAGCGGAAAGGCTCTTGATTCGCAATCAGAAGGTCGCGGATCGAATCCCGACGTGGGAAAATAAATTTTATTTTAATAATTTGTGTTATTATAAAAATTATTCATTTAAAATAATGTATAGTATATTTGCGACACGTTCCAGAGTGGAAGATACTTTTAGTATCGCCCTGGTCCACCATTCAGAATTGAAATGCTTAAAATGGCATTAGCCGTATTTGGTGACCAGATCTGAATAGCCTGGCACTTCCCCACCTTCCTCTTCCCCATTTCATTCGCCTCGAAACATACCCCAATTAGGGATGCCATAGTCTCACTGGCTCCAGACGGGAATAGCTGAAACTCTTGTAAGGTACCTATTACCATGAGAAAAAAATCACGCTACCAACTGAGCCAAATTCCGATTGGATAATCCCGACGTTTATCCCACATATTGACTGCTATAATAATTTCAGAGAAATGCGTATATTCGTTCAATCAAGAAAACAATAGTGAAATTCAAATAGATGTATCTAAAAATTGGACTTTTCTCCTTAGAGTTTTTTGAAATCACGTGTTTAGGTACGCCGATAAGGCACAGACAATAAATTTAGACCTCCAACGAGTTATTGCCGCAATCGAACCACAATTATTTTGAACGACGTTATCATAAATTTCATCAAAAGAGCAGTCGTTTGCAATGATAGCCGTGGTGCGCATTTATTCCGTACATAATTGAAATATTTGTACAACAAAAAAGATCTCTTTTCGAATAAATAATATGTTTAATTCAAACAATAAATCCGGCGCTCTTGTTGGGAAATCAAAGTATCAAAATTTTACCGGAGACCTTCATGGAAACTAACCGCCTGATCAAAAAGTCCGGACCGGCCACCGTATGACGCTGTCGGTCAACCAATTGAAATTGTTTTTTTTCTTAGGTTACCACATCTGTCATGACACTTCCCTCAAAATTTCGGCGTGATAGCTTGACGTTTATAAAAGTTTCGCTGTACTGAGTACCACTACCTTTGTACGTGTTTTCGATTTTTTACAATCCTGAAAACGGCATTAATTTTGCACCACAATAACACAACGTCGGGTCCGTGAGTTTTTTAACAAAAATAACACGAATATTATCCAGCAACCTTAGAATTTAGACATGGGCAGATTTATTCCCAGGAGTGAATTGATTCAGTCTGATTCTCCCGGCCTTTTGAATTAATTCCTTCTATTCATTCCTTTAATTCAATTAATTCCACAAAAAAAATTAAAAAAAATTAATCTAATTTAGAACAAAGAAAACATAAGTGGAGAAGTAAAGAAGCACCTCGAAGCTCCGCACAAAGAAGAGATCGATTAGACTAAATCCTATAGTCTTTCTAATGTCTTTATTTTTGGTTTCATCGAGTTTCAAAACACAACGGTTCTAAAGAAGTTTTCACTTCACAAAACACTCTTCCTAGGGTGAATTTGCCTATTTCACTTTTAAAAAAAATTACGAATTATGTCGTTCTGAAAAAATTGTACAACGGGGTTAATATAATATTTTAACAAAAAAAAAATGACAAGAAAAATGTATTTACATTAGACTAGCAATAAAATCTTAAAATTAAACAGTGTTTTTTTTTAACCCCTAAAGTTTAACTAATTTTATTTTTTTTATTAAACTTAAAATTCTTCCACTTCACGTGATCTAATAAAAACAAACATTTTATCATTTAAAGACATTATTTTATGACAGCTGACCACTGCCGATTGCCGAAGTTCTGTGTCTCAAAGCAGTTAGGTACTTGTATTTCAATAGCTTTGATACGTACCAAAAAATAACGATAATAAATTATTCTCGGATTTCTAACTAAGTTCGGATTCAAAGTCGGAAGTTTTCAAATAACTATGTAATAAAATTGACGGCTTGGCCAACAGAGAGGAATGAGTGAACCGCACGGACAGATTCGCGGCGAGCATTGAGGAATGAATTAGTAACTTTTGGCTAGTGTCTTGCCTCTTGCCTCGCAGCGACTTGAATACTCGCGAGCTGCGAACCTAGCAGGAACTGCGTTTCGGTCCTGTTGGGATTGACGAGATCATAGAGACGATGACGTCACAACTGAATTGAGATTTAATTCCTGAAATAGTGAAAAAGATAACGGGGTTCCGACAAACTCGTTATCGACAGACTATAAACTAGAGACTATTGCACGCGGGACAGGACGGGTACGAGACTGGGACGACGCGGCGGACTATGATTGGATCATGTACTGAATAGAACCAATATATTAATTCTTGCGTTGTGAAATAGACAGATTCGGAACTAGTAACTCGGTCGATTCGCGGTCGTATTTCGCTTGGGCTGACCACGATGAAGTTGGTACCTATGGGTGTTTTACGAATGGCGCGCGGGAACAGGATACTTTACGTGTTTTGCGCTATTATTTAAATATTTACGAATCATTATAATATTTAAATCGTTTACGGTACACATCATTCATAAAATATATGGAAAATAAAAACTTATGGTGCCGTTAAAAATCGTAGGATGCAAGGCCAAAGATGAGGAATGAAGAATCAGTTCCTTTTAAAGTTGAGAATAAGATCGAGGTGTCACAAGATTGAATTTATTCATTTAATTCAGTCATTCAATTTTGCCCACGTCTATTAGAATTCACCTAATCAGGCTTCCTGCATCTTTTTCCTGTTCAACCGACTTAAAAAAACGCTTCGCATCCGTTAACAGCACCCGAGAGAATGTCATAAAAAATCGAAAACGGCTCTGATGGACATACTGAAAATTGAATACCAGCGGTGTTTCGAGGGTTAGATCAAGCGCTGGCTTAAGTGCGTTGCAGTTGACAGAGAGTGCTTTGACGGGAACAATATCGATTCTGATAATTTCGATTTTATGAAAAAAACTTTTTGATCAAGGTGTTATTTCGCCCAGGGAGTCTTTGGAGATGATGTAAGGAACGATATGAAACCCGGTGATTATTAAAACCATTTATTTAACTGTTATGTATAGAAAGACGGTATAATCCGATTTGGTCTTGGTCTTTCGCTTTGTTTGGGTATGTGCGACATGTTTATTCTACGGATAATATAACGTCCTTGTTTAAAAAAGTTGCCATTTCGATCCCATGGGAAACTCTGCGAAGTTGAAAGACAAGATTATACCAGTTAATGCCAGTGCTGGTATTTCAGTTGCTTTTTAAGCTCGGCTTGAGAGATATATAATATTTACGTTCGTTATAAATTGCTCTCTGGTAGGAACCTTGACAAGATAAGCCGGCTGTTAAAATTCTCGACTAAAATACCGGCCGTCAGCAGCTGAGTGGACCATTTTCAGTTAAGTCCCCCGTCATTGCTGAAGAATATTTGTTGTTTATTATAATGGAGGTAGTAACCTTGCAGTAAATAAAAAGGTTTAGCGTTTCATTCCTACACAGGTTAGTATTTTAAGTTGGAAATCAAAATCAAAATACTCTGAACTAAGCGGAATTTAACCTCTTTGCTGACAGGGTGCAGTAAAAACCGCTTCACTGGTTTACGAGTAGATAGGTACCTTAAAATGGAGTTTTCGAGTGATGGACGGGTGAACCGAGAGATTGGCAGAAGAATAGTTGATGCAAGTGAAGTGCTAATTTGGAACAGAACTTAGTGCCAAAACTTTGCTAGCAGTGCAGTTGATGAGAAATACAGTATAAACTTTACTTACGGACACCACATTGGTGATTGACGAACAGTGGCGTGCAAAGAGTTTTTATTCAAGGTACGCATTGGAAAAAAAGCGAAAAAAATGATATTTTAAAAAATACCCCGTACAGCAGTTCTCAAGCTAGTTAGCTATTTTTTTTAACATTAGCTTCACATAGGAGGCTCTGAGGAAAATAATTTCCCTAAAGGCTTATGTCATCTTAGGGGATGCTGTGTGGAGGGTCTTTTTAAGGAAGGGAAGGATAGTAAGTTCTGCGAAGGATATGAGGGGAGGCTAGGAATCTGGAGGTTAGTGTGTCCACGAGTGACGGTAGTATAAATCCATCCCTCCAATTGCGGTGCAAGAAGGTCGAGAGAGTCCGGCTGAAAAGTTCAAAGATCTCCCTCAACCAGTCTCTCTCGATCCGGCCCGCCATGCAGCAGATGCAGGACAGACGCATACGCCGCCAAAACCTGGACAAACCTCACCGCATGTACCCGGGCTCCACTGCTAAGACACCAAACGTATCGAACCACTTGGGGTGACTTTTTTTTTTTTTTTTTTTACAGTGAATACCGCACAAGAATCTCAACTGCTCCCGTCTGGAGCCAGTGAGACTATGGCATCCCCAATTGGGGTATGTTGTGAGGCTGAAGGTAGCGGGGAGGGGAAGGAGGTGAGGAAGAGGAAGGTTGGGAAGTACCTGGCTATTCAGATCTGGCCACTAAACACGGCTAAAGCCATTTTCAAGCAACGTTTCAATTCTGAATGGTGGTCTTACACCAGGGCGATACTGATAGTATCTTCCACTCTGGAACATGCCGCAAATATACTATATATTATTTTAAATGAATTAATTGTGAAATAACACAAATTAATCAAATAAAATTTATTTGCGCATGCCGGGTTCGAACCCGCGACCTCCGGAATGTGAGTCAAGAGTCTTAGCCACTGGACTACGGAGGTCGTCGACCTATGGCAGAGGCGTTGGTTATCCAATTAATGGTTCCCGGGGCAGCGGTACCCAAACCAAACAAAAATGATAGCTGTGTAGCCGATGTTGAACATAATCAACAACTTGAACAATACAAATTTCCGAGAAATTTATATAAAATATCCATATTTATTCCAACCCAAAAAAATACAGAAAATATTTGGAAAGAAAGCCAACATTATAATATTACCACATTTCGTTATTAAAGTTGTTTTAATTATTAGATGTACCAATAGATGGCACTAACTGTTATATTTGCTGGCATTATCGAAAGGCACGGCCTTTATGGATACTATTTTTTACATTAGCTCTACACAGGAGGCGCTGGAAAAAATCTCACAGGGTCAATGTCATCTTTTGGGATGCTGTGTGGAGGGTTTTTTAAAGGAAAAGAACCAGAGCTTTTGAGAAAGAAAAAGGTAAGAGTGGTAGGTAGGAATATAAGGGTCAATGCGTCCGTGAGTGAAGATGTCTTCCATTTATTCCTACTTATTTAAAATGTATTATACGAATCGATCCTGTCCTCTGCGATGCATGACGATGGGTCGAGAGAATCTGGCTGGAGAGGTCGACCCGTCACGCACTAGGGCAAATGCATCCGCCACCAAGACTTGAACTAATCTGAGCCCATGAGTCCGGTCATAAATCACACCCCTGCTTAATCACCAAACACAGCGAACCTCTTGGGTGACCTATGGTAGGGGTGTTGGTTATCTAATGAAAGATTCCTAGGGCGGCGGTACTCATACCAGTCCTACAAATTTTAGAATTGTTTATATTTTTATTCGAGTTAAGTGTGGGTAGGCAGTGCTTTAGCGCCAAAATGGACGGCCTGCCCCTGTTTACGTCACTGTTTCCTTGGATTCTGTTGGATTCTTCTCATTTGTCCGATGAAGGGAGGCAGATTGAAACTTTACTTGACACCAATGAGGGATAGAAATTATGTTACACTTATCATGTTACTAATTATTTGTACGACACGGTTGTTCAGCATTTGAGATGCCACAGAAACAACTACTGTATTGTAAGTAATTCTATCTGCGCTTCGGGAGAGAAGATGTCATGTTAGTTTTCCTAGACAAAGCTATAGAAAATAAAATACTGTTATGATGCTGTAATGTACAATGAAGACTGTACAGATGTAGTTGAAGTAACGTACTGTATACACATTTGGAGATGGCATGTCAAAGGAATGAATCTCCAACACGATTACGATAATTTGAAATAAAACTAGGACAATTAAATTAGCGTTTTAGTTAGCCCCTACGGCAAATATTTGTTCTCTTTTTGAAACAACTCATATAGCTCTCAAAGAAAACGTTTTCTCTCTTACTATCAGGGTGATAAATATGATATAAACTGTGTTAGAAAGAGAAAAGACCACAAATTTAAAAATTAACCACAAAATAAGTAAAATGATAATGTACTTTTCCGGAAACTATAGAACATATTATATCGGGATGTTCTATATTAGCGCCGTCCGAGTATACATTTAGGCGCAATCAGGGTTTAAACATAATTCACCAATAATTTTACATGACGAAATTAAAAAAAAACTTATATCATTGATGACGCTATTCCAAATTCCTGTAATATTCAAAAATCTGTTTCTGAAAAAATTAAGAAAATGTACAGAATTAGGAAATGAGATTAAAAGAATTTGGCATTCTCAGACTATAAAAATATTACCATTTGTTATTTCGGCTACTGGCATTATACCTAGCTTTCTAATTCAAAATTTATGCATATTAGATTTGTCAAAGAATTTATGTATAAAAATGCAAAAATCAGTCATTTTGAATACATGTAGGATTACAAAAGATTTTGTAAATATTTATATTGAGGGATTAGTAGGATTCACAGGTCCAATTAGGAGTTCCACAGAGCTGAACCCTCTGATATGAAAATATCTGGAGTCGGTGAATTATTTTCCGATTTGGTCTCTTTGACACGTTGTTCTTGTATTGTTTTGTATTTATTATATTTATATAGTGCAATTGCACAGCGTGGATTGACTAGATGATCATTTGTGGAAGAGTGTGTGAAAGGGTCAAGTGTTTCATATGGGAAAGATTTAACCCGGACATAAAATCTAAAGCGTTAAAAAAACAAACAAAATTCATGGTCAGTGGTTGAGTGGGCATCGCGTTTGAGTCCCACCCAGGCGTTCCGTGTTCGATTCCTCCGCTGGCTAATAATAATAATAATAATAATTGGATGACTTCTATAGCGCAATTTTCGTGAGAAAATCACCTCAAGGGCGCTTTAAACATTCATTTATACATTTAATCTATACCTACATATATACTACAAGTGGCTTACAACTAAGAGTGATAACTAATGACTTACAACTAAGACTTATTTCACTAGTGACTTAGAACGATACCTATTTTTATAACCAAGTTTGCACTTGGAAGTCATAATACGAACAAAGCAGTATTGTTACTGCTCTAATCGTGTGACGACTTGCAACAGTCTTACAATTAGTTATTTACGACTGACATACTTATTTACATTTATAAACACCTATTGTTATGATTACTGCCCGTGCTGTCAGTATAAGTCATGAAAAATATTACAAAAAAAAAAACTAGATAAATCCTGTGGACCGAGTAATGAAAAACTACTGAAAAAATGCAATTATTTTTCTGGATATGATAAAGCGAAAAGATGAGTTTTGAGCTTTGCTCTGAACTCAGATGTGCTGTCGATCTTTCGCAAATGTGAAGGGAGTTTGTTCCAAGCTGTTGGGCCTGCCACAGCAAAAGCCCGGTCTCCGAAATTGGTATTGGGATTGCGCATAGGTACTGAGAGTCTACCTATGGCTGTTGAAGATGCTGATCGAAGGGTTGCTTGCCTAGTGTGACATCATTTGGAATGCACAGTTCTGACAGGTAGGGTGGCGCCATGTCGTGTGTTGCCTTAAAAACCATCCAGCAGAGTTTGAATTGGATTCTCTCGGGACACTTAAGCCAATGAAGGTTCCGCAGATGTTGGGAAATATGAGAATATTTGGAAACGCCGGTTATCAGTCTTGTTGCAGCATTGAAAACTGACTGAAGTCTGTCAGTATATATTTTAGGGAGGTTTGCATATATGCCATTGCAACAGTCAAGTTGTGGTACAACGTAAGAGTTTACCAGCATCTTTGTGGCCTTAGTCGGAATATTTCTCCTCCTAAGCCGCTAAAGCGGCTAAGTCCTCCATCACGACTCAAGCACCATTTTCGGCTTACCGTGGTGGTAGTAGCAAATTTTCAAATATTGTCCGGTTATTCGAAACCCGGGAATGTTTTTCTTTCTTTAAAAAAAATGTACCTACACCTTTGTGAAACCAAAATTTCGAACCGCATTTTGAAAAAAAAATTCAAACTTTAGGAATTTCTTATTAATTATTTTTGCATAGAACGACAAAAAAGTGTAGTTACAATAACGTTTATAATATATTTGTATAATAAAATATATACTTCTTGTTGTTATTTTTTTTCGTTATTGGTAGTTTTAGTTAGAAAAAACCTAAAATGAGCCATTTAAAAAAAAAATAATGTTTGCATTAAAAAATTATTTCGAAGTATAAAATTTAAAAAGAATTTCATCACTTTTAAAAACATTTTTTTTTATTTTTCGGATGCGTTCAGGAAATATTTTGACCTACCGATAGGCCCGAGGTCTAAGGGGCTAAGGTTCTCACGAGAAAAGCTCTTGAAAACCAGTAGATCGTGGATAACAACTTACTACACTCTTAACTACATAGAAGAGGAGCTTTGATCTCAAAATACAGTCCATTGAGTTTGAAAGATGTAAATGACTTAAAACCTTTGTGGAATTTTGCCATTGAATAAATAAAATTTACATTCAGATAAACTCACAGAGTCAAAATTAAATTTCATTTACTCAACGCGGAAAGCGAGTGATGTAATTCTCTACAATTCAAAACAAAGTACGGACAAGATCAAAGACTTTTCCACTAGTTAGGAAAACAGACCCGAACGCTTCACGGAATAACAGTGTTTTCATGTATGTATGATCCGAATTAGAACCTTAACGTTAACAACTGTTAAGCCACAAACTGCGACAAAGCCTTTAAATAATATTTATTTAAAGTATTTTTAGTTTGTCTGTCTTTACCGCTCGGGAAATTGTACCCTTATTTATAAACTTGGCACTAAAACTCAGCTCGTAAAAGAGAATAATATTCGTAAACACTTTCTGCTTCATAATCTGTATTATTATTTGGGGGAAAAGACAGTACCAAAACCAAGTCTAGATCTGAAAAATTGGGATTTATAAATAACCAGCCAATTCTCGGCATGCATTGCTATGCCAGTTAATAAATAAATTGTTTCTTCCTGCGTGTGCTTTCCCTATCGTCCTCTTCTTCTCCCGCATTCCCTTTCTCTCCCGCATCCCCATCCCCTCACGCGTTCCCACTCCGCCTTCCCTCTCTCCTCTCCCGCTTCCCCCGTCCCTCCTCCCGAGTTCATCTTCCCCTCCCGCACTCCATACAATCAGTTTTATAACACTCGCGTGCCACCTATTGCAATTTTTTTATACAAATTTCATAATGCCAGAGATCACCAGTATATAGAAACCTTCGCGGGCGTGCTCAAAACAACTCACTAAAGTTTCATCGCAATTGGATGAACGGTTTAGCAATGCATAATTTAATGACGCAAGAGTTCACTATTATATATAAAAACCATCACGAGCGTGCCCACATAAAATCCCCAAAGTTTCATCGCAATGGTGAGCAACGCATAATTTCATGATACCAGAACTCACTATTTTTTATGTATACGAATAAAAACCATCGCGGGCATGCGCACATCAAATCCCCAAAGTTTCGTCGCAATCAGATGAATGGTTTAGCAATGCATAGACATCTCATGTACATACTCATATATTTAAATAAATACATACACCCAAGCAAGCACATTTTGGTGAGTTTGCAGGGGTCCCCGGGTTCAGGTGAGGTTTGTCTCGGTCTTGACGGCGAATGCGTTTGTCCATCTACTGCGTGGCGGGCAGGATAGGGAGAGACTGGTTGAAGGAGACCTAACCTAGACCTACTCAACCTAACTGACTCTCTCGATCCAGCACTTTTGAGGGATGGGTTCATACGTCCATCACGCCTGGACACAATGACCTCCAAACTCCTACCCACTCCTCTCCTTACTTTTCCTTAAAAGATTCTCTACACAGCATTCCCAAATATGAAGTAGGGCTTGAGGGATTTTTTCCGCAGGTCCTCCTTTATGGAGCTAATAAACAAATTTTACCGAATCACCTTGCTAATGACCACGTAGGAAGAAGTTAAATCGCGGATAGTTTTGACATTGTAAAAAAATGTTAGTTACTTACATTAATTTCAAATATTCATACCCATAGAGTAGAATAAATATGATGTTAGCAAGAAAATTATGCAAAATTTTCGCAGGGAAAAGTATGCCTGACTTTATACATAATCTAATTTGATGAATAATTTCATGGCGCCATTAGTCTAGTGTTTTTATGATCACAATTTCTAAATTGTGAGAATATTGGTGGTTCGGCATTATAATATGATTTAGTTTGTTCGAAAAAATAATTAATATCTATGTTGCAAGAATGGTGATTCGGCGCTCTCTTTGGATTAGCAGAGATACTGATATATATTGTTCGAAAAACTGCTGAATTATCATGACCTGCCACAATGAATAACAGATGGCGCTCTCTTGTCGGTTTGGAGGAATAGCAGAGTTAAAATATATTTATTTAAAAATATTATTGTTGCATGTGCAAATAACTATCACGTCATCCGTGGTTTGAATATTTTGCAATTCTTTTGAGGATTCTACTCTAGTTGTGTAAAGTTGACAACTAACTTAGGCACATTCAAAAATTACAAAAATTGTACTGCTTTGAATTTAAGTGGATTGAAATTATTGGGTGGCCTCCATCGTTGCAGAGATCGATATACAAGGTTAGTGAAGCTGTTTTTTCCTGTGAGATTTGTCAGATTGCCATTTTTTGTGATATATTTTGTACGCGCAATGTAAAATCATAATGTGGGTGGGTGGGGTGGGTGGTTTGGTATATTTATAATCATAATCAATAATATATATATATATATTACGCTCCGAGAGTTCTGGGGTCATTTACACACCCCAGACTCACATATTACAATACAATTGACTATTCAACACAAAAAATATTCGAAGAATTCAAAGTTTTACAAATAAACAGAATCTATCAAAAAAATGCATTACTCCAAATCCATAAAGACAAACTAACAATAAATTCATTTAGCACCAGGCCGAGAACAACAGGACAAATAATAATCCCTAAACTCAATACTACAACGGCCCAACACCACTACACATACTCAGCCATAAAATGCTTTAACGAACTCCCTAAAGATATTCAATTAAGAAAAAAATTAAAATACATTTCACCAGTAGGTAATTTCATGTTTGTGTTATATTACGCCCACTTATATTTTCAATGTGTACACAGGTTTTATATTTTATAATTTAATTTAAAAAAAAAAAAAGTTTCTTCCTGAAATAGTGCACAGGTATACATATAATTTTACATACATGTTGTTTTTATTTTATTTTTTCATAAATACGCTCATGGTAGCATCAATTAAACATATATCAAAATATCAATTGTGTTAGTACTCCCTCCCTAAACACGAGAAATACTCAATTAGAGAGGTATTATTACCACCATTAAAAAATATTTGCATTACATGTACATAATTAAAAAAATAATTGTACTTATACCTAACTTTGTAAAATTGTAAAAATGGAATAAATAAATAAATAAATAAAAAATAAAAATAAATAAAAATTAGAACAATATCTGGAAAAAATTCGGTGTTTGGGAGAAATTCCTAAAAAATAAAACTAGTTATTTTTATACTAATTTGGGGTCGGGGAATCCGAATCTGAAAGAATTATGCGGCGGCAAGCAATATTAACTGAATTACACGACTTTAAAAATTTTTATACACATACAGGAAAATAGCCATTTTGGAAGTAATCTGATTCCTAGAAAATCAAACTAGTTATTTTTATACTAACTATGGGCCGGGGAATCCGAATTTGAAAGAATTAGGCGGCGGCAAGCAATATTAACTGAATTACAAGACTTTAAAATTTTCTTTACACACACACATGGAAATATTCATTCCGGAAACATTTTGACACACGCAGTACGAAAATCATAGAAAAACAAGAAATGTAGAAAAACATGTGCCGGCAGTGTTACCAGCTCTCAAAAATATTTATCCCTATATCAATAACGTAAAACGACACGACACTTGCTCACATAATAATTCATCACATAACACATTAACCTGAAAATAGATAACAGCAGAAAAATATACCTTATAAATCGACCAAGTAAACATCCCTGTTTTCAAGTAGTTTAGCGGCTACGCTAGGTTTGTGTAACATGGTTTGTGCCCCTTTATACCGCCTGCTCGCGTCACGGCAAAAAAACATCCCTGTTTTCAAGTAGTTTAGCGGCTACGCTAGGTTTGTGTAACATGGTTTGTGCCCCTTTATACCGCCTGCTCGCGTCACGGCAAAAAACATCCCTGTTTTCAAGTAGTTTAGCGGCTACGCTAGGTTTGTGTAACATGGTTTGTGCCCCTTTATACCGCCTGCTCGCGTCACGGCAAAAAAACATCCCTGTTTTCAAGTAGTTTAGCGGCTACGCTACGTTTGTGTAACATGGTTTGTGCCCCCTTTATACCGCCTGCTCGCGTCACGGCAAAAAAACATCCCTGTTTTCAAGTAGTTTAGCAGCTACGCTGGGTTTATGTGACATGGTTTGTGATACAAAAGTGAGTAAAATTTTTAAAAAATAAGTACTTAAAATATAAACATGTTATTTTACGTTATTGATATTACTGCTTAATGGCAACACTTAATTTTGTGAGGTAAAAACATCTATGTTATCTTGTTTTTCTATGATTTTCGTACTGCGTGTGTCAAAATGTTTCGGAAATGAATATTTTCATGTGTGTGTATAGAAAATTTCAAAGTCTTGTAATTCAGTTAATATTGCTTGCCGCTGCCTAATTCTTTCAGATTCGGATTCCCCGGCCCATAGTTAGTTTAAAAATAACTAGTTTGATTTTCTAGGAATCAGAATACTTCCAAAATGGCTATTTTCCTGTATGTGTATAAAATTTTTTAAAGTCGTGTAATTCAGTTAATATTGCTTGCCGCCGCATAATTCTTTCAGATTCGGATTCCCCGACCCCAAATTAGTATAAAAATAACTAGTTTTATTTTTTAGGAATTTCTCCCAAACACCGAACTTTAGCCCAATATCTTTAAAGTTTCACTAGGAAAATTTATCGAAAAAACCGTTTTGGTTTTGTAAGTTTTAGTGAATCAACTTATTACAAATAAGTAGTAACCCCAGATAAATAAATCAGTATAAGGTTAATATTATTAAATAATATACAGATTTCAGTTGTCGGTGCATGGGTATGTAGTGCAATGTGGAATATTCCTAAAGAATACGTAACATAAGTTCAATGAATTTTTAATTCAGATTAACTACTTATAAGACAAGCGATAAAGAAGGTACCTGCCAAAATTATTTTATAAATTAATAATTCTTTATTCGAAAAGCGTATTTCACCTGTTCAAATGCTTGACATATGATAAGATGAATTATATTAATAGAGTGAAGATCAGTTTCTGCGACAACGCGCGATGTTTCACTGAACGTGGTTCAATTTTTCAATTTGGTTTGGGAACCTTTATTGGATAACCAACACCTCTGCCGTAGGTCACCCCAAGCGGTTCGCTACGTTTGGTGAGTTAGCAGGGGTTCATGAGGTAAGGTTTGTGCAGGATCGAGAGAGACTTGTTGAGGGAGATCTTTTGCACCGCGGTTGGAAGGATGGATTCATACGTCCGTTACGCCTGGACGCACTGACACCCGGATTCCTACCCACCCCTCATATCTATTTCCTTTTTAAGAACTTCTTCTCCTTCCTTTCCTTAAAAAAAGAGTGTGCTTTAGACCACATGACTGAAGTAAAACTTCATTAACTTATACCTCCCTCTAAACTTCCGTTCGCCTCGCCCGACCGTTCGCATCGCCCGATCATACTTTTCGTAACGCTGTCGTCACGCATTCACCAGCTTACTCCCCAAGTCAAGCGTGCGTAAAGAAGTTTTATTTCAAAAAATCCTCCACGCAGCATCCCCTAAGATGATATAGGCCCTGAGGGAAATTATTTTCCTCAAAGCCTCCTTGGTGGAGCTAATGTAACAAAAAAAGTGGATATACTTTATATAAAAAGTGGACTATCTTTTTCGTAAGCGGTGCTACATTTTCTGCTCGATTAGTATGAATATAACGTGTGTTGTATTTGTATAATGTCATTTGAATGAATTAGATTTAGAAATTTTTCAAGTTTCCTTAAATATTCGGAAGACCATAAAGATTTTTTTTCTTGATTCTTTCAGTTTCACAGATTTTTCACGGGTCTGTGCTAGTATTCAATAATTTAAATGCAATATTTTTATGCTACGGAAAATAAATAGCTTTATTTGGTTTTCTTAAGGTTCAACTTCATTTTCATTCAGCGATTTTCAAAATAAAGGGGTGATATTTAAATAAAGACCCTAGCAAATCGGTTGAGAATCTCCGGTCTAGTCAATTGACGTTCTGACGCTTATAAGTCTACCTCTCTAGAACACTGAGTGACGGAATAAATCTAGGTTTATACTTACTTTGAACATTGAATTCATCCCACCTTTACAATTTAATCCTATAACACGCTTATCATTATGAACACGGGGCAATCAAATAAGGCTTATTTAATATAAGAGGCTAAAATATAATTATTATTTCCTTACAAACTACAAATCGCAAAATCTAAACTCAAAACCAGCGGTAATTGAGATAATACTGTAGTTGATATATTTATAAGTAATATCAACAGCTTAGAATCTGCTGACTTTAGTTTTGCCGCTAGGCCCTGTTAGTTTTAATCCCTAATTAATTCATTAATTTATTTTATTATAAGCCTATAGGGCTTTTATAAACATGTGATATGTGTAATAATTTTGTGAAGCAGTAATCTTGAAGTAAAACATGTTTATTTAAATTGTATAGAACCCATGTACAATAAAAGTAGATATTATGTTAATATTGGTTGTTATTATTGAGGTATATTATTATAGCCATTTTCTAACTATACCAGCAGACCCGGCTACACGTTGCTGTGGCTAATGAAACCTTTAAAACCAACGCCATCTGTAAGTGTACGGCCTGAGTGCACGCTCAAATCGAGCGTGGGGCGGGGCGGAGCGTGCGGCGTTCATGTCAAACACATGTTTTTGCGTAGTACCGTAATTCAAGTACTGTGACACCGTCCTGAGTGGGGGCCGAGCGGCGCGGTGGCAGCAGCGTGCATGTTTGCGTCGAGCGGGGCGTCGCGTGCAGGTTCAAACGAGCTTGTGATTTTGCAGCGGTGACAAGAGCGTGCGCATAATGTCGTTTGAAGAAGTCATTTCAGAAATACAGAATAAGCCTGAAATATGTTTATCTTCTCATTATTTATATAAGAATAAAATAGTTAAAGCCAGAGCGTATACTCGTAAAATTTATCTCCAATCAATCTTATTGTTTCAAATAGCGTATGAAACTCTCCAAACCGCTTTCTTTGCATAACAATATCACTGGGACCTTGTCTTAACTCAAAATTATATTTTAACCACAATTTTTTTTCTAAGTATATTATATCAACAATATCGTATGACGCAGAAGCCATGATTAAAACAATAGCGGTGACCGTCAACGCTGAGCGTGCACTGAGGCCACTCAGCGAGCACGCTCTTGACCGCTCCACCGCCCCGCTGACCGCCACGCCGAACGCTAACCACTCAGGCCGTACACTTAAATCAAATCAACACCACGCTGCCCGCTGCCCGCTGCCCGCTGCCACTTGGCCAGATATATTATGTATTTCAACAATTTACACAAAACCTTGACCTTAAAAATCTTCCTCATGCATCACTCTATTCTATTGGTGAAAACCTCATGAAAGTCCGTTGCGCGATCTAAGCGCACATACAGCGTGAGCGACTTCATTTTATACTTGGTAAAGATTTCAGCTAGTTGAACAAACAGACATTGATCATTATTATTGAGTGTGTTATATTTTCTGAGGCGGGTATGGGTACCGCCGCCCCAGTTATCATTTTTTGGATAACTAACTTTCCGTATATGGTTTGCTACGTTTAGTGACTTAACCGGGGTACCTGGGTTCATGTGGTAAAGTTTGTTTAGGTTTTTGCGGCCAATGCCAATCTACTGCGTGGCGGGCCAAACCGGGAGAGATTAGTTGAGGGAGACCTGACCTAGATCTCTCCAGCCGGACTCTCTAAACCCATCGCCTTCCACCGCAGTGGAAGGCGATGAATTCACTTCTAGGCACATTGACTCCCAGATTCCCTTTACCCACCCCTCATACCTTTTCTTTCCCAGAACTTATTCTCCTTCTTTTACCTTAAAAGATCCTTTGTTTTTTTTTTTTTTTTTACATGAGCTCCACACAGGAGGCCCTGAGGAAAATAATTTCCCACAGGGCCTATATCATCTTTGGGGATGCTGTGTGGAGGTTTTTTTTTTAGGAAGAAGGAGAAGAGAGTTCTGGGAAGGAAAAGGGTTTAAGGGGTGAGTAGGAATCTGGGGTTCAGTGTGTTCTGGTCATCCGCCTCCAAGACCTAAACAAACCACACCCCATGAACCCGGGCACCCCTGCTAAATCACCAAACGTAGCGAACCACTTGGGGTGACCTATGGCAGAGTTGTTGGTTATCCAATAAAGGTTCCCGGGGCGGCGGTACCCATACCCGCCTCCCAAATTGGCACATCCTCCACACAGCATCGTCAAAGTGCAATCAATCTTGATACCTATAAGCGAGTATCTAAATGACTTTGTCCTGATATTAAGAGGAAATACTAGCTGCGCTTTTCTATACAAACGTATTCCCCGTTTATCTCTCTGGATTTTGACCCTAGAGCAAAATAATATAGATAATATAGATTACATAATATAGATATTGACCACTAGCGTGTCGGTACGTTTTGTTTTTTTTGATAATTTACTTCTCATAGAAGTTACGACCTTCCAAAAATGAATAAAATTGCCTAATTTAAACGCCGTCAAAAAACGTTCAGTATACAAACTAAACAATGTATTTTGAAAAAAAAGCAAAACGTACCGACATAGAATATTTTCTTTTAATACAGTTAGTGAAAAAAAATTTTTAAATCCGTCCAGTTTTGGAGAAGAAAAATGGGGAATACAAAACATCGATTTCGAAGATTTTATTTAGGTATTTTCGGCCCGACGTGCAGGTGTCCCTTTCGCTCATTTCTCCTGAGGGGGGCCGGGGAACGTGGGTTTTGACAAATACATACATATAATGCGAAGTAGTGATGTAAAGAATTTTATCGGTAGACTAGTGTTGTCCTTGCCCGAGTAATCGATATTTTTTATTCGTTTTTTTTCTGTTTAGTGACTCATCGCGGTATACCAATACTGACCGAGCTTTCATACTAAAATTGTGCAAAATTAAATTTTTTTATGTCAAGTACTATAATAAATTTTCAATTTGGGAGGCGTTTTAGGTACCATCGCCCCGGGAACCATTTATTGGATAACCAACACCCCCGCCACTTGGTCACCGCAAGTGGTCCTCTATGTTTGGTGACAGAGCCTGGGTTCCCGGGTTCACGGATGAGGTCTGCATGGGTTTTGGTGGCGGATAATTTTGTCCACTTACTGCGTGGCGGGCCGGATTGGGAGAAACTGGAAGAGGAAGATCTTTTGATCTCTACAGCTGGACTCTCCACCATCATTTCATACTTTTACCTACCTTTTCCCTACCCAAAACTTCCTTTCCTTCCTTATCCTAAAAATACCCTCCACACAGCTTCTCCAATGATGTCCAACAACTTCTCCAACAAAGTCCCTGAGCGATTATTTTTCCTCGGTGCCTCCAATATGAGGTTTATGTTTTTAAAAAAAATCTGTTTCAAATTTTTAGTTGAGAGTCGCTTACATTGCCTTCAGTGATTAATTGAAATTTTTTGTTTGTAAACACTTTATTGTACAAAATTTTTTACCACTATACAATGAATTTTAAACAATTTATGATTTAGATCTTTCTCTCGCCGGTAAATTTCTTGATATGCGACCGTCAATTGTTTCTGGTAAAAGGCATTGGTGGTAGAAGTTTTTCTAACAGTGGTTCAATTTTTTGCCAGATTGAATCGTCCCTTTCAATTTTTTCATACGGCAAACCTTTAGGACTCCACACGACAAAATAACAGTATTTACGACGAGTAATGTGTAACTGGCCTTGTACTTGGTAGAAGTAATTGTGATTCCGTTTTAATGTTGAAGCATTGTCTTCAATTTTACAGTTATCAATTTTTTTTGTTCAAATCCTTCTTCTGGTGACATATTTACTATACTATATGGGCATTTCACTTCAATTATAGAATCCTTGCCAAAAAGGCCATCCGGACTTGCCGCTAAAAAGTTTTTGTTTTCATCGATAAATAGTCCACAGGCGAATACCTCTAATTTTGTTTCTTTTGTAAATTGCTCAATTGCTTGGTTTTCATTTTCTTTCCCATAATTTGTGGCCATATTTCCTTTAAATGGCGAGTACAGTAGCGAGTTTAATACTCTCGCAACTGAAGTTTTTGGCCGTAGCTTACATATTTTTGTCCAAAGTTAGAAGCTGTAAGCCGCTTACGCCTTTCAATTGTCCACAAATTATTATTGCTTTGGCCCACCGTATTCCTTTCGAGTTCATCCTTATTCGATGGAGATAATTCTTTGAAAAATTCCTCTTTATCGTTTCAAATAATTCAGCTGGCATATCTGGATCTAATTCCAATTGACCATAATTTTCATCAGGCCCTGTAACTTTTTTTCTCTTTTCTGTCGTGTTTTCGTAATACCTTAGTTTTATTTTTCGACACCTCTGTATTGTCTCCTTCGAACGTCGTTTTCTTTCAATAAAATGCTTCGTGTAGTTGCCAGGACTGTGGCCTTGGATTTTTTTTGTATTCGTGAATGGGTTGTCATTTCACTATTCCACGAAGTTACTGCTCAAGAAGCTCAACTGCTGAAGTTATCCCATTTTTGTAAAATTTGCTCTTTTTCCGCCTATAAATTTGGCTATAACGTTGTTGAATTGCTCCACAGTGTTATTTGTCACGTTAATAATAAGACTTTCTGCATTTGCTATTAGAGACGACAATAATTGTTGAATATCAGTCCTGTTCCACAATCTTGAAGATCGCTTACTAAATTTGGATCATTAGTATACTTCTCCGACTTGCAATAGTATGACGAACATTTTGTATGATCACCAAAAACATGGTTTGCGGCATTTTTTTGTCCATTTTCAGATTTTTTACTTTATCACTTTGTGCCGTGTTTTCTTGCTCTTTTCTGTAATTTACTGCTCAAACTATAGCTTTTCTCATACGTAAAACGTTTGCTTCAACCTTTTTCCTTATGTGAACTGGTACAAAGCCTTTAGCGTTGTTGGTTTTTTTTAAGTGCTTTTATTTTATTGCAAAAATTGCGAAGTAAGTGATTTTTGCACTTTTTTTTGTACTATGAAGTTGGGCCTGAAGCCTTGGGTTGAAGTTTCGCTAATATTGTCTTCATGTAATTAAATATTACAATTTAAGATTTTATAAAGTTGAAAATAAAAATAAAAAGTTTTGAAGTTTAAAAAAATTATATATTTGTTTCCTTTATTTCAAACTGACTGTAATAAATATTTTAAAAAAATGTGTAGGTAAATCTATCTATAGGTAAAAGACCAACATTTTTGATTGAATTTTGAACGAACTAACACATCCTTTTTTGTATTTACTGCTTAAAGAAACTCAAAAATACAGGAGTACAAATCAAACCTCAGCAAGCGATATATCTAACATTTTAAACATTATTATTTACAAACATGTCAACTCACACGTATGATACACACAACACAATAAATCCATTTAGATTTAATTGCCTAATAAAATATGTAAGTGCTTTTATCTTTTTCGTTATCGTAATTTTAATTAGAAAAAAACTTAAGGTGGGCTATTTTTAAACCTTTTTTATCTCTACATATTATAAAGTAAAGTCCCCCGCGCCGTCTTTCTGTCTGTCTGTCTGTCTGTCTGTCTGTTCGCGATAAACTCGAAAACTACTGAACGGATTTTCATGCGGTTTTCACCAATAGATAGAGTGTTTCGTGAGGAAGGTTTACGTATGTAATTTGTCAAGGATTTGTGTAAATTGGTTGAAACATAACGATAATTGTTAGAAGTGTCGGAAAAATTCCAGCCGCCTGGTAGCTTTCATCGAAAACGCTGCCTAATCCTTTTGGGATATAACAAAACAACGCTTGGTGGGATATTCCTCTTTTATAGATCTACAAAAAAGTCCGCGATGGCATATATCTATCTTTTACTATACGCATTCTATCTTCTTATCTTATTATTCTTATCAATTGCATTTTAGATATAATGTGTATAGTAAGCTATCCGTAAAAGATAGATATATGCCTTCGCGGACTTTTTTGTAGATCTATAAAAGAGGAATATCCCACCATTAATTGTTTTGTTATATCCCAAAAGGATTGTGCAGCGTTTTCGATGAAAGCTACCAGGCGGCTGGACTTATTTCCGACACTTCTAACAATTATCGTTATGTTTCAACCAATTTACACAAATCATTGACAAATTGCATACTTAAACCTTCCTCACGAAATACTCTGTATATTGGTGAAAACCGCAGGAAAATCCGTTCAGTAGTTTTCGAGTTTATCGCGAATAGACAGACAGACGGCGCGGGGGACTTTATAATATGTAGAGATAGAGATAATCGGTCAAAAATACATTTTTGTTGCATATGCATTTTTGAGTTTTTTTTTTAATAAGATAGGTAAGTGCCAAATTATATGAGTAGAAATTTAAATTTTGTGGTATCATCATCATTACATAGTATAAAATGAAGTCGCTCAAAATGTATGTGCGCATAAATCTTTTAAACTACGCAACAGATTTTCATGCGGTTTTCACCAATAGATAGAGTGATTTAAGAGGAAGGTTTATGTGTATAATAAATGCTTATTATAGTAGAGAAAAGCCAAGAAATTCAAATATTCAATTTAGGCAAAGGGCAGCGCGCAGCGGGCAGCTGGCGAGCGGATGGTGTGGATTTTATAAAGGTTGGGTAAATGGCGTTGTGTTTCGTTAGCCACAGCAACGTGTGGCCGGGTCTGCTAGTTATTAATAAAATAAAAACAAAATTATATGTTTATTTCGAATTATAAAATTTGAAAGCGTATTTCATCATCTTTCAAAAACAGTTTTTAGTTTTCGGATGCGTTCACAAATATTAAAGTTATTTGGAATTTATTGGAAAGCGGAAATATTTTGACTTTTCGAAAAACAGGCCCGAGGCCTGAGAGGTTAATACTAATTTTCAATAATAACTAATGTATCATAGAGAATAATCATATGTATGTATATAATAATTCGATGTAGTTGGTTTGACTGCATATTTATAAACGCAAATACAGTGAAAACTTTAAAACTACTAACCTACATAGAGTTCTAGTAAAATAATTCGTAATTTGTCGGTAATAAGCGTGAACAGAAGACATTGTTACAATACCTATCGACGATATTTATAAATAACCGACAATAGCAGACCTCGTGCGTTTAAAAATAATGGGCCCTTTTTCTGTCACACCGCAAGGCCGATTCAAAAACTTCATTAGCGACGAAATAAGTCGAAACATGCTTTATCTAAACAGAATATTGGATATGGCGGTATGAGGCGAAAGACGGTAGGCATGAGACGCAGAGGGGGCGAGAGGGTGTACAAGCCAAACACTCACGTGGTCTCACCAACACATCGATAGCTAGTTCATTTTTGAGCGCGGTGCGATAGCGAGAATTTTTTAAAATACCTACCGTCGAGATTTCTCACCGGTGCTATTACCTCTTAATGTTGCAATTACAAACAATTTTAGATCGAGTTATATGGAAGATTTGGACAATTATTTAGCATTTTAGATGTACGTAGATGTTTTCGGTATAGGTATGGCAATGTTTAGTATAAAGGCTATGCACAAGAATTTAATAAAAGAGCGTTGTTTTATATCATGGTTTCGGCGTGAAATGCTAAAAAGGATCACGCACATCATCTATTCGCAAATGCAAACTATTAAACTTGTGGTCTTATTTAATAGGGATAGTGTAAGGTTCAACCTCGTGGAGGCAGAAACATATGCATTAGTTTTATGAGACCTACACGTATTCGTATAGGAACAAATAGTGCTTCATACGTTTAATGCACCGTGTTTGATAATTATTTAAACTTTTCCTATTAAAGATTAAAGGTAATCAAAGTTATTAATCTTTAGAATGTTTCTATTTTTAATACTGGCAATTCTGTATTGTTTGTTATTTGATTTCTTGTTCAACTGGTTACAGATTTACAATCAAACTTTAATAATCACGACTTTCACATTAGACACACTATACCTAACTTCAGAACGACTTTACCTATTTCATTCATCTTTTTTAAAGTATTCTAATACTTTGTAGAAGGTTCTTTAAATTTTATAATTTCAGAAAACTACTATTTTAACTTCGCTCGTTTGACAGTTCGCGCGTTTGATGAAATTGAATTTAGCAGGGAGCTGTTTTTTTGTATTAAAAGAATGTCGATGGATTTTTTTAAATTATAGATATTTTAAATAGGTACCAAATTTGATTGATTGTTCTTATAACACACAAAATTAATATTTGTAATACAAAAAAAAAATAATAGGTGGCACGCGAGCTGTTTGAAAACTGAATGTACTGGGATTGAATATATGGAACGCGGGAGGGGGGGTTGCGGGACGGGGGAGCGGGATAGGGGAGAGGGTGGGTTGCGAAGGTGGAAGGGGAACGCGGGAGGGGAGCGGGGACGCAGGACATGCAGGGAGAAACAATTTATTTCTTTGAATATGGCATTGCAACCCATGCATTGCAACCAGCTAGTAATATAATAAAATAAATGTAAAACGTTTCACCACTTAATTTATTTGTGACCGTAATCGCTTTTAGACTATTAAGGCCATCTTCAGACCGATACAATTTAGTGGCGGTCCGCAAGTTTTCAGTGAACTAGAGTGGTAAGATCGGAAAATACGACGTTAGTGATGTTGTTGTAGCTGAAAACAATTTTTTTTTTTTTTTCAAAATTTCAACTTTTTGAATGAAGCTGTACTGAAATGTGGATGCGGCGCATTCCAAATCTTCATACAAAATATTGAAATTTTGAAAAAAAAAATTGGTACTTAGTCCAGTTTATATATGTACATAACACATTGACGTGTTATCCTTAAGTGCGTTTAACCAGCCAGCGGACGAAAATCCACATTTCGTCGAAAGTTGTTCTTACGATCGTGCAGGGCGGTTACAATGAGAAAGATTAATTATTCTCCGTACCAGCTTTTTAAAATTATAACTCAATATCAAATTTATTTCAATCCAAATTAGCTTTAATTTATACCTTCATCCAAAATGCTGAAAGGCGTGATGATAAAACTATTAAAATAATGTACTTTTTGTAATTATTTTTTGATTATAAGTATTTATAATTTTTCAATAATGTCTAAATTTAATAAGAATGTTAAAAAAATCTGAAATATATTAGTTTGTAAGTGCGCAAATAAATACACAAATGTATTAATTTTCGTCAAGAAACACATGTACGTACATATGTTTTAATGATTTTATTGAAACTAAAATTAAAATTCTAAAACATGCGTTTGCTAGATAATGTATTGATTTATTTTACTGCATGATTATATTATTTGAAATGGGTGTGGTATAATACAAAATCTTTTTTGAAAATTTAATAAATCTCCCAACGACCTATGGAATAACCTTATTATACTAAAAATTTAAAAAAATTCTCGAAATTTATTACATGCGAATGCTAGATAAAAGAACAACCTTTCGAAATCCATTTATAATTTTTGTGGAAAAGAGTAAATACGTCTAAAATCTTTTTTGAAAATGACGTATTTCTGGTTTTCTCTGGTAATGTCCTCTTAACCCTGGAAGGCCAAGGGGACACCGGTATCTCCTATGAAATTAAAAAAAAAAAACTTTTTATATACGATTTTGACCCTTATGTATAAAGAAACTGTATGAAAACGAGGTCAATATCGCTTGCACCAATATCTCTATAGGTAGGGTAAAAAATTTCATTCATGTGGCAACTCTAGAATTTTTGTAATTAATTTATCTGTGACTTCAGACCGCTGTCAAAACCGAAAAGTCGTGAGTTTTAGCATTTTTGTTCCATTTTCAAATGCATATAACGTTTAGATAACTTAGAAGCCTTGGAAATTAAAAAATCCCTTAAAAATAATGAATCTATTATTAACAAACAAAAAATATTGTCATATAGCCCAATCATGGATTTGTTCCCCTACCCACCCACTCTACACTAATACCTACCTACCCAATCTACATTATTATCTAGCAACAGCTCCACCCCTACCATAATAAAACATTGTTCGAAACTGTCAAATTAGTATAAGCTTTCCCTGACGAAGGAACGTTTGTTCCGAAACCGGTCGGATTTGCGCATCAAATAAGTGGTTTATACAAAGTTAAATTATTTCATTTTTGCATATAAAGTTATTTATTTATTATCAATCACATTTGAAATGTTTTTTTTCACGTAGGATGTCTATTCAGGTTTATGTAAAAATAACAATATTAGTTCATTTTCGTATTTATACGGATATTTAAGCAAAAATCCGGGAACCAAATTTTCGCGCCTTTGTCCTTGGCTTCCAAGCGGTAAACCGACTAAATATTATGTATATTATAAATATTGCCGGGGACCAACTGTCGGTGAATCAATTATCATGGAATCGTTTTGCAATCATTTTAATGCTTTTTAAATTCAATTTAAAATCGTAGTTTCTACCTAAAAAGGCACACATTAAACAATCATAAAAAAGTAATGAAATTCCACATTCTAACAAGCTTTGTAAATCTTTTGTTCAAGTAAATTACAAAAGCTGAACGTAACTTCCTGAAGCTGTTTGCTTTACCAGAGCAAATATGTAACTTTTATGTTTATGTTTATGGTAGTACGTAACAACGGTCTGGCACAGGAAAAGTCAGTAAGTTTAGCATAAGGATGCACCTCATTTAGTATTCATATGACGGGAGCTTCAGCGGAAACTGCGCAGGAAGCTGCGCACATATTCTATTCACTCTCTAGAAAAATACTATCTACCGTTGAGTTAGATGTTCCAGATGTTCCAGATGTTCAGACGTCGAGATGCTTGAATTTTGATGAGACATCTGATTTTTCTTGGAGTCCAATGTTATAAGCGCGATTGAGGAATATAAACACGAGTCTCATGCACCCTTCTAGTAAACATTCATTTGGAACGATCAATTTGATAACTTAACAATATCGAATCGACAGGCTCAACGTCCGACGATTTTATATCGATATCTCCAGCAGCTTTTTGCTGTTGACAGCAAAACCCATTGACAGGGAATAAATAAGAAATCGTTATTCAATGGCAACACTGGCGGATATAGATTTACGTTACTAATCGTCAAACGGCCACGAAAAAATTAAAAATACTAATAAATTGACAATTTTAAATTGAAATACTAACCTCTGTATATATTGTAACTTCGCATCTACTTTTTGACACTAAACGGGACTCAATTAGTTAATGAATTCTTTTGTCATTTTTGAACGACTTTCGTTTCTCAAAGCAGGATCGTAATCGATTGATTGCGTCTTAGATTAAATAATATAGTATTAGTATTGCATACACAATTCCTTGCAATTCTAAGAGCTTCGTTAGTTTACCTCCATTCGTTTTTTTTTTTTTTTACAGTGAATACCGCACAAGAATCTCAACTGCTCCCGTCTGGAGCCAGTGAGGCTATGGCATCCCCAATTGGGGTATGTTGTGAGGCTGAAGGTAGTGGGGAGGGGAAGGAGGTGGGGAAGAGGAAGGTTGGGAAGTACCTGGCTATTCAGATCTGGTCACTAAACACGGCTAAAGCCATTTTCAAGCAACGTTTCAATTCTGAATGGTGGTCTTACACCAGGGCGATACTGATAGTATCTTCCACTCTGGAACATGCCACAAATATACTATTTGCGGCATGTTCCAGAGTGGAAATATACTATTTTAAATGAGTTAATTGTGAAATAAAATAAATTAATCAAATAAAATTTATTTGCGCATGCCGGGTTCGAACCCGCGACCTCCGGAATGTGAGTCAAGAGTCTTAGCCACTGGACTACGGAGGTCGTTAATAAGCTAGTTATTTTGCAGAACGAACGACATTATTTAAAAAAAAAATGTGTATATTTACAGCTTATCTGACACTCAGGAGGCCACGCTAAAAACGGTGGCTTTTATCAACCGACTGTTGGAATCATATATTACTAGCTTTTTTACGCGGCTTCGCTCGCATGGTATTAGGGGATTCCCACTCCGCCTCCTCCATCTTCCCACTCTCCACTCCACTCCCCCCATCAACCCCCTCCCCCTTTCTTACCCACCCCTCCCCCAACCCCATACCCCTCCACATTCCCTCTCCCCATGCCACTCCCCCCATCAACCCCCTTCCCTCCACCCTCCTCCCCCTCCTCTTCCCCCCTCCACCAACACCCTCCCAACACCTCCTCCCCCATCCCCACTCCCCCTTCTTATCCCTCGCATTCCATACATTCATTCCCGATACATTCAGTTTTCAAACTGCTCGCGTGCCACCTATTATACTTTTTAATATAAATTTCATAATGCCAGAACTTAACGGTAGTTTTATACAAAATAACGAATAAAAAAAAAATCATTTAATTTGGTGCAGTCGTTCGGGTTTATGCGCATATATACATTTCGGTGATTTATTTTTAGACATAGTTATTAAGTACGACGCCAAAAAAGCACTCTTTTTAGGGTGAATTGCCTAATTAAATAAAAAAACATCTTTTCCAAGGCGACAATAGGTTTGCTTTTTTTCTGTTGTTTGCAATAAATCGATTTTGTTAGGGACAGAAAACGTATGAGAAATAATTTCATAACGCTAGAGATTATTCATAACGCCAGAACTTACCAATATACATATATAGCCTATAGTACTCCTAAAAAATGTAGCTTTCTATTAGTGATAGAATTTATAAAATCCATTCAGTAAAATCCATTCGTGAAAGAGTAACAAACATACATCCAGACATCCATACATCCATACAAACTTTCGCCTTTATAATATAAGTAGGATGTTGATCGTGCTTGCAAATATCGCCACCTGACCACAGATGACGGATTTATTCAATATCGAATTAATATAGGGTTTTATCGATCGACCGTGCGAGATCTTCAAGAGTTTATCTCATTTTCTTCAATTCAGATTTCTTCTCGAAAACTTCCAGTGGACTGGTTTTAGGTGGTAAGCATATGATTTGTTTGCTACCGGGTCAATTGCAATGCATATCTACGATGTGACAGTTCTGTGATACCGAGTTATTTAAAAAATATGTGTGTATTCATTTTATTCTAAGCTTTTCACTTTTTGTTTCTTGTTGAAATTATTTCAAATGGTTTTTACATTTGTAATAGGTTTTCCCGCGCTTCGCTCGCATGGTGTAAGGGGGAATCCCACTCCGCCTCCTCCACCTCCCCCCCCCCCTCCCCTCAAAACCATCCCCCTCCCCCCTCTCCCCCCCCTACTCACGACCCCTTCTACCGGAGGCGTCTACTAATATCTACAGGAATTCCAAAAACTGAAAAAATCGAACTAATATCTATGAGAATCAAAGTGTTGACGAATATCTATAGCTCAAACTGTTGATTAATATCTATGAGAACCAAAGTGTTGACGAATATCTACAGTACTGGCAGAGGTTGGATTTGCAATTATGTATAGCATATTGGAATAACGTAATATTGCGTATGCAGTTTAAAAAACTTAATTTATGTAAGTATGTATGTAAAAATCCCCAATATCGGACTATTGGACACATTTAGCTGATTAGTCCAACCTACGCTCTATAGATATTAGTTCAACCTACGCTCTGTAGATATTAGTCAACACTCTGAAGTTCGTAGGTATTAGTTCAACATATGAGCTGTAGATATTCGTCCGACATACAGGCTGTAGATATTAGTATCTTGAGTCCTTCCACCTCCACCACCCATGCATCAAATCACCAAAGTTTCATCGCAATCGAAAGAACGGTTTAGCAACGCGTTATTTCATGATACCAGAGGTCACCATTGTATACAGAAACCATCGCGGGCATGCGCATATCAAATCCCCAAAGTTTCATCGCAATCGGATGAATGGTTTAGCAACGCATAGGTCCCGTACAGACAAACCCAGAAACAAACAAATTTTGATTTATTCATATATATAGACGTATTTTTATATATATGTTATTGAGTGTAAATATGCAATGGAGGGTCCAGAGTCATTCATAATAATTGTAGAGTATGTATGTCGTTTCGAATCCTCTCAACAGATGTCGACAGTGTATATAGAAATAGTTTTAAGGTGTCTCGATAGATTTCAACGGTAATAGTACAGGATAGAGACAAGCATTGGATGTTTGGATCCACGAACGGTTACGAAGATAGGTTACTCCGGGCGGGTACCTTCAGTCAGCGGTTCCCTCGCTTCAGATTATCACAGACAATCCTTTAGAACGGATTTTAGATCCAGTTAGATATAAATTTTAAATATGATACTATAATAAACATGATTCGTAATTTACGCGAACCGAAGTATTATTGAAACTCCCGATCAACAGAGTTATTTCGTTAATCAGAGGAAACAACAGTACTCCACAAATGTAGCTTCGTTTTGTTAAAAAAAGATTCTTGACGTGTACGACGAAGGAACTAAACAATCAGTTTCCTTACACCACCATTGGGAAAGTGTTAGGACCCATCCAACGTTTTCTTTTTGACTCTCTTTTTCTTTCCTTTGTATTTATTATTCACCATTGTTTGCACCTACCTTATTTGCACTGTGCATCTTTTGAAACGTTTTTTTTAATTGGATATTTTTCGCTTTCGCATTTGAACTCCCCGTAAAAACTTATTTATTTTTTTATTTTTAATTAATGAAGACAAAATTCGCAACACAAAAATAAACAATGAATAACATATCACTTTGTTTAAACCACTATATTATAAACCACTATATTGTTTATAATTCATTATATAATTAATGATGCCACAAAGTAATTTTGCGAAGTTTGAAGAAACAAAAATATACTATTAAACTTACTTCTACTAAGAACTATCAACATTATCTTAAAATTTGAACTGCTAAAATTGCTGTCATATGCTACTCGGATAGTGTCTTGGGTAAATTCATCCATTTTTATTTAATTTGCGACATCTCTTGACTTTTCTGCAAGTCCACGATCTTAATATTACAATTTGAGATTTTAGTCATTGAGTTAAAAATAAATATAAATTATTGCAAAAAAAAATAATGAAACAATTCAACTTTGTATAAACCACTTATATAATGCGTAAATCAGACCGGTTTTGGAACAAACGTTCCTTCTTCAGGGAAAGCTTATAATAATTTGACAGTTTCGAACAAACAAAAAATATTGTCTTATAGCCCAATCATGGATTTGTTCCCCTACCCACCCACTTTACATTAATACCTACCCACCCAATCTACATTAATAACTAGCAACGGCTCCACCCCTACCATAATAAAACATTGTTCGAAACTGTCAAATTAGTATAAGCTTTCCCTGAAGAAGGCACGTTTGTTGCGAAACCGGTCGGATTTACGCATTATATAAGTGGTTTATACAAAGTTAAATTGTTTCATTTTTCTATAATGGATAACCACAAAGTCATAGCTACATTCAGAAATATAAATGATTGCTTTTATTTATTTGTGTACCGCACACCAGTCCCAACTGCAACTAACCGTATGGAGTCAGTGATGATGATGTGACAAGAAACTGAATCCAGTATAGGGAGGGGAATGAGATGAGGAAGAGGAAGGTGAAGGAGAAACTCTGTCATTTAAAGGGAGGCACTGTAGAGGGTCTTTTTAAGGGAAGGAACGAGAGAAAGTACTTAGAAGGAAAAAGGTTTGAGGGGTGATCCTCCCTCCAACTGCGGCGCAAGGCGATGGGTCGAGAGAACCGAATGACTTCCCTCAATCGGTATCTCTGTACCAAGCGTGACATTTTGAAGACCCCCCCCCCCTAAACGTGTCACGTAGTATGGGTACGTTCCCTTAGATGTGACCAGAGAAGTTGGTAATGTGTTATCATATGCAAAATTTAAATTAATGAAGACAATATAAACGAAACTCAATCGAAAATCTGGAAACAGAAAAATCACAAAAACATATTGACACCTCTGGGACTCGAACCCAGGACCTCTTGCTGGGTTTGAGTCCCAGAGGTGTCAATATGTTTTTCTGATTTTTATGTTTCCAGATTTTCGATTGAGTTTCGCTTATATTGTCTTCATTTATTTAAATATTACAATTTGAGGTTTTACTCATAAAATTTAAAATAAAAGAAAATAAAATGTTATTATATGGTTCACAGAGCGGCAATACCTACCCATACCCGCCTCCCAAATTGTAAAGCATCCCAAAAGCAACGATTCAGTTCTGAATGAATTATATACTTTTGAAGAAACACAAATTAATTAAACAAAATATGAACCCTTGACCACCAGATTCATAATCGCGAGCCTTACCCCTCCATCACGGAGGTGGTTAAGTAAAATAAATTATCTAATGATTGTGCCAGAAATTACTATCCACCATTGATATAGCCGCCAGAGTACGAATGTTGCTGGAAATCATTTGTTGAACATAAATATACGTTTTAGGTTAACCTAATAATAATAATAATTTGGATGACTTGTACAGAGCCGTTTTTGCGAAAAATCACCTCAAGGGCTTGTCCAAACTTATAACACATTTCTACAATCTTACTTCTAACTACAAACTAGACAAACCACTATAACAACTTATGGTTAAAAATTGCATCCACCAGTTCATCGATCACCGATAGGAAACCATGTGTACAATCATTTGACCAATGAAAGCGATGCTGCTGTAAAAATGCACTGTACTGTACACGCAGAAAATATATACAGGACCATACTTACCTGGAAGGTCACCAGAGATTAACACTGTTATTGTTTATTTAGGGAAATTTACGTACAGTTCGCACGCATAGGACATAATTGGGAATTATAATAACAACCTAAGATCATTCCTACGTCTTATAACTCCCAGATATTGTTTAGTAATTAATTTAGATACTAGAAGAAAATAATTTAGGAATGTTTTGTGTAAAAACATATCTAAAGCAAATAATATGAAAACTGGGATTCAATAAATGTCGATTTTCTAACAATTTTATGGGGAAAGCTGCAAGTGTAGGTAAGAATTAATTAACCAAAATCAGTTTCCAAGCTTAAAGCAAATAAACTATTTATTTTCATTTATTTACTTGATATAAAAATACATTAACAGTATAAGGAAACTTTGGCTGTCTAGGAAAGTTTCCCGTTTTAAGACGGTTAAATTGACGGGTTTAGTTCATATTAGGTAGATGAATGCTGTTATTAATAATCTTAATAATAGGTGAATCATTCATTTACATAATTATTTGACATGCAGTCAAGTACTAGGTTCTAAAACCAGTAAAGCATCGAAATATTGAATTAGTACAAATAAAGCTACTGAGAAAAACAAGTAAAAAATCAGAATAATAATAAAGAAAAAAAAATAATTCATTGGTTCGTGAAATAGAAAAAAAAACTTTCACCTATATTGTTGTTATTTATTTTTGGGGTGTTATGCCGTGTTGCGCTACCGCCTCCCGTGTCCACCATCAGGGCAGATGTGTGAATCATCGAACACATCTGCCCTGATGATGGATACTGTCCGAAACGTTGGCTAAAGGAGAAGGTAGCTCAACACGGCATAACACCCCAAAAATAAACAACAAAAATACTTTTGGCCGTGAAAATCTAAAATCATATCTTTCACCTATATATTTCTCTACTCGAATACTCGGCCATATTTTTATGGAAATGTGTGATAGATTTGGGTATAGGCAAATGTTAAATTTTTGTGGAATATTTTCGTGATCTATCTTTTGTTTTCTGATTTGCCTGTTTTCTTAATAAAAATATATTTCATTTATCCTACTTTAAATTTTATACCATGTAATTAATTAATAAGTATGCTTTTATATGGCATACAGAGTATTGCACTTAGCACTCTGTTCAGCGGAATTAAACCCAATTTTCATTGAGGTGAAAATTTCGCACACGTGGAGAGTAGTTGTATTTTACATCATTACTAAACATTATTATTATGTAAGTATTTACTAGTTTTAATATTATCTAACACATCGGTTGTGTTACCTAACACAGCGTTTGTAAGGATGTTTAAAAGAATTTAATACCCACGCACTTGATTACATACAATTACGCAATTAATAATACATTACACATGTTGCTTTCTTCGAATAATATTAATGACATAGCTAAAGGTTAGGTTGGGTGTGGGGGCGATTTAGAGTAATAAGTGCACCTATGTATAGGTTATTTATAGGTTGAACTTTAGGAGAAACACTCACGAGGGTCCGTGGGGGGACGGGGTGAAAAATAACGAAAGGGTTTAAAAATGAAGTAAATGAAAAATGGTTTTTAATACAATAGTAAAAAAAAGTATACTTGTATAAAACATGGGAAAGGAAAGCGAATCTTGTCTTTATTTCTGACAATCAACTGTGACTAGAAAGGACCTATTTGAGTAATTGCACGATTTTGAGCAAATATGAGCACTTAATTAAAATATTAGGAATTTCCTGGAGAGACCACATTACAAATGAGGAGGTTCTCCAAAGAATCGAAGGAGGAAGGCAACTGCTCAGGACCTTGTCCGAAAGGCGCGCAAGATGGAACGGCCATGTAATAAGACAAGAAGGCCTCTTGCATGCCATAATGGAGAGTATGACCGAGGGGACAAACTCTAGGGGATGCCCACGCCGAGAGTACCTGGAGGACCTGCTGGTGGACGTGCGCTGCTCATCATATGCAGACTTCAAAAGAACCGCACAAGACAGGGAAGAGTTAAAGAGACGAATAGATGAAATTGCTGCAAACCAAACCCAGGATTGAAACCAGAGAGAGAGAAATAAGATTTTAAAACCATGCAATTGTTATTTTACGTAAAACTGTACGAAAATTAAAGCGACCATTAATTTATTAATGTTCAATACAGTTTATTATTTTTAAAACATTTTAAAATTTTAGATTTTCACGACCAAAAGTATTTTTGTTATTTATTTTTGTGGTGTTATGCCGTGTTGCGCTACCTCCTCATTTAGCCAACGTTTCGGACACACATCTGCCCTGATGGTGGACACTGTAACGCTGTTCGAAACGTTGGCTAAAGGAGGAGGTAGCGCAATATGGCATAACACCCCAAAAATAATAACAAACATTTTAAAATTGTTCTATTGATCTAGTGATCATCAAATCTAAAACCATTACAAGTAACTAATTTGATTTCTAGGCGGGTGGTAGGGGTGGGGGTAGGGTGGAAGGGGGAATGCTGATAGGGGGAGTGGAGCGGGAGAGGGAAGGTGGAGGAGGTGGAGTGGGAACCCCCCTAATACCATGCGAGCGAAGCTGGGGGCAAGAGCGAGTATTATAATATAGTATTCCGCTAAACAGTTCATCGTTTCAGCCGGTTTAAATGAAAACCTCAAAAAATTTAAAAAAAATATATATTACGAATTTTCGTTATTTGTTTTTGGGGTGTTGTGCCGTATTGCTCTATCTCCTTCTTTAGTCAACGTTTCGGACAGCGTTGCAGTGTTCATCATCAGGGCAGATCCGGCAGATCCGGCAGATCCGGCGATCTACCAGATCTGCCGGATCTGCCCTGATGGTGGACAAAAACAAACAACGAAAATACTTTTGGTCTAAATGAATTCTTGAATCTAAAAACGTATCTTAATATTATGAATATTCGCGTTGAAATCGGAGCACCAAAAATGCTCCAAACAATAATAGATTTGTATGAAAGGGACACGTTCTCCAACGAGCTGCAATTTGAATGAAATTATATTGCATACAATTGCACAAGTCCATAGAAATGCTCTACTTCACAGTCGTACTGTAATTTTGTGTCCATAGAGTCTGCCCAGTCTGAAGATAAAACGGAAATGGAAACTGCGAAGGTGGTTCACGTCTATTTAACAATAACGAACATTTCCGGAAACATAGTAGTAACGAAAATTTGGCCCATCAAGGAAGTATTTCGTAAATATTTTTAGAGCTAAATTTCGAACACGTATCAGACTTTATGATGAGTCATTTTTTAACATTTCGTTTCAGAGAGTGATTTAAGAAAATACTTCCGGTTAATGGTTTTACTACACGGTTTCGCTTCAGAAAATACTTATTTGCTCAAAGATTGAATTTAAATTTCGTATTCATAGATGGAAGGAAAACGGATGTTAGTAACAAACTAACCATCACGCCGTTTCCCCGCAGGGGTTGGCAGAGAGAACGGACCGCCAAACAACTAGGTCTTGGCGCACACTCTTTGCCTCACTCGCATTCATACATTGTCTCATACGTACTCTTCTATTATTCTGATTTTTGACATAGCCTGTCTCAAGTATCTGATCGATATTCACTTGAGCGTGCCATGTCTTCCTCGGGCATCCCCGACTTCTTCTACCATTCACATTTGAGTCATATATTCTTTTTACATTACTTTCTTCGTTCATTCGCTCTACGTGCCCAAACCATCTGAGGGTCCCTTTCTTAATCTTACTCATTATGCTTACATTAGCCTTATATTCTTTGTGGATATCCACATTTCTAACACGATCATACATGGTTTTACCACACGTACGCCTCAGGGATTTAATTTCAACAGCATTCAGTTTACTTACGATGAGAAGACGTAGGATTGATATTGCGTGCATTCAAGAAACCAAATGGAAAAATACAAATATAGACAAGTGCCGATACCTGGAAACACAGACAAATGATTATAAATTATATTACTACGGAGAAAGCAGTACCAGAAATGGAGTAGCCATTGTGCTACAGCAGAGGTTTCATGAAAATGTGATAAAAGTAATAGCACCAAATAATAGAATTATAATGTTAAAATTGGTAATATGTAACGCTATTTACAATATCATATGTGCATATGCACCACAAATGGAATGTGATAGAGAAGAAAGAGACAGTTCTTGGGACAAGCTGGAAGAATTAATCCAAAACATTCCAGAAAATGAAGCTATCATGATGGGGGCAGACATGAATGGGCATGTGGGGAAGTCAAACAGTGGCCATGATACTAGCCATGGCGGCTTTGGATATGGAGTGCGAAACGAACTAGGAGATGAGCTACTAAATTTCTCAGATGCATACGGTTTGACAACAATCATCACATTCTACCAAAAGAAACCAGAACATCTCATAACCTACAAAAGTGGAAATGGAACACAAATAGATTATTGGCTATGTAGAAACGAAATGAGGAAAACGCTCAGAGACTGTAAAGTTATCCCTGGTGAACCCCTTACAACACAACATCGCCTACTATTGCTGGAATTACATGTAACGAAACATAAATTGTTTAAAGATAAGATAAAACCTACAACCAAAATTAAGTGGTTCAATATCTCAAAAGAAAACGGAAAACAGTTAACATCAAAACTCCAAAACTGAATGCTAGAAAATCTCCAAAAAGAAGATACACAAAACCCAACTGAAATGTGCAAAGCATTTGAACAGGTATGTTTACAGGAAGCCAAACAACATCTGGGAGTCTCCAAGGGTAAACTGAAAATAAAGAAGGAATCGTGGTGGTGGACAAATATATTTTTTATTTTTTTATTTAGTAACTATATAATATTTTTTACATTTATATATGAAACATGTTAGTTAGATGTATATATAAAATATAAATATATTCGAAGTCCTCCTCACTAGGAGATCCTGTGCTGAGGGGGACTATGCTTTGGATAAGTTTTTCAGCGACTTCTATGGTTTAACTTGTTTGGATAGAGTTTTCCAGAAACTTCTATGATGTTTTAAGTATACTAGTAAGGTCATTTTCTGGTAGTTCCTTCAGCCAACATTTAATGTCCATAATGTAGCTATTTTTTGTTTTAAATTGTTTGATACTAAGTGGGAGTTTGTTATATAACTTTACTGCTAAAAATTCAGAACTTCTTTGACCAAATGAGGAGTTACACTTTGGTATATTAAGTGTGTCTGTTTGTTTGGCTCTGGTTTTATGAGCATGTGAGGTTTCTTTCTCTGGGTCGTTTTTGTGGTGATGTACTAGAATGTTTTTGGCATAGATTTTCTGTATGCTTGGAACATCAAACTGTTTAAAAATTTCTGTTGTTGACGTCCTTATGGGGACCTTTAGAATGGTCTTTATGATGCAATTCTGAGTTATCTTAAGTTGTTTTAAGTGATTAGATGCTGCTGAGCCCCATCCTATTACTCCATATTCCAATCGAGAGTGGCATAAAGCATAATATACTCTCTTTAGATCCCTCATCGACAAGATGTTTCTTAATTTTTTGAAGAAGTAGATGAGTTTTGTTAGCTTTTTTGAGGTAAGATCAATGTGTGAATTCCACTGTAGATTTTCATCAATTTCAATCCCAAGATATTTAATACTTTTTGTTTGGGATATAGACGGGCAGGAACATTGTGGAAAAGTATTTTGACATTCATGTAATTTGAGGGTATGCACATTCATTGGTTGTCCTCTATTGTTTTTGGAGAAAGTGAGATATTTAGTTTTATTTACATTTAATGTAAGGGAGTTTACTTTTAGCCAGTTTTGAAGTACAGCCAGGCCATGTTCCGCCTCTTTGTAAGTTCTTGTCCAATCTTGTTCGTGGAATATAATAACAGTGTCATCTGCAAAGCTCATTATGTTTCCATTTATGGGAAGATTCATAAGGTCATTTATATATATGAGAAATAGTATTGGTCCTAATACGCTTCCCTGGGGGACCCCGAATTTAATTGGAAGAGATTTGCTCTTTCTTTTACCAATTTGTACAATTTGTTCTCTTCCAGTTAAATAACTTCTAAGTAGGTTTAGAGTAGTTTCAGTTATTCCATTTTTTTTAGTTTTAAGTACAGTATTTTATGATCAATTGTATCGAAAGCTTTTTGAAGATCAATGAAAACTGCTAAGCATTTTTTGCCTTCATCCAGCTTTCTAATAATTGTATTAGTTACATTAGCTATAGCATCACCAGTACCCAGGTTTTTCCTAAAACCATACTGCGTAGGTGATAATACTTTATTGGTATCCAAAAATGTAAGAACTTGTTTTTTTATTACTTTTTCCAATATTTTCGATAGAGGAGTTAAAATACTAATTGGTCGATAATTTGAAATATCATTTTTGGGACCATTTTTATATAATGGTATGATCGTAGCAATTTTAAGACAAGCGGGAAAAACACCTTTAGATATTGATAGATTTACAAGGTATGTCAGTGGTTGAATTAACTCATTTTGTAGGTATTTAATTGATTTGCTTGATATCAGTTCATTTCCCGATGAGGTATTTGTGTTTAAGGAGGTTATAATATTTCTTATTTCGTCATTTGTTATCTTGACTATATTGAGGCTGTTTTCATGATTTACATCATCATTTCTCATTGTGTTTTCAACAGTAGTAGAATTTTGTTTAATTTTATTTGCAAGGTTAGAGCCTATATTGCAAAAGTAGTTGTTTATAAAGTCAAGAAGTTTGTCTGGGTGTTTCGTAAAAGATGTGGGAATCTCATCAATGTTTAATTCTTTAATGTTTTTGTCTTTATGCGATGCTTTAGTATTTGTAATTTCATTAATGATCTGCCAGAGTTTACGGGAATCATTATTGCATTCATCGATTTTGTTTTTATAGAATGTTTCTTTAGCATAACGAATTACAGTTTTACATGTATTACGATATCTTTTGTAGAATCGAAGTGTATGGACATCATAAGGGTTGCTTTTTACTTTTCTGTGCAGTTCATCTCTTTTTCTGATTGAGTTTATAATATTTTGACTGATCCATGGTTTAATGTGAATATTTTTATGAGATACCTTTTTATCTGTGGTTTTGGTGTTAGATAGAATACTGTGCTGTATAATTTCTACAAAATAACTCCAAGCAGTCTCAGTATCATCTTTTTCCAGAAGGGCGGTCCAGTCATTCATTGATAATTCCCTTTTGACGTTTTCCCAATTTGTTTCAGACTTCGTTAGGAGTGATTTCGTATTTTGGTTTACATAAGAGTTATTTTTTGTTACAGATAGAATTATTGTGTAATGGTCTGTCAATGTGGTAGTATAAATAATGGCTTGAGTTTTTTTATTAGTTTTACTAAAGATATGATCAATGCAAGTTTTGCTATCATTAAATACACGTGTAGGTTCCTCAATTAGGCTTTCAAATCCATGGTATGCAAGTGTCTGCATGTAATCATATTTTTTTGGGTGGCCATTTTCAAGGATATCAATATTTATATCACCGATAATAAATACATCTTTAGTGTTTTTTAGTAAACTCAGTTCACAGGATAAGGAGTTTAGAAATGGCTCCAGATTTTTTGTAGATGGAGATCTGTAAATTGCGAGTATTGTTGTATCATTGCCGATTGATATCCTTAGACAGTTTGCATTATTAATATCGATCTCTCTGACATCAGCTTCAATATCTTCTTTAATATATACGATGACACCACCATTTTTTGTATAATTCATAATTGTAGAGTAAGGAACATATTTATCGATTTGTAGGGGATAGTACTTATCAGTTAACCAACATTCAGTAAGAATAATTATATCCCAGTTTAGATTTAAACTTTTTATCAATATTTGTAGTTCGTCAAAGTTTTTATTAATACTTCTAATGTTTTGATGCATTATGTTAAAATTATTTCTTATGGATGATAAGTTAGGTAAGTTTGTTGTTATTGTGTTATCCATTTTTGCCATCTAAATTAATTATGTTTTTATATTAGTTACTAAATTATTTTCACCATATCATCAAGGTGCTTAATGTAGATTATTTTATCTTCATGTTTTTTACGTATCATAACTTTACCATTTTTGTACCACACATATTGGTATTTTTTTTCTATGGCTAATTGTTTTGTTTTCCATAGTATTTCTTTATGATACGGGCTTAGTTCTTCCCCGATGAAGATTTGAGAGGTCGACAGATCCTTAATTTCTTCATAGTTTATTTCTTTCTTTTTATCAAGGAGTGAATCTCTTTGTCTTTTCTCAGAAAAGGTGACAAGAAGTTTGGGTGGAGCTCCATTTCTCCTGTCTGGGACTCGGATGACTTCAGTAATATCTGTATGTTTTAAAGTTATCCCAGCTGCTGCAGCAACCTTCCTTATGATTTCAATTGGTTGTTCTCTTATTTTTTGGGGAATCCCAGCTATTTCTAAAGAATTACATTTAGACATGGTTTCAATATCAGCCAGTCTAATTTCAAGTTTTTTTATTATATTATTTTTTTCATTCATATCTTTTTTAATATTTTCGAAATCAGTTTGTATAACTTGGTTTAAATTATTTGTAACATCAATTTTTTTTAGAATTTCATCATATTGAGCACTTATAAATTCAATGCTTTTTGTTGTTTCAGTGGTCTGAGATTCAATTTTGATAAAAATGTCCCTCTTCAAAGTTTCAAATTTTTTATCTATATATTCGATAATTTTGTCCATGCTTATTTTTTCACCAGAAATTTGGTTTTTGCTTCGAGTGCTAGACATCACTAAAATCTTTGTTCAGAAATGCCCCTTACAAAAATTAATTCTGTCAACACTGTTTTGTTTATTGTTGAGACTTTATTGCATAGACAAAACTTGACTTTTTCACAAATTTGAAAAATAAATTGTCTGTGACTTTGACAATGATTTGTTGTTTTGTGAAAATTTTTGAATCAAGATATAAAGTTAATACACTGTCCCACACAAATTATTTTGCACTACCAAGTACACTGTATCACTGGTTTATGAGTTTCAAATATGATTACACGTAAATTTGTTTAAATATCATTAACTTTATTTTTAAATTAGGAGCTGTCAGAATCAACTGTTTGTTTTAGTTATCCATAGATATGTTTATGATATGTTTATGTAAATGAGTTGCAAACGTGCCTAAAAGAGAAGAAAACTGTTTTCAGAAACTGGTCAAACTGTAAGTGCGATGGCGAGAAAGAGCAACTCCGGATAGTGTATAAACAAGTCAAAAAGACAGCAAAGAAACTAGTTGCCTCTGCACAACATGAGGCATTGAAAGAGCTGTATGATGACCTAGAAACACCAAATGGGGTGCAAAGAATTTACAAAATCGCAGCACACAGGAAAGAAAGGGCCAAATCAATTAGAACACCCAAATACATAGAAGACACTGACGGTGAGTTGATCACAGACGAAACCAAAATATGTCAAAGATGGAAAGATTATTATTCTACATTACTGAATGAAGAATTTCCGAGAAGAACTCAAGTGTCAGAGCAACCAGTGCAGGGGCCAGTTGAAGAAATCACTCAAACAGAAGTTCAAGTAGCCATACCACAAAAGAAAGTGGGGAAAGCAGTGGGTCCAGACAATATTCCAGTTGAATTATGGAAAGAATGTGGTGAAGTAGGACATAAATGGCTGTGCACTCTGTACAATAAAGTACTGAATGGAGAACCAATGCCAGAAAACTTTAGGCAGAGTTACCTTCTTCCCTTTTACAAAAATAAAGGAGACTCTAGGAAGTGCGACAATTATAGAGGGATAAAGCTTATGTCTCACACCATGAAAATATATGAGAGAATTATCAACACACGAATAAGGAATATTGTAAAAATACACGACGATCAATGCGGTTTTGTGTCGGGAAAATCAACAATAGATGCTATTCAAACAGTTAGAATAATAGTTGAAAAACATCGAGATGCAAAAAAAGATTTGCGCATGGTATTTATAGACTTGGAAAAAGCATTTGACAGGGTTCCCCGAAGCCTGATATGGGCGGCATTGAGAGCCCACAATATACCAGAAAGATATGTGCTCTCCATACAAGATATGTATACAAACGTTGAAACTCAAGTAAGATGCACATCAGGGACATCACCAAAATTTCCAATTAAAGTGGGGGTACACCAAGGATCTGTCCTCAGCCCACTGCTATTCATAATGGTCATGAATTATCTAACAAGTCAAGAAATGAACAGTATTCTCAAGACTACGCTTTTTGCAGATGATGTAGTACTAATAGCAGATAATCATTGTGACTTACAGAATAGCCTGGAAAGATGGAGAAAGATCCTGGAGGATAATGGCCTAAAAATTAGCAGGAAAAAGACTGAATATTTGTATTTACCATTTGAAGACACAAACGCTGTAACTCCTTCGATGCAACTGGATGGAGTAACATTAGCCAACTGTGATTCATTTAAGTATCTGGGCTCACTAATCCACAGAGACGGAGGATGTGCAGCGGATGTCATCCATAGAATAGGTGTGGGATGGATTAAATTTAGATCCGTAACAGGAATATTGTGTGACTCCAAAATGCCTATAAAACTGAAAGAAAAAATATACCAGACCATTGTAAGACCCGCAATAATGTATGGCTCCGAATGCTGGACTATGTACAACTCCTACACTAGGCAACTTGAAACAGCAGAAATGCGAATGCTTAGATGGTCGGCAGGAGTATCATTAAAAGATAAGATCAAAAGTTCACGCATTCGTGGTAGCCTGGGTGTCACAGACATAAATAGCAAGCTGGAAGAACGACAGTTGAGATGGTATGGACATATAAGACGGAGACCATCAGACCACACAGTGAGGCAGGCAATGTCTATGGAGCTTCATCGACAGTCATCCAAAGGAAGACCGAAGAACTCCTGGACGACTCAATGTTCCAAAATTCTTCGGAGAAACGGCCTGGATAAAGGCGATACCCAGAACAGAAGATATTACAACCTGAGAACGAGAAGAGCCAACCCCAACAGCCTACCTAGGCAATGAGTTGGGACAGCGCAAAGGAAGAAGAGACATCATGTCGTAATTAGTCAACTGATTACATCAGTCACCTGGTTATATTAACCAACTGATTATAATTATGTCTGTAAAATAATGTCTCCAAGGTGCTGCGGTCGCAAGGTATAATTTTACGCGAGATCCGGCAACTCCGGTGTAAGGCCTGGTCTCTTTACGCCGAATCCCCACCACCATGCACTCTCTGCGATACTTTGTCTCGGCGTGGCAGCCGTTCGCAATGGAGCTTCCGCTCGTCGCACCCACCAGGTGTGAATTTCGCTTTATAATTAGTTTTTTTGTGCAAAGAACAAAAACCCGGTAGAGATTCATTCTCATCTACTAGAAGTGTACGGAACACAGTATATGAGTGCGAAAATGTGCGCAAATGGTAGAGAGAATTTAAAAACGTGCTGGACGGCCATCGGTTTCAGAAAAAAATATGCCAAAGTGGATAAAACAATAATTGCAGATCGACAGGTGACGGTTCGGGAGCTCTATGATATAATCCTTGATATCAGTATTGACAAGATTTTGACATAAAATTTGGGAGACCACAAAGTCTGCCCAAGGTGGGTTTCAAAATGCTCACCGAAGACCACAAACAATAACGGGTTGAAGCAGCCCGCGAATTCCCTGAGTGCTACGACATCAGAGACAAAAGAACAATCCCAGTGGCGTCATTCAGATTCACTGAAGCAAAGTTTAAAAACGAATTACAGAGCGTAACTCTCACCTGGCGAGTGCGGCGAGTGGAAGCTTCGTCGCGAACGGCTGCCACGCCGAGACTAAACGTCACAAAGGGTGCATCGTGGTAGGGATTTGACAAGGGGAAACCAAGCTACACGCCAGTGTTGCAGGTTTGCGCGTAAAATCGTTCCTCGCCACCTCCGCACCTTGGAGACCTTATTTTACGGAAATCCCTCGTGTATCAACCACCTGGGGGTCTTGTAAATATTTTTATCGATTATTTGAATATTCAAAGCTTCACATCTCGTGATGACTTTGAGAGCTGTCATTAGTTTTATCGAAGTGAAAATACTTCAAAAATTCATTTCACCACACATGACATAAACAAATAAAGGTATTTATTTTGTTAAATTTTAAAGGTAACCCATTAAAGAAATATTTAATCATCGAAGATGAAGATAGGTAATATTAATTAATTTAAATGAACGATGAAACAGAAAATAAAAAGATTTCAGTCAACCAGGGTTCAATTCCCAGTTGCGACCGTTACCTTTTTTTTGTATTTTCAGTGGCTTATTCTATTTCATTGTTCGTCAAGAATTATTAATATTGTCTGCTTCATAATTAGTACGTGATGGAAATGACATCGTGAGTTGAAGATGTTTTAACTTTGTTTTATCGTTACTAGTGTTGCACTCGACATTCCAGACAGAAAGACATTCGATAGTTTTTTCTGCTTAAGACAGATGAATCTGATTTACAGTTCAAACTTTATAGTTAAGAAATTGTTTGCAAGAGTCAAAAACCAATAAAAATCAATTGAGATTTTCAATTTAATCGGTGAAAAAGTATATTAAAATCTTTAAAAATTGTTAAAGTACTTAGTGGCACCATATTTAATGAACTTAGTTATAAATAACCATTGTTTTTAATGATGCGTATCAACTGGTTTCGGATACAATGGTTCCTTCATCAGGGTACAAAGATACTAAAAATTAAAATGACTTGCAAACGACAAACGTAAATTAAATTAAGTAAGTGGCCGTAATTCCAAAAACAAGTGCTCGGTTCTGCAAGCTTAAGTATATTAATGAGCTCTCCATTGAAAACCACAATCCCTCGAAAGTTTTGAGAAAATATTGTAATACACTTTGTAAGCAGTTTATTTAAGTCTCTAACCAATTTAAAAGTTCTCCAGAATATATATTTTCTCCACAGTGAAAATACTACAAAACTGTTGCTTCTCGCTGTTGTGGTGACAATCAAAAACTGGTTTTAAAATATTCTATTTTGCGTAAATTTTAAACGATAACATAATATCATTTAAATGTGCTTGATGAAAGTTTGCTTTTTAAACAATGTAAAATTAATTAATTTAATTTAATTAATATTACATTAATCTTCATTAATCCAGACGTAAATTCCTTTGTTGTGTTGGTTTTGTATTTAAATACGTCATTTAGAAGGCCAAAGTAAACAAATAACAAATATACAAATAAAACAACCCCCAAAAAGCTACCATTCCGCGCAATTATCACGTCAAAATCATTGTAAATAAAACCGCAAATATATTCTTGGGAATAGCAGCCTCCGTAGTAGTATTATTCCTAGATGAGACATAATATACAAGATAAATGACTAGGAAATAATAAAAGCCAGTCAGCTTTCAGAAAGAAAAACAAATTCTGAAAAAAATATGCTGAAAACAAAACCATTGATATTTTTATACATTTTCGTGACATAAAAAATAACTTGTAAAGTAAATATTTTATAATGTAAAAACTCACCTTTTAAAAATAGTAATGTTTCCGTCAGTCAATGTGGAGTAAACCACAAAAAAATTAATCCATTTTTATTATGAAGGTTGCTACAAATATATATAAACTTTTTAATAATGCATGGAATCCAAAGTAATCACCACCATATGTAGTAAAGTTTAACTGTTAATGTTAGCAGAACCTTTTACAATACTTTCACTGTTATTCCAGGGACATTTACCGAGGCCTAAGTGTTTATGATTCAGTAACGGAAGCGGAAAGTATCGGGTGTTATTTGAACGGTAGAAAGCTCCGTGGCTCGCGCGGTGTTCCGACGGCCGTTACCTGAGAGCGACTGGGACGTTGAACGCTGAACGCTGCAAGCTCTACGCTAACGGCGCGTCGGGACGACTTTATCCGAGCCTCTCCCAATAGGGGTGGCAGAAACGGTATGCATTTACTTCAGTTTATTACGTCGTAGACTAGAGTGTATTGTACTTAGATTAACATTAGATTAACTAGCGCGGGATCCATCAGTTTTTTTTTTATGATAAAAAGCATACTTACATTATTTTATAAAATGTGATTTTTTGCGAAATATGCAACCCTCTATTTGAGATTTTTTTGTGGTAATGATAAAATCGGTAGTGTTTATGAACGCTGTGTTCAATTGCTTTGGGGTTCTTTTAATAATACATTATTGTACTCAGAAATACCTTTATCATATCTTTATATATAAAAATCAATTTCTGTTCGTTTGTCTCGCTAAAACTCGAGAACGGTTGGGCCGATTTAGCTGATTTTGGTTTTAAAATGTTTATCGTCGTTCAGGGAAGGTTTAAACGGTGAGAAAATATGGAAAATTTGCGAGGAAGACAGTAAAAACAACAATTTCATTTTCCCATATAAACTGTTTTACCTACCTGTCAAACATTTGTCGTTCGTCCCTTCGGTACGGTAGACTCGGGTCCACTCGAATTGAAGCACGTATTAAATTAAGGGTTTTGAATCGACAACATAAGGGGAGGGGGGAACACGGGAGGGGGGATCGCGGGACGGGGGAATGGGGGGGGGGGGGGTAGAGTGAGGAGAGGGAAGGTGGAGGAGGAGTGGGAACGTGAGAGGGGAAGGGGACGCGGGAGAGGAAGGGGAGGAGGAAGGTGAACGGGACGAATGGGAAAGGACCCGCAGGGAGAAACAATTTCTTTATTAAATGGCATAGCAACGCATGCCGGGTACCAGCTAGTTTTTAATATATTAGTATGGCAGTATGGAGCAATTCAGATCTTACTTCAAGAAAAACCTTAAGCACATTACAATTAATGCATGGTTTCGATTTTTAATGGTTTTATTTTTACTACATACATTATTTTCTGGTCAAATGCGTTGTTTTTATATTTTTAACATTATCTCCTCTCAAGAGGCCTGAGGAAAAAACCCTTAGAGCCTGAGTAATCTTTGGGGATGCTTTGTGAAGGGTATTTTTAAGGAAAGGATGTAGAGATGAAAAAAGTGTGATGGGTGGGTAGGAGTACGGAGGTCAATGTATTCAGAAGTGGCAAACGTACGAATCCATCCCTCCCATTGCGGTGTTAGATGATGGGTCGAGAGAGTTCTTATGAATAGGTCAAAAGGACTCCATCAACCAGTCTTTCTCGAATCGTCTCGATCCGCAGTAGGTGGGCAAAAGCATCCACCACCAAGACCTAGACAATTCTCACCTCATGAATGTGGGCACCACTGCTAATTCACTAAGCGTGTTGGACATCCAATAATTTGTTCCATAGGCGCCGGTATCTAATTGACTTCATAAATCATATTCAAATATACCCATATACGTAAATTATAACTTTTGATTGAAGATAACGAGAAGAAAATGCGACCAGTGAAAAGAAGTCTAAGAACTAATCACTCACGCGGTGGTCATCAATTTTCTTTAGGCAACTTATAATAAAAACGTTAAATAAAAATTCGTTTTATTCTGCTATTTTGACAGCGCGATAAAAAAAGTTTGAATGCCACCTACAAGTTTTTAAAGTTATATGATAAAAAACTATTCTTTTCAGGGATAAAAATAAACTGTCTCAAAATTACATTTCGTAGATTGACATCAAGTTGCCTATTATTTCAAAGGAAATCTATTCATCGACTGCGAATACACAGAACTTTCAGGCGAAGAAAAATACCCACTTTTTTAAATAACGTATTGGATTATCGCTTGTCTTTAAGGTAATTATATTACTGGTTGTGTTTCTAATGAAAAACTGTTATTTTCTTTTGAGAGCCCCTTACTCATCTCTGATATTTTCACGGAGAGAAGCGATTTCCTTTGAGAGTCGGTAAGGAAAGAAGACAAGTAATACGTTTCATGAACAAAAACAAAAATATTTCTTGGTGGATGTTTTGCTAGGTTCTTACATAGGAAAATCCACTTTTTTCGTAGAATGCATCTTCATGCAATTTAACCCACAATGCCAGCTCTAATTTTTTATTTTATTTTTATGTTAACTTCACGCAGAAAGATCAGAGGAAAATAATTTCCCTTAAGGCTTATGTCAGCTGTGTGGAGGGTCTTTTTAAGGAAAGGAAGGAGAGGAAGTTCTGGGAAAGAATAAAGTATAAGGGGTGGGTAAGAAAATAGGGGTCAGTGTCCAGGAGTACGTATGAATCCATCCTTGGATTGGTCTGTCACTCCTAGACACTGGAAATCTCAAAACAGCATCCCCATAGATGACATTGGCCGTGAAGGGTTTTTTCCCACGGGTGTCCACGGAGATTTGTATTTGGGTTAGTGGTGAAGACTACGACAATGCCTAGATAATTTACTGACTCAACACAGGCTAGCCTAGTGAAGTGGATTACTGAAAAACCTAAATTTATAACTATTTTTTATTCTTCATTTATCTACTGTTCATATTTATATATTTTTTCTGTTGATATCCTTTTGTACTTATGTAATTTTAAACCACTGTAAACATTAACACTGAATATGTACTTGTTAGTTATAATCGTATAAATTTCGTTCAATAAAGATATATTATTATTATTATTAGATAAAATTTTAAAACAGTCAATCAAATCACCCTTTTTCTTCTGTCTTTAAATAACGAAAATTTCAGTTCCTTAAGTCTATTTTCATATTGCTGGTCTTCCTAAGTTCTTGTCATTTTTGTGAATCGTCTCCGTACCATCTCTATTAGATTTCTGTTTGTACATTTTTCGACAGTTAACATCCCTAATTAATTACGTTATACATTGCGGACAAGGTTTTCAATTTGACGAAGGGCCACAAGTCAAGGGTTTCCGACCTATCCCAAGCACACCGATCTACAGCCTGATGTTGTACATAATATTATCCAAATTTGCAGCTCGTGACACAGCCTTGCCCGGGATGAAAAACACTTTACTTCCCCTTGAATTTTAATATATCTGATACGAAATATCGCGCGACTTGAATATAAAACACAAAAAGATCTTTCCATTAAGGAGCTTTATTTATTTACTTGAAAGGAAAAACGGAAGATCGTTCTGAGCCGATAAGCAGGCATAAGCTTTATTTACGACACTTTTTTCACGTTTTGCTTAAATACTGTGTGGTGTGTTGGTGTACTTATCAGATTAAATACCACGTAAATTCAATTTTGTGAGGGGGGTGTGGGAATCGCCTCCCCGGGAATAATTTATTGAATTTATTTCTTCTTTGTATGCCCTATCAGGTCCCCCCGACCGCGACGTTGGCGATCACTCTTGAAAATGTCTCTCTGTCTTGCGCTACCCGCAATAGCTCCTCCACACTTCTAATGCCAGTCCACTCTTGTACATTTCGCAGCCAAGACATTTGTCTCCTACCAGACCCTCGATGACGCTCTATCTTGTCTTTCAATATTAAATGGAGCAAGTGATACTTATCCCCTCGAAGTATATGACCAGATATGAAATTTTCTTGATTTTTATTAATGTAAGCAGTTCTCTCTCTGCTTTAGCCCGCCTGAGAATTTCTGTGTTGGTGATCATGTCGGTCCATGGGACCTAGTGCATTCTCCGGTGAAGCCACATTTCAAAAGTTTTTAACCTGTTCATGGTATTTACTTTCAAGGTCCATGTTTCGCATCCATACAGCAAGACCGACCACACGTAACATTTTAGCATTCTCTGCCTTAGTTTATTTAGAATTTATTTATTAATTTAAATTAGTAATTTCTACATTAAGTTCACGAATACCTATTTTTTTTAAATTAATTCCACGCAGGAAAATAATTTCCCACACTACCTACGTCATCTGAGATGCTGTGTGGAGAATCTTTCTGGGGAAAGGAAAGAATGAACATTGGTCTTGAAGACACCCATGTTGCAGGAAGGAGGAATCACAGGTCTTGAAGACCCATGAACATGAACATTGGTCCTGAAGAAACCCATGTTGTGGAAGGAGGAATCACAGAGACCAGCAAATCGTTCCACAGCCAAGCTGTTGTATTCAAGAACGAGTCAAAAAAGCGACCCGTTCTCATGTAACAAATGTCAACCGTGTACAAATGTTGTTAATAATTATAACGTTACATATTGCATACTATGTTTATTCCAGTTTGATGTGATATCTCCTACAATACATTTTGAACCTTCCAATTGGAGCGGACTTTAAAGTTTCTGGTAGCGTGTTATAAAACTTCACACCTTTGTACAGTAAACTGTTCTGCGTATTCGCTTTGTCCTTTGTCGTAGCCTGATTTCCTTGCAAGTCCTTGTGTTTATGAATATCCTTGTTGTATACCATTTAATTTGATAAGTATTTTGTAAGAGGTTGTTTACTGTTTTAAATATAAGATATATAGATAAATATCATCGTCGACATCTATTTCATAGTTACCCAATTTGGTATAACTAAGAATAATAAACACCTCTGTCACAGGTCACCTCAAGTGATTTGCTACACCTTGGTGACTTAGCAGGGATGCTTGGGTGTTGTTTGTACGGATCTTGGCGGCGGATGCATCTTTCCACCAACTTCGTGGCAGACTGGATCGGGAAATATTGAGGGAGACCTTTTGATCTCTCCCGCAGGGCTCTCCCGCCTTGCACAACAGTGGGAGGATTGGATTCATACGTTCGTTACTCCTGGACATACTGACTCATAGATTCCTACCCATCTCATACCCTTTTCCTTCCAAGAACTTCTTCTCTTTTCTAAAAAAACCCGCCACACAGCATCCACAAAGATGACAAAGGCCCTGGGGGAAATCATTTTCCTCAGGGCCTCCTGTGTGGAGCTAATGTAAAAACACTTTATATCATATTTATAAGTTATCAATTTGGGAGGCGGGGATGGGTACCGCCACCCCGATAACCATTTATTGGATAACCAACGCCTCCGCCTTAGGTCATCCCAAGTGGTTTACTACATTAGGTGACTTAGCAGGGCTGCCCGGGTTCATTAGGTGAGTTTTGCCTGAGTCATGGCGGCAAACGCATCTGCCCACCTGCTGCGTGGTGGACCGGATCGAGAGGCGCCTTGATGGATTCAAAAGTGTGTCACTCCTGGACACTGACGTTATATTCCCACCCACCCGTCGTGCCTTTTTCCTTCCCAGAACTTCCTCTACTTCCTCTACTACTTAAAAGACTCTCCACACACCATCCCCTAAGCTGAAATAGGCCCTAAGAGAAATAATTTTCTTCGGGGCCTCCTGTGTGGAGTAAAAAATAGTATTTCCTGCGATATTTTCAACAAACCGCCCAAAGAAACTTTTTGGACGTTCAGGACTACGGGCTAACTTATTGATTTTTCAATTTATGTTGTTTGGTTAGAGTAGAAATATATCATTTTACTCTAGAAATGCTGTCCGTATTCGATGTTAGTCCATCCTGAATAAAATATTACCCTACATTATTTTTAAATTACCTCTCCGTGTTCCGAAAATAAAGTGATAGAGCTATCACGTTCAATTATAATAAATTGATGTCATTTTCGTAAACTCATCAAATGCCTTCCATCACTGCCGTCAAAATGAAAACATATTACTTTTAGGGTGACTTTCCAAAAAAAAAAACATTTAAAATATATTACCTGGCGGCCACACCGTGTATAGTTAATTAGCGATTGCCTAACAGCAGGTCGTGCTAATAACCTTTGTAAAAAACCTAATTAATCCAAAATATTTGTGAAACAACCATTATCAAATATTACTTCATGTTTAAAAAACAACACACGATAAAACGTTTGCAAAACATTTAGAAAAAGTCTTGAAATAAAATTGACATTTCAATTTTCATACACTACTTTTTTGGTCCCAATTGCGTGGTTATATTTAAGAGCGTTTAACCAGCCAGCGGACGAAAATCCACATTTCGTCGAAAGTTGTTCTTACGATCGTGCAGGGAGGTTACAATGAGAAAGATTAATTATTTTCCGTACCAGCTTTTTAAAATTATAACTCAATATCGAATTTATTTCAATCCAAATTAGCTTTAATTTATACCTAATAATTTGGACCAATTTTCGTCAAGAAACACGTGTACGTACATATTTTTTAATGATTTTATTGAAAATAAAATTAAAATTCTAAAACATGCGTTTGCTAGATAATGTATTGATTTATTTTACTGGATTATATTATTTGAAATGGGTGTGGTATAATACAAAATCTTTTTTGAAAATTTAACAAATCTGCCAACGACCTATGGAATAACCTTATTATACTAAAAATATAAAAAAATTATCAAAATTTATTACATGCGAATGCTAGATAAAAGAACAATCTTTCGAAATCCATTTATAATTTTTTGTGTAAAAGAGTCAATACGTCTAAAATCTGATTTGAAAATGACATATTTCTGGTTTTCTCTGGTAATGCCCTCTTAAGTGGTTATAATCCCGAGGACACAGGTTCAAATCCGTCGTGGCAAGATTTTTTTTTACATTAGCTCCACACAGGAGGCCCTGAGAATCATATTTTCTCTCAGGGTTTATGTCATCTTTGGGGATGCTGTGTGGAGGGTCTTTTTAAGGAGAGGAAGGGAAAAGGTAAGAGGGGTGGGTAGGAATCTAAGATTCAGTGTTCCCAGGTCATCCGCTGCCAGATCCAGACAAACCTCACGTCATGAACCCGATCACCCCTGCTAAGTCACCAAACGTAGCGAACCAATTGTTGCGACCTGTGGCAGAAGTTTTGGTTATCCAATGAATTGTTCCCGGGGCGGCTGTACCCATTCCCGCCTCCCAAATTGAAATGAAGAAGAATGTCTTCCAAGAGAATGTTTTATTTGAATCATTATTTTACAACTAGCTGGTTCCCGGCATGCGTTGCTATGCCACTTAATAAAGAAATTGTTTCTCCCTGCGTGTCCTTTCCCATTCGTCCCGTTCCCCTTCCGCCTCCCTTGCCTCTCCCGCGTCCCCTTCCCCCTCTCGCATTCCCACACCGCCTTCCCTCTCCCCATTCCCCTCGCCTGCTTCCCCGTCCCGCGAACCCTCCTCCCGAGTTCCACCCTCCCGCATTCCATTCATTCAGTCCCGGTACATTCAGTTTTCAAACAGCTCGCATGCCACCAATTACAATTTTTATGCAAATTTCGTAATGCCAGAGCTCATCAATAGTTTTATACAAACCTTGTCCTGACCATAACAAACACAACAAAAAAAATCATTCAATTTGGTGCAGTCGTTCGGAAGTCATGCGCGTATATACATTTCGGCGATTCATTTTTATTTATAGAAGAAGAAAAGAAGATAGATAGATTTATTGATTAAAAATAATATATGTACCTACGTATATTATAGTTTTGCGACACGTTCCAGAGTGATAGATATTTTCCCTACCATTTAGAATCAAAACGTTGCTTGAAGTGGCTTTAGACGTATTTGGTATCCAGATCTTAATAGTTGGGAACTTCTCCACCTGCCTCTTCCCCATCTCTTTCACTTCCTCACAACCGTCATCCTTACAACATACCCCGATTGGGATACCACAGTCTCACTGACTTGTCAGACGGCTAGGAGCAGTTGGGACTTTGTGCGGTGTTCACATAAAAAAGAGCTAGTGGTACTTTGGGTTGCTCAGTTGAGAAATATTGAGATTCTAAAGAATAGAAGAAAATGAGTGAAATTTTGTAAATACTTATGACTGACTTTCACTCATTTTGTATAGATATATACATTTCAAATAACCACACCTATTTTAGAAACGGCAGGATCTGGATCCGGAATAAATGAACTTAATTTCTCTGCCACGGCTGTTGTCCACAAATTTCAGACGATTTCAAGAATGTCCATGTATTTTCAGAATGGGGTATTTTAAAAAACTATGAATACTTTTAAAAATGTCATATCGTGGAAGATATAACTTTTATTTTTCAAGTGGCTATGATGTCATTATGACGTAGAAACTGCCACTAGGCGCTTCTAATACTCTCACGTTTACGGAACGGCGACGGTACAAAAGAGGTAATAAACCTACGTTCCTTATCACAATAATGCTGCAGATTTTTCTTGCACATTAATGGAGAGACAAAAGATGAGACACACAACGTACGTATGTCTGTTTCCTACACAATATTACTTTTTTTTCCTTTGGAGGAACGACATACGTGCATTGTGTATTTCGTTTTTTGTATCACCATTATTGAATGTGTAAGAAATAGCAGCAGCATTATTGTAATAAGGTCAATAAGGAACGAATGTATATTGCCATTTTCTACCTTCGCCGTTCCGTAACAGGCTGATACGGCGTGACGTCAACGCCGCCGAATTCATTAATTAAACCGAACACATCGTTTTGGCGGCAAATCGAAAATGCCGCAATTTAAATCGTAAACAGAAAAATTAAAAAAAAATACTTTCATTATCGTAATTTTCCTCTTAATTTGTTTCGAGAATAAAATACAATGAAAATACCCTATTTGTGGCTCGGACAAGTCTTGATCTAGTTGTTAATTTATTAGAAACCGTTCCCATTAGTAAGGCTCACTGATAACTAATAATGATTATATTCTGAACCATTAAACTCAGTAGATTTGCTAGTGTTGGGTAAACTGTTTTTGCGTTAATCTGATAATTTAAAGAGAGATAAATCATTTTCTTTTATTAGTCCTCCGTGTCGGGTTGAAATAATTGGAGAAAGGGATGGGATGACAGAACAAACAATGTTATCATGAGTTTGGTAAATAGTAGTAATTCCCATAGGCGCTGCCTCCCTCTAGGGGTCGCTGGAAGCACTCTCTACAAAGATGCATGTGGTAGAAACGGTGCGGAGCGCTGTTATATTTTATGTATCTCATATCCAGTTCCGGTCCAGAACTAAATGGTGCCTTGAACAGCACGAATACAGATATTGACCCCTTTAAAATGAGAAATAATGTAATAATTCAATTATGAAGTGTTAAGTCTCTTAAATTCCGGTATTAAAACAACTTAAGATGTGTTCGGTATCTTCAAAATAAGTTGTAGGTGCTTGTGATTACTAGTTGATTTATTAAGTTACCGTAAAAGTTACAATGAAAATTTAACTGAACAGACGTCCTAACAAGTGGAGCCCGCCTCATCTCGCCGATGCCTTCGACAATCATCGTAATCGTTCATTCTTAAGACACGAACGACGATAGATGGAACTCTTCTGATATCGTACTCAACTGCCAATTTTCGGGATATAGCAGAACTTCGTATTACTAAATATACTATCGACATTTATTGAAGGAAGCTGAAACTATGTGAACAATCAATATGCTACATAAAGACCTCTTTTCTTCGTGTCGGTGCCCAACTTTGTAAAAAAAAATTTCATCACCCTTACGAAACCTCTTCAGATCATCACACCATCTAATATGTGGGCAAACTCTGATTCTATTTTCCAATCAATTACTTACGCAATCCGATAATATTGTGGTTCCATCATTAATTTGGGAGGAGGGTATGGGTACCGCTGCCCCGGGATTAATTGAAAAACCAATACCTCTAGGTTATCTCAAGTGGTTCGCTACGTTTGGTAACCTAGCAAAGGTTTGTCCAGGTCTTGACGGCGGTTGAGTTTGACCTCAGCCGGACTTTCTCGACTCAAAGCAGTGGAATGAGGGATGGATTCATAAATGTCCATAACTCATGGGGTGTGTATACCATCCGCACAGCATCTAGAAAGATGACGTCAGACCTGAGAGAAATTATTTTCCTCTGTGTGGAATATATGTCGAAAAAACTGTGATTAGAGAAGTGTGCATTGTTTTTCTCTTCTATTCGCGAAATGTTTACGAAAGGCACCGAGTTTTACTTTTTAATCAAAAGGTATTGCAGGTATCTAGTTCGAATATGAGCTATTTTATTTACTTTTGTTTTAAATTATAAAATATAGGTACCTAAGTAAATAAAGATATTAATTTTTCACGATTTTTGAGCGAACTTTGGCATTTTTTTGCGAGTTAGTTATAATTTTAAAAAAATGATCGTACCCTACCTACTGAGTTTAAATAAAAAAAATAAACATCGTAAAAGAAGCTTTTCTTATGGTAATTTGCATTTACACCCATCAAAGTGCTATTTATTTTTTATTTAAAATTTTATCACATTTGCATACTTTGTAAATAAAACAAAATTATTTTTTTAAATAATTGTCACAAATAAGTGCCAAAGATGCTCCTAAAACCATGAAAAATCGATTTCTTTAATCAGCTATATTTTATAATTTAAACACGAAGAAGTAAGTACCTTCTGATAAAAAAATAATTTTTCAGTTTGGTTAAGTATTTTGGCCTTAAATCCAAAATTTACTTTTGTGTGAAAAGGGCCCGCGTGTACATTCGATTTTAAGTCAGTAAGATTTCGGATTCGATTCTGGCGCAGTGCAAACAATTAACTAATGAGACCAACCAACGTATCGCCCGTAGGACGCAGCCTTCAATTATTGCGCTTGCATTAAATTGGGCCAGCTGTGTACAGGCATAGTGTTTGTATTTTGGTGGTGGGTAGTGAACCATTAAAAGCGGTAGAACAGTGGTTATAATACAGTTTATATAAGCCTAGGTTTATGTATAGGTAACGCAGCGAGAGTTGACACCGACAAACAAGCTTAGCATTTAATATATTTGTTTGTCAGTATACGCTTCCAACTGTGTAAACAGCCCTTTGTTTCTTTTACTCCTACTTATTGTCACTAGCAGAAGAGGGACAACAAATATATATTAAAGTTGTAAAATAATATTTTCGGAGGCTTTCAGCGTTTCTTAATTAAATCGGTTTCAGTTCGATCGGGTGCAAGATATCGCGCCAGTTCTTCTGCTACAATTTGTTTATTATACTCTTAATCTTATTTTTTAATTGAATTACGTATTCAACTAATAAATACACAGAGTATTAAGGGACGAAGTTGACTTATTTTTATCATTAAAAATTGTAAATTAAATTTTTGTCTCCGGTGACATTTACGATGTTTTATTTTTTCAACTTAAAACATTAAAAATCAGTAGGTTAGGTAGACAGTTAGGATTGGAGTGAGGGTTTGTTTGGTTACTCGGTTGAGTGACCAGTAATGACAGAGAGAAAAGATAAATATAATAAAAAGCATGAAGTTTAAAGTGAGTCAAGTACGTCTCTCATCTCCTTATTGCTTAGCCCTTTGTCTCGTTTACACCTACTTATTAGCGGAACAGAGACAGCATGTTTATATGTTCACAATATTCTAAGTAAGCGTACCTCGTCTTTTTTATTATTATTCATTTGAATTCAGACTTGAAGAGTATTACAACCTTCAGTATATGAATAAAATGATATAAAATAACATTCGGCTGGCAAAATATGACCGACTTCAACACGCTTTGGCTTCGAACTCTGAATCATGAAAAAATAATGAAATGTTTATATTTTTCATTAAAGTCTAAACAACTAGCTGTATGTAAGTTATGCATCTGTATGCATACTTTGCCTCACCTAACCTACCTCAACCTACGCCTCTTTCGTTAACCTCATTTTATATGACTCCGGCCTCGTTTTCAGAATCGCTTAATCCACTTTCTCGTTTAAAACTAGATCATAATAATGCAATTAACGGTAAAGAGTGGAGGCACGAGAGATGATTTTATTCCTTAATGGTGTACAAAAATTAACTCAACAACAAACTAACTAACCAACCATCTCGCCGTTGCTGCAGTAGTAGGCAGAAAAGACTGACCGCCAAACAACTCGGTCTTGGTATACACTCCTTGCCTTAATCGCATTCAAACATCGTTTCATACATACTCTTATTTTTCTGACCCTTGACATGGCCCGACTCAAGTACATGATTCATCTGATCGTACCATGTCTTTCTCGGACGTCTCTGCCTTCTTCCGCCATTCACATTTGCGTCATGTATTCTTCTTACACTCCATTATTCGTTCATTCGTTCTACATGTCCAAACCATCCAATCGTCCCTTTCTTAACCTTACTCATTATGCTTAGGCCTTGCATTCTTTTCGGATTTCCACATTTTTCACAAGATGGTTTGACCCAAAGATATTCAAATACAGAAGGAGATATGCTATAATGTCCGCGCAACTGTCGCCGGACTACGCGCTAATTAGCGTAGTTTTCATACAAAAAGAATTTGTTCATTTCGTTGATTTTTTTAAAATGTGCATTAATATTGGTTAACAATATATTTTGAATAAGGAAAGAATTCGTTCATTTAGTTTAACGTTCGTTTGGTTTATTCGTTAATTATTTGTTCTTTTAGTTTATTTATTAATTAATAAACAATATCGGTGACACCCGGAAGCGCAGACCCACATAGTAAAAACAGCAGATAGCACATCTACTTATATTTCAATATCTTTGGTTTGACCACACACACGCCTCAGGGATCTCATATCTATAGCATTCAGTGTTTCATCCTTCCTCTGCAAGCTACATTCCTCAATACGATATACGAGGATACGTTCCAGCACAGCATTGTGGACTGAAATTTTTCACAAGATAATACATGGTTTAACCACTCGCACGCCTCAGGGATCTCATATCTACAGCATTCTGAACTAGGATTATCCTCGTACAATGTTTACAGGATGGACAGGAATCGTGCTACCAGTTCTAAATCAAGAGGAGGTGGTGTCCTCGTCGCAATTAAAAAAAAAATTACTTCTAAGAAATTAAACACAAAAAACAGTAACGTTGAACAATTGTTTGTATTGGTGAAATGTAAAAGTGAGAAATTAATAATTAGTTCTGTATACATACCCCCCTCGGCCAACATTCTTGTCTTAAAAAACCATTATGAAGACGTAGAAATAATAAGAACAAAATATCCTGATGCCAAATTTATTGCCGTAGGCGATTACAATCTTCCAAATGTAAATTGGAATTTGCACGACCCCGAATTGTCGAATACTTTTAATACCACTATCTCGGAAAGTGAAAGAGTAATACTCGACATGTCAATATATTTAAACTTAACTCAACATAATCTTGTCAGAAACATTAACAATCGCGTATTGGATCTCGTATTCTTCAATTCTCAATGTATCAAAGTGAGTAAGGCCATAGAAGTTGTCATACCCCCTGACGTCCATCATCCTCCACTAAATATTTGTATAACCGACTTTGGCGAAAAAATTCTGAAGTCTACGAGATCATGCTATAATTTTAGAAAGGCAGATTATTCCGGTATGTGTGACTCTCTTAAATTGGTTGACTGGTCTTTCTTAGATAGTGATGATTTAAATCGTACTACTGAACAGTTTTACTTAATTCTTAGTAATCATATAAATCGCTTTGTCCCTTACACTCAATATAAGGAATCTAAATATCCAGTATGGTTTAATAAAGATTTGATTAATTTAATTACACGTAAAAAAACAGCTCACAAACTGTATAAGGATCACGGAACATCGCAGTTGTATATAGAATTCTCCAAAATTAGAAGTGATTGTAATAAACTATCAAGGGCGTGTTATAACGACTATATTAAGCAGACAGAGAATGATATTTTTAACAATATAAAACGTTTTTGGCGATTCAGTAAAACATTAAGAAGTGGTGACTCTGATATACCAAATACCATGTATTTTGAAGGCAGAAAGGCTGATGGCACCAAAAATATTGTCAATCTTTTTGCCGACTTCTTCAAGAACGTTTACGATAAAAGTCAACCCAATCAGTTCTCCTTACCTAACTATACTCCCAGTTTCAATATAAACTTGTTACATGTGCACATCGAACTAAACGAAATTATAAAACAAATTAAACTTCTAGATCCCAATAAAAATGCCGGTCCTGATAACATTCCACCTTTAATCTTGCAGCAGTGTGTCGCCGTTCTTGCTTATCCCCTATACACACTCTTTAATCGTTCTTTGTCAAAGGGTAATTTTCCTGATCTCTGGAAACATAGTTATATAACACCTATTTTCAAAAAAGGGGATAAAAACGAAGTAACTAATTATAGACCTATATGCATACTATCAACAATTCCAAAACTGTTTGAGAAGCTGATTTTGGATAAAATAACTAGCTCATTTAAATATAATATATGTCCTGAACAGCATGGTTTTATGGCCGGTAAGTCAACACTAACTAACCACATTTTATATCAAAATTTCATTTCCGATGCAATGGCGAAGAAGCTCCAAGTTGACTCAATTTACACTGACTTCAGCAAGGCGTTCGATAAGGTTTCTCACGCCATTCTTGTAGAAAAACTGTTTAAAGCTGGAGTTCGTGGTAATATGTTGCTTTGGTTTATAAGCTATCTTTCAAACCGAAAACTTAGTGTTAAACTAAATGGGGAATCATCGTATGATTTTTTTGCATCCAGTGGTGTTCCGCAAGGTTCCCACCTCGGACCTGTATTATTTATCTTTTTTGTAAACGACATTTGTAATATTTTTAAAGACATCGACGTACTTATGTTCGCAGATGATTTGAAACTTTTTAAAGCAATTCGTAGCCTGGATGACTGTTATATTCTCTCAGCAAACTTGTCAAAATTAGTTGAGTGGTGTAGCGATAACAAGCTATACCTTAATGTTAATAAATGTATAACTATGAGATTTTATAAAATAAAAAATCCAATTTTTTTCAATTACACAATCAATAACTTCATTCTCGAATCTGTTTCTGAAATTAATGACTTAGGTGTTACTTTCGACACCAAACTTAGCTTCATACCACACATTGAAAATATCTCAAAGAAGGGTTTAAAAATGTTAGGTTTTGTACTAAGAGTGGCTAAAGATTTCAAAGACATTAAAACCTTAAAACTTCTGTACACATCACTAGTGAGGAGTCAGGTTGAATATAACTCAACTGTGTGGTCTCCCCACTATGACGTGCATTCTCAAACAATAGAAAGAGTACAAAAAAAATTCCTAAGCTTTTTAAATTATAAACTAAAAATACCAAAAGAACAGTTAAATTACACTTATCTACTGCAATTATCTAATCTATTAAATTTGTGTGACAGAAGAACTGTTTCCGATCTAGTATTTTTATATAAAATCTTGCATAATACAATTGACAGCCCTGAATTCTTGGCGCTCATAAATTTTAATGTGCCAGCCAGAAATACAAGGTCAGTACTACCCTTTTATTCTGGCAATACTACGACTAGGGCACAATTCCATATACCACTATATAGAATTCAAAACTTGGGTAATAAGTATTCGCACATAGATATATGGAATATGTCACTGATACACTATAAACATGAAATAATAAAATCATTTATCTATAATTTAAATGCTCACTAAGGATTTTTTTGTAAATTTACTTCACCGACTTTATAATTAATTGAAATTCAAATTGAAAAGTTTTGAACTCCTGCAACTCACGAACCTACCATCTACATAAATATAGCGGTTTCACGCTATGAGTGACCAATAAGTACTTAGGTGTTTGTTATTCATGATTATTGTTGTAAATTTTGAAACACATCTGATGACCTTACTTTACAATTTTTGTTCCTTTTATACTTATATCATGCATGTATTTTTTTTATTTTTTATAGCAACTTTATTGTTTTTATTTCTCACTGTACTTTTAAATTTTTGTTACTTTTATTTCATGTTTGTATTTTTGTTTTCTATTGTAACTTTTATTTATATTATATTTTTCTTTCTTACATTAAAATTGTACTGTCTTTATACATTTATGTAAAAGCCCTCTGGGCGTAAATTAAATAAATAAATAAATAAATAAATAAATAAATAAATTCAGTGTTTCATCCTTCCTCTGCAAGCTCCATTCCTCAATACGATACATGAGGATAGGTTCCAGCACAGCATTGTGGACTGCTAGCTTCGCTTTTTTGGACAATTTTTGTAAGTGCCAACCGCGTTCAGTCCTCCATTAATAGAGTTGGGGAACGTACCCATACTACGTGACCAACTTTTTGCAATTTTTACCCCCCCCTCCCCCGGTGACCAAAAACCTAAGCCCGCCGCCGCTCATTTGTACCAAGCGTGACATTTTGAAGACCCCCCCTAAACGTGTCACGTAGTATGGGTACGTTCCCTTACCTGCATTTACCCTTCTTTCAATATCTCTATTTGCCTTCCCATCTTCAGTAAACATACTTCCCCAAAAAAATTAAAGATTTGATAATAACGAACAAATAAACCACAAGCGATATCAAACATTTATTTTGAATAATTTTGAAGAGGAATATCATAATTTGATGAAAAATAGTATCAAGTCACTCGCGTATGTAAAATATTCATGTATCAAATTAATATTTAATGTGAAGATAAAAATTTGCATTTAGGTTTTTGAATAGAGATTATTAGCTTGAAATATAATATACTTTAATTTAATTTAAATTTATTCCGCTACAGCTCTGTTGATATCATCTTCATATATTTTCTTGATTTCATCGTAGATTCTAGAATTCTGATGATGAACTCTGCTCAGAACTCTGTCTTCATCGTAAATGTCTTGAGGCATGGAATTCATATAATCTTTGAAAATGTTAGCATATTGTTTAGCTTCGTTAATAGATTTGAGAGGATTGAAAAGATTTAAAACAGTCGTCAAACTATCTGCCTTCTTTTCGTCATTTTGTGGAAAGTATCTAGAAATGGGTCCAATTAAATCCTGATCAACGTCTTCTAAATGGTTTGTTTCAATGTGATCTATTGAAGTCTCTTGCTCCAAAGGGTCCTCTTCTTCGTAGAAATTATCGAATGATTGGTAGGCCATGTTGTAGACTTTGGGCCCGTCTTTGATGTAGTCTGGTTGATCTTTGGTCCCGTGAAGTATGAGAGTCAATGGCCCAACTCTTCCACGATTTGTCGGAGGACCCATCTGTAAAAAAACAGTAAAATCAAAAAATTATGAAGGGTTTAAATACTGACAGATCCCCCATTGAAAGTCAATGAAATATAATTAGACAAACTTGAAATCTTGGAAATTAGAGACAACATTGGAGGTTTTCCGCCAAGTGGTGGATAACCTCCCATAACCCGCCCTGGAATAACTAACATATGGTTACTCCTTCAAGTACAAATTAAAAATGAACGAATCTGCATTGAATTTTGACCGAATCTAGACCTCCAGTATCCCTGCAAACGTTGTTAGTAAGCAGTATGCAAGTGCTTAGCGAGAAATCAAGATACAATAATTAACAGGGTAAAGATAAATAAAATACTTTTAAATAAAATAAAATACTTTTTTGTTTAAAACCACGAGATTTATTAATTTATGAACCGACCGGTTTCGCTTTACTTAAGCATCTTCAGGGTACAAACTAATACTAGTATTAATTTGTACCCTGAAGATGCTTAATAAAAGCGAAACCGGTCGGTTCATAAATTAATAAATCTCGTGGTTTTAAACAAAAAAGTATTTTATTTTATTAAATATGTCAAACCACAGAGTGATTGCTTTCTACAATAATGTGAATTTAAATATTATAAATAACCAAAAATTATTTTTAAATGACCCGTTATTAAATTTGTTCGTTTTGTAAATTAAGCCCTATTACCCTTCCCACTCCCGCCTATCAATTGACATCTTTAAGCCGAATGCAGTAATTAGTTTTGAATCAACCCTAATGAAGTAGGCATTTCTTACGAAATATATCGGCTTTTTAGACAGTAAAAGTGGTTAAAACAATTTTTTTAATGATTTTGAATTAAAAATGGTTACATAATAAATTTTCCTTGTTTGAAGAAGAAACATAATTCTTCTGTCTAATCTCAATCATTGTTAGAATGTTCATTCGATAACTCTCCGTATCAAATTTTCGTTTGAGAGTCGCTAATATTATCTGCAATGATTAAAAAGGTTATTCTTATTCTTTAATAACACTTATGGTGTATTCCATACGATCTTTACATGACCGTATGTTGAATATCTTTATATCTTCCCTTGGAACATTAAGACAGAGACATTAACTTAAATTAATTAAAAGTAAAGAAGGTCACCCAAGCTGACAGAATAAAATAAATGATCTTCCAAAAGTAGTAGATAATTGGCATGTTTTGGATTCAATTTAATAGAATTTTCTAAAAAAGAAGAACATTGAAATAATCTATTCATACAATTTTCTGGTTATTATATAGGGTGGGCCACTTAAGCGTAGCTTTTCGTTTCTTGGAAATTTAGTCACAAAGGATAACTTTACGGGAGAGCAACGCCAGGGCCGGATCTATGAAATCTGGCGCCCTGTGCAGTAGGTACCGATGGCGCCCCCCCCCCCCCCCCCCCCTACATTTTTATTTTGATTAAAAATTCGTTCACCCCAATTTTTTTATTTTTTTTTATTAATTATTTTTTTTTACACTAATTTATCAAATAAAATCTAGACTTATAAAGGATGTAACTTTTCCAAGTGACCTGGCGGTAGCTCTCACAATCGTTTTTTTTAAAAGAGAGAATCGCCAGGAGCCCTATACTCTCTGAATCTATTGGGTAAACATAAAATTATGGTGATTCTATTCATTGTAATCCACAGTACTTTTATAACCTCTAACAACCAATAGAAATTTAGTTACAAATTAAAAAATCTATTAAGAATATAACCACAACTTTTTAACTTGCATTTCCCCTGTGTTGAGCGAACAAACACCAAATTGAGCGAACAAACACCATACAAACACTAAACACTGACGTATGATATCAACAGCTTACGAAAGACGCTTACACTGACACCGTAAAATAACAAATCTAGTATAAATTAATTATACATTTAACGAACTTCAAATAATATGTCAAATCAATGATGAAACTGTAAACACCTTGCAACCTGCAAATCCTGCAAACCATGCGATGTTTTTGTTAATGGAATTTACTGAAGATTTCATAAGAAAATGGTCTTTAACTAACTTCTCCTAGAGACTTAAAATTTTGAAAGGCGAAAGTCGGTTTGTTTGATTCACTAGAACAAAAATACGGCGCTGTGACTGGTTATTGAATTTGGATCGCACCCATTCGTCGTAAAAGACGGTAAAGATATATGGAAAAATAGATCTTACGTTTAAAATAAATATATGGAATTTGTAAAAAAATTCTGTAACTGACTATAAATTCGTAAGCCGTCGATACCAACCTGATGCGTGCGCATTCTGTTTCTTTGGAAAGTGTTGCTAGAGCATAATAATTATTTCGTACTATGGGTAATTTTTAAACGATTCAGGGAATATTATAACAAAATTTTAATACAATATTTATTTTCTCACGGCGCCCCTTCGGAGTTGGCGCCAGGTTTTTGCACGTTTTTGAACGTATGGCAGATCCGGCGCTGAGCAACGCGCTTTCTGGGCAAAACATTTTTTCCAAAACAATGTATTTGTTCTTTTCTGCCCAACAATGATTCTATTTTGTTCGCATCACCAATTACAGAGCATTAAATCAGTGCCCAAGTGTTAATTTAATAAAGCCATGCCAATTTTCCCTAACAAACTGATCTCGCGCAGATGAGATATTCCATGCAGCCCGGATCTAACCCCAGCTGATTTTTTATAAATGAGGTATATTTGTGTATATATATTTTATATTTCAAGTCGACTTTACATACGGTTTTTACGGTTTGTCCGTACGGACTTTACGTTTTAGGAGAACATCCGCAAGAAATGGTCAACATACCCCGAGATTTGTGTCGAAAAGTTTTCGGAAATCTAAGGGCACGATTTGAGGAATGCCAGCTGCGAGATGGCGGCCATTTTGACGAAATTATTTTTACTAAATGATTTTCCAGTATATTTTTGTTCTAATCAATATTCATTTATTAATATACAATCTGTATTTTTTTTAATGTTTATTTCAAAAGTGCAAATGTTTATGGTCCACCCTATATTAAGTCTCACGTGCTTATTGCTCTTGCTTCAACTCGTTAAAAATAACCATACAATATTTATTTTACTTTAACAAAAACCCACAGAAATAATAATGCTATTTCGTTTTCTGTTCAGCAAAAAGTCCGAGAGAACTTCACAGGACGTGAGCACACTGAGCGGAGCGTATGTGGACATACTATAGCATAGCATACATTACAAGGAGGTCACACCTATCTGTCTAAACAAACTGCCATAAATCATAACTTCTGCGGTCTGGAACCTTTGTTCAAAAATTTTGCTTTGTTCTACATCATTCCAACAAAATATCATATAGAACGGTTCAACTGTGCACCTGATAAAATTTCCGAGTCTATTGTAAGGCGTTGTTGAGTTCATTTTGATTATTATTGTTGTAAGAGAGTTTCATTTTAAATTTATTATCACTAGCTGAAGTACCCGGCGTTGCCCGGACTTTACGGAGTTAAAATTTCAACAAAAATATCTTAAGAGTTGGGAAAACGCGACGTTGGCGGTTTATCGAAATCTTTTGTAAACAGTCACTTTTAAGTAAAGCCGTCCCGCTCGCTCCAAAATCTCAACTTTATTTTGATTAAATAAAGACAATATTAGAGAAACTCAATTGCAAATATAAAAACAGAAAAAATCAGATAAAGATACGGCCACATCTAGGACTCGAACGCACGACCAACGCCTTGCAGGGGCAAAGCTCTACCAACGGAGCTAAAGTGCCTCATCCATTTTTTTTAAAGATTTGATTTTAAAAAGAATGACAAAATTCCGGGTTACGACTAACCCAACAATACTTAAAAAATCTTCTACTACCACCACAGTAAGCCGAAAATGTTGCTTGAGACGTGATGGAGGACTTAGCCAGCCGATGAACAGAACAAGGAACTCCTGGATGGGACCCAAACGCGATGCCCACTCAACCACTGACCGGTCATATTTAACTGTTTTACTTTGAACAAGAACTACCAACATTAGCTTCATTTTATGCTATTGACTGCTGCTGTCTTTATGTAAGATTGCAAGATTCAAACCCGAACTAAATGCTGTCTAGATGGTGTCTTGGATAAATTTTATCCGTTTTATTTTTAATTCGTTGCTCTAATACTGTCTTCTTATAATTAAAATATTACAATTTGAGGTTATACTCATTAATTTCTTTAAATAATGCGAGACCGTCATACATTAAGACATTATTTTACAAGATTTGAGGTGTCGAATAGATAAGCGGAGAAAGGAGAGCCAGAATAATACGTACTACAAGAAAATAGATTGGGACGACCCAGTAAAGTAGTTGAATTCGGTAGCAGTCTAAATGTAGGTTTACGGTAGGTTCCAACATCAACCCTTGTGTGTGTCATGGAACTGGCAAACGAAGGACGAAAATAGACTAAATGCATTAGAAATGAGATCTCCACGTGGGAGGTAAAGAGGAACGGATGCGCGGCCTTTTCCATAGGTAAATTTGGATTTCAAATAAAATACAAAAACAAACTGAATAATTTTTTGAAGTGAAACTTCTATAGCACTTTGTATAGGATTTCGGATGAAACGGAAATGACGATTACTGTACCCGCGACGCATCAACTGCGCTCATCGGCCGCTTTGATTATGATGTCACTTTTAAAGACTCCTATTGGTTGAGATATGAAAAGGAAATTACGCTAGGACTGCGCTCATTGGTCGCTTTGATTATGACCTCACTTTTCAAGAATTAGTGATTGTTTTGGAAAAGTTTCGCTTCTACCGCGTGTACTTTGTTTTTAATCAAAAGGTATAGCAAATATTCAATACGGATATGCGCTGCTTTATTTATTCGTCTTTTAAAAATTATACTTCACGATTTTCGAGGAAACTTTGGACAATTCTTTGGGAGTTAATAATAATTATTTTTAAAAATTGACCTACCAAATCATCAAAATTGCATAGTACTTTTAAAAAAAAAATCCATTTTAATGGCCTTAATTTTAAATTACTCGCGGCATTTTAAGATGGGGAACAATTTTTAAATATATATAAAATTCAATTTCGCCCAAAAAGGGTTTATTACAAAATGTTTTATTTTATATTTCTTTATATTTATCTAGTAGAAAGATTATTTTTCCTAAGAATTACCGTTAACTCACGAAAAGGTCAAAATAGCCTCTAAATTCATGAAAAATTAATTCTTAAATGCCCATATCTGTACTGGATATTTGCCAAACCTTTTGAATAAAAAAATTATTAAATTTTTAATAAGAAAAACTCTTTTTTATAACTTTTGAAGGTTATTCCCATCAATGCGAAGAAGAAGATAACAATAATAATCTAAACGAAAATATGAAAGAGAACCAGACACAGAAAAAAGACAACGGTCGCAACTGGGACTCGAACCCAGACCTCTCATATAACCGGGTTCGTCTGGGTTCTAGTCCCAGTTGCGACCATTGTCTTTTTTCTGTTTTATTGTGTCTTGTTCTCTTTCATATTTTCGTTTAAAAAATAATTATTCAGTTAGGCTGGGAATTTTGGCCTTAATTTCAAATTTAATTTTTATATGTACGAAAAAGGCCGCACAAGTCTTCCTCTTAAGGGCCCGCAACCTGAATTTCTACTGATTTCTTACATATTTCCCTTAAACGAGATAAGTTTTAAAGCTCTTAAAAAATATATGTTATTCTTGAAGATAATATCTAGACATTGCTCGCGCCGAAACGTAAATTATATAAAATTCCCTCGATAGAAAAAAATCGCAAAGTATGCTCCAAAAATTATTATCAACACGTTTGTTTCAGTTATTTTACAAGTTATATGTATGAAAAAAAAATCACAGTGTTTCTTTAAATGCTGTTTAAGATAATGCCCGCGAGATTTTAAACGTTTTATTAAACATTTTCGCAATTTTCGCATCGAATTTTGTCGCTGTAAATGTTAGCGCTCTCCTCAACATTCGTAATTTCGTATCCCTCCATCTTCTTCTTTTTGAGCCCGATTGTAGAGCCTTAAATCGCGAAAGATTGATCCGAAAACTTTGAAGTAGTATTGAGTGAATGGAAGATGAACTCAGAGATGACTCTGAAAGATATGAACATTGAATAAACAAACAATACGAAACGATAAATATTTAATACGTGAAATGATTCAAGTAGTTATATAGCATTTGAACTCCTCTTTCAATCTAAATGGAGAAAAGGTGGCACAGTAAGTTCGATTGTAAGAAAACCAATACTTCAACTGAATTCCGGTAATAAATTAGAGGAAGATATGTAGGTTAGATAGCATATCAGTCAAGGTGCATGTTAACATTGAACTTTAGTCTAGTATGTACTTTTAGACTTGCCCATCCAAGTTGATGTTATGAAAAGCCGTCATTAGCAGCCAAGCTAGCTTAACGATCAGCTGAAATACGATCTCCCTTATCTGAAACGTATTATGTAACATCACAACTTGGTTAATGGTTACGGAGAGTCCATGAACCCTATGTTTTAATAAGATACCCTTAATGTACATGTATCTTCATAACAGGAATTTAAACAGGATTCGAACTTCTGGAGCTGTAGCACGGTGAAATCGGTAATTTTACGACATCGGATCGATAGTTATATCTTCCGATTTTTTTTTTGTTTTTACAGTGAATATCGCACAAGAATCTCAACTGCTCCCGTCTGGAGCCAGTGAGACTATGGCATCCCCAATTGGGGTATGTTGTGAGGCTAAAGGTAGCGGGGAGGGGAAGGAGGTGGGTAGGAGGAAGGTTGGAAAGTAACTGGCTATTCAGATCTGGTCACTAAACACGGCTAAAGCCATTTTCAAGCAACGTTTCAATTCTGAATGGTGGTCTTACACCAGGCGATACTAATAGTATCTTCCACTCTGGAACATGTCGAAAATATACTATATATTATTTTAAATGAATTAATTGTGAAATAACACAAATTAATCAAATAAAATTTATTTGCACATGCCGGATTCGAACCCGCGACCTCCGGATTGTGAGTCAAGAGTCTTACCCACTGGACTACGGAGGTCGTCCGATGAATTAATATCGAAGTCCTGAGCACGGTTTCAAAGGATAAATAAATCGATATATGCTGCTAATCTGGAGGTGATTTTGTTTTAAATTATGGGGCATGAAATTGAATTGTTTGCGTAAATCAAATTAGTAAGACTTTGTACTTACAGGTTTATTAAACAATATGCAACATCATGATTTGCATTTGCTTGCAATATTACGAAAGCATAGAGCGTACACGGAGCTATTCGCAAACGATTAGATCGTCGGCAATCGGAAACAGAATGAATTCTCTTTGAGTTCGGCACCCGTCGCTAGTGGTAAAAAGGTCCATGTCCGCTATTAGAATATGAGTAGAAAATAGGAAGTAATCGTGTCGCGAATGTGCTGCGTTGTTCGCTAGCCACAAGTTGACACTCTTAAATGTCGAACAATTGCGTCATAATATTAATAAATAATGTTGAATTGAAATACTAAAAAAAAGAACTGGCAGTCCACATTTACTTTTTGACACTAAACGGTTAATTAGAAGTTTGATTAGTTATTGAGGTCTTTAGTCATATTTCAACCACTTTTGATTCTTGAAGATCGAACGAGATAAATGGGTCTCGTTATTAAATTAGTTGTATTATTTAAGTCTACGGATCGCGTATACAACTTCTTTCAATTCTAAGAGTCAGTAACGAACGACATTATTATCGGTGTTCACGACTTTATTGTTGCACGTCACTAACTACCTATAGTTTGCTCTCTTGCTCAGTGGTTTGTATATTTATGAACAGTTCTAATAAAACCACCGCACGGGACAGAAGATCCCGCAAACAGAAAATCAAACTAGTTATTTTTACTTCTTCAAACTTCGCAAATTTATTTTGTGGCATCATTTTTCATATAATGAATAACTTATTACTTTGTATAAAACCACTATATTTAAAACAATATCAACATGTTTCGACAACAATGTTGTCTTCATCAGGATATGTTACTATATGTAATATATGTAATATATTGATATTGTTTTAAATATAGTGGTTTTATACAAAGTAATAAGTTATTCATTATAGTTATTTTTATACTAACTATGGGCCGGGGAATCCGAATCTGAAAGAATTAGGCGGCGGCAAGCAATATTAACTGAATTACAAGACTTTAAAATTTTCTATACACACACACATGAAAATATTCATTTCGGAAACATTTTGACACACGCAGTACGAAAATCAAAGAAAAACAAGATAACATAGATGTTTTTACCACACAAAATTAAGTGTTGCCATTAAGCAGTAATATCAATAACGTAAAATAACATGTTTATATTTTAAGTACTTATTTTTTATAAATTTTACTCACTTTTGTATCACAAACCATGTTACATAAACCCAGCGTAGCTGCTAAACTACTTGAAAACAGGGATGTTTTTTTGCCGTGACGCGAGCAGGCGGTATAAAGGGGGCACAAACCATGTTACACAAACCTAGCGTAGCCGCTAAACTACTTGAAAACAGGGATGTTTTTTTGTCGTGACGCGAGCAGGCGGTATAAAGGGGCACAAACCATGTTACACAAACCTAGCGTAGCCGCTAAACTACTCGAAAACAGGGATGTTTTTTTGCCGTGACGCGAGCAGGTGGTATAAAGGGCCACAAACCATGTTACACAAACCTAGCGTAGCCGCTAAACTACTTGAAAACAGGGATGTTTTTTTGCCGTGACGCGAGCAGGCGGTATAAAGGGGCACAAACCATGTTACACAAACCTAGCGTAGCCGCTAAACTACTTGAAAATCGGAATGTTTTTTTTTGCCGTGACGCGAGCAGGTGGTATAAAGGGGCACAAACCATGTTACACAAACCTAGCGTAGCCGCTAAACTACTTGAAAACAGGGATGTTTTTTTGCCGTGACGCGAGCAGGCGGTATAAAGGGGCACAAACCATGTTACACAAACCTAGCGTAGCCACTAAACTACTTGAAAACAGGGATGTTTTTTTGCCGTGACGCGAGCAGGCGGTATAAAGGGGCACAAACCATGTTACACAAACCTAGCGTAGCCGCTAAACTACTTGAAAACAGGGATGTTTACTTGGTCGATTTATAAGGTATGTTTTTCTGCTGTTATCTATTTTCAGGTTAATGTGTTATGTGATGAATTATTATGTGAGCAAGTGTCTTGTCGTTTTACGTTATTGATATAGGGATAAATATTTTTGAGAGCTGGTAACACTGCCGGCACATGTTTTTCTACTTTTCTTGTTTTTCTTTGATTTTCGTACTACTTGTGTCAAAATGTTTCCGAAATGAATATTTTCATGTGTGTGTGTATAGAAAATTTCAAAGTCTTGTAATTCAGTTAATATTGCTTGCCGCCGCCTAATTCTTTCAGATTCGGATTCCCCGGCCCATAGTTAGTATAAAAATAACTAGTTTGATTTTCTAGGAATCGGAATACTTCCAAAATGGCTATTTTCCTGTATGTGTATAAAATTTTTTAAATTCGTGTAATTCACTTTTGGGGTATTATGCCGTGTTGCGCTACCTCCTCCTTTAGCCAACGTTTCGGACAGAGTTACAGTGTCCATCATCAGGGCAGATGTGTGACATCTGCCCTGATGATGGACATGTGTGATCACACATCTGCCCTGATGATGGACACTGTAACGCTGTCCGAAACGTTGGCTAAAGGAGGAGGTAGCGCAACACGGCATAATACCCCAAAAGGAAATAACCATAAAATTTTTGGCCGTGAAAATCTAAAATCATATCTCGTGTAATTCAGTTAACATTGCTTGCTGCCGCATAATTCTTTCAGATTCGGATTCCCCGACCCCAAATTAGTATAAAAATAACTAGTTTTATTTTTTAGGAATTTCTCCCAAACACCGAATTTTTTCCATAATCTAAATTAATTATGGTCGAATTTCGACCATTGGGCGACCACTAGTCCAAATAAAAGCGTGAATTGACAGTTACTCGAAACTGAACTGATTCTATGAAGGCTGGGCTAAAAATTATCAATCTTCGGTCGGAATATCTCTCACCACATGTTGACTGTGCTCGCAAATATTGATAACTGACCATAGAAGACGGATTTAGTCAATATCATATTGATATCAATAGGTTTTTAACGCTCGTCCTTACCAGACCCACCGTAGTACTAAGCAAAAAAGGCTTACCGGCCATACCGGTTCGGTTTCCTTTTCGTTTTATTATAGGTTGGGAACCCATCGCTTCGATAAGGCACTTTAAGTTCACTTACTGTATTTTGAGTAAGACCAATGGCATCATGCATGAGTCAATAAATGTGGCATCCAGATGGTAAAAAAATCCCATCATCGCAAACACTACCAATAAGCGAGGTGATATCATTCACGCAAAAATTATTACTCAATTATCACGCACTTTCTGAAATATTGGTTTCTCTTCGAAATGGATACTTCATTGGCTGGTCCTAGTAATGTATTCCCGGTCGATGTATTGACGGCCTATGTGGTCGAGGGGTAAGGCTCTCGACTAGCAATCCAGAGGTCGCGGGTTTAAATCATTTATTTGATTGATTTTTGTTGGCACAATTGAATCTGTAGTATTCTTCTGAATTACTAAATAAAATATAACACTTTTTAATAATTTGTTTTATTCACGATGTGCGTTTACAAGCAGTGACGCAGTGAGTGGGAGAGAAAAAACAGAAGAAATATAAATGTGTTGCCACATACAAAATGTTGCCAACTTTTAAACTAACATTATTTTTATAACAAACTAGCTGGTACCCGGCATGCGTTGCTATGCCATTAAATAAAGAAATTATCTCTACCCACGTGTCTTTTCCCATTTGTCCCGTTCCCCTTCCGCCTTCCCATCCTCTCCCGCGTCCCTTTCCCCTCTCGCGATCCCACTCCACCTTCCCTCTCCCCACTCCTCTCCCCCTCTCGCGAACCCCCTACCCGAGTTCCCTTCCCCCCTACCCCAGTTCCCTTCCCCCCTCGCGCCTTCAATACATTCAGTTTTCAAACAGCTCGCGTGCCACCTATTGCAATTTTTTTCGTACAAATTTCGCAAAGTCAGAGCTCACCAGCAGTTTTATACAAACCTTGTCCTGACAATAACGAACGCACAAAAAAATAATTATCTAATTTGGTGGATTCGTTCGGAAGTTATGCGCATAAATACATTTCGGCGATTCATTTTTATTTATATATATACATATATATAGAAGAAGATAGAAGATAGAAGATAATGTATTACATTGTATGTTTTAACAGAATCATTTAAAATAATATAAGGTGTATTTGCGGCACTTTCTTAGTACCGCCCTGTTGTAGAACCACCAATCAGAATTTAAACGTTACTTGAAATGCATTTAGCCTTGTTTGGTGACTAGACCTGAATAGCCAGGTACTTCCCCACGTTCCTCTTCCTCATTTAATTCCCCTCCCCACCTACCTTCAACCGTATAACATTATCAAATTGTGGACGCCATCGTTTCACCGGCTCTAGGCGGTCGGGAGTAGTTGGGACTGGAAAAAAATCCCACATATAAATTAAAAATGTCTGTTTTTAAAAAAAAAATTATATCTGCGAGGTTCCAAGTAATGTTTGACATTAGTATTTCAGTCCAAACACATCTCCGATTTTGCTGTTTTCAACCTGTGCTTTTTTGTAAATAATTTTAATAGTTTCATCACGAACCGAAAAGCACATAATATTTTTAAATGTTTTATTTTATTACGAAATCAACTGTCTGCCATTAAACATCATGCTCCATACCAACGCAAGTTCTTTGATATTTTTTCACATAAGCTTGTTACTAATCAAATAATTGTTTTTACAACAGGAGAATGTGATCAACGTGAAAAAAATGGCAAGAACATGAAAAAGAGATCATCAAACAAATTTGTAATTATCGTGAAAGTGATGAGCTTCTTTATTCTTCTGCTACACGCTTCCAAAGCTGTGATGACAGCTTTAAATAATCTGAATTGGTTAAAACGACTTTGTAGAGGTATAATTAAGTAAAATGCACAATTTTTTTTACGGTAAATACGGTCTTTATTTGTAATAGCTACATTCAATTTGTAAGGATGACTCGGTTCAATAATAATAAAACCGTACAAAACTATGACAATAACCCAACGGAAACTAATTGTTCCCTCAGCCGCTCGTTAGACCATTTACAAGGGTTACACTAGCCCACAATCACTTTACGTTTGCTGAAAGAATTTCAGTCCTGCCAGAGACATTTCCTTGAAGATGCGCGGGCAGAACCGGTAGGCAACTTATCATTCTCGAGATACCGCATGATCTTATATCTATCTTATATCGGTCATCCTAGCTGTTATATCTGGGCGGGGCGGGGTAAAGATTCTAACCAACGGTATCCTATAACCGTGCCACCGATTTTTTTTTGTGTATACATTAGCTCAACACAGGAGGCCATGAGCAAAATAATTCCCCTCAGGGCCTATGTCATCTTTGGGGATGCTGTGTGGAAGGTTTTTTTAGGAAAGGAATGAGAGGAAGTTCTGAGAAGGAAAAATCTGGGGATAAGTGTGTCCAGGAGTGACGGAAGTATGAATCAATTCTTCCCACTGCGTTGCAAGTCAATATTCCGAGATTGTACGGCTGGAGAAGTCAAAGGGACTCCCTCAACCACTCTCTCTCGATCCGGCCTGCCATGCTAAGACCCCGACAAACTTCACCCCATGAACCCGGGCACCCTTGAGTCACCAAACGTAGCGAACCACTTAGGGTGACCTACGGCAGAAGTGTTGATCATCCAATAAATGGTTCCCGGGGCGGCAGTACCCATACACAATATCCCAAATTGAAAAGTTGCGCGGGTAGGACCGGAAGGCAACTCAACTTTCTCGAGGTCACATGACCTTACATCGGTCATCCCAGCTGTGACATCTGAATGGTGGGTTGAAGATTCTAAACAATATTAATGTTCTCAAAAGTTATGTTGATAGAATATCATTCTGGTGATATCTGGTGACGACCTCCGTAGTCCAGTGGCTAAGACTCTTGACTCACATTCCGGAGGTCGCGGGTTCGAACCCGGCATGCGCAAATAAATTTTATTTGATTAATTTGTGTTATTTCACAATTAATTCATTTAAAATAATATATAGTACATTTGCGGCATGTTCCAGAGTGGAAGATACTATTAGTATCGCCCTGGTGTAAGACCACCATTCAGAATTGAAACGTTGCTTGAAAATGGCTTTAGCCGTGTTTAGTGACCAGATCTGAATAGCCAGGTACTTCCCAACCTTCCTCTTCCCCACCTCCTTCCCCTCCCCACTACCTTCAGCCGCACAACATACCCCAATTGGGGATGCCATAGACTCACTGGCTCCAGACGGGAGCAGTTGAGATTCTTGTGCGGTATTCACTGTAAAAAAAAAAAAAAAACTTGAACGAAACCATTCCTTTGTTAAGAATATTATGAACTAAATGTACAATTTGACTGTCCGGAAACGGGAAACCTTCCCAGTTGGACAGACAAAGCATAATTTTGTAATGAATTTTTTGTTTGTTATATATATAAATAAATAAAATACAAATAAATAGTATTCCTCACCCCTGATTAGCAAGGGACGAGGCGATGCGGGAATGGGAAGGTATTCGAGATTGAATGACTCTTAATATACGCTCGAAATAATAAGATGGTTTTGTTACAACTTTTATTTTACACATTTTACAATGCCTCCGATAAAGAGATTGAAGAATGATATCAAATAGGGAAAACAATATTATACCAACTAAGTGTTATTCATAGATTGATCGTACGCAGTAAATTCTTACCATAGCAAAAAAAGATAAAAGAAAATCGCTCTATAAGTGTGTTTAATATAACGGAAACCACTCTCGATAATTGCGTCTTTCGAAGGTCTGCCTCCGTATAGAAACGGTTTCTTTATCCGGCTCTAGCACAATGGCTGCACTTAGTAATCGCATTCTTACAATCTTTGTGTGTGGACGTGGTCTGCTTGCAAACACCGTAATGGCGCAGAAGACCAAATGTTCAAAGTTCCTTAGGTTTGTGTACGAAAAACGTACAGAAAATAAAAATAAAACTAAAAATATAATTGGTTTTATTTAACCAATATATCACAATATGCGCTTGCCACTATTTAACTGTTATTTAAAAGAAATAAAACACTGAATGTTTCCGCATTCCGACATGTATGCAATAGGCCACTTGCATCATATTTAAAAAAAAATTCCGGTTCAGGCAAATATTCTAAGACATTCTGTATTTTTTTTAATGGTATTTTTGAAACCCTGGAGATTTTTTGAAAATTTCAAAAAATCAGACCATTTTTTATAAACCGGAAAGACGGGACATAATTTTATGGGTGCGAAAAAACGATAATTACATAGCCGAAAATCATTTAAAAAAAAAACGTTTTCCACACGAATGACACAGGATAATAACGAGGCATACCAAAAATATTAAATCTCATAAATATTTTTTCCTTGATCCATCTTATTGATCATAAATCATTAAAATGTTCAACGTCTATATTACTAAATCAAATGAAATATATTTGTAAATAATAATAATTATTAATAATTATAATTAATATTATAAAATTTGTTTTTGTTAAAATCCGCACCATTATCATTATACTTCTAAAACACGAACGGACAGCGTAAAATGTACGGGGTTCCCTTCAGAACATCTGGCAAAAAGTCAAACCAAATGATAAGTTCGCAGGGAACAAACAATAAATCTAGTGAACGTTAAATGTCAAATTAAAAAATTCGCCTGAAATCAAAGTGATGCCATATAAATACAAAATAAATCAGTGTGGAACTTTATAAAATTAATAGGAACATTTTCGGAGACGGGACATTTTCATGTGGTGACGTCACGAGCCCAAATAATGGATTTATTTATTTAAAAATAAAAAAAAACTGTACATTTCTAAAAATTTTTACTAACATTTTCGTAATCTTAGTAAAAAAATCTATCCACACGATTTTTTCCAAGTCGTTATGAAATCCATGCAAGTGGCCTATTGATGCATGCACCACGCAGCACTTTCAGTAGAAAATTATGTACCTGCATACTTTTCCTCATTTCTCTGTGTAAAAATATTTTTCTCATTTCAACAGTTTCTCACTACCCACATTTAATTTTTTTTATTTAGATAAAATGCACGTTTTTGTAAAGCAACTGAAAATTGTAGAAAACCAAAAAAAATGCTTTAAATTTTTTTTGAAAATATTTATTCAACTGCTGCTCGTATTAATTTGTGTGAATTCTCCCGTTTAATGTTTTTATATTTTATTGTCAATTACTGTTGATATCCGTGTTTTCTCAAAAACAATGTTTATAATAACTCATTTTGTGCAGAATTATTAAAACATTTCGACACTACCTTCATCCTCACGACATCCCCAATTGGGGTATGTTGTGAGGATGAAGGTAGTGGGGAAGGGAAGGAGATGGGAAAGAGGAAGGTAGGGAAGAACCTCAATATACTATCATTAGAAGTTCGAAGAAGCTCGGCCGATGTACTATTTCTTTAAAAAATAGCCAAATCCGTCGTAGATTGTCCAGAACTCTTAGAACGACTACAGATACGAGTTCCTAACAGACGAACAAGATCAGACATGATTCTTAGCCTCGGTGCAACAGTAATTCTAAGCAGAACTCTTTCATCTATCGTGCATCCAACACTTTCAACACACACTATACACAATTTGACATTTTTAACTCTGCACCACACTCCTTAAAATCACACAGACGCTCTCTCGATACTCTACAATAACAATAATTACAGACACCCTCCAATACAACCACCACTCTATGAACTTCCTTTTTTATCTCTTTTAATTTTTTGTCACCCATATTTTTATTACTATACCTCAACTTAACCGATCCCCCCCCATCCTATCCCCTTCCTCTTCCCGCCTAAATAACTCGTCTCTTGAAATGTAATTTTTTATTAGTAAATATCTCTGGAATCACTACACTACTTGGATGCAATACCCATGTGGAAACCTGTAAATGGTTCAATTATTGTACTCAATTATTTTATACTCTGTTACTAATGTAAACTGTTGGTCTCCCAAATAAATAAATAATAAAAAAATAAAAATAAGTAAAATTCAGATCTACTCACCAAACACGACTATTAGTTTCAAGCAACGTTTCAATTCTGAATGCTGGTCTTCCACCAGCGCGATACTAAGAGTATCTTCCACTCTGGAACGTGCCGCAAATATACTATATATTATTTTAAATGAATTAATCGTATAAAACACAAATTAATCAAATAAAATTTATTTGCCCACGCCGGGATTTGATCCCGCGACCTTCAGATTTAGCCATGGAATTTACCCACACTTCCAATCACCAGTCTGTTTTAATTGTATTCAAATTAATAAGTATTTAACCTTAAATATTCTTGTAACTATGATATACATTTATTTACCTCTACGCCTGTCTCGACACAGATATATCCTAGTGAGACAGGCATCGAAAAACCCAATGTAAACATACTTTGTGTATGGAACGTGTCAAGGAAATAGGTGTGTAACGAATGATTGCACATAAGCTAATGAGACAACTAAAAACATCGACATTGAAATTTACGTCCCCACACAGTACCATGCCGCCAACGCACACAATCACACAATACCATGCCGCCAGCGCCTTCACTAAAGAATGGGAGAGCTGCTTTGTCAATCTTCCAAACGATGTCTACAACACCATTACGTTCTTCAATTAACTTATCAATTGAAAACATAGACGCAATTGGTAATGAATACGTGCAGCATCAAAATTGGACTCCTAAACACATCTAAACAACCACGTAACTCTTCTGCCGGAGACTACGCGAAGCAATTAACACAACCAAGGAAATGTTCCGCTATTTACACGTCCCCCACCACGCGACTTGCCGAGCTCTAATTGGTCAACGCTGAATAAAGGAAATCTCCGAGTCGTAAATAATTACGTAACCAAATTCACCTTCTCGAAAACGATGAACTAAATTACGAGAAAATGGTCACGTTTATGACCAATACATAAATATCAGCACCAAAAAATAAGTACGTGCTAAAATAATAACCTAAGAACTGAAACCTATCTGTGTTTTCCGCACTTTGAAAAAATGTTATTCCAAAATATTGTGATTTGGTTCTAATATGTAAACATTGTACATTTTCTTATAAATATAATAAAAATAATGGGAGACGATGGTTTGGAAGGACTGATCCGACTTGGTGAGAACTATTGCGTATAATTGTGCAACATCTGATCGCCGAATATAGCGACCAGGAAAACTGCCTAACTTACACACCCTGCAAAAAAACAGGGAGTTTTCTTAAAACAAAAGTTCAACACGGGTCGGTCCTATAAATAGGGCCCTTTCTCCCGCCACAAGTCAGTTAAAAATCTACCACCAATGAAGTAACAGTCTTCTACAACCAAAGTCTTCCAGTTCAAACCTATTTTCAAGTGTTTTAATCGAGTACTCAAATCAGTTTTTTGCCATTATACCTAGAAGCATTTGTCAAAGTAGTAAATTCATTTAAAAGACCAGTGGCGTTCCAAAATCCACTGGCGTACCAAACTCCATTGTCGTGTCATTGTGGCCAGCTCCCTATTATATTTAGTTTATGTACAAACGTCTAGTACACTTTGTATAGATAAATAAAAAATAAATATAAAATACTTTTTTGTGAAAAATCACCCCAAGGGCGCTGAATTCAGTATACGACTACGACACTGTATGTATGTACACGCGGAGAAGTACAAAAAATCGATACTCTAAAGAATTCGTTTGATATTCATAATTCATTTTAGGTTTGAAATTGATAATTAATGCACAAACAATTATAATTTAATAATTATTATAATTTCGGGGGTCAACGATCGGGTCGCTTGTTTCAATGATCCCTCATTTCAACAAAGACAAAAACAAACGTGGCATTATAATAATTTCAATTTATACTAAATTTGTTGGTAAATACATATAGACGTTAATTAGAATTACCTCGTCTATTATCTCAAGGGTCCACGTCCCCTTGGGGTTCTCGCCCCAGGTGCCCACGGACATAAACTTCCAGTTGGTGAACCCTTTGTTGGACCGATCAAGCCTTCTGTGACTCAGCACCGGCAGTTTGGTACCTGGAAATAGATAAGGTATTATATTATATTATTAATAATGCACAAATTAACTAGTTTACTAGTAGGGTAGGGCGGGGTGAGTTGAGCACAGGGGCAAGTTGTGATTTTAAAATATCTCAAAAACTATCACACGCACGTCAATGTTTTAAATGGCGGAAAAGTGGTCAAGGAAGGGGAACATAGCGCGTGATCATCAGGTGCCGCATGGCGATCGACAGAAACAAGCGGGCGCTATGTTTTTTTCGAGCGTAAAATAAAAAAATCACATATCGCAATTTTTCTCCACGATTTTTGTGGAACATACTGTCAATGATAACATAAGTGTCTGTATTTTACACACTTATATTTACTTTAGATTCTGAATCCTGTTAAGTTTCAGATATCATAATTTTTTCATAAACTAAGTACCTTCAATTTTGAAATATCAACTTGCCTCACTATTTTATTATCACAAAATGAATATATATTTTGTGTTGTAGGATACAAGAGATATACATCATGGGAGACTTATTAGGCCAGTGCAATTAGCGATCCGCGATCGGAATTATTCCGGTAGTCCCAATTTTTTTATATGTTTTATATACTTATCTCCTGATGTAAAATCTGAGTTTTCGACCTTGGGTCACTTGAGCTTTCGCCGCCATTTTGAAAAAACCAGCCGAAATCACGCCAAAATCTAGTTTTTCTCAAATATCTCGTTTCCAATAAAAAATTCGGATAAAATAGCTTCAGAAGTTTAGTAGAACATAACCTATAATTTTTATTTGACAAATTTTCTTCTATCACTAATAAATATCGAGATATGCAGTCGTAAAAATGTGTAAAAGTTTATAAAAACCGGTAAACTGCCCGACTTGGTTTGGTTTTTTGTGCGTATCTCTTTTTCAGTACAATTTTGTGAAAAAATTATTGATATGAATTTTGTAGAGAATAAATGAGACATCCAGAGAAGTATGAGATCCTGCATCTCATAATGCAGGGAAAGATTGCCGGAAGACGGGGCCCTGGAAGAAGGAGAACCTCATGGCTGAAAAACCTGAGACAGTGGTTTGGCCAGTCTACCGTGGAGCTGTTCCGGGCCGCAGTAAACAAAGTCCGCATAGCCAACATGATAGCCAACGTCCGTTGAACGGACAAGGCACAACAAGAAGAAGAGAATAAAATTTCATAAAAGACGTAGGTATATGTTTAATGTTTTTGTCGTAATTAGGTATCTAATTCAAAATTTTCACAAAAAAATGTTCAAAAACTAAATCAGAAGAATAGTGTTGGCATAAGGGGGTGTACATTAATTACTTGAGCATAAAAGGAGGGAGGGGGGTTCCAGCAAAATCTCACGTTACTTGAAAAGAATATACGAAATGGCCCAAATTTATCTCATCAAGAGGCGGGGGGGAGGGGTCGAGTTTGGAAGAATAACTACTCACGTAATTAATATATGCACCCAACTTGATTATTATTTTTTTAAACAATTACTGTTACTGTAACATGTAACATACATAACAGCAACATTAACCATCAATGTAATCAAAACATATAAATAAAATTAATAATTAAGGTACATGGATGTGGTAAAAAAAAAAAATTATAATTAAAAATATATTTTCTTAAAATATATGACCATTGACTTTAGTTTCTTACTGCCACATACGGGCCCCGAACAGCTTCAATATAGTCTTCCTATGTCCCATGAGCCGAATTTGTGGTGACTGGGTAACAAATTCCTCGTCATCATCATGAACGAAGGCTTCCGCAGCATTCTCGCGTGAGCTGCCATTATAGTGAATACAGAGTAGGGAGCATTATTTCAAACCCGACTTTCTACATGTGCACTTTCCAGCGCAACCTTTATTGCATTAGCATGATATAACGTTCAGCAATGCCTGAGGTGCAACCTCCTTCATCATTGGTACTGGAGTTAGTAACCCAACAGCGTCCTTCTTCCACCCCCATTCAGTTGGATCTTTATGGTGACCAAGTCAAGTCTGCACTTGCAAGTAAGTTCTTGAAGCATGTTGCTGGACTGCATGATGGGTGGTATCCTGGATAAATTGAATTTATTCTTTTTCACTCCTTTGACAAAAAGAATGTACCTTAAATTTTCCAAATTTGATTTCTCATTGCCGCCATACAAAAGTGCAAAGAATTGTTCGGCAGCGAAAGTGATTGTTTCTCGCTTTGCTTTTGGATCTTGAAATACACGAATAAGTTTTATTCACTGAGTGGTTTTTGAGAAGAATATTACAAAATTTGTATATACCTTGACCAAACGGAGCACCAGTTGTGTCGCAGCCACTTATGGCATGAATGAATAAAATGTTTTCAACTGTTTCATTGTGTTTAAAACATTTGTTGGAATGCAACGCGTTAGGTAATTTTCCTTTACCAACTTTTTGGTAATATACGTTTGGAGGTGAGAGAGCTGTGAGGAGTAGGTACCAACATTAGGTCGATATCCTGACCAATGATTATGACTGCATAATGTTGAGATGATAACGACTTTGCTGTGGTTATTATGAGAACATCAGCATCCTCTTCAGCTTGTACTGTCTTTATTTGCTATCGTTCAAATGAGGCTAACAGTAGGTAAATAAAACGAAACTTGTTCTTCTCATTTCCCAGAAACTTTTCCTTGGTGCTTTTCTTTTCAACAGACTCCGGGTATCCATCGAATACTACTACTGTATTGGCTCCATAATGATTTTGTGCACACCTGACATATTGCTGAAAAATAATTGAAAAAGGTTGAGTACGACCCCATACAACATTGTGCACTAAATATCCCCCATCAACAACGTGTATTTTACTGCTTTCCAGTTCTGTATTATTTGGTAGAGGGTTGAACAATGAGTAAAATATGGACTTGGTTCCTTTGCGCATGCCTTCCTCTGAGAAAAGATACAATGGGACAGGAGATAGTTCATTTTGGAAATATTCTTTAAATTCGATTTCACACTTTTTGGCAATACACATACGATGGGATAGCATTAAAGGATCCATTGTCACAGTCACATCCTGATTTTGAATTCTTCTGGTTACCACCGCAAGAGAAACTATCGCATCCTTACGTGTAGGTTTTAAGTGTTTAAGGTTTCCAAAGTTCTGGTTGATAACTTTAGACAGCAGATTTCCCCTTCTTTTCAGCCATGTGACAAGTTACTTTGCTATCCCCGATCGTGCCACTGCTTATAGACATAATCACGTTTGTTTTAGGAAATGGTTCATGGCAAGTAAACCAATTAATGAGAGTTTGGACGTCTTTATCATCCCTCTTAATTCGTGTAGGCATCATCTCTACTTATTACTCCGACGTTCCTGATTCAACCCTGGGGTAACCCCCCACTCTCGTTAATTTATAGTTTTTTTTTACCACATCTATGTATAATGTTATTTATATGTTTTGATTACATTTATGTATTGTTATGAAGTACTTTCTTGAATTATAACTTCCTACCCCTATATGAATATTTCCGTCATCAGGTACTAAATATTTAATATTAGTTTTCAAAAGTTGGCAACATTGTCTAAAAGTTTTGATTGGCCCGATTTTCGGTGGGGGAGGAGCCCGAAAACCCTGGGACGGCGTCGAGAGCCCAAGCGCTTCTTCTTCTGGTTTTAACTGTGCTATGGGTCGGTCCTTGGCTTCTCGGCCGGGGCCGCCTAGACCCTTTTTTGGTTCCAACATTTGGTTGGGACACGTAATTTAAACTGTAGTTAAATTTGATATTTAAATCAACTCAGTGGTGTGTTCCGGACGAGATCCTCTGCCCGATGCTGCCCGTGACATTGTAACGTACGTAATCTTATTTATTTTTGTGTTTTCTATTCCTCCCTTACGTTATATTTTAGAATCATTAACCTTGAGTTCACAAAGAGATTAAAAGCTTTTCCTAGAAGCGTCGAGTCATTAATAAATTCACCAATTATTTAAAAGCGACAAGAGATCTTTTCATTTATTAAAACCCTATCTATAATTATCCCAACAATAAAGCGACAGTCGTTTTGAATCAAATCCAAACGAACTGAAAACACGATTTCCCTGAGAGACGCTAGCCGAGGGTTTGGATTATAATTTGGTTTTTGTAAGTATTTAAATTGAACCATTGTTTTTTTGTCTTGAACATTGTGGCGTTATTTATTATTAATTTGTACCTGTTCGTAATCAGGCAGTTCGATCCCGTGGTTTTGTAAGAGTATGTTACATGTTAAATCAACAGTAATTGTTTAAAAATAATAATAATCAAGTTATGCGAACACTGAACATCGGATTCAGTTTTTGACCTAATTTTTGTGATTTTTTTTTATTAGAACCTAGATACGTAATTGCGATAAAAAACATTAAATATATACCTACATCTTTTAAGAAATTTAATTTTCTACAAAATTCATATCAATAATTTTTTCACAAAAGTGTACTGGAAAAGAGATACGCACAAAAAACCAAACCAAGTCGGGCAATTTACCGGTTTTTAAAAACTTTTACACATTTTTACGACTGCATATCTCGATATTTATTAGAGATAAAATATAATTCCTCAAACAAAAATTGTAGGTAATTTTATGTTCTACTAAACTTTTGAAGCTATTTTATCCAAATTTTTTATTGGAAACGAGATATTTGAGAAAAACTAGATTTTGGCGTGATTTCGGCTGGTTTTTTCAAAATGGCGGCGAAAGCTCAAGTGACCCAAGGTCGAAAACTCAGATTTTACATCAGGAGATAAGTATATAAAACATATAAAAAAATTGGGACTACCGGAATAATTCCGATCGCGACCCCCTTTTTGGCGCTAATTGCACTGGCCTATATTATAAACTGCTGTACAATTGTAAGTTAGGACAATCTGCGTAACAATATTGCTTTTAATCTTTCTTTTGCTCAACGTGCCCCATACCCTTGCCCATGGGGCAGGTTGAGCATTTGAGCAACTCTAAATTTTATGCGTACACAACGTGTCCTTATAAATTATATCTATAATTGTATTTATGTCTGCGGGCGTTTAGAGCATGATGATTGGCTAGTAATAATTGAAATCAGTCACAGAACAATGTTAAAATTAGACATGAATTGAAATTTTCAAGGCCAATAGACAATTTTATCTTGATTAATTTTTGAATTTTTATATCGTGTTACGCTTAATTTTCCTTTATTTAGCCTACATTTTGAACAGCCTTACGGTGTCCGTCATGGATAGACAAATTAATAGAGTCGACGAAATGTGGTCCCAATGGCCAATTTAACCTTGCTTTATTATCTGCTTTACTTATAATATTTTTTATGACTTTTATTATTTTAATTAAAGGAACCAATTTTTATGACTTAACTGACCTGTTTTCATGGTGATTTGGCAATAATACGAGAAAAAATTGTTAAATTATAAAAAAATCCAAACCATAAAGCGAAACTGAAAGCATCTCCAGAGAGGAAGAGTAGAATCGCCCTGGTATAAGACCACTATTCAAAATTGAAACGTTGCTTGAAATGACTTTGGCCGTATTTGATGGCCAGATATGAATAGCCTGGAACTTCCTCATCTCTTTCTCCCCCACATCCTTCCCCTTTCCACTGCCTTCAGCCTCACAACATACGCCTAATGGGGATATAATAGTCTCACTGGCTCAAGGCAGATGGGAGCAGTTGGTACACTTGTGAGTCACATTAAAAAAAATAACGGTTAAAAATTTAACCGATCCAAAACACGAGTAGTTGTAATTTACTTTTATAATTGAAAGAAATCATAGTTTTCTCTGTAGATAGTGTCTAAAATAATTGAAACCTATTATAAAAATGAAGTAAATATCCCGAGGTACGGATCCATAATTCACAAGTAATTTGCTTAGGTAATAGATGCCCACGATAAGATGTTTGATAGCCAACTAACGAGCGCGAGGGCGGATGTTCGGTTACTGGAGAAGGGTACCACCATAAACTTCTAGCAGCCCTGTAGCTGGGCCGGGGTGATGATATCGAAAAAGTTTTATTAGAACTTAGGTAAGATGATATTTTGCATTATTTCCGAAAAAAAGTCATTAAGTAAAACATGAAATTTTAAAATTAAATTATATTAGAACCCCAGAGAAGCCAACGAAATCGATCATTTTTTCATGAAAGAATTTGGAAATTTTAAATTGTTAAATCAATTTGATCAATTATGACAAAGACTACGATTCTCTTACACCGTGCATAGCACTGTTTTTAAATATACACAGCTGTTAAGTAAGCATTAATTATTCTATGCAATGAAGCCTTCTTTAAACTTTCGATTTGTGCCCATTTACAAGGAGGGGCATAGAAAATCCATTATTTTATGAGCTAAAAATTGCTGTCAAGAAAAAATTTGTTTTTTGCATGTAAATAATAATAATATTTAATTTAATTTAACCATATTTTTACACGGAAAAATATTGTTTTTTATAATTAATTATTGTGTTGTTCCATGTTTCTCTACCATAATCTGTTTATCTCACTAACTACCACTGATACTATCATCTTCAGAGTGGTCTCATTCTATCCAGCATTAGTGAAAACATAATGTACGACACATCGCTCGACCTAATTTGTAAATATGTATTTATCAAAAAATCCCCCCCCCCTCTCCTCTTGAGGAGTATTTTACTACTTAAACCGTTAATTTGATAAAGCCAAAAATGAAAATTTTAACGTTATGAATGACTGTTTAATTGGACTTCTGATTCAAAACTAATTAACAAAACAGCATTGCCAAAGTTATGTAATATAGAATCAAACTTCAAATGTTCACTACGGTGAACAATGCTAAATGTAGTAGATATAAATGAAAAATCAAAAACAATAGTTACCAAAACTAATTACGAAAACTAATAATTACAAAAATTTGTATGCATCGTTTTTGTATATTTAATAAGAATATTAAAAATACATTTTTTGCTTTTTTTCCGAATAAAATTATAGGTCGTAAGAGAAATCGCGACTCTAACATAATGTTTAAGCCCCTACGGTTTCGGTTTCTTCGGTTTATCCTTCAAAATATTCTATTTCCTGTTTCCTACTTTTCTTCTTTTATACGGAATCAACTAAATGTACAAATATCTTGAACATTTTTTTTCCAAAACGTTCATCACAGCGAAGAACATCAAATTAATGGTTAATTTGGGCGGAATCTGCAGATCATAATATCTACTGCCAAGAGGAATGCATGAGCAAAGTTTCATAAATGCACTAATTGTGTTATATTATTTCATTCATTTAGGTACTATTTTACCTGTGTTCAACTTTAACTGCTGAGGTGGGGGCCGCTCCGTCCTAGCAATAAAAACAATATCGAAATACTCCCCTTCCCGCGCGTGACGCATACGCCGTTTCCAGTAGCTTCGAATTTATTGACGCTAGAGCCGTAAGTTTTAAATTTTAAATTTTGAAAGTATTTCTGTACGTAATTTCATTTCAATTGTTTTTGCGGGCCTCTCTGACCCATCGTCAGTACTTGCATGACTTTTTAAAAGTTGATTTTTTCTATGTAAAAATATGCATTTACTAAAGTTTTACATATATAGTTTATTCGAGACACCTTGAAATATTATAATAAAAGTGAGTTCATTGTTTTTTATTTGGTTTAATAGATAATACAGACTGATTTCTGATTTCAAGTGATTTTCGCCAAAAATTATTACAAAATATCCAAAGTAACTTAACAATAAAAAAATATTTTTTTAATTAAAATATATTTAAATTGCCAATAAATAATAGTTTGGACCCTAAAACTTATGGATCTCTAACATGTAAACATTTAAAGTAACAGGCCACGTGACTTTTTTAAAAGTTGATTTTTACTATGTAAAAATAATCATAAACAACGTTACTAAAGTTTTATACATATAGTTTATTCGGGACACTATTGAAGTATTATAATAAAAGTGAGTTAATTATTTTTATTTAGTTTAATAGATAATACAGACTAATTTCTGATCTCAAGTGATTTTTGTAAAAAATTATTACGTAATATCCAAATTGTGAAATTTAAGTTACTTAGCCATGAACAAAGTATGTATTTCATTATAATTTTTTTTTAAATCTATTTAAATTTTCAAATCAATAATTATTTGGACCTCAAATTTTTTTGGATCTCTAATATGTATATAAACATTTAAAGTAACAGGCCGCCCTGCCCCCCACGTCAGAGTATACGCAAAAAACCACGTCAGCAGTTAAAGGTTGACAGAATAATTGTGAATTATCTGCTCAATGCTTTTGCCCTACCCAGGTAGTTAGTATTCCTAGTATATAAGTAATTTCTAATAATAGGTTATAGAGCACCATTCCCAGTGATGGCTAAATACCACGGGTCTAAAAGCTTTTGAAATTGAAACAAAATTAGGTTTGCCGTTCTTCGAAACATATCCACTTAACCAACCGCAATTTCCGTGACGTCAAAATAAACATATTTTCCTAGTAAAAACCCAGGGAGTTTTTGGGGGGCGCGGTGTAGGCATATTCATTTATGGCAAGAAATCTAATAAAGTTGCTAGGCCTTCTGGTAAAAATGAAATCATTAGGAACATAAAATATAAAATGAAAATTTGAGATTGAAAATTATTTTCGTATGCCCTGAGCGATTCTAGGGGAAATTCGGACGTAATACTAATTTATAATCTATATATATATAATGATTTTTTATATTCTTGAATAAAACAAAGGCGTAATTGCGTTTCTCTATAAAAACAAAAGATTTATTAACAATACGTATTTACAACTCTTAAAAATTATATTATCGGTTAACAAAAGATTCACTTACTTATAAAAACAAAAGAAACAACATTTAAAGCCCTTATTTCAGGTTTCTTTAATAAATAATAAATAAAATAAGATAATATTTTCAGGAATTGTTAATCCAATAATTCTGACAGTTATATTTTCCTAACTCGATTCATTTGTTCTGACATCTAGTGGGCCACTAACTAGCTCAGTACTTACTCAGTGACGCAGCAAATACAAGCTTAAGGAAAGCACTCATAAGTGGTTTTCTTTACATATATATATATATATATATAATCTCGTGTCACGGTGTTTGTGGTCGCACTCCTACGAAACGGCTCGATCGATTTTAATGATTTTTTTTATTAACAAATATTATAAGCAATAATTGTCAGCCTGAAACACTCATTTACATTGAAAAATCTTCCGAGAAAAGATACTTGCCGCCAACGGGACTTGAACCCGTGTCCTTCTTCCCGTTGGCGGTGTGGAGTGTCGATACTCCCACCACCATTGGGACGCGAGGTGGGGAGAGACGCGGCACGGCCTGTCACTCCGTGACAATAGGTGCAACAAGCAACATCTCTGTTCATTATTATTTAGTAATTGTTATTTGTCAATAAACCAAGTGAGTACCATTCTTCTTATTTTATTTTAACAGAACCCTGCATATTAGAATAGATTTAATAATTATTATGAGAGTTGCAAAACAACTCCCATAAATTTGGTGACCCCGATAAAAACACGCGAAATTAATATTATTTACGAAATCGCATTATTATTTGCTCGCGTACCCACATACTAAATTTTGTCCCCGCTAGATCGAAACCCGAGTAGCCGAGTCTAACCTAGTACAATCGCCTCTCTTCAAAAGGGCATTTTATGTATTCGAGCGCATAACACAAGGCCTTCTCCCTTTTATTGACCGGTATTTAGTATTTATTTGCCGTCTTAACAATTTTTCGCGTTTCGATATCGCTGATAATTAGTTTCTTGCGTAGGGTTCTGTCTACTAGTATATTCATAGATATAATTGGTACCACTTGACGCTTTAATAACGTAATTTGACTAATGCAAATAAACAACGTCACGGAGTCAATCGATTTCAAATATCATTATTACACATTTATTATTATTACACGTAATAATTTATACATTTATTATTTATTATATTTGAGACTGCACACCATTACACACACAATTAAAGTTGCCCAAGCGAGTTAATGGCTAACACGCAGCAAAATAACGACAAAGATATGACGGACCAGGGCACTAGTCATCAGGTTGCAAGAGTGGGGGTTCGAATGCCGCCTTTTTGGCGGGATAAATCTCAACTGTGGTTGATGCAAATTGAGGCCCAATTTATCATAGCCGGCATTAGTTCCGATGCAACAAAATACTACTCCATCGTAAGTTGCCTGGACAGTGAAACGCTAACCATGGTTAGTGACATCGTTTTGAACCCACCCACACGGGATATGTATGCCACATTAAAATCGGCATTGGTGACTAGGTTTACAGAGTCCGAGAGAAAAAAAACTGCCAAGCTCGTATACGGACTTCAGCTTGGAGATAATACACCGTCTCAGTTATTACGTCAGATGAAAGAACTGGCAGGACCCACCATCATCAACACGGATCTCTTCAGGACGCTGTGGTTACAACGGCTGCCTAATAACATGCAAGCTATACTGACTGTATCGGCCGATCAGGACTTAGACAAGCTAGCAGAAATCGCCGACAAAATGGCAGATGTCTATAGCAGCAATGATATATGCCACGTAGAAGGAGGTTTTCCTAGTTCATCCTACTCAACTAAAATAAGCGATGAAAAGCTAATGCAAATTAATAAACAGAGGCGATTAAGATCACCATCGCGTAACAGGCATCAAACAAAAAAAGTTTACGAACGATGCTGGTATCATTACAAGTTCGGAAAACTTGCGAAAAAGTGCATCGCACCCTGTGATTGGCCGCCGACGACAAAGCGTTCGGAAAACTAAAGAAGCTCTGTGTCAATGCAACTTACATAGAGCAAATTGGAAAAAGGTTGCACATCTGGGACCGGCAAAACAATATAAACTTTTTGATTGATTCCGGGGCGGAGATTTCTGTAATTCCCAGCAAATTCAAAACACCGCAAACATTTGAACAACACGAGCCAAATGTGGCACTCTACGCGGCAAATGGTACTCCTATCAAGACACACGGACTACGCCGAATGATGGTTAACTTCGGATTGCGTAGAACATTTTCATGGACATTTGTCATAGCCGAAGTCGAGCGCGCAATTTTGGGGGCAGATTTTTTAGAAAATTTTAATCTTCTAGTGGACCTTCGGAAAGGGAGACTCATTGACGCAACGACTGGACTAACGTCAACGGGACAGCGCATTCACTATGCAAGTACGGGTATATCTACGGTCAACAATACAAGCAAATACCACCAATGTCTACAGCGATACCCTGCAATTACACGACCCTTCAACCGAGAAGTAGAAGTAAAACATTCTGTGGCCCACTGTATTGAAACAACTGGACCACCCACCTCAACTAGGGCCAGAAGAATGACACCACTAATGCTAGAAGCAGCAAAGAAGGAATTTGCCCTTATGGTACAACAAGGAATATGTAGACCATCAAAAAGCTGTTGGGCAAGCCCTTTGCATATGGTACAAAAATCGGACGGCAGTTGGAGACCCTGCGGAGATTATCGCAGGCTCAATTCTCAGACGATTCCAGACCGTTACCCGATTCCACAACTGAACGATTTCGCTCACAAGTTATCTAAAGCCAACATTTTTAGCACTATAGATTTGGTTCGTGCATACCACCAAATTCCCATTAGTTTGAGTGATATTCCAAAGACCGCCATCATAACACCATTTGGTCTCTTTGAGTTCACACATTTACAATTTGGGCTTTGTAACGCGGCACAGACGTTTCAACGCGTTATAAATCAAGTACTGAATGGCTTGGAATTTTGTTTTGCATATATCGATGATATTATGATTGCATCCGAGGACGAAAACGAACACATGGAGCACCTCGAAACAGTCTTCAAACGTCTTGAGGAACACGGTTTGATCATTAACGCCGAGAAAAGCACGTTTGGTCAATCCAGTATTAAATTCCTTGGCTACCAAATTTCAAATGAGGGAACGACTCCTCTTTCCGAAAAAGTGGAGATCATCAAAGATTTCCCAAGACCAAAAACAGCAAAGGACATGCGCAGATACTTAGGTATGCTGAATTATTACCGAAAGTTCATTCCAAAGGCTGTGGAGGCTCAACGATTATTGTACGCCATAATCGCCAATACAAAAAAAGCAGACAAGCAACCAATCCAATGGACAGAGGAGCTCATTCAGGCATTCGACCAGACCAAAGTTGATTTGGCTAATGCTACACTCCTCACACATCCAGAAATATCATCAGACCTCGGAATTATGGTGGATGCTTCAAATTTTGCTGTAGGCGCAGCCCTCCAACAACGAACAGAAAAGCAGAGGAAGTGGAAACCGCTCGGATTTTTTTCACGAAAACTCAACAACGCACAAAAAAATTACAGTACTTATGATAGAGAACTCACAGCCACTTACGAAGCAATTAAGTACTTTCGAGGACAGGTTGAGGGTAGAGAAGTCACCATATATACCGATCATAAACCCTTATGCTTTGCGTTCACCAAAAAAGCGGATAATGATTCGCCAAGGCAAAGACGACAGTTAGATTTTATCGCGCAATTTACAACAAAAATCGTTTACACACCCGGAAACGAAAATCAGGTAGCCGATGCATTATCAAGGATTGAAGAGATACAGATTCCATCGCCTATCAATTATGAAGAGATGGCGTTAGACCAAAACAGCGACTCAGAACTCATCGCGATCATGAACACCGAGACTTCTCTGCGCTTGGAACGAGTCCAGATTCCCGGAAGTCCTACAACTCTATGGTGCGATATGTCCACTGGTGTTGCAAGACCATTTATACCAAAGGCTTGGAGACACCGTATGCTTGATAACATGCACAGTATTTGTCACCCCGGCATTGGAGCTACCTACAAAACACTTAGGCAAAGATTCGTTTGGCCTAAGATGCAAAGAGACGTAAAAGAGTTCGTCACCACGTGTATATCATGCCAGAAGGCCAAGGTAAATAGGCATACCCACAGTCCTATTGGAACACTACCGTTGCCCAAGGAGAGGTTTAGAAATATCCATATTGATATTGTTGGACCCTTGCCTCCATCACGTGGCAACAACTACCTATTGACCATTATAGATCGTTTCACTAGATGGCCAGAAGCGATTCCCATTAAGGATATCATGGCAGAGACAGTTGCTCTCGCTCTCATGGAGAACTGGATAGCTAGGTTTGGGGTGCCCGATACAATAACGTCGGATCAAGGACGTCAATTTGAAAGTAAGCTCTTCGAAGACCTCATGAAATTGTGTGGTGTAAAACACTTAAGAACAACAGCGTACCACCCGCAAGCAAACGGCCTAATAGAGCGATGGCATCGAACACTAAAAGGGGCTCTAAAAGTAGCTTCCACAAGCAGTTGGTCAGAGAGACTTCCATTGATTCTCTTGGGCCTCAGATCTTGCGTTCGACAGGATGCAAAAACATCACCCGCGGAAATGACATACGGAACTCCGCTTAAGCTCCCGGGAGATTTTTTCACCGAGACAACACCAACAGATCCAGAGACGTTTGCTAGAAAGGTCACCGATATGTTGAAAGATATTAAACCCATACCAGCTACAAACCATAACCATGATAAACCTTTTGTACACGGTTTGTTGGGAACTTGCACTCATGTTTTCATTCGAACAGACTCAGTAAAAGCTCCCTTGCAGGCGCCATATGAAGGACCCTTCAAAGTATTGATGAGGGATTCTAAGAAAATGTTGGTGGAAATACGTGGCCATCAAAAGTACATAAGCATTGATAGGCTGAAACCTGCTTTTCTCCCAACAGATTTGGAGGATAAAGAAATCCCCACTATTAAACCGACCACAACAGTTATTCCTGAGAAAGCACCAGAGAGAAAAACTCGATCGGGTAGGCGAGTTAGATTCCCTGAAAGATGGGCATACTAGGCACGAGATATCTTCGAACATTTGTGCCCATCATTCCATACAATCTTCTGTCTCTCTGTCATGTACATATACCTCTTCAGTCCAATATTTCATCCACCTGCTAGAGGATTCAAGGAGGACTTCAGGAAGGATGATCATCATTCTAGGAGGGGAGGCATGTGGAGTGTCGATACTCCCACCACCATTGGGACGCGAGGTGGGGAGAGACGCGGCACGGCCTGTCACTCCGTGACAATAGGTGCAACAAGCAACATCTCTGTTCATTATTATTTAGTAATTGTTATTTGTCAATAAACCAAGTGAGTACCATTCTTCTTATTTTATTTTAACAGAACCCTGCATATTAGAATAGATTTAATAATTATTATGAGAGTTGCAAAACAACTCCCATAAATTTCAACTCCCATAGCGGCAAGTATCTTTTCTCGGAAGATTTTTCAATGTAAATGAGTGTTTCAGGCTGACAATTATTGCTTATAATATTTGTTACCCATAATGTTTATGCTATGCATAAAAATCTTGTCTTAAACGTTAGTTTATAAATTAAAAATAATAATTGATTTTTTTATTGAAAAATGAAATAATTCAACTTTGTATAAACCACTTATTTGTTACGCAAATCCGACCGGTTTCGGAACAAAAGTTCCTTCGTCAGGGACAGCTTATACTAATTTGACAGTTTCGAACAATGTTTTATTATGGTAGGGGTGGAGCTGTTGCTAGATAATAATGTAGATTGGGTAGGTAGGTATTAGTGTAGAGTGGGTGGGTAGGGGAACAAATCCATGATTGGGCTATATGACAATATTTTTTGTTTGTTGATAATAGATTCATTATTTTTAAGGGATTTTTTAATTTCCAAGGCTTCTAAGTTATCTAAACGTTTTCCTTTATGATTAATATGAAGAATATTTATCCCTGTATTTTTTTCAAAACTATGGTTATTTTCAATGATATGGTTAGCAAACTCAGAAAAATTATTATTATTAAGACACCTTAAATGTTCTTTCATAAATATTTTTCATTTCTTTAAATGTTGTTCATATCTCTTCCATAGTAAAACATTGTTTAAAAGTGGTGATTTTGAATCAGATCTGTAGGTAATTTAGAATCTTTCAATAATTTGGAAATAATTGCTTTACTTTCAGTAATAGGCACATTAGGAAATAGATTAATGACATTAAAAGACACAAGTTTAGCATTAATGGGAAGTACAAAATTTTTCAATAAGTCAATCAGTTCATAAGAGTTCTTAATTACATATTTTGGTGTAAACACATTACTTTTATGAACTAAATCAGTTATTAATGACGATAGTTTAAAACTTGGCGAATTACATGATGAAACGACAACGATTTTACGATTTTTTTATTATTTATATTTCGTAGGTATGAGAATAGATACTAAAGTATATTTCATACCGCTGCGCTAGGTGATTAGAGTGTCCCTATCCAGTTTTTTTTTTCTATTTTGTTGACAATTTTTTCTGATTTTTCACTAAAACGGCGCTATTAAAATTATTCAACTATTATTATTGATGCGCGAGGGTTCTTTGTAAGTTTTTTAATCGTCACTTCATAACGATAACACAAAATTAAATGACTTCATAATAAAATTTCTTTGTGTAAACAATCTCTTTAAATTGTTTCCGATCGTAAAATAAAAACGTGTTCTGGTTTGTAATTTTTGCAAGTCTGCGTTGCCTGTTTGTCAAAATAACAAACTACTATATTGAAAGTCAGTGGCTGAGTTGGAGGTCCCGTGTTCGATTCCTCGGCTGGCTAAATCCTCCATCACGAAACAAGCAACATTTTTCGCTTACTGTGGTGGTAGTAGGAGATTTTCAAATATTGTCGGGTTATTCGTAACCCGGGAAGGTTTGTCTTTCTTTTTTTTTTTAAAAGTATAAATTGAAATTTTCATGGCCAAAAGTATTGCCGTGATTTATTTTTGGGGTATTATAACGTGTTGCGCTATCTTTTCCTTTAGCCATCGTTTCGGACAGCGTTACAGTGTCCATAATCAGGGCAGATGTGTAATCACACTCTTTGTTATTTATTATTTTATTTTTAATCCAACTTATTTGCAAGCCAATTTTTTTTTCTCTACTCAGGAGGCCCTGTAGAAAATATCTTTATGGGTCTTTGTCATCTTTAGGGATGCTTTGTAGAGGGTCTTTTTAGTGAAAGGACGGAGAGGATGTTTGGAAGGAAAATGGTTTGAGGGGTGGGTAGGAATCTAGGGGTCGATGTGTTCAGGAGTGACGAACATATGAATTCATCCCTCCCGCTGCAGTGCAAGGCATGGGTCGAGAGCGTCGAGGGAGTCCGGCTGTAGAAATCAAATGATTTCTCTCAACCAGTCTCCCTCGATCCGGCTTGCCACGCAATAGGTCACACCATGAACCCGGGCATCGCTGCCAAGGGGTGTAGCCTCAAAGAATGTTAACTGAATATTTGGGGTAAAATACCAGAAGACTAAAAGAAAATTCAGCGTTCACTGAGTGGTTGGCTAAGCGACACGAAAGCTAAGTGTAGTTTATGGTCAGACCGAAAGCCATTCAATTTTTTTGTTGACACTTGCCAATTGATTTGAGATTTATTGTATTACTTATGTTCTCTATTTTATGCAGGTGCTTGCAGGTTTTTACAGATGCAATGCCGCATGAATGAGTTTTTCTTTTGCCGTGTTTAATTTATCTTTATCTTACTAACCTATTTTTTGCATTTTGTTTTTCCTGTTAAGCACTTGCATACTGCTTACTAACAACGTATGCAAGGACATTGGAGGTCTAGATTCGTTCAAAATAAATAAATGTAGCTTCGTTTAAGAAAAAAAATTAGAATCTTGCGAGAGCCTTGAAGGAGTAACCATCAGTTACTTATACCAGAGCGGGTAAGAGGTGGATAACCTCCACTGCCAAGGGGTGACCTATTGCAGGGGTTTTATCATCATTATCATTACATAGTATAAAATTAATTTGCTCAAAATGTATGTGCGCATAGATCTTTTAAACTACGCATCGGATTTTCAAGCGGTTTTCACCTATAGATAGAGAGATTGAAGTGGAAGGTTTATATGTACAATACATGCTGATTACAGTAGATAAAGGCCGAGAAATTCAAATATTAAATTCAGGCAGCGGGCGGCGGGTAGCTGGCAAGCGGGTGGTGTGGAATTTAAAAGGTTGGGTAACGGCGGTTCACGACGAGTTTATCGAAAACGAATTCATCGAAAATCAATTCATCAAAAATCAATTCATCGAAAGCAAATTCATCGAAAACGAGTTCATCGAAAACTAATTCATCGAAAATCAATTCATCGAAAACCAATTCATCGAAAACCAATTCATCGAATGATCAATTCATCGAATCGCCAATTCATCGAAAAAATATATTTTGTTGATATTTGAGAGAAATGCCGAGTGGACCAAGAAGTTAAAAAAACATTGGTCAACCTAAACTAAACTAACCTAACCTAGCCTATTTAACCAATTTTTTAATATTTTTTTATCATCACTCTTAATGACCGTTCTGAGTTGTTTATGAGTTGGTTTCATTATGAGTTGTCTGGTCACCGTTCCTTAGGTATCCCTTTTTTGCAGTATCAGACAATCGGAAATCGAAGAGATAACCTATAAATTTTACATTGTCACTACGAAACTGACAGTTACTAAACACATTTAACTCAGTTAAACAGACCTTTTTGGGTATTTAATTTTGACAGCTCTAATATCTACAAAAAAATGTTTTTCGATGAATTGGCGATTCGATGAATTGATCATTCGATGAATTGGTTTTCGATGAATTGATTTTCGATGAATTGATTTTCGATGAATTGATTTTCGATGAACTCGTTTTCGATGAATTTGCTTTCGATGAATTGATTTTCGATGAACTCGTCGGTTACCGGTAACGGCGTTGTATTTCGTTAGCAACAGCAACGTGTGACCGGGTCTGCTAGTTTATTTATAAATGGTTCCTGGGGCGAGGGTACCTGTAACCCCTCCCAAATTGAGGGTAAGTTATTGTTAGTATTTCGGTCTTTCGTTATTATTTTTTTTAACGTTTTGGATTTGTTAGAAATATTGTTTGCAATCTGAATTGGTTTTAAAATGACGGGCAAATAAAAAATATTAGAGCATTTGTTAATTCGCTCTCTACAAATATCTATCATGCTATCTAACCCTTTGCTTTCTTTTGCGAGTCCATTTCCTCTCTTAACCCTTCATAAATCTTTTTGAACTAAGGTGTATCACGAATCTCATGTTATTACGTTGTATACACAATTGCGTACTTATAAAAATGAACCCGATTCTGTACAAACAAGGTCCATAAATCCCCTTTTTTTAGAAAAAAGGCCTTATTCTCATTTTCTTTCTATTCTAAGGTTATTGCGCATCTTACCGTATACGTTTTTCACCTTTAAAAGGGATAATAAATACCCACCTATTATTATTCTTTGTTAGGAAATAATGCAGTAGGTATTTTATTATAAACACCGATTACGAGTAATTTGTTGAATTAAAGAAACAATAGTCGATACAGGAATGCCCTAGTGAGATACGCAGCGTATGTTTTTCATGTATTTCTTCTTATTTTTCAATAAAAAAAAAATAAAAAAAAATAGTCCAGCCTGTCCTTTTTCAGGATCTAATTATTTCTACACAAAAATAAAAATAAAATAAGTAAGTAATATAATATACATATATTAAGAAGGGTGTCTGTTGGGGTTTATTTTAAGCAAATCTCTAGTTTTATTGTTAGATTGATAAAATTTTGCACATTTCACATTCAAAACAAGTCCCATCTGCTCACAAGCCGATGCGAATTATATGTGGGGGGCGGCTTATCAAATGGAGTATTTTCACAAACCATGAACACTGTTAAAAATGTGTAAAAGTATTAAGAAATTTTATTTCCGATTCCGATCTTTGTTTGTTTTTAATATGAATACCGCACAAGAGTCACAACTGCTCCCGTCTAAAACCAGTGAGACTATGGCATCCCCAATTGGGGTATGTTGTGAGGCTGAAAGTAGTGGGGAGGGAAAGGAGATAGGGAAGAGGAAGGTGGGGAAGTACCTGGCTATTCAGATCTGGTCACCAAACGCGGCTAATGCCATTTCAAGCAACGTTTCAATTCTGAATGATGATCTTACATCAAGGCGATACTGATGGCGATGACGACCACTCTGGAACGTGCCGCAAATATACTATATATTACTTTAAATGAATAAATTGTGAATAACACAAATTAAACAAATAAAATTTATTTGCCACGCCGGGATTCGATCCCGCGACCTTCGGAGTGCGAGGCAAGAGCCTTAACGCTGCACTACGCCGGCCGTCAAAGCTGTTTAGGTCTGGTCTCCAAACACAGTCAGTAATTTCAGAAGCGTTTCGATTTTGAATGACTTTCACTAGGGCAATACTGAGAGTATTGTAATATAATCGCCAAAAGCTCGAAAACCCTGGCGAATTTTTTGAAGGATCTGAACTAACGTCAAAGAAACACAAGAGAAAATGAACCAACGGCATTTCATTTCCATAAGAATTCTTACGTACGTTAAATTAATTATTTATGTGTTGCCTCTTTATAAATGTTTTTTTCGCAGATACTACGTTTTGTCAAACACCGTGTTGCCGTTGTAATAAATGAAATGACGTACCCTGCGGAGAGGTCAAATAAACCTCCAGCACTCCCCTAACGCTGTACAGGATGTTGAATTTCAGCTCCAAATGCTCTAAAAAGTTAACTTCGTTTCCCTCTCCGGAACATCCTGTGCTCTCAAATTGCGTCCTGTAGAGCATGTTGTACGATATGGATACGTTGATGCTGAAAATAATAAAATCAAATATTAGCTTGTTTACTTTTCAGTATATTGATTTTGCAATAACGTCGTTATCAATGTTTTCCAATATAGTAATGTTTATTGGATGAAAATACAGACACAATTTGGCAATAACGTGCAATCATAGGGAGCCTCTGGATGCCAACATTATTAAATTATACTAGATATAAAATGTTAAATATTGTATCAAAATGAAAAAAAAATCGGGGAGGCGGGTATGGGTACCGTCGCCCCCGGAACCTTCTTTGCATAACCAACGCCCCTGCAATCGATCACCTCAAGTAGTTTATTACTTTTGGTGATTTAGTGGGGGTACCCATGTCAGCGGGTAAGGTTTGTTTAGATCTTGATGATCAATGCGTTTGTGCACCTATTGCGTAGCGGGCCGGATCGGGAGAGACAGGTTGAGGTAGACTTAACCTAGACCTCTACAGCTGGAATCTCTCAACCTATCGGCTTACAATGCAGTGGGATGGATAGATTCATACGTCCTTCACTACTGGACACATTGACCCTCAGATTCGTATCCACCTCCTACACCCTTTTATTTCCATACAAATACCCTCCACACAGCATCCCTAAAGATAACATAGGTTATGAGGGATTTTTTCCTCAGAGCCTCCTGTGTCGAGCTAATGTAAAAAAAACAGTTTTTTTTATGGAATTTAACTTGTGTTTTTACAATGCTTCGTTATAACGAAAGATAATTATAAAAACGATAACTTCGAACAAAGACACCTACTCACTTTTCAAGAGCTTTGACTTCGCAGATAGATTTTTGTGGGACATTAACCCAATGTATCGCTGCCAAGACTAGAGCATGGGCGTTCATTAACCCGAATCCGAACCTTACATCGAATCTGAAGCCAGCCCTGGAAAAAAAAAAAAAATATTTTTACAAATAAATACGTTCCACAGACTGGGAAATAGCCAACTGAAAAAATTTGCGTTACAAGAAACTATTGGAATAATATTTAAAGTTTTACGTCAGAACGTGCTAGGTTTTCTCATATACCTGTAATTCAACATAGTAAAAAACTCACCCATTCAATTGCCATCCAAGATTATCAGCCAAAGGCATATATTCCGATGTCCATACGATTAGATGTTGGACATCACGCCATGTCAGATTTTTACTGAAAAAATGTCACGAATGTCACTATTCGTCTTTTATCTAAACTCTAGTCAAAATTTCATTAAAATATATAAATAAATTCTGCTTTAACCCTTTGTGAATAGGTGATGGGATTTATCGAAATTTCCCAGACAGTGAACTTCCTCTTGTTTTGAAAGTGAAATGTGCAAAATTTCATTAATCTAACAATAAAACTGGAGATTTGCATAAAAATAAACCCCCACAAACACTCTTCTTAATATATGTATATTACATGGAACTAAATGAAGGACCCAGCGTTGACCGGACACTAATAAAAACTCGGAAAAATAGTTAACTATGCCAATTATGAACTTTACACTGCTCGATCTTAGAAGTGTTACGATATTTGGACTTTTTTGGTTGCAGTAATAATAATATATTGAGTAGTAGAGGGGGGGGGAGGTTCATAGAGAAGAATATTGTATTCTACTTAGGAGAGGAAAAAGGGGATGGGGGGGGGGGGTTCAGAAATGTCACGTAAAAAGTGACTCCCTACTTGTTTTGAAGGTCAAATGTGCAATTCGCCAGTTTTGGAACAAAAGTGTAGATTTTTATAAAAAAACAAACCCACAGACACTCTTCTTTAATTATATGCACGGTGTTACAGAACGTTGTTTTTATTTTTTATTGTTGTTTTACTTTAACCAGCGATTCCTGACATCATTTGTAGTAAAAAATGTAAGGGAAATTTTGATTTCCGGTGGCATTTTTTATGTTTTTTTTTAAACTTAATTCTGCAAAAAACAGTAGGTACTGAAAAGTTAAGGTAGGGGGAAGGTGTTGAGGAGTTACTCGGCTGAGTGACCAGTGATGTCATGTAGAAGAAAGTTTTTTAAAATACCAAAATATTATTTACGTTTTTTACACCAAATAATGTCAAGAATTCCTGGTTAAAGTAAAACAAGTATGTCTCTTAACACCATGTATATAGATGACCTTTTACAACCATCCAATTTTTATTTTTTATCAACTTATTCCTACACCAGTGTCATGCGGTCATTGATCATCTTTGAAGTAGGTGTAGCTATTCTGAATAATTTCCCTGCAGACAAATTCCCAAGGGAGAGCCAATGTGCCACTTATCCAATGACATAAGTCAGCCACTTTGACAAGAGTGATTGTAGTATTGTGATTCATTGTTCAGTTGGGAATCAGAGAAACTGCAGATAGTATGAAACTGCATTACGGTCTCACAGTCTGTGAGGAAGGCAGAAGTTATATTACACTGCTCGTTTCCATGACTCAAAAGTAGGGATTGCAATCTCGCACAGTGGGATCCTGCACTATTTTCTTACGGCGGGATTCACAGGATTTGCGAGATTTAATTACAAAAGAAACAATATAAAGTTAAAATACGAAAGCGACGTAGCCTACAATTAGTTCATGATCGTATTGCCAAGAAAAAGTTTTTTCTGCAGCTGGTTATATTATTATATTTTGTTGACCTTCACGAAGCAATTGTATATTTGTAATATTTCTATTTTTGAGACTGGATAATTCATGATGGAATTCCATTATAATCATCATCATTACATAGTGTAAAATGAAGTCGCTCAAAATGTATGTGCGCATAGATCTTTTAAACTACGCAACAGATTTTCATGCGGTTTTCGCCAATAGATAGAATGTTTCAAGAGGAAGGTTTATATGTATAATACATGCTTATTATAGTAGAGAAAAACCGAGAAATTCAAATATTCAATTCAAGCAGCGGGCAGCTGGCAAGCGAATGGTGTGGATTTTATAAAGGTTAGGTAATGGCGTTGTGTTTCGTTAGCCACAGCAACGTGTGGCCGGGCCTGCAAGTATATTATAATAAAACAAATAACTTTTAATAATATAAAGTGGAGATAAGTTTTATATTTGTTTCATTATAATATATCGCAATTGTGTCTGTTTCTAAACCCCCCATTTTTTTGTTCGCTTTTGGGTACAGCTCACATATCTTATGTCATGTCGAGAAAATGATCTAAATTGCAGAAAAATTAGAACATGCACTTCTTTGAAACCAAAGATTCCGATCACAATTTGAAAAAAAAAAATGAACTCCTGAATTTTTCATTACTTACTTATTTTTTATGAAACGTCAAAAAAGAGGTTACAATAATTTTTTTAAAATTTGTCAAATAAAATGTATACTTTTCCTTATCAGTAATTTTAGTTAGAGAAAATGCAAGGTGAGCCATTTTCAAGACTGTTTCAACCATTCAAAGCATTCAAACTTTTATTATTTCAATGTTTATTTGAAAAATTGTATTTCAACACATTTCCAAAACAGTTTTTAGTTTTCCGATACATTCAGAAATATTCCATAATTTTATTGCAAAGCGGAAATTTTCAGATTTTCTTACAGAACACGCCCGAGGTTTGAGGGGTAAATATCTCATTTTTACCTATGATACTTTCTATTACTATGTTATTGAATTATTATTCATTAATTGTAAATATAACATTAATTATAATACGTATACAGAGTGTACGAAAGGGCTTGACGTAATTCCTGAAACTATTTGCAGCAAAAAAGGATGTAAAATTTTGGTCTCCGGTGATTTTAGATATTTATTTTAATTTTTTTCAGGAACAAACAAAAATAAATTTTATCACCAGAGGCAAAATTTTGTTCAGATTCTTTAACTCAAAATTATATCAAATATCACTGGGTAAAGAAACTCTAGTACATCCCAACGTCCTGTATGTTTAACTAACTAACCATCACGCCGTTTCTCCGCAGGGGTAGGCAGAGAGGACGGACCGCCAAACAACTCGGTCTTGGCACACACTCTTTGCCTCACTCACATTCATACATCGTCTCATACATACTCTTCTATTATTCTGACTTTTGACATGGCCCGTCTCAAGTATCTGATTTACTTGATCGTGCCATGTCTTCCTCGGGCTTCCCCGACTTCTTCTACCATTCACATTTGCATCATATATTCTTTTCACACTACTTTCTTCGTTCATTCGCTCTACGTGTCCAAACCATCAAATTGTCTTGATTTTTGTGGTTGTTTGCTTATTGATTTAACAATATAATAAAGAGAAGGTTAGTAATAGGTTCATATTCTTTTAATTTCCCACCAAGCAAAGGGATACAGCGACTGATTTTAATTATTAGTAAATATATAAAACTGTGTATCGGAAATCAAATCCCGCGCGGATTCCAAGGGATCACGTGGGATTCCAAAACATTTTGTGCGGATCCGGCGGGAGTGAAAAAAATGCGGGATTGCAATCCCTACCCTAGGCCCTAGAGCACCTGGAATTCTGGTTTCCTTTGACACTAATCGCAAAAGCATTCACTCTGATTACTCCAAACAAATTGCAAATGGAATATGCACGGGGGAGGAGGGATAGTAAAGTTGAGGGGGGGGGAGGGGAATGCTAACTATTTGCTGTTCAAATGATGATAATAGTGATAAAGTGATGTTTCTTACTTGGCTTCCAGAGCAAGAGCTATAATTCCTGCAGCCAAAGGAGCAGATGCGGATGTTCCGGTATGTTTGATGGTGCAGGCATTGTTTAGGTCTGTGGTCGTCTATGAAAGTAAACATAATATATATTGTATATGAATTACATTCCTGGTTCCTAAAATATTACCAAACCCATAAAAATAAGATGCCAAGAAAACGATTGCAATTTATGTGTGCAGTTGCTGAGGAAGTCTATTTTTTTCGACTATTGTACGGTATTAAGACATTTGATTATTAAACCATTTTAAACCTTTAATCAGTTTTTATTTTTCTGCGACCAGACTGGTTTAAAATGGTAATGAAATATAACTATAAGTTTATTGGGATATTACAATTACAATTCGTGAAAATGTAAATTCGCATAAAAATTTCAACAATACCTGAAACATCAACATTATGGGGAGATCACAATTAATAGAACATTAGTCCTCAATTTGGTGAGCAACGTATCCAAAGTATCTTGTTGTTATATCATATTATATTCAGATGGTTGAAATTTTATTGTGAATGCTTAGTTCTTCCAGAATTTACTTATTTATCTTAGATAGATACAAAAGGAAGTACAAATTACATATTAGGAAGCTTTGCCTGTCCAACTAGGAAAGTTTCCCGTTTCAGGACAGACAAATTGACAGATTTAGTTCATATTATTCCTTAATAAATGTACATAAATACATAAAAAAACAGAAAAAGTATCCTGGTAGCATATATTATATTTGGATTTACTGAATTAACCCGGAATAATATATTCGGATTTACAGTGTATGAGATAAGTAGGTAAGTATTATTGAAAAGTATAAACCAGGAACCTGATAACAAGTTAGAGGAATTTCAATAAGATTTACAAGATAAAGAGATGAAGTTATGTTAGGTTAGGGAAGGTACCCACACTTCGTGACCTGTTTAGGGGGGGGGATCTTCAAAATACCACGCTTGTCACAATGGGGGGGGGGGGGGGGGGCTTAGGTTTTTATCACGTAGTCAATCTAGAAATCTTTTTTATATTTTTTCCATTAACTTTTTAATATTTTTTCCACTTGTAATTATAGGTATGCATGCACTCTTGCCGTCATGCAGCAAGCGCCGTATTAATAAAGACAAATATAAGCCAATCAATTTTTTAAAAACTTTTTGTTAGCAAGAAATGTATCAAAACCATATTTATGATTTACTACGTGAAAACTGTAGGGGGAGGGGGGAGGGGGGGTCTTATATACTACACGTGGTCACCGGGGGGGGGGAGGGGGTAAAAATTGCAAAAATTGGGTCACGTAGTATGGGTACGTTCCCTTATGTGTTTAGAAGTGTGAACTTATAATACATACTACATTTATAAGAGAAACTACATTAAAATTTACAATATTAGATATAATTTATGTATGTATATGTTTTTTAAATTTATTTATGCGTTGTAACTACAATGTGTAATAAATTAAGTGCAAACATGATTATTTTCACTGATTTAAAACATGTTTTCAATACATATTATATTATACGACAATGATAATGTACACCGTGCTCATGTCTTGAACTACTCCTGCTAAAATATGAAAACAATAACTAGACATATAGATAGAAATATGAATAGAAACTATGAAAGAATGGATTCACGAAAAGAACTAGTTCTAGAGTAATGATTAAAATAGGTTTTATTATAATTTATTAACATCTACTGACATCATAGAGAGTATTTCCTGAAATATGCTTCCTTGTGTCCGATGCTCACCCCATTACAAACGGAATTGAAGCTTGCTGTCAAGAAAAGTCTAGTTAAGTCTTAGAGAAATACGTGCTTCGTCCATAGTATTGTAGTCAGATGTAGATATGGTAGATAGTAAGAAGGAAAGATCAAAGTGTGAAAAGTTTTTTTACATCAATTTATTCAAAATTCCAACCGAAAAACTTGTACATGTATTTTATCAGGAAAATCATAAACTCATCCAAACGACAATAATTACCGCACGATATGTCCAAGCATAACGAAGTTAGCAATGTATGAACACCAATTAACATAAACGCATCATTAACACCAAAAATAAGCACATCTAACTTATGATCCCTTCCATTTAGAAAATGTGAAAGAAAAGCGTGACTTTACTTTTATTTGGCTACGAAACCGCAATATTTCTCTGAACGGAAGCTCAGGTGTCGGCCGTTATAAATAGCTCGGGTTGTTCATATTCATTAGACTTGACATATCTTGATGGTGAGATAGAAAGTGCTCCAAATATCTTTTAAGAAGAACTAAAGAGCCTAAAAGTACGTTGGAAATGAATAACTTAGTGAAAACTACGCTAATGTTTGTTGGCAAACAAAAATTATAGCTGCCAACAACTTCCTGTGTGTTCAGACGTGGAGAAAGAACTTTTTTTTATATAAATAGCATTAATAAACTGTGGATAACAAAGTCCAACTGTGATTGGCATCATCAATTATTCTGTGAATTGTTATTTATTCTTGACTGGCAGACTAAACGATTGTTTGGAGTTATTTTTGCTCCTTCGTTCACTACTAAAGCATGTATCCTCGTCCAAGATAACACTCTGTAGTTTGATGAAGAATTATGCTGACGTCAGTAGACGGCTGGCTGCCGAATCAGCCTTTCTCAGGCGTAGAGAAATGACAAATGAATTTATTGGCTGAATAAAACCAACTGTTAATTAATTACACATTTAGATAAATTAAACAATTCCACTTTGTTAATGAGTAAATAATAAACTTACATTAAATATATTGAAAATTTACAAACTGCCATAATAAAAAAAATTGTCACAACAAATATTTACAAACAGAGACATAACTTAAAACTAATGTATGGCTCAGAGAGCCTACTTATAATAAAAGGTCTCCACTGGTTCACTAATATTATGGATAATATGGGGGAAAGCCCTTACAAACACCTACTTGTACACAAACATACCACAAGATTTAGAGAAGGAAAGGGCCTAAAAACTTCTCGAATATTAAATAAATATGGAAGCCTTTTGAATATCTAATACCATTGATTTTCAATAAAATCAATAAAAACATAACATTTGAAAAAAATGAGAGACTAAGTCCTAAAATGATAAAACTATGGTTAATGAACGAAAACTCCATGTATCATTGAATATCTTAATATAGCTGCCTACATATCTTGTTATTAGGCAGGTATATTGAAATATCTTATATATTAATAGTTGTAAGTTAAATTATCTAATATTACTATGTGATCTATTCTAATGTTTCCTTAAAACTATAAATGTATTTACAAATATTTTCTTAGATATTATATTAAGAATGTTTAAATTGTTAAAACCTGCAGACAAGCTGCCATATGACAGCTTTGTGGGTCTACTCAAATTTTGTACAAAATATATTCTGTAATCTAATAAATAAAATAAAAAAAATAAATAAATAAAAATCCGACCGGTTTCAGAACAAACGTTCCTTCTTCAGGGCAAGCGTATAAGAAGAAGGAACGTTTGTTCTGAAACGATTTACTCATTATATAAGTGGTTCAAACGAAGTTGAATTGTTTCATTTGTAGCAGCTGCGTCACCGCTGTTAAGAAATACCGACACAGGACGCCGACCCCAAAATAAACCATCGATCAACACGGGCAAGCAAAGGAAGCTGATTCAACAAACAGATGACAATGAAATGTAAAACATCAACATCGACCAATGACACCCGATACGAAAGCCGCCGACCAAGCAAAAGCATACCGAAAAACATCCGTTCAAACGACGAGTGGACAAAATACTCAACCCGTGTAAAATTGACAAAATAATAAAAATGAACTATGGAGTCACCGTCAGCGAATCTGGGGGTCAGGCCACACGCGCTGCACCCCACTTAAAAGTTCGAGAACAAAGGAACATCCTGTATATAAACCCTGGACGGCCGATGAAGAGGTCACTCTCTCGGACTAACTTCGCGCATTCACTTTGCGCACTTACCCACGTCGACCGACTCTGCTTATCACCGTGTTAAACTTGTACTATATTTATCGACTTGCATTTATTAGTAATTATTGAATAAATCAATTTAAACCTTCTGCTGCGTTTGCTGTACATTCTCTCTGGCGTAGACGACGCATACCTACAGTGGTGACCCCGAGCAACGAATACCTACAGTGGTGACCCCGAAGAACACACGCAACCCATACCTACAGTGGTGACCCCGAAGAACACACGCAACCTACAAATACATACACATTTATCTATAATGGATAACCACAAAGTTATAGCTTCATTCGAAAATATAATTACACATTTGATTATAATTTAATTTATCGATTTGTTCAATTTGTATACATTTTTCATAATATTGCAGATTTAGGGTCTAAGTCGTTATAATTGTATAACATTTAAACAATGTATTTGCAGTGCCAAAAACCTTGTAAATGCGTCATACGACAAGAATAACCCGTCGATCTTTTGATCTACTGCGTTTAGGAAGTAAGTGACTTTCCGCACAGGTGAATTTATAATTAAATTTTTGTGGCTTTCTCTACAGAAAAGAAGGTTACGATGATGTCAGAAAATGATGAAATCATTCTAGGTAAGCTTCACCTGTACGAAATGGAAAAAAGTTTTGTGATACCTTTTTTTATAGAAATAATCAGGAATGTATTTTTAATTGAACTAAACTGAACCCGTTTAAAAACAAAATGAATGTGAATGGTTTATATAACCGTTTATGATAGAATTAATAACATAAGAAGAGCATTATGCGGGTGTTTCGTGGTTCAAATATTTGCCTAGTCGAGACTCAAATTTTCAATGCAAGACTTTGTTTACAAAATTCAAATGGGATGGAGAATTACGATGTCAGGTAGGGATGGACGATATACATCGATGTATTGTAAACACTCGATGTATAGTACCGATGCATCATATTGAACCGATGTATTGTTAATACTTCAACATCGAATATATATCGATGTTTTTTATCCGATGCATCGAATACGCGAACTATGAGATGAGTGTCTATGAGTATGACCAACAGGTCACTCACGACTGCAGTGACTTTCACGACGTTTCGTGAATCGGAACGTAATAATCAGTTCAGTCAATATAAAACGCCTACCATTTATCGGTTTGGCTGAAAGGGTTATGTTCCCTTTGCTGCGAAGCCGGTAAAGTCACACTTAAAAAATAAAACCTTAAATATAAAATAAAATTTATGGAGGGATTATAAATTACATTTCCCAAAGGTGTACAAAATAGATTTTAGTATTTAACAATTGTTGGAACATCTGTCCCATCAGAAAGACTCTTTTCTCAGGCAGGGCTAGTTTTCGACTGAGCAAAAAAACCTATTGAAGGGAAAAAGATTAAATAAACTTTTGTTATTACGAAAGTTTCGAAATAAGTAAACTTTTGTTTTTAAATAAACTTTTTTTGTTGTTAAAATATTGGAATTTGTAAACAAAATAAAGCTGTGTTTGCTGTGTGATTGTGAATTTTAATAAATATTTTTCCTTGAATTTAACTTACCTAGTTTTCTTAGGCCTAAACATGTCCATTGCGAAAAACAATCGATGTTTTGGAAACATTGGAAACATATTAACATCGATGCATTACATCGGAAAAAACATCGATGTATATTTTAAATGTCCATCCCTAATGTCAGGTGAGTGTAAGTGAGACGGAACGCTGGACGGTTGGACTAAATGGAATATTTGATTTCATTAAAATTTGTATAGAAGGCACCTCAAGTTTTCCTCTTTTTTCTAGTCTAAACTTAAACTTTATATTAAGCCAAACGGTTCGTATTAAAGCATTATTATGTTTTACGTAATCTGACTACTGACGTGAAATCCAACCTTTTTAGGGCCATCTTACCAAAATAAATAATATCTTCCCTCTACAAGATCCAATCCCATCTTAAAGGGTTTACCCTTAGACTTGAACAACTTTTATAATAAAATATGATATTTACGCAAGGGTTTTTTCTTTATCAAATAACATCGTTTTGAATGCGAGTGTTTTATTTTGGAAATAATATTAAGATTAAACAAAATTACTAAACACAAACTTGTCAAATCCTGCAACATTTAATAAGTTTAGAAAGTATTTAAACTCGCGCACCTAGAAAAATAATGTTTAACTCTAATTTTATCAATAAATCAATTTATAGATAGGTATTAGGTTCCTCAGACATCTAACTGATAATAATAAGAGTGCAATATTGGCAAACATCCTTTTAATACAAACTAAAACAAACACATATTTTGAATGGGGTTTATGAAATATTCAATAAAAATTCATTTCATTCTCCACAAAAAAATAATATTGTCGGAAAATTTAAGGTTTTTGAATCACGTAAACTAATTATTTTCAACATAATATTAATTATTTTTATTGTCCCTCAGACTTTCAAAAAATGTATGTTTATAAAATAATTTTATTTAAAAACTGTCATGCGGTGATCCATTTTCTATCACATAAAAACATAACTGTCTAAGCTTCAGTGCACCTAAATGCAATGTAGTCTCTTTCACAAGGGCAAAACAGACGATCATATTTGAATATTCAATTAACGGTAACATTTTTCATCGCTTTAGTCAAATAAAAGATCTAGGGGTTACTTTTGACAGCAAAATGACATTCCACCAGCACACAAATGACTTATGCAACAGAGCATATAAACTGCTGGGCTTTGTCATTCGCAATTCATGCTCATTTCAAAACCCACTAACAATTAGGCTACTTTACAACTCACTGGTGCTAAGTGTACTGGAGTCGAATTGTATTATCTGGGCCCCATTTGAAGCATCCTATATTTTGAACATTGAAAGAGTTCATAAAAAATTCCTACGTTTTTTATTTTTACGCCTCTATGGAACTTACCCATATTTGTATCCATCGAGATTTATTCTAGGTATGACTAACTACCATTCTCTAGAAACTCGTAGATGTTTTGCGTTGCTAAAATATTTCTTTCAGTTAATCAATGGCCTCGTCTCTAACGGTGAGATTCTGGCACAAATAAATTTATTTGTACCAGAGTCTCACTCTCGGGCACGTCGCCATAACATATTATATTGCCTATCGAGTCGTACAAATCTGTACCCGAATTCGCCCGTGGGAAGAGCGATACGCTATTTAAATATATTAGATAAAAATTTCGACATATTCTTCAAAAGATTCAATGAGTTTGTACGGTTTTTGGCGCTACATACTCACTGTGAAAATGGTACTTTTACAATTAATTAGATTAATTATCTGTAATGTTGTAAATTTTTTGTACACAAATAAAATAAAATAAATAAAATTCTATAACCAAATTTATATGATCAAAAATGTATTAAACCAAATAGGGCGTATTGGTAAATTTTGGCCTCGAGCCTCTGTCTATATTCGGGAGAATATATCTATCTTTCTATCTATCTATCTATCTATCTATCTATCTTCTATCTATCTACCTATCTATATAAATAAAAATGAATCGCTGAAATGTATGTACGCACATAACTTCCGAACGACTGCACCAAATTGGATAATTCTTTTTTTGTTGTGTTTGTTATTGTCAGGACAAGGTTTGTATGAAACTATTGATGAGCTACTACTGATGGCATTATGAAATTTGTATAAAAAAATTGCAAGAGGTGGCACCCGAGCTGTTTGAAAACAGAATGTAACGTGACTGAATGTATGAAATTCTGGAGGGGGGTGGGGGGAGGGGAACTCGGGAGGAGGGTTCGTGAGACGGGGGAAGGAGGGGGGAGTGGAATGGGGAGAGGGAAGGTGGAGGAGGCGTAGTGGAAACGCGAGAGGGAAAGGGGACGCGGGAGGCGAAAGTGGAACGGGAAGAATTGGAAAGGTCACGCAGGGACAAACAATTTCTTTATTAAATGGCATAGTAACGCATGCCGGGAACCAGCTAGTCTTAACATATTTTTCGCGAGGAGTTTCAGATATAACTTGAAAAATAGGTAGAGTATTATATAGCATATAGGACATATAGGTATATATATTATATAGCCAAGTACAACGAAATAGCGCAGGAAAATGCGACCTTAAGTTTTCTATCGAAGTGTCCCTCGAGGTAAAGTGGGAAAAAATGATTTTTTTAAATTTAAAAGGAAAAAATCTGAAAGACGGTACATGGTTTATGAAATATCAAATGGTTGGTGTTAAATTCAATATGACAGTGGTGTTTTCACATTTTGCGATTTTAAACTGTGACATTGTCAATCGTTTTCTTCAATTACATATTCAATTTGGGAGGAGGGCATGGGTCACCCCAAGTGGTTTGCTACGTTTGGTGATTTAACTGTCCCGATGGTTAACGCTGTCCATAACTCAACATTTTTGGCTGGGAAAATATCAAATTGTATCTGTGACATTGACCTCTATTTTCTGGAAAATCATGACAAAGTCACGGTGCGCCAAAGATTGTGTAAATCAAAAAAAAAATTGTTTGCAATTGTTACCGCTTTAAATTTTATTTTTTATTGGAATAAATTTTTAATAACTTTTGAAGGTTATAATCATTAATGAAATGTATTATTGAAGATGAAGATAATACTAAAAAATCTCCACGAACGATGAAGCAGAACAAGACTAAGAAAAATTAAGTCACAGGACACAATAAGACAAGAGATACTGTATCCCGGTTAGACCAGAAATCATGAGTTCAAATTTCGGTTGAGAAAGTTACCTTTTTATTTTTCTGTGTCTTTTTCTGTTTGAAGTAGGTGTACCTACTTGTGTTATGACTTTAAATATGTATTTTTTTTTTAAGTAAAACTTCTTTACGCACGCTTGACTTGGGGAGTAAGTTGGTGAATGCGTGACGAGAGCGTTACGTTGTGAGGCGAACGGTAGTTGAGAGGGAGATTTAAGCTAGAGAAGATAGAAAGAGAGAGAGTTACGTTTCGTATATTACTGTAGGGGCAAGAGAGAGAGGTGCGAGCACTCATTTTCTTTTTCTCTTTCTCTCATAGCCAGTTACGTTTCGTACATCTAAGACACAGTGCAGGCATATTGTCTGTATCACACTGTAGGAGCAAGAGTGAGCAGCGTGCGCGCATATTTTCTTTCTCTTTTCCTATCATATAGATGGAGCTAAAGAAGTTTTACTTCAGTCGTGTGTACTAAAGCACACTCGTTTTTACGATAGTTCAACATAGGAAAAAAAATTCCAGCAAAAATAATTACGTGTAATCATTGGGGATGCGGTGTGGAGGGTCTTTTTAAGGAAAGGTGGAGAGGTACCTCTGGGAAGGAAAAAGGTATGAAGGGTGGGTAGGAATCTGGAGGTCAATGTTTGACCATCAGTCTTTGACATACCTTAATTACCACCCTTCTTATCCACTTATTGCCTTCGAATTGACCATGCCCAGTTCAAGACCATTTGAGTTAAATGGAGGGTAACACATAAAGTAATACTTACAATCATCTGGTCCTGGTAGGCTCCCGAGGAGTATGTGACGGCCATGGTGGCTGCGCAGGGCTCCCCGTACCAGGGGAAAGCGCCTCTCTGAGAAGCACTGCCAATGGCCACAGTGTAAATACTCCCTATGTAGCTAGAGTTCAAGGAAACAATAACGTATTATTATTAAAAATACTTATTTCGTTTGTGTATCTCAGGGTTCTCAACTTCCCTCAGGGCCTATGTCATCTTTGAAGATGCTGTGTGAAGGGTCTTTTTGAGGAAAGGAAGGAGTGAACACAGGTCTTGAAGAAACTCATGTTGTAGGAGGGAGGGAACACAGAGGCCGGCAAATCGTTCCACAGCTGAGCCGTTGAACTCAAGAACGAGTCATAGGAGCGACCCGTTCTCATGTGACTAATGTCAACCGTGTACAAATGTTGGGCGCTTGCTTGGCGTGTTTCCCGACTATGAACCGGTGCCGAGGGGATCAATGACGCTAGTTCCTCGGAGCATCTTCCATTGTAATACCGGTAGAACAAGGACAGCATTCCCACCTGACGCCTGTGATCTAAAGATTGCAGTCCGTCTGTTAAGATGGGAGAATCTATCAAACGGACCGCCCGTTTCTGCACAGAGTCAAGGGTTTTTTTAGGTATTTTGGAGCTCCAGACCAGAGGTGACTGCCAAATTCAACCGTGGGGCGCACTTGCGATTTGTACAGGGTTAGCAGTTGTGTACTATTAAAGTATCTGCGGGCCCTGTACAGTACGCCCAGTTTCTGAGAGGATAACTTAACTCTGGTTTCGATGGAGCCCCCGTACCTAAGCTTATCACTTAGAGTTACACCAAGCAAGTCTGTCTGTAAATCCGGTTCAAGGAACTCTAGAAGTTGTATTTACTGTAATATATGTATTTGCATTTTGGGAGGCGGTTATGGGTACTGCTAATGTACATGATAATGTTTTTTTGAACAAATTCAGGTGAGCTGTAAAATACGTATTTCTTAAATTTGAATTGAAAATTATTATAATTGTGATTTTAAAAAAAAAAGATTTTTTACGGTAGCTGTTTCTATTGCAATTTTACTTCAAATTGTGAACCTGTCCACAGGTTAAATATCAGGAGCACATGAATGTCAAAGGGTAATTTGTGTTAATTGCAACAATGGCGCTAATATTAAAATCATCGTACTTAACATACACGATAATAATAATAAAAATCCTATTCAAGCCCTGTTTTTACATCACGAGGGCCAGTTATTTCTCTGAAACCTGAAACAATAACAGAGCCTGAATAGAACTTTCACAGAACTTGAAAATGAATTTGACATTTGATAAATTTTATAAAACTCTGAAAATTCTATAAAACAATTGGCCATAAACGTATTAACCTTGAAGTATGTGGTTTGAACATTATAATTTGGTTCCGTGACATCCATGCTTCAATTATATACGACTAAAAGCATGAAAAGCAAACACTCAGACTTCACAAAAACAAATGTGAAATGAGAGGTCAAAAAGTGAAACATAAGGAAATGAAAACATCACGCCACTTTGGCCATCAGTCATTTCAATTTAAAATTATGCAAAACCCTCGACCGAAGTTAATCTTTCGTTAGAGCTTTTCCTGCTGCTAGAATGTTAACGGGAGCAGACAAGTTTTTCGAATACAATTTTTCGAAATCAATTGTTCGAAATTCAGTGTTTCGAAAGACTAATTTTTCGAACAGCAATTGGTCGAAATTGTATTTGATTATATTTGAAAATATTTTTCAATTTTGTTAATCAACTTTTAAAATATATATTTCACTTGCTTATGACTAACGAAATACTGTTAGGTGAGGTTGGGTTAGGTTAGGTTAGGTAAGGTTAGGTTGGGTTAGGTTAGCGTAGGTTAGGTTAGGTTAGGTTAGGTTAGGTTAGGTTAGGTTAGGTTAGGTTAGGTTAGGATAGGTTAGGTTTAGGTAAGGTTAGGTTAGGTTAGGTTTTTTTTTTTTACATGAGCTCCACACAGGAGGCCCTGAGGAAAATAATTTCCCACAGGGCCTATGACATCTTTGGGGATGCTGTGTGAAGGTTTATTCTTAAGGAAAGAAAGGAGAGGAAGGTTCTGGGAAGGAAAAGGGTTTAAGGGGTGGGTAGGAATCTGGGGTTCAGTGTGTCCTGCAAGACCTAGACAAACCTCACCCCATGAACCCGGGCACCCCTGCTAAATCACCAAACATAGCGAATCACTTGGGATGACCTATGGCAGAGGTGTTGGTTATCTAATAAAGGTTCCCGGGGCGGCGGTACCCATTCCCGCCTCCCAAAATGTAAATTAGGTTAGGTTAGGTTAGATGTAGGTTAGATGTTAGGTTAGGTTAGATGATATTGTCCATCCTATAATAAAGTACTCTTGTACGTACTGTGTACATACTAATATCAATTCGAAAAACTAGTTTTTCGTTCAATTGATGTTCGAAAATATGTTTTCGAAAAATTGAATTGTGTTTGTGTAACTCTGTAAATCCGGTTCAAGGAACTCTAGAAGCGGGATTTACTGTAATATTTGCATTTGCATTTTGGCAGGCGGATTTGGGTACCGCCGCCTCTCTAGGACGATATGTTTAGTGACTTAGGTTAGCAGGGGTGTGCCCGGGTTCATGGGGTGAGGTTTGTCAAGGACTTGGCGGCCGTGTATCTACCCACTTGCTTATGACTAACGAAACGTCTATATTTCACTTACTTATGACTAACGAAATACGGTAAGGTGAGGTTGGGTTAGGTTAGGTTAGGCTAGGTTAGGTTGGGTTAGGTTAGGTTAGATTAGGTTAGGTTAGGTTAGTTGATATTGTCCATCTTATAATAAAATACTCTTGTACGTACTGTATACATATCAATTCGAAAAACTAGTGTTTCGGTCAATTGATGTTCGAAAAATATGTTTTTGAATAATTGCATTTCGAAAAATTGATTTCGAATAATTGATTTCGAAAAATTGCGATCCGGTCAATTAACCTAAACCCAATGTTAACGACTGAAACACGATACCAAACAGAGCTTTTAAAATAATGTGATTTGAATTGTTTCACGTCAAACATGAAATACGTGCAAAGGAAATGAGCATGGGCAGGCTTCAGCGGTTTTCAAATGATTAATCACTGTTAATGACTTAATATGTACAAAGGTTTGCTGCCTAATCGTAGCCTATACGCTAAATTAGAAAATTAAAGTTGTGCTTTGAAGGCCTTGGTACGGTGATCGTTTTCTGTTGTTAAAAAGCTGTCCGGAATGTTAAAGAATGCTCCCAGTTTTTTGTAGGCGCTTAAGGTTAAACGGACGTTATAATCTACGTATTCACAGATGTCGCTTATTTAAATATTTTAAGTTTTAAACACTTTTTGCACGTTATGCTTGTAATTGTTTGCGCCCGTACGCCATAAATATGAATTAGCATAAATATTTTTGTTCATGAACAAATTCAAATCTTTCAAGAAAAGCTAACAAATACAATATTGGATTGAGTCACGAATAAAAATATTGTATTTGAAATTATGGTAAAAAACTATTTTTTCTAATTCATTTTAAATATATACGTTTTAAGATTTTCACGGCCAAAAGCATTTTCGTTATTTGTTTTTGGGGTGTTATGCCGTGTTGCGCTACCTCCTTCTTTAGCCAACGTTTCGGACATCGTTGCAGTGTCCATCGTCAGGGCAGATCCGGCAGATCCGGTAGATATGTGTCCCACACTGCAACGATGTCCGAAACGTTGGCTAAAGAAAGAGTTAGCGCAACACGGCATAACACCCCAAAAACAAATAACGAAAACATATTAAATATGTTCGGGCGCAAACAATGAATTCACCTGAAAATTTTAAAGCACGTAACTTTCAAAAAGTGTTGAAAACCTAAAATATTTAAACTGGCGACATCTGTGAATGCGTAGATTTATTTATTTATTATATAAGGTATGTTTACATTACATCATTCGATGCCTGTCTCCCTAGGATATATCTGTGTTGAGACAGGACTATAACGTACGTTACCCTTAACCTTAAGTTATTTTTGAAGTGAAATCTTCTTTAGTACTGTTGTGATTTAAAACTCAATGAAACGAAAAATAGTGACACTAAAAAGAGAGAAACACATACATTTATAGGATTTAGCCTGCGAGAGAATGAGACAGCTTCGTAGCCTCCCCACTCATGTCTGCTTTAGGTTTCACTTCTACCGTGTGTGAATTTGTTATGTACACACAAACTCGAACAAATTAGCTCGACGGCCTCCGTGGTCGTGGGGTAAGGCTCTCAACTAGCAATCCGGAGATCGTGGGTTGAAATTCCGACGTGCGTCAATGAATTTTATAGAATTAATTTGTGTTATTTCACAATTTTTTTATAAAAAATAACATTTGCGGCTTCCTCCAGAGAGGAAGATACCCTCAATATCGCCCTGGTATAAAAACACCATTCAGAATTGTAACGTTACTGAAATAACTTTAGCCATATTTGGTGACCAAATATTAAGAGTCTTATCCATCTTCCTCTTCCTCGTCTCCTTCCCCTCCTCAGCACCCTCACCCTCACAATATACCTCAATTGGGGATACCGTAGCCATACAGGCTCCAACCGGCGCGGCGTGGTCTAGCGGTCTAATTTATTAATTAAAATAATATATATAGTGTATTTGCGGCACAAGTGAAAGATACTCTCAGTATCGCCCTGGTGTAAGACCACCATTCAGAATTGAAACGTTGTTTTAAATGGCTTTAGCGATGTTTGGTGACCAGTTCTGAATAGTCAGGTACTTCCCCACCTTCCTCTTCCCCACAACCTTCAGCCTTACAACATACCCCAATTGGGGATGCCATAGTCTCACTGGCTCCAGACGGGAGCAGTTGGGACAGAGTTGTGCGGTATTCATATAAAAAAAAATACTTTCGTAATCACACAAAGAAAGTAAAATTGTTAACGAAACGAGCGTTTAACAAGGGTTTTAGAAATCCACAATTAACTAACGTTTAAAAATTATAGAACTCTACAAATTAAAAAAAAAAGTTGATATAATTAAACATTAATTTTTGAAAAAATCTCCTGGGAAAATTTGTTGTTTCCTTCGTAAACCTTGTACAGAGAAATGTTTTAGACGTGGCGCATTTGTCAGCTATAAACCATAGATTTATAGAGTTTTATAGCAAAGTTCCATTACCGTAAAAATTCGTCTCGACAACGACATCTAGCGGATAAACTTCTAAATAAAAAGCAAACATTTTGTTATGGGTTTTTAGGGCGAAAATTTTACCAGAAAATCATTTTTCAAACGTTCTATAAAAATATGTTTTAGGAAAATTTGGGATAGCAATTAATTAGAGAGTTTTGGTACTAACCATGATGTTTTGCAGAATGTTATTGTCAAACAGAGGAAGGATTTTCTTTTCATTTTTTATTTTGTTTATTAACGTTATAAACAGTCTTTATAAAATTGTACATGACAGTGATAAGGATATTTATGTCATTGACCAAATAACGACAAATTGAAATTTAGGACCATAATTCAAAGATGCACAACAATACCTATACCTGATGTAAATAATTCTGATAGAGAGCTCTTCTTTCTTAAATCTACAAAAAGTGTTAATAGAAATTTTTCCAAGGTTTACATTTAAATTTTAAGGGATATCAATGATACCTTTCAGGAAGTGATTTTATTAAAATTCGAACAGCTAAAAGTAAAAGAGGAAATGTGATGAACTAAGAAAAGAAAAATAAAGAAATCAATGAAATATTAAGTTTTTAGTTACTCAGTTTGAGAAGGTACACTTAATATAGTGCCACATCAGATTTTAGAGTTAAACAATATTTTACCGTCCTAGCGGAAGAGATAATAAAATATTTGATGGTGTGGATGGTTTGAAGGATTTACATGAAGAGCGGATGGACCGAGAAAGGAGTGTCGGAAGAATAAATTATTCGAAAATTAATAAAGTTGGGGCCTGGAACGCGGAAGATATTTCACGATCAAGTTAATCAAATATTTGTGTCACTATTACACACACAACATTTGTGTGTAAGTACATGGCCTGATGATGGATACTGTAAAGCTGTCCGAAACTGTTCCCAATGTTATTAACCCAAAAATAAATCACGAATAAAGTAGCGAGACAGAGTTTTGTGGTGTTCTATCACGTTTGCCTAACATTACCGGTACAATATGTTAATTTATGTAACTTAATCATTGCAGAATGTACACATTAAAATTTTTCCTATCAATTGAAACACTTAAAATAATTTATATGTCACTGGCAGAATCTATTATAAGATATGGATTAACAATATGGGGAAATACTACTATAACCAATCTGAAACAAGTCCAAGTTGTACAAAACGCAATTGTAAAATTATTAGTCGTCCCTAATATTTTCAAACAGAGACATGATACACCATTGCTATTTCAGAGTGCCAAAATTTTACCGGTTAAGGCAATACTATGGCACAAAATTATAATTCAATATATATTTACCCCGCAGCATAAAGAGAAATTAGAACATAAATACAGCACTAGATTCACGCGCAACGACGGGTTAATAGTTCCGAAATTTAACAATAAGTACGGACAGAGAACGTTTGAATACATCATACCAAAGATATTTAATTTATTACCTGACGCTATAAAGCAACGTAATTCTATGAATAAGGTTAAATATATGGTGAAAAATTGGCGAAAAAAAATATTTATATTGATAATTGATATGTATGAAAAAATGCTGAATCTGTAGAGATAAGATGTTTAAATGTAAAAATCTATACGTAACTAAAATATAAGCACCTGTTGACAAGCCAATTCAATTGGCTTAGCAGGACTTGTTTGTTGATTTTAATATGTATTATCTATTCTTTCAATAAAAAAAGAAATAAAAAAATAAATTTAAAAATATTATGTAATGTATTTGGAGCACGTTCCGGAGTGGAAAATCCTTTCAGTATAACATTCAGAAGTAAAATGTTTCACATTTATTTATCTATTTGTAAGAGACAAACAGCTTGTACATAAAATATAGAGATACATAATATACATATAGGTACAAAGTTAAATTAAGTCAAGCCCAAAGCCAAAGCGGTCTAAATATCATTTCATACATTTATTCTAGCATTCATCCGAGCATAGCCAACAAGAACGGGACTTCAAGAACAATTCGAACTGTTTATGGCGTATTTTGGCAAGTTTGTAAAACGTCTTGAGCGATCGCGAGCCATAATGTGCCAATTTTTCTTTTGTATCATTTCAATATTATCTCATTGTATTTCTAATAATAACTGTATTAATTCAGCGATATTATTTTTGTGAACTCACTTATTCTTATTTTGTTCTTAATACTACTGATACCCTCCTGAGCACGACTGCATACTTACAATCTAATGTCTTTTGCATCATTTTAATGTAAAAACCATTTATGGCGTTTAAATAAATAAATAAAGTTCCTAAAATTTGGGAAAACGGTGAAATCTAAGTGGATTCATTGGCTTTAAATCGCAGTAAGCATTTCTTATATTTTTGCATCTTTATTTTGTGGAATGCTATTAATTAAATCGAAAAACGAACACGCATCGCTCAATGGCTTAAGAATACAGAAAGATGAAAAACATTTTAAAAAATCAGTGAAGCAGGCAATGTCTATGGAGCTTCATCGACAGTCAACCAGAGGAAAGCCAAAGAACTCCTGGATGACTTAAAATTTTTACATAGAAACGGCCTGGATAGCCCAATTATAGTAATAATAATAACCCTAGGCAATGTGTTGGGATAGTGCAAGGACGAAGAAGAAGACCATATAAGTATTTTTAATCACTGAAACTTATTATCTGTGTAAAATCTGTTTAATGTATGTTCAAGAATGGAAATGAAATAAAGAAATAATTAAATAATAATTACCCATCGCAGTTGCAATTATCGTCATGGCTGCCGCCATTTCCACTCGCAAACACAAAGATAGTTCCCTTTCCACCACGACCCTGAAACATTACTAAATTAAATGGAAGCACGGAAGTAATTATTTGAGTTTAGCAATAATAATTTTAGCTCTTCTGCCGAGGTTGGTTGACGGAGAGCCCATTTAAAAGATGTTTGCCGAAATTAATTCTGTCTATTCTTGGAGCATCGGCAAGATTAAGCACGCCCCAGACCACTCGGCAATTTAACTGACAGTGTTATGAAATTTATTGGCAAAGCCATTGAAGGGAATTTGTGATAATTGAATTTTTGTAATAGATTTTTACCAAATTGATGTAAAAACCCAGAGAGAATTCGAATTAAATGATTTCATAAAAAGTAGATATTACACCACGTTTCACAGTGAAAGATTCTCTTAGTGTACCCATGGTTAGGGACTACAATTTAGCAACCAAAGTACAAGCTATTGTAAATTATTAAATTTTTTATTGGAATAACTCTTGTTATAAAAAAATTTGATGTACCAATATACCCATTAATGTAATAAGAAAATGTTACTAATAAATCTAAATGAATAGATGAAAAAAAACAAATCACTGAAAAATACAAAGGTAACGGCCACAATTGGGACTCGAACCCAAGATCTTTTGTTTTACCGACAATATTAACCAACTCGGCCATTTAGACTCCTTATTTTTAAGTATTTTTTGTCGATCTCATATTTTAATTTCAGAATTAACATCATATCTTCGACTAATTTATCGTATATTTTTAGCTGCTACCTTTTTACATGATCTAAAAGTTCTAAAGAATTGATTTGTAACTTAGATCGTGACTCGGATAAACAAATCGGATTTTGATATGATTTTAGATTTTCACGGCCAAAATTATTATGGTGATTTTTTTTGTTGTTGATATTATTCCGTGTTGCGCTACCTCCTACTTTACGTTCATTAATTAAATTCAGGAAACTCTTTTAAGTTATAATGTAGTACCAGCTCATGAGCAAACAATTTACCCCTATCAATTACACAACTGCTCTGATGATGGACACTGAAACACTGTCCGTAACGTTTGATAAAGGATTAAATAGCGCAACATGGCATAATACCCCAAAGTAAATTACTATAATATCCCTAAATTTTATTTATACCGGACACCTATTATTGACCTTTTCTGTAAGTATAAATGAATATTTTGTTGCAACCGTTATCTTTTTATTTTTCTGGAACTGGTTCTTTTTCATGTTTTAAAATAGTGATTTACCTGGAATATTCCCCTTTCCAGAGCCTCTAAAGCCAGTCTCCCCGGACCTTCCACGGTCTTACCATCATCATTGGGTCCCCAGGAGGCGCTGTAGATGTCAATTTTGTCGAATCCAAACCCTGAAACAAAACAGTACACCTTGTTGAGAACCTTTAATCACACGCTTTATATTTATGTCTAACGATGACCGTCGTATGTCTTATATCATCACATGAAACCTTTGCGTGAGAAAATCAGCTAAAGTTCTCCAATAGATTAATTTATTTTTTTTAAAGTCCAGAGATGTCGTGTTGGATAACAGCAAACGCAGAGAAATTGATTCTCCAAATCCAGTTCTCTTCGTATACTCATGTCCACCATTCTTAACTGTTAGGTTTGTCTCAAAGTCAGGGTTGATCGATTTTAGGAATAGAGACAGTTTAAGAGCGTTTAACCAGCCAGCGGACGAAAATCCACATTTCGTCGAAAGTTGTTCTTCCGATCGTGCAGGGCGGTTACAATGAGATAGATTGATTATTCTCCGTACCAGCTTTTTTAAATTATAACTCAATATCGAATTTATTTCAATTCAAATTAGCTTTAATTTATACCTTCATCCAAAAATGCTGAAAGGCGTGATGATAAAACTATTAAAATAGTGTACTTTTTGTAGTTATTTTTTTATTATAAGTATTTATCATTTGTCAATAATGTCTAAATTTAATAAGAATGTTAAAAAAATCTGAAATATATTAGTTTGTAAGTGCGCAAATAAATACACAAATGGACCAATTTTCGTCAAGAAACACATGTACGTACATATTTTTTAATGATTTTATTGAAACTATAATTAAAATTCTAATACATAACTTTGCTAGATAATGTATTGATTTATTTTACTGCATGATTACATTATTTGAAATGGGTGTGGTATAATACAAAAACTTTTTTGAAAATTTAACAAATCTGCCAACGACCTATGGAATAACCTTATTATACTAAAAATTAAAAAAAATTCTAAAAAATTATTACATAGCTATGCTAGATAAAAGAACAATCTTTCGAAATCCATTTATAATTTTTTGTGGAAAAGAGTCAATACGTCTAAAAACTTTTTTGAAAATGACGTATTTCCGGCTTTCTCTGGTAATGCCCTCTTAAAAGGTCGTTTCCTTTACTCCAAAATGCAAAACGATTGGTTCAACTGTATCTTTCTTCAGACAGACAATTTCATTGACGAAGCTTTTCGATTATTTTCTGCATCTTTCTATTACTATATAATTTCTTTTTTAAGACGATCGAATTTTAAACTTCCTGCATGGCTGATTTCTTTTATGTATACATCTTTATTAATTCTATTACGATGAGAGATGTGCTAGAAAGCCTCATTAGGAACTCCTGTGTTGAAATTAGGCGAAATTCACAACATAATCAGTTCATAACGAAGTAAAAATAATAACAACACAATGTTCTGTTCAAAATAAAAGACAATCAGCAAAGCACCATTCAATATGCTTATCTATAAATTGGTTTTGATGGAATCTTAGATAATAGGTCTGTTGATTATCTGATTTATGTTTAAAAAAAGTTGTGTTCTATTAATGGCCATTGAAAGTGCGTTGTGTAGCTTTATTGCACACCTAAAATTTATTTGACCAAAAGCTGTTTTAGCGAAAGGAATAAGTAATAGATAATGCCCTTTGGTTATAGTATCTCGAGCAGTTTGGAAATTCTTAAAAGTATTTCTGTGATTGAAGAGTTAATTGATCTATTCCATAACTTAGGAACTAGGAAGATACGCGATCGTTGAAATGGGTTGACCACATCAACATAATAACTATGGTCCGTGGTTGATAACCAAAAAAAGTGCATCCGACTTTGGATGAGTGAGGGCCGCCAACATTTGGCAAATTCTGGAGACAATTGAAGAAGTTCTGTGTTGGCCAACTTGGCCAAAGTCGATGTCTGTAGCTGGAAAACCAGAAGGCTCACGAAGAAAGATTACAAAAGTAACATTTTATTATTAAATAAAACACTATTCCTAATCCCAGTATTTTTGTTCAAAATAAAGGCATATTGGGTACAAATAATGAAATGATACGCCTGTATGGATTATCCTGTTTCCGCTTTGGCTAATCTATTTGTCGGCAATACTCCATTGTCCTGTGGGATAAATAATTAATTACGTCGTTTGTTGATAGGTGGGGATTGATAAGTCCCTGGGGCAGGATTGCCGGTCTCCCCCAATAATTTCATGTCCCCATCTCCCAAACAGTGGTAGATAATTGAATTGTTCACGTTCCGATCCAAATGCCTCTCTCTACCTGCAGGTATTTTTATAACTACATTGTTTCATCAGGGGATCCGTAATGTTTGTTTTCGTTTGCAGGTTTTCATTTGAGTGGTGAGTTTATTGCGTCGAGGGGATAGCGAGCTTGTTATCCATTTTGATTACATTTCCGAACTGTCAGGTAAAAGCAACAAAGTAAACACTTTGGAAACATTTAGAATACAAGTTTATACGATAATTCGATAAGGATACGAAAATATAACTTAATGATTAATATGCAACGGCATTATGAAAACTAGGGTATTTTGAAATGTATTATTTACCTAGATTGAATAGAACTGCATCAAAGATTGGTTTTGACAATCTGAAACGCTGCAAAAGTCCAGAACGCATAATATTTCAAACTAGCTGGTTCACGGCATGTAATAAAGATATTGTTTCTCCCTGCGTGTCCTTTCCCATTCGTGCCTTTTCCCTTCCGCCTCCCCTTCCTCTCCCGCGTCCCCTTCCTGTCTCGCGTTCCCTCTCACCTTCCCTATCCCCACTCCACTCCTCCCCTTCCCCCGTCCCGCGTACCCCGCTCCCGAGTTCCCCTCCCCCCTCCCAGGTTCCCCTCCCCCTCCCGGGTTCCACACCTCCCCCTCCAGAAAACCCCCTACCCGAGTTCCCCTCCCCCCTCCCGCATTCCATACATTCAATTTTCAAACAGCTCGCTTGCCACCCATTGCAATTTTTTTTTACAAATTTCATAATGCCAGAGCTCACCAGTAGTTTTGTACAAACCTTGTCCTGACAATAATGAACACAAAAAAAAAGAATTATCCATTTTGGTGTAGTCGTTCGGAAGTTATGCGCGTACATACATTTCGGCGATTCACTTTTATTTAGAGAAGAGATATACATAGAAAGATAGATTACAGTGCTTCAATAAATGTCATTAACTTGCCCGCGTCAAATATCTCAGCAGAAATCGTAAGTGCGCCCCACTTGAATTTAGTAGCCATCTCTGGTCTGGAGCCCCAAGATACTTGAAAAAAAAACTTTGTTTCTGTGCAGAAACGGGCGGTCTGTTTGATAGATTTCCTTATCGCTATCTTAACGAATGGATTGAAATCTTGAAAGCAAAATCGTCAGGTGGTAATGTTCTCCGTATTCTACAGATATTTTAATGGAAGACGCTCCGAGGAACTAGGGTCAATGATACAATTTCTGCATTGCCGCATCGTCAGCAAACACGCCAATTGCGCGCCCAACATTTGATTGAAATTTTTACATGACAACGGGTCGAATCTACGATAAAAACACACCACAACGAAGGAAATCACTATTTTTACTTTATTTTAAACGTCACACGCCATTCTCAGCAGTTTTTTTTATTTGTCAACTATGTACGCGAAAACATTTGTTACCACGAATCTGATGGTATTGTAAATCTAAAGACAGTCAGTTAGTCCTTAACTTTATCTTACTTACCACTAAAAATTACACATCTACCGGATCTGCCGGATCTGCCCTGATGATGGACACTGCAACGATGTCCAAAACGTTGGCTAAAAAAGGAGGTAACGCAACACGGCATAACACCCCAAAAACAAATAACGAAAATTTTAACTTATTTGTCTAAATTTTCACCTTGTGTTTTTCTATAATTTATTATTCAACAGCAGCAGTTTTAACGATTCTCATTTGAAATAAAACAAATACGGAGCATGTTAAACTTGTCATTTCAACCCCGTTTGCCAAAAAACCACGATAAAACAGTATGTGTACTAAATGTAAAAGGCAACTTGACAAACTGACAACGCGCTCGCTATAAAAAACGGTAATGTTCGACGTGAATGGAACTCTCGCGTCATAAAGTCTCTGTGCCAAACATCGTACCTGTGAATAGGGCCTAACACACGAAGGAATTCTTTCCACCAAGGTCTAACACCAACAGTTTTGATACACATTTTTAATGCATTTTTATGCACTTACTTTACACAATACTCTCCCTAGAGTGATTGACTCCCGAGTGCAAATATTGGGTGTTTACCAAGCAATGTTATCTTATCACGAGCCGTGATTCATGTAAATTCAATAATTCAATATGAATGTGTTATTTCCTACTTATGTACATTTTGTTATAATTATGTTCTATCAAAAGGTTTTGATTGTAAAAAATTGCATGTTATAAGTTTCGGTGGTAACTTGATAAGTTGTATCTTACATTCAGATGCGTAGGGTTGAAAGTTTGTAGTTTGTGTAATAATTTTGTTCAACCATTTTTGGCTCTAAGTTTTTGTTTGCAATTTATTATTTTTTACGTCTTATAAACTTTTCGTAAAATAATATATTTTTATTTTCCTCATGACATTTGCAAATAACCGGGCAATAAAGTCTGTCCGTTTGATTAGGTCTAAAGGGATCGAAATGACAATCTAAAATCCTTCAAAGCAAACAATATTCCCAAACACGCATTTCTACGGACGGGTTGTTTAAAAATATTGAAGAATTTATAAATTTGAAAGATAATAATTCAAGTTCTGTTTAAGTCCTGTATAAGGAACGTCCACAGATATTCAAATACAGAATAGATATGCTATGGTGTCCGCGCAACTGTCGCCGGACTGCGCGCTAATTAGCGTAGTTTTCATACAAAAAGAATTTGTTCATTTCGTTGATTTTTTGAAAATGTGCATTAATATTGGTTAACAATATATTTTGAATATGGAAAGAATTCGTTTATTTAGTTTAGCGTTCGTTTGGTTTATTCGTTAATTATTTGTTCTTTTAGTTTATTTGTTAATTGGTAAATAATATCGGCGACACCCGGAAGCGCAGACCCACATAGTAAAAACAGCAGATAGCACATCTACTTATATTTCAATATCTTTGGTACGTCATTATCCAAGTACTATGAAACAACATACCATGTTGAAAAAAACCACAGAACTTGAACAGGACTTACACGGAAATCTAATTTAAAACTTTGAAATTCGATGAATTGTTCAAATTCTGTGAAACAAATCGTCCAAATGACCAACTCAAGCACGGGGGCTCCATCGAAGCTATAGTCAAGATAGCTTCCAGAAGTTTGGCGTATTGTACAGGGTCCACAGATACAGTAGATTTTACATAACTGTTGACCCTTTACAAGCCGCAAGTGCGCCTCACTGTCGAATTTGGCAACCACTTCTGGTTTGGAGCCCCAACATAGTCTAGTCGCTACTATGAACTGGGTTTCGCCATTGACCTCGCGCCATGGCATGTACGGCTGAGAGCTCCACACTCTTCGCGCTTTATCTTAAAAACAGTTAAGCGTATAAAAAATTATTCAAGACATCATTTGTAAAGAATTTTAAACTCTACAACTTTTATTTTGAATGCAAAAACGGTTCAAGGCAAAGGAAGCAAGATATTTCCAAAAAATGATTTGGACCTTTGACCTTGAATATCCAAAGACGCGCACACGTGACCTTATGAGACTTTTGAGACAACATGTAGAATACCAAAATAAAGCTTTGTACAAATTTTCAGCTTATTCCGTTTCATTTAGCGGTGAAATACATATTCGACTGATTCGGATGAAAACGCAATTATTAAATTTGGTTAAGTTTAAATAAAAAGAATAACTATTATTATTAAGTAATCAGTCGTAATACAAACCTAGCGCAGCCCCCTCCACCCTGTCATTGATGAGTCCATCAAGTAACTTGATTCCGCCGATGCTCGCCCCGTAGGCAATCCCCACCCCGCACTTCCCGTTGTTTGCTGTCATCGCCACCTATGCCATTAAATAAATCTATTAATTAATTAGTTACTTTAAAAAATTTCAGACACGAAAACAATCAAATTACACACGTTATGATTTTGTTATGTTAATTCGCATGGTTTCAAGATTTCATAGTTTCATGACAGAAATAGTTGTTGTGGACTAGATTTAGCGGCCCGTTCATATAATTACATATTCTTTGATTGGCTAAACTTCTCAAAAGCGATGCTACACTTTGTTGTTATGTATGAATATAAATTGTCTTGTATTTTTGTAATGAAATTGGATAGATTTCTTCATTTTTCAAGTTTACTAACATTCGAAAGTCAAATATCTTCTTTTGACAGGCAACGACACCGAGTCATATATTTTCTTATAAATACTTTTAACTATCATCATCATCATCATCATCATCATCAATCTTGGCTCTACAACCCCTGGTGGGTCTTGAGAGTCTCTCCTCAAGAGTCTTCTTCCACTCATCTCGGTTTTATGCCAACTCTCTCCAGTTCAGAGGCTCCAAGCTAGATATATCTGTGAGGATGTTGTCGCTCCATCTTAACCTTGGTCTACCCAGGCTCCTTCGCTCTATCGGTTTGAGTTCAGCAGGGACTTTGGTGCTTGATGCTCAGTCATTCTCTCCACATGATGCAGCCACTGAAGTCTTCCCAATTTTATAAATTTTGTAACGTTTAGCTACAGCTATTACTTTCAGCTGTAAAATTTATAAAATATAAATGACAGTTTATAAAATATTGTGGGTAGGTACCTCTCCTGCACATCTGGTTCCATGAGCATTTCTGTGTGTTGAGTCGTATTTTGGTGCTGGGTCGGAGTCCTTCTCGTTACAATCCCAACTTAAAGAAGGATCCTAGAAAAGAAATACGAGTAAAGCAATGACTTTAAGCGAACACTAATTTTGTACTCAGGGAACATTAAACGAAGAAATTCGGATAAATATAAAATAATATTTATTTACTAATTAAATATCAATTAAAACGTATTTGTTTTTTTGTACAAGAGAATGTACAATGTAATTGTTATTTCTACCAAATAACCCATTTATTCCACCTTTTATTTATTAATGTTATTCTACTATTTGGCAGTAAAAACTTAATATTTTAATTGCAATAATATTGAAACAATAAATTTAGAGGAAAATAATTTCCCTCCCGAATTATGTCATCTTTGGTAACATTGTTTGAAGGGTATTTTTAAGGAGAGGAAGGAGTGAGTGGAAAGAGGAAATACAGTGGCTGGTAAATCGTTCCACAGCCGAGCTATTGAACTAAAGAACGAGTCATAGAAACGATCCGTTCTCATGTGACAAATGTAAACCATGTTAAGATGTAGACTATGCACCAGTGCCGAAGAGATCAACGGCGTACTTTACTCGGAGTATCTTCCATTGAAATATCGGTAGAACAAAGACAGCATCCCCAACTAATCGATTGAATGATTGAAATCCATTTGTTAAGGTAGGGGAATCTACCAAACGGACCACCTGTTTCTGCAGAAGGGTGTCAAGGGTTTTCAAAGATACCTAAAAAATTAAAAAGTTTTATGCAGAAACGAAAGATTTAAAAAAATACTACTTTGCAAATTATTAATAACCAAGGAACAAAACATTACTTCAGGATATTTAGGCATAAGTTATTTTTGTTTTAGGTTTCCGATGGATTAGGCTAAGTTAGGTTAGGTCGGTTCCGGTTTCCTATAATTATGATAATTGGATGGGTGAGCTGGGTTAGATTAGGTTACATTATAATAGGATATGTCGGGTTGTGTTAAACAATGCTTACATAGTTAGCCTTCAGATCATCGTGTAAATATTCAATGCCGTCATCAAGGATGGAAACTTTAATACCCTTTCCCGTAATTCCCATTTTATATACAGGAATAACGTTCAGATCTAGTTTAGGTAAGTCGTCCTCCGTCCTGGTATCATGCTGCAAAACAAGAAGATATTAAAAACTTTATAAATTTGTAGGCCCGTCCTAAGAAGTTAACAAAACAATAGATTAATTGAAATGGGTCAGATATCATGCGTCAAAACGCGTTACACAAACAAAAAATTACTAGAGAAAAAACGTTTTGAAACAAATTTAATATCTATCAATGAATTTGGGACTTAAATATAAATATTTAATTTTAACCAGATCAATTGTCAATACACATTATGATATTAAAATAATTTCAGTCAATTAAATAAATGATTTGGGGAGATTCTTTGAATTCAATTTTTATGTCACATGTAAACATCATTACGAATTAAGCAATGTAAATACTCGGTTTTTTAATTACTTTTGTAATAATATTTCTACTTAAATTTTTTGTACACATCGTTAGTCCGGAGCCAAATTGAATATAACTCGCCTATCTGGTCACCGCATTTTAAGGTTCACTTAGATTCTATTGAAAATATGTTGCTACATTTTTAAGACATACCTAAATTACTTTTTTTTTAAGCGGAGACGGTTTACATAGTTCCCACGAGCATTTAGGCCATAGATACATTGTGCTATCTCCCATTTTACCTGATTCCTTTGACAGTAACCCGGTCCCTTTTATAACGTTCACCATTGTCATTGGAAATGAAGCTATATCTTATGGTTCGACAATGTGTCTTACGAGGTCTCATTTCCTCTCTTCACTCCTCCTTGGTTCCCTGAAGGTCCCACAATGGAAGAGGGCTCTCTCTCTCTACTCTCCACTCCTTAGTTCCCCGAAGGCTTCACGACGGAGAGTCCACCTCCCCATGGTTCCCTAAAGGCCTCACAAGGGAAGAGTTCACTCCACCTTGGTTCCCCGAGGGCCCCAGGAGGGAAGAGGACTTCATCTCTTCTCACTCCCCCTTGTTTCCCTAAAGGCTCCACAGAGGAAGAGTTCACAGAGATGGCCTCATTTCTCCTCTTCACTCCTACATGGTTCCCCGAAGGCCCCACATGGCAAGAGGACATAATCTCCCCACTTCACTCCTCCTTGGTTCCACAAAGGCCCCGCGCTAGAAGAGTGCCCTTCTCCTTGTTTCCTTGTAGGCCCCACAAGGGAAGAGTTCATGGAGGTAGCCTCAGCTCACCTCTCCACGGTTTCTCCTCTTGGTTCCTCCTACTGGCCCCAGGAAGGAAATCCACAGAGGTGGCCTCAGCACTCCAAGGGTTCCAAAAGGCCCCTAGTTTTCGAATGGTTCATTTTTTTGTCCCACTAGTTACCAGGGAAATAGAAGGTTCACTCCAGCAGAGCCCCGAGTAAATACTCCGAGATTCGTCCTTGTTTCACCGTTCGTGACACAGTTCCCCAGGACATTCAGCGTGAGCACGGTAGCTCACACCTTGGCTTGGGATGGCTATTGCAGGTTTGTGTTTCCGCTCTCTGTTGGTCAGGTCAGGAGTGTGGCGATGGGTTCGCCACACTCCTTACGCTATACATAAATTACTAACTTAGTACTCCTTTTGAAAATAAAAAAAACTATAACCGTCCAACGAAAAATCTAAAATTAACAGAGCTGTCCGAGAGAAGATTGGTATTTGAGGTTGTCCTTATTTTACGTTTAAAAATTCCTTTATTGGCAGCCCTGCATTATTGCAATTAATTTCATTTCATGTTCCCGACAGAGTCGCTAGAACTTACTATCTTTCATTGCCACATTTTTCGCAATACAAATTCTTTAAATTACAATTCTTAAAATGTATAAACTCCCTTATACCAGGCGTTCCCACCTTAGGTAACCAATACGCAGAAGTAGCAAATATTTTTAAAAGCACCGAAAAAACTTACAAAAAAGCATTTTACATATTTGTTGTCATATCAATATATTTACAGTGAATAATAATTTTGTAATCCTTATTTTGGCAAAATATAGTTTTATTCTCTATTTAAGGTTAAAAAAAATTCACAATCAACTCTTTCGTAGGTGGCGGTAATTTAATTGTTCTAGGAAAAAACCCTTTCTGCAAGTTGTTCTATAAAATATTAAGGTGAATTGTTTGTTTGTGCACGTGAATATATAGTTATGTCCGTACAAAAACATTCCAAGAAAGACAAGCAAATTCAACATTGGATTTAATCACCATTGTGTAATATAATGCTGTATTTGTATGCCTTTCTCCAAAGAAATGCTAACAAAACTATTCATTCATTCAAACGAACAATTCATCTCAATATTTTACAGCATAACGTGCAGAAACGCTTTAATCCTAACATTATTATAATACCGCCAACCATGAACGAGGAGATTACGAATTATTTTAAATAAATAAAATCTTTTACAATTTGTATATATATATGTATATTTCCCTGTATTTGTCAGTATTTATATTCAGTCCTGATGATGGTACGGAGGTACCGAAACCGGTAAACGGAAGAAATATCAATAAAGTGACGTAAAACAAAGTGTTTTCTTTTTATTTATTTAAAATGTCAAGTCACAATGTGTTTGCTTCTTTTGACGAATTATTTTAAGTTTACCCTTAAAGGTACTTGTTCCGTAAAAAAATAAAATCAATAGTGACAGATTTTTTCAAACCAAAAGAATATCATTTTACGCATAGCTAGCCTGTTTTTAAATTATCTGCAATAATTAATAAAAAAAAAAGTTAAAATAAGAATAACACAAGAATTGTAATATAAAAGGTTTTTGAACTGTAACATTTTGCACATACCAAATACCATTCCTGACTCCATAGTTCATCGTTGAACATCCTTTCTTCTTGTTTGGGAACTTTCATATCTCCCCTCTTCACCCGTTCGAGAGGCTTAACTTCATCCAGAACAGTTGAAAGATTTCCCGAACTATGAAAACCTTTGAACTTTCCGTGAAGTATGGATTTGAATTTGGAATTCGAACTGAGCTTCGAAAGGGCTTCGTTTAAATAGGGGTGAGTGAAATCCCTCTTTTGGCGTTTTTTTGCAATCAGCTGCTCGGCCCATTGAACCTGGAAAAAATAGCAAATTCCACAATATATTGAGCCATCTTTATTTTTTTACCTACAAACAGGATATCCCGGGGCAAAGCGTGCAAAGCCCGGGACATAACTTGCGAGGTGATTATGTACTAAAATATTTTTCCACAGAAGAAATTTTTTTCATACAAACAATTCAACTTTCCTAAAAATAACCGTCAAATGTTGAACTATCGAAAAGGGTAATTAATCTTTTTTACTTGAACTATTATGTGTACTTGTCACAGCAAAAGATGGGATGTGACGTCGTCGTTATATTTTTCGTTTTCAAACAACTCTGCCATAGGTCACCCCAAGTGGTTCGCTACGTTTGTTGATTTAGCAGGGGTGCCCGGGTTCATGGGGTGAGGTTTGTCTAGGTCTTGGAGGCCGATGACCAGGACACACTGAACCCTAGATTCCTACCCACCCCTTAAACCCATTTCCTTCCCAGAACTCTCCTTCCTTTCCTTAAAAAAACCCTCCACACAGCATCCCCAAAGATGACATAGGCCCTGAGGGAAATTATTTTCCCCAGGGCCTCCTGTGTGGAGCTCATGTAAAAAAAAAAAAAAATAAGACGCGTGAGAAGAAATAGGACAAACGTTGATGATGTCCGTACGAGCTGTTGCTGGGACTAGTTTAGAATCACCTCCCAAAGTCAATGCACTTTACTTTCGGACTCCTTGTTTACATTTAAAAAAAATCTTAAATGTCACCGGTGACCAAAATTTCTATTACATTTTTTACTAAATAATGTCAGGAATCGCTGGTTAAAATAAGTAAAGTACGTCCCTCAACCAACACCCCCTATAAACATACATTTTTAATCTTGTAACGAAGTAATGAAATGTCTTTGTGAGCTGAATACTCATGCGTTGATTTACAAATTGCACACAACTTTCATAACGCCAGAGCTCATAATTTGAGGGTTTTGATACTTTCAAAGCAAACGGTCCGCTTTAAAGCTAAGAGATATCCGTAGTTATACCTACATTCAATCTATAAATACATGTTTAAAATTTCGGCCCAGTATGGCCCCTTAGAGCTAATCAAGGTTTTCGATGGATTCCGTTTATTTGTTCAAGTATTACAATAGGTTACCGAAAAATCTTCAATTTTGTTCGATAAAACACTTCGCGAACACATAATAAATGCAACTAAACATAAAAACGTCAATATAAAATCAAAACATAGAAAAATTAAGCCCTGGATCACCCATGGAATAGTTACCTCAATTAGGAATAAAGAAAAAGTGTTTTATCAAACCCGAAAACAACCTAATGACTTAACTTTATTACAATCATATAAAAAATACAGAAACAATCTTACAAATTTGATTAAAAAAACAAAAGAAAATTACTTCAAGGTAAAAATCGAAGATAGTGGTAAAGATAACAAAAAAGTCTGGGCTACAATAAATAACATTATTGGAAATGGTAATAAAAATAAACAAATAAATAAAATAAGTTATGACAACGAAACAATAGACTCAATAAAAGAACCAACTAAAATTGCAAACATTTTCAATAACTACTTCGCTAAAGTCGGAGAAAATCTAGCCAAAAAAATCGACTCCCCCCAATCTAAAAATACTTCCAATACATCCACAAAAACTTGCCAAAATATTTTCGAAAAGTTTGAAAAATGCACCCAAATTGAAATAGAAAAAATTATAACTAACCTTCGAGTGTCCGCGAGCCCTGGTTTTGATAATATCACAGTAAATGTATTAAAACAAATGAGACAATTAATATCAAAACCAATTGCACATATCATTAATAACAGCATACAACAAGGAATTTACCCAAAAATATATAAAAATACAATAATAACCCCGGTTTTCAAATCAGGAAATACATCGGACATCTCAAACTACCGTCCCATATCTATTGTATCTAACGTAGCAAAAATATTTGAAAAAGTCGTAAAGTCACAATTAACTAAACATATCACTTCAAATAAAATTATTAATGATAACCAATTTGGCTTCAGAGAAAATTTAGGTACGCAAGATGCAATTGCAAAAATAACCTCTATAATATATAATGCTCTTGACTCGGGAAATAAATGTTTAAGTATTTTCATCGATCTAAGAAAAGCATTTGACAGTATAAGTCACATGAAGCTAATCAAAAAATTAGAAAACATTGGAATCCAAGGAACAGTTAAAGAATGGTTTAAAAGTTATCTGCATAAAAGACACCAACACGTAAAAATTAACAATATATTGAGTGAACCCACCTATTCCGAATTTGGAATTCCTCAAGGGACAGTTCTAGGTCCAATATTGTTTATCATTTACGTGAATGAAATGTTTTCAGTACCAAAAATTGGAAAAATCATATCTTTCGCCGACGACACAGTTTTAATCATAGAAAAAAAAACTTGGGAAGAAGCCTATCGAACTGCGAATATAGAAATAAACAACCTAAAACAATGGTTAGATGATAACTACCTTTCCTTAAACTCTGACAAAACCTATTTCATGACTTTTACATTATCAGACAAAATCCATCCAACAATAAATTCCAATATTACTATTCATAACTCTTGTAATAATTATACGGACAACTGCAATTCACCTAAATGCACAAAAATCTCAAAAAAAAATAATATTAAATATTTAGGCATAATTATAGATCAACATGTTAAATGGACAGAACATATTGCACAAACCGTAAACAGAATACGAAAACTTTATTACGTATTCCTCAAACTAAGAAATATTCTGCATAAATCTATGCTACTAAAGGCATGTATATAATACTATGCATTAGCACAATCAGTTCTACAATATGGAATAATAGGCTGGGGAGGAGCGTTTAAAACCAACTTAACCCCACTTGAAATAGTACATAGAAGACTCATCAAAATTATTCTAAAGAAACAATTAGACTATTCAACCCAAAAATTATTCGATGAATTCAAAGTATTACCACTAAATAAAATTTATCAAAAAAATGCATTACTTCAAATCCACAAAGATAAACTAACAACAAAGTCATTTAGCACCAGGCCGAGAACCTTAGGACAAATAATAATCCCCAAACTTAATACAACAACAGCCCAACATCATTACACATACTCAGCCATAAAATGCTTTAACGAACTTCCTAAAGAAATTCAATCTGAAAGGAATTATGAAATTTTTAAACAAAAACTTAAAAAACATTTTACTATTAACTAGATTTAGGTACCTATGTGTTACGATGTGCCAATTACATTTCCGCTATGAACAACAAAATGCCAACTTATATTTCTCTATGTTTGAAAATTTTCCATTATGTTTTATTATCTACAAAAAAAAATGCCTACTTATATTTTCATTATGTATAAAAATTTTCCATTATTTACAACAACAAAAAATGTCAACTTATTATTCATATGTTATAAAAAAAAGTAGTTCTACATACATCCAAATTGTAACAACTGTTAAGTACGTATAGTACTGTCAATCTGATAATGCTCCCTCTCTAAACACGAGAATTTCTAAATTAGGGAGGTATTGTTACCACTAATATTATATATTATATACATTGGTTAATTATATATTATATGTATTGGTTAATAAAAAAAAATAAAAAAAAAGGTTTTCACATAAAATTGTCAAAAATATGATTTCAAATAGGTATATTTATCTATAATTAAAGCTGTAGGTAACACCCAACATATGAGGGTTCAAGGCCGTTCTATTTTTTTAAATTAGGAAAAAATTATATTTACAAAAAAATTCTATGAAATTTTAGGTAGGTACATATCCCCACTATTTTTCGACATAGTTTCCGTTACGATGGATGCCCTTAGTGAGCCGTGGCACTAGGTCCTTGATTCCATTATCGTAAACTCCGCCGCCAAAAATACTATGATCTGTTCTTCCGCGACATGGTCGGTCTCCAAAGGTTTTCCGGCCAATCGTAGCGATGAGATAAAGAAAAATATGCAAATCATGTCATCGATTGCCTTTTTGATTCCGGGGTTAGGTGGTGTTTCAACCCAAAGAAGCCTCGCCTTGGTTGGAAAAAGGGTTCAAAGACACCCTAGCACTGTCCACACGCAGTATTTTCAGCATTTTGGGAACCCAACAAGCACGCAATTTGCAGACGCCATTTTTCATTCACAGATCAAAACTGCAAGCTTACAAACTTCAACAGGGTGGACTCCCTCTTAGTTGAGAAAGCGAATAATTGAGCGCTCCTCGCAGGCGGCGGGAATTGACAATATTTGAGCGTCCATCTCAAACGGACACAAAGATGGCACTGAAGCAGCTACCAAGCCGGACCACTGCTCGTGTTTTAGAAAAAAGTCCGAGCTACACGCTAGTACCACAATATTTGGAGAAATAATCTTAACCTCGCTAAAAATGGACAACCCCTCGTAATTCGAAAGCTTCTTTCTCAAATATTTCTCAATATCCCGTTAACACGCAAACAGGTTTTTTTATGTAATATAAATTTATCAAAACACAGTGTTTAAGTAAAAAATCGTTTGCGGTATCGTTCCAAAATTCGAAAAAAATGCGTACCACTAAATTACATTGTAAATAGCAGTGGCGTGTCAGACACTACACGGGTTATAAATAACTCACAAATTCAATCCGAAGCCCAAAAAACAAACAAGTAATCGATTCACGATACCAAAATAACTCGCAGTAAATACACTTGTACTGTTTGAGTCAATCCAAAAATAGTCGAAGTGATACAGTGGTTAATACGATTTCCGGTGGGAATTGTTGACATTAAAAGGGTTCACTAAATATGCCGTAATTTACTGAAAGCTCATCGAGTATGTCACACCCCACAGGGTGGGGTTTGTATAGGCCTTGGCGACACATGCGTTTGCCCACCAACTGCATGGCGGGCTGGATCGGGAGAGACTGAATAAAACCTTTTTATCTCTCCAACCGGACTCTCTTGACCCATTGCCATAGCCTTGTACAACCTTGGGAGGGATAGGTTCTTACGTTTGTTCCATCATTCCCTTTTCCTTCTCAGAACTTCCTCTTCTTCCTTTCCATAAAAGGATCCTCCACACAGCATCCTGAAAGATGACTTAGGCCCTGAGGGAAATTATTTTCCTCAGGGTCTCCTTTTGGAGCTAATAAAAAATAACACACCTGTAATAAACAACTGTTATTATGTTTCAATGTTAAAACTTTGTTTATTTTTAGATTGAATCTGTGCGTCTAACACGATTCTTACATTGACTATCTCGTGTTGTTCATTTTATGTACCATTTTCATACTTCTATAAGTTTTTGAATAACGGTTTCTGATACTTAAATCGATAATAAACTTTAAACTTGAATCGACCTTTGCATATTATCCTAATCTAAACTTTGTAAAATCCTATTTTTAACCAGACCTTTTTATGCGTGCAATATGTTTCTAAAATCATTTTTAGAAGATGGTTGATAATTAAAAATACTTATTTATAGTGTCAAGTTAATATTATTAAAACAGAGCATTTAAGAAAATAAAAGACTACCCAAGCAGGCAAGTATTAACAGGTATCAATAAATAAATTTTGGGTTCAATTAAAAGTTCTTCAATAATCGCAAATTAACTTTGTGGCCTCATTCTCAATTAAATGGAGACAAATCACTTATTTAATCAAAATTATTAACAGGTTTCGAAACCAATGGATTTTGCGTAATTTTAAATTCTTTTTATCCGTACGAAGAAACCATTGGTTTCGAAACATGTTGTTAATTTTGTTCAAATAAACAAAGTGATTGGTTTTCGTTCAATCCAGAAGCTTTAAAACATGTTTAACGCTCTGAATTGGTACAATAAAATTAGAATATGTAAACCAGTTATATTGGGGGGAAATAAATAAGCATAATGAAGTATCAGGGTAACAGAGTAAAAGAAGGGTAAACAGTAAAAATATATTATAAACGAACACTAAAATGTCAACGGGCTGTCACAACAGCGCCCTTGAGGTGATTTTTCACAAAAACGGCGCTATATAAATCATCCAAATATTATTATTATTATTATTATTATTAGGGAATTTACAAATACATGCTCATAAACATATTTTGAGCGTTGACGTCATTTATTCTTTATATCTGTTTTTTGCAATTATATTAAATCATAGATCAGTTTATACAATAGATTTCATGGTTTTAACAAATATTGTAGCAAACTTTATAAGCAACAAAGGCTACACCATTTTTTATAACTTGTGAAAATGTTAATAAAACTTGACTCGTTTAAAATAGAGCAAATATCTCGTCCTAAATAGCTCAAAAAAACACTGTTCATTATTATTTTTAATTGATAAACTAATGTTTAAGACAAGATTTTTATGCATAGCACTAAGGGTAACAATAAAGCAATAATAGAGAACTCCAGTCCAATTTTTTTATTTTTTTTAATGAATACTGACCTCCTAACTTAAATAACTGCATTTTTATTTTTATTTTTAGAGTTAGTTTTAATAGATAAAATAATTGTCAAAGTTTTAATTTTTCGAGACCCCCCGAAAACCATCGAATTGTGTGACGTCATTACTCCTGAAAAATTAGTATAGGATAGGGCAATCAGCTGATCTACTGCGGCCATTTTGAATCCCGTTGTTCGAAGTATTCTCCCTAGAAATAGCATTACTAATCAAAGTTTCAATACAATGACTGGTGACGCGTAACGTCACATTTCACCATTTCAGTAATGCCAACTTAACGCTGTGTTTTCAGGAGAGGTTTAAAAATGCACTTTTTAATAATTTTTTAAAAACTCTGCGTTTAATATTATGAAATAAAAGTTATATATTCGGAATCAGCGTTCATTGGTCTATATGAACATATTTTTTTAAAGCCATAATATTTTTCACTGGAGTTCCTTATTATCAGCCTGAAACACTCATCTACATTGAAAAATTCTTCTGAGAAAATATACATGCCGGCGCGCCGACGGGACTCGAACCCGTGTCTTTCTGATTTCCGGTCAAATTCTCTAATCACTGAGCTACGTCGGCCTATCTCCTGCCCGCCAAATAATTCAACACATACTAGTGTTTCATTCAGCAATCTTTGCTTATTACATTTTTTTACTTGGAAACAACCAACTTTATTTTTATATGAGAGATGCATTGTTAGTGCTAAATCTCCACTAGGTGGCGTCGAGACAAATTATGTCTACATTTTTTGGTGAAATACTTTAACTTGTCAAATATTAATTATTATTTTTAATTGAAGAGATTTTAGATTCATTATAGATGACATTCAAAATACTTAGGAAAAATTCCTAATTTCATTCAGAAATCATTAACAAACAAAACCAGGCTGTGTAAACAATGTATATTTTTTTCCATGAACATTTTTTTAATTTAAAATTTTTTCACATACACGCTCGTTTATCAATTAAATAAAATTTTCACGGGGTTTTTTAGTAAGGCTGAGAGCGTTTAAGAAACGGTAGAAATTCGGAATGCTACGGCTTAAAGGGTTATTTCAAATTTGAACTAAATGACCGAATTTGAATTACATTGGACGGTTGCACAGTTATATCAATTAATTTTAATTAATTAATAATTAGTACTAGTTAATGTTAATTTTAATTCATTAATATTAGGTAAAAAAAAATAACAAAAATTTCAAAACAAAGGTTAATTATATCTTAAAAACGTTAGCAGTATCCATTTATCGCTTTGACGTAAATCAATTATTTCATTAACACGAAAAAGATAAGAGCTAAGGCTGATTGAAATATATAGTAACAATCGCTCAGGACCTATGGATCTAATCAGTTTCGAAATCACGCCTCCATAATGAAGGGAGGTGAAGTAACACGTCACCCGAATAATTAATGACGCGCGGCGGTCATTCGTCTAAATGCGATAGCCACTAAGTGACTCCCTAGTGTAATGAAAATATACTAATTTACGCACGAGTTACTAATCTACACATGTACGTACATGTGATGTGACGTGTATCTCATAGGCCTACGTTATAATAATTACAATAAATATAGGTGACAAAGTTTTTGACTTGTCTGTATTTAGGATTTATATGTAACAAATGAACCAGATCAGACGAAATTCTTAGTCTACCTTAATGAAACACAAATTCAAAGCAAAACTCCTTCATTTATCGTGCAACACAGATTTTCAAGACACACTATTCACCTTTTGATGATCGAATCCTACCACGATTCAATAAACTTCATTTCTGGGTTATGCATTTTAAATTTTCTGGGTTAAGCATTTTATTATTAGAATACGTTCTGTACTATAACACACCGAACCCCCCCCCATTCATACACGTTCCTATTCCCACTTAAACAGTTTATTATGTAATCTTACTTAATTAACATTTTTGTATCGCTAAACTTACTTTTGTGGAAGCCTGCAATTAGTAAAATTAGTGTAACCTAGATATTTCACGCTTTAATTCAATAATGGTACACCAAAAAAATAAAATAAAAGTTACTTACGTTGGGATTTTCAAATAAACTTCTTGTTATTGCTGAGTGATCTCTTCTTTCAATCGTGTGATCATCTCTTATAAATAAGTAGGTGTTTGGGAAATCTGCAACCTGTAAACAAAACTACAAATGAGTAATGATTTAAGAAAATATTAACTTTTTAAAAGTTTTTTTAGAAAAAATATTATGTAAAAGTGTTGGGTTCTTAAAATCAATCATGCGTTTTATTGTAAAGAGCGTATTGGCGTTCAAGTCTAGAAGCTCGCCATCTTTTGCGCTCTTCTGTGAATCACACGAGGGGAAAATTTCTTGCATTTGTGGGGGTGTCCGACGTCGACGCCGCCCGACGCCGGAAAAATGGTGCCGCCTACGGTGCGGCTTCCCGACGCTTAATACCAGGAGCACAGAAAGCTGCGCGGGTGTTTTATCTATTCTTCATAGAATCCCGCTCACTTTGTGCATTTTAAATGTTTTTCCATAACCCCTCAGCCATTATTTGCTTCATGAAGTTCAACCACCGCTTGATATCAATGCATTAAAAAGGGGAGATAGAACATAGGGGAGATCGATTATTTGACTAATTCGATCGTGTATAAAAAATTGTTAGGGTTTGTTCAAAAGGGGTGGTAACCATTGCAGTTACCCTAGACATGTTATAAAGATCTAGGGCAAGCTTTCCACTCCTACAACAGATTCTTGTGGGCAGTGTGCGACCAAGACGCCGCCCGACGCTTAAGGGCGCCGCCTACGGTATTTTCTCTCAAACTTTTGCTCCCAGGATTTCAGAAAGCGAAAGACGTATAATGACGCTTTTCTTCGTATCGTGCCATCCGGAAACGCGGTCAGTATGCTCGCTGCGGCGAACGGACACGGCTAGTGGGAAAATTTCCTTGAACGGCCGACGTCTGACACAAGGAGAGCATGAGAATGAGTAGGGAATAGCTTTTCTTCGGAATGGGCGGCGTCTTTCGCGAAATGTCGGAGGCGGTGAAGAAAATGTACCTGGCGACGCCCTTGATCGTTATAAAGACTCGGCGTCGCCGTGACTTTAAGGCGTCGTCGCCGCCCACGCTGCATTGTTTCCGACGCCCGCTACCAGGAGCACAGAGGGCCGAGGAGGTGTCGGTTCGGGGAAAGCGGGTGGAAAGAATACCACGCTCACGTGTCAGCCTAGTGTGAGTATGTTTGTGTGCAAACCTATTTTCGTCCCTCCGAGCTTTGCTAGTACGAGCATTACATACACGACAAGGTGTTCAGCAAGAACGTCACATATTAACTTAAGCGTTCCTTTCCATGACACAAGAAATTATTTTCATTTCGTGGCAACATTTTACTATGTTTATTATTTATTATTTTATTTGTGAGAATTTTGGGCTGGAACTGAATATAAATAAAACAAAATATATGCTCATAAGCAAAATAACGCATTGGATGAAAATCTTTATATTGCTGGATCAAAACTAGAGAAGGTACGGAGTATTGTATACTTGGGCTGCAATGTAAATGATAGATGGAATCCTTCGGTTGAAATCAGCAAGCTAGTTGAGCAAGCTCGTGCAATCTGTATCCGCATGAAAAAGATGTTCTGCAGTCATGATCTCAACCTTGGATTACGAATGCAAATGGTCAGATGCTACGTGTTTTTGATATTATTTTATGGAATGGAAGCATGGACGCTTAGTGAAGAACTAATTAGGCGACTTGAGGCATTCGAGATGTGGATCTACAGAAGAATACTTAAAATGTGCTCGATGGACAGGGTTACGAATGAAGATATAATGGTTCGGATGAATAAAGAAAAAGAAGTTATTAAATCTTGGACATGTGATGAGACATCCAGAGAAGTGTGAGATCTTGCATCTCATAATGCAGGGAAAGATTGCCGGAAGACGGGGCCCTGGAAGAAGAAGAACATCATGGCTGACAAACCTGAGACAGTGGTTTGGCCAGTCTACCGTAGAGCTGTTCCGGGCCGTAGTAAACAAAGTACGCAGAGCCAACATGATAGCCAACGTCTGTTGAACGGACAGGGCGCAAGAAGAAGAAGGCAACACTTTTGGTAAGGTTACTTAATACGCGATTTTACATAATATTAACGCAAGTAAAATATTTTTAGTCTTCTGTAAATATTGTTAATGGGTTGGCGCTTCTGCTTTTGAAATAATAAAATAGAACCAGAGCTTTGAACCTAAGTAGGTAGATTCGTTTCATAATATAAAACATGTTAAATGGTCATTGGTAGCTGGTCAAAAAATTTACTTTTATCGGTCACAATCGGCTAGAACTCACCTAGGTTTCTATTCATTCACAGTCATTCCAGTGATAGATTTCGCAGTAATGTACCACACCATCACAATCAAAATATTCAAATAGAAAACTTTACCAATCAAATAATTTAATTAATATTTCTTTTTACACAGAAAAATCTTGAGAATTTGATTGCGATTTGTCGGGTGTTGAACCCAAAACCACGCTCACCCTGTGCTAGTAATACACCTCACGCAATACAATAATATGTGCGTGGCATATGGCGTACTGTATTCTCAATGCCAATGACCCCCTTCAGTAACCTACCGCTATAATCGTATATCTAACACCAGTAACGTATTCGTGGCTAAAAATAACCCACCCCGGGAGAGGTAGGTTAATGCCGCGGCAGCTGTTAACAATATTTACGGAACCGTTCGTGCTTCGTTATTGTAGACAATCAGATGTTGATGTTGACAGGAAACAAGTGGCATCAGGTGATTTTGTTTAAATATTTGAAGATGAACAGATGTATTTGAAGATGTCCATTATGATGATATCAATTTTATGTAAGTATGTTCATGAAAAACATAAAAGAGTTTTTTTTTACTAGAATTTTGCAGGTACCTATATAATATAAGAAAATTTCAATTTGGAGGTGGGTATGGGTACCGCCACCTAGGGAACCATTCATTGGATTACCAACACCTCTGCCAAAGGTCACCCCAAGTGATTTGCTACGTTTGGTGACTAAGCACCGGTACCCGGGTTCATGGGGTGGGGTTTGCCCGGATCTTGGCGCCGCATGCATCTGCCCACCAGCTGCATGGCAGGCCAGGTCGGGTGAGAATGGTTGAGGGAGTCCCTTTGACTTCTCCAGCCGTCAGCACATCGCTTTATACCGCAGGGATGGATTCATACGTCCGTCACTCTTGTACACACTGACCCCCAGATTCCTACCCACCCCTAATACACTTTCCCTTCCCGTTTTATATTACTCTCCTTACTTTCCTAAAAAGACCCTCCACACAGCATCCTCAAACATGACATAAGACCTGAGGGAATTATTTTCCTCAAGGCCTCTTCTGTGGAGCTATTGTAAAACAAGAAGAAACATGACAATTTAGGTTTTTACAGAATAAAATAGGTACACTAAAAAAATAAAAGCAAAGTGAAAATTCTCTTTTGAATAGGTGCCTTAAACGAGTCCCAGCTGCTCCCATCTGCCTGAAGCCGGTAAGCAGGGGAAAGAGATGAGGAAGAGGAAGATGGGGAAGTGCCTGGCTATTTAGATATGGTCACCAAACACGGCTAAAGCCATTTCAAGAAACGTTTCAATTCTGAATGGTACCAGGGAGATACTGTGTGTGAGTTTCTTCCACTCTGAAACGTGCCGTAAATATGCATTGTATTTAAAAAATTACTTGGTCAAATGACACAATTCAATCAAACTATATTTAATTACATACGCCAGGATATGAATCCGCGACTTCGGATTGATAGTCGAGAACCTTATCTCTTGACCATGGTGGCTATATGCAATATAAAGAAAAGTGTCCCGGGTTCATTTTTCAAACAAATCTAAAGCTTTATTCCGAGAATGACAAATTTTTTCACACATAACCTGGCGTAACACGAAGAAAATTACTGTCAAAATCTGGTTAGACAAACTGTACTGGATGACCAAAACGCGGGTAAAATTCATTATAGTTAGGTGCTTTGTCCAGGTTTGAAAAAAAAAATTTTTATGTATGAAATTTTTTCGTGTTATAACTTTGAAAATGTCACACTCGTGAGCACAAACAAATAGCCAAAAATGTTTAATAACATCTTACTTCTATTGGTTCATGGTTATTTTGTAAACACCGTGCACAGGTGAGCGTTGAACATACATTATTCACGTGAGATCGGAACACACACGTGTACCCACATCATTCCCTCTGTTACATTATTGAGCCATGTGTGTAAAGTATCAGGAGAGAATAGAACGAAGGGCTAAATGTAACACATGCACAACGCCATACGAACTAGAACATGAAGGGGTATTGCAACCCTCCCAAAATAGACTCCCCATACACGCAAGCTTGAAGCGGAAGCGAGACGCGAATAGACTAATGCCATTCTCGCTCATGTAAGTTCTAACCGAACCGCGCAAACACCGATTCTAATTTCTGTGCTCCTGGTACTTTTGAATAGGTCACGTGTCTTGTTAAATTCGGTGGAACTGGAATATTCCGAATCTAGTGGAACTCTGCTATTGGAGAGATCAAGTGGTGAGGGGTTAGATGAAAGGTTACACGTTCTGCATGCGATTTTGGTCTTTATGCAAACGCTCTGAAGGTATAATATAGCGTAATTTAAGTCAGTGTAAACTCGCATTTCCATATTAACCTTTGGACTAGGTTACTTTTTAAATTCATAATGCATTTAATCAACAATATTAGCGACTCTTAAACGAAAATTAGGAATAGAAAAATCAGAAAAAAATTGACGGTCGCATCTAGGAATTGAACCCAAACCATTCCGGGGCTCTGCTCTAACCACTGAGCTTATTAGACCCTATCCCTTCGGTCATATTTAACTGTATCATACTTCGACTAAGAGGTACTAACATTATCTGCTTTTTCTTAAAGCGTACTTTTACTAGCTGCTATCTTTATGTACTACTGCAAGATTACAAGAATTAAATGATTTCAAGAACTAAATGCAATCTGGAGAGCGTCTAAGATAAATACATTAATTTTTTATTTTAATGTGCGACATCTGTTGACTTTTTCTGCAAGTCCAGTATCTTTCTGATTTTTCTTATTAAAATTCGCTAATATTGTCTTCAATGACTAAATATTACAATTTGAGGTTTTACTCATTAATTTATTCCACTGTATTTATTATTTTTACCTTGCCACTGATCTCGCAGGCAGTAATCATAGCAACATGTATTTTTAAATGTAAATAAATACGTTAGTCGTTGGTCTCTATTTTTTTAGCAAAATTTGTTAGTAATATTCCAGCAGTAGTGTGAATCAATATCCACTCCATCATAAATATATACAGTTTTATGCCACTAGTAAGAGTTGTTAATCTTAGCTGTTAAGCTCAGCTTAGTCATTAGTTGTTAATATTAAGTAAGTCATTAGATGTTAATCTTAGTTACACCTGTAATAAACCTTAACCGTAAGAAGTTATAAGATGCAAGTCTAATTGATGGTCAGTACAAATTAAGTTATAAAATGACCTTGATTTTCTCACGAAACCGGCGCTATAGAGATGATCCAAACTTTATTATTATTGTTAAATTCGTATAATACAACTTGATATTCTTAATAACACCCTTATCATTTATTGATGTACTAAAAGCCTAGCCATATTTTTTCTGTGAGCTTATCTTATTGGACATTAAAAATATCTGATAAATTTTATTGTGGAAATGGCATTTGTGGAATCTATGGCCGCGCGGGCGAAATATATGAAAAGCCCAAAGCTTTTGCGCCGAGACACCCGCGATGCTTTCTGCGATCCGGGTAACTTAAGGAACTCCTTGGCAGCTTGAGCTTTCTATTGATCATACTGAGAAGCTTTCAACTCTCGAAAGCTTTTGTGGAATTCTACAAATCATGATAAACAGGCGCGCAATTCGAATTTGAACTGAATTTTCAACTTTAACCGATTGAAAAAAGTAACGGTTTGTAATTTTTTTTCTGGCCAGTAAAATAAACGCTTTTGGTAAATGTTTTTGGTGCCAAAAGTTATATACCTACATAAAGGATCAAATTTAATAATGACCGTCTGATTTTTTATTCAATGTATTACGCACGTTTCTCCGCGATTTCTTATTTTGCTAAATAGACATTTTTGAGAGAGATTTTTTTGTAATTTTTTATGCGTTGAGAAATACGTATATTATAAAATCTTAAAAAAATTTGACATTTGTGAGTCGTGGGTGGATACTCCATTTCGAGAGTTATTTTTACAGCTTTTGTGTAAAATAGTAAACAAATGTATGACGTCGGTAGATCGTGGGTAAAAATTCTTTATGAAGCCAAAATAGTACTCCAGATAATGTAGATTATTATGTTACAAGTACGTATCAATTTCAAGCAATCCCTTTGTTCGTATTTTGTCCTGGCATCGCAGACGACGTCACAGAGGTAAATGAATATACGAAAACAATCTCATACCAACCCGAAAGCTCACATCATGTTATACAACACCTACTCCGCGTACCTTATATTCAATATGTATACCTTCCACATTTGTACGCTGGACTTGTGTAGGTGAGGACGAATCGGTGTTGAACAAAGCCGGCGTCGAGTCGCTTATCGTTTGGTTCGCTTCGAAGTCGTCGTTTACCCGCGGCATAGCATGCGCTCCTGGTTGAAGGAGTCTAATTTTCAGCACTTTTCAGTTGCTGAAAAGCTGAAAAGGCGGAGTTGTGAGGGAGGAGCTACACGCTTCAGGCGATAACATCTCTACGAACGTGTTTCTTGAATTTAATACAAAAAATTATTAATTTCTAGTATTGATTTTGATATCACAAAATTTCGTCATTGTAAGATTACAAACCTTAATCTGAAATTATGTCATATGACTAAAGTTCAAATAAATGGCTAAAGTTCACTATCGTAAATATGGCTAAAGAAATACAAATTTTTTTCCACGCTGTAGTAACATATGATTTCGATAGAAAAATTCTGGGATCTCTAACAGTGCAACGAGTATGTGATAAGTATGTTATTTAATTACATTTGTGTCCTCTTTTGTTTGACGATAACTCTATCATATACAAACAGTTCACTAAACCAAATAGACCACTGTGACTAGTCATTTTCATGAAATTCAATAAGACATACTTAACCTGTTTATCTGAGAATTTATTGTACTGTTGAAACTGTGGAAGCTCAGAGAATTCATTTGGAAAAAACAACTTTAAAAAAATGATAAATGAAACAATGTTACTTTGTTTGAACTTGTATATTTGAGTAAATCCGACCGGTTTCGGAACTACCGTTTCTTCTTCAGGGTAAACGTATGCAAAATTAACATTGTTTCATTTATCTATAATGGATAACCACAAAGTTATAGCTACATTTAAAAATTAAAAAAAATTATTAGCAGGGGTTTCCGGGTTCACTGGGTGAAGTTTGGTCTAGTCTTGGCGGCGGCGGGTACTTCTGACAACTTCATAGCAGGCCGGATCGGGAGAGAATGGTTGAGTTCTTTTTGACTTTTCCAGCCGTTCTCTCGGTACATTGCCTTGCACAGCAGTGGGAGGGATGGATTCATTTGTCCGTCATCTCTGGACACGCTGACCCCCAGTTTCCTACCCAGCCCTCCCACACTTTTTCTTTCCAGAACTTCCTTCCTATCCCTCAAAATACAATGCGCACAGCATCCCCAAAGTTGATACAGGCCTTGAGAGAGAATGTTTTCCTTAGGGCCTCCTGTGTGAAGCTATTGTAATTTAAAAAAATATATATTCACCAGTGAGAAAAACGATCATTAAATCCTTTTTAAATAGGCCCAGGTTTATTTTTAACCTTGCACGTTGTAGAAGGGTTAAGGTAGACATCCATTCTCGTAAATTATTAGCACTACAGTGAGCAAGACAAATGAAGCCGGATTAAGTTTGATCCCAGGAATTAGGAGAGCAGACGTGATACGTCGAGTTCATGTAATTAAATTACTGGTGTCAATACAGACGACAGTTTCCACGTTAGCAGACTTTACAATTGGAAATAAACAGTTTGAATGGTTTTATTCTGTTTTTAGAAAATGAAAGAATGATTTTATTCGTATTGTATTTGGAAATAGAGCTTAAACAAATTGTTAAACCAATCACTCCCCTATGCGTGAGTGTACGTTGCAATACGCATCTAATTAAATAGCTGTCAGTATCAATTTTGATTAATCGATCAATCCAAATTCATATTTTATATAATAAATGAAGATAATATTTGCAGCTCTTAAAAGGAAAAATTGGAACAGAAAAATCACAAAAACACTGGGTCGCATTTAGAAATCAAACCCAGGACCTCAGCCTTGCTGGGGCTCTGCTCTAATCACTGAGCTAATTTGACCTCACCCACTTTCAGTCATATTTAACTGTATCGTATTTCGACTAAGAATCATCAACATTTTCTTAACGAAATTATGGTACCCTACTTGCCCGAGGAAAGTTTTTAAGGAAGAATTTTTTTTTTTTATAATTAAAATACCGAAATTTCTTTGGACAAATTGTGTGATTCCTTATCTTTTAAAATATTCTATATGTTTTATATAAATTAATGTACGTTTGCTTGTTTGTTTCTTTGGTCAGTTACTGTGCGATGGTTTATTCATATTGTGGTGAACAAAAAGATTGTTGCTTGGTCTACAATTCGAGGAAATGCAAAAAAAAACATTTAGACAAAAATCAATAAAATCACGTAGTTGATACTACAGAAAAGGACCAATTATAAATAATTATTTCATTAGCTAGCCACGTTATCGTCTATAATAATGGTTTTAAACCTGTGGTACGCGTACCTACCCCTTATCATAAAAATCGTGGGACGAATGTACGTTTAAACTCACTCACTCACTTGTTATCCACTCGAGCGATTTCGATCGAAAAATGAACCACTTTTATTTTTCTGCGATTGATTTCGGTCCAAAAATGGACCACATTTTCCTACCATTCGTAAAACACTTAATAATATAATAATAACATTATATTTATATAGCGCAGTTTGGTGACATTTCACTTCAAGTGAAACTTATTGTAATTATTTAAAACCTTTCCTTGGCCAGCCGTTTATTTTACCACGAAGCTATATCTGTTTAACCATAGATGTCTTGCTTTATCTGTTTAACCATAGATGTCGTAAATTACTTTGCTTTATCTATTATAACCATAGATGTCATAGACTATTTTAAAACAATGTTTATAATAAATTTTTTAATTATTTTTTTTCCCGCAGAAATTTTAAATAACTGTTTACGGATAAAATTAAGTCATATTTCCATAGATAAGCACCTTTCATTATCAAGAATTCCACAGGCAACATACAGAAACCGAAAATATTCTATGTTGACCCGAATAAGTATCCCTCACGGCAGTTTCTAATAAAAAACACCCAGGATTCGCGCGATTATTTTACGATTTTTTCATATTTTTTTTATAAATCCTACAAATGTGAATGTTATGGGTCGCCCATAAATGCTTCGAACAGACTATATTAGGTGGAGGAAACGACACACGCGGACATGGCGTGATCAACCACGCGATGTTAGAATTCACCAATGGCAGGTTGAGTTGCTACAAGATTACCTTATATGGTCATGTAGTGGCCCTACCCCGACCCTTCCGTCTCTAGCAGGGGACGGGCAAGGAGGAACGAGCTCGGCAGTCACGGCAAGGACACGGGCGAGAGTGGAGCTTGAGTACCCTACGGCGCCGCGCGCGCGCTCCCTTTACGAACATAACAAGTTCCGGCCGCTGCCCTACTGCAGCACATGAAGACCACACCCTCGCTGGTCGGTGGCACTGCCACTTCCGTGCCATCCCCCTGTCGGGCCGAGAACAGGCCGCCCCCGAGCCGCCACTCTTTGCTCGTAACACACGCCGAGAGCACTCTGTCAGGACAGCATCCACCATGCACCCTGGACGCCTACGAGCCGCCACTCTTTGCTCGTAACACACGCCGAGAGCACTCCGTCAGGACAGCATCCACCAGGCACCCTGGACGCCTACCAGCCGCCACTCTTTGCTCGTAACACACGCCGAGAGCACTCCGTCAGGACAGCATCCACCATGCACCCTGGACGCCTACCAGCCGCCACTCTTTGCTCGTAACACACGCCGAGAGCACTCCGTCAGGACAGCATCCACCATGCACCCTGGACGCCTACCAGCCGCCACTCCTTGCTCGTAACACTCTCAGAGAGCACTCCGCCAGGAAGCGGCCTGCGACCGCCCATCGTCTCGTGAGCTTCTAAATTACGTTTAATATATCCCGAGCCCTTAGAATCAGTAGACCTTTCTCGTGTTGCCACACTCTCCTTTAGGATATTTGATATGTACTGTTATTCCCATGCCAAATTACGAATAAACTAGATTATTAACAAGCCCTGTTTCATTGGAGTACACAGTCGGTAAGAGAGGCCTTTCCCCCCCCCCTGAGATGAGCAGTTCAGCCCAACGAGCGTTTGGCGCTGACACTAACCCCTAAGTGGTTAACACTGGCGCCCAAAGCGTCTTATCGATTGTTATCTCTCTTGAAACATGGCTTAAAAACTTACTACCATAAACATGTTTATTATGTGTGTTTTCAACCAACAGCTGTGCGTGTGTTTTTAAGTGAAATATAAACTCGGCGCGTGCTCTCCGACGGCTAGCGATATCGCGAGTGATAGGTATTTAAAATTAACTGTATGTCGTAATGTTGTTGTGCTCTCCGACGGCTAGTGATATCGCGAGTGATAGGTATTTAAAATTAACGGTACGTCGTAATGTTGTTATTTTGTTTTAAATAAAATGAAGTGCGGGTAATAAATTACGTGCTAATTAAACTCTTGTTTAAGTACTGGACAAAGTTGCGTTATTTTTTTTTTTCCTTGAAGAGCGGTGGTTGTTTCTCCAATAAAAAGGAAAATAACTACCGACGGGTCCAGCTGCGCCGGCCCGTACCCCTGTGATAGGTGAAAATAATGACAATTGATCTTGTAACTTGAATTTTCGTCCGGAATTTTTCGTTTTTTTTTTTTTTTCCTTTTCCGCGTTTTGTTCTAAAGAAAATTTTTAAACCATGGAGGTCACCGTACCAAATAGGAGGAGGAACTTCCCACAGTCCAAAGCGGGCGTCTATTTTTCTGCCAAACTAGCACCCCGGTTCGTAGAAAACAGGATAAGAGAAAAGGTCTCTAGCACGGTATACGTGCTGGAAGACTTAAATAAAAAAATTGTCGGTCGTTTTCACATTAAAGACATATTAAAAAAGGGATTCGACACCACTGTCGTTGCCGCCTTATAGGGTTGAATTTTTTTAGTGGTGTTTTTATTTATTTATAATATTTTTTGTTTGGTTTTCTTTTTTTCTCGTCTGTTCATTTTCCCTCCACCCCAGATTATGTGAGCAAATTATGCTGCGTCATTCCGTGAATGTAGTATTAGCAAATAATCCGGGATAATGGTCGAAATTATAGTTATCACTCTTTATATATAACCCAAGGACGTCATGAACCCTTGTTGTTGTACGAGGATATAACGCATATAGCTCAACTTTCGTTTATTAGGGAAGTTATACAATTTCCTTCAAACCGGATCGTCATTACAAGTGTTGACAGTCCGGGACGCCGGTGTGTTTTCACGTAAGGACATTTTTTTTTTATTTTATTTTTTTTTTTCTCTCTAGTTTTAATTTTATTTGCTATCTTTAACTCCATTGGTCACAATGACTATTATTGGTAGTGATGAGTTATCACTCCTCCCATCCTATGGAGTAACCGTTTGGTTACAAAATATATTTAAATATATTTATATGTTTGCATACGTATATGTAAACTCGTCGAGACACGACACGTTACACCGATTGAGGGCGTAGTTCAAAGGACCCTGAAGTTGGCATGAATTTCGTTAGAAAGGACTGCGTTAGGTATCCAATATCCTGCCCGGGACCAATAATGGAAACATAATTTCCATTTTTGTGGAACACTTGCATTCTAAAAAATATCCAATTTTAAATGCAATGAGAGAATATGCAAGCATATTCTCTCCTTTTCGTTGGCAAGAGACGGCGTAAGAAAATTCTTGTATAAGAAGTAGGGTATGTAGCAGTGGTTTGTAAATAACCTTGTAAATAGGTAAGATAAGGTCGTTATCGGTAATATAATTTTTTTATTTTTTTTTTCCCTTCTTCGTTTCTTTTTGGTTGTTTTATACATCCTTGTGAATGATGATATTTCAATGATTCCTTTAGTCAATCGCGTCGGCTAGAGCACAATTTATTATAGGAACCCTTGTGATAACAATAAAAGCAACCGAATAATTAAATTTCGGTTTTCAAACTCTTTCGTCGTTCGAATTATTCTCATATGTAAGATAAATCGATGTGGTGTTGGACAACTCACACGTTGTGGTATAGGAGAAATTTGGGACAGTAAAACGTTCACAATCGGGTAGTTATCCACTCCTTGACGGTGTAGAGGTCTCAATACTGGCGCATGATAGAGTAAACTCACGGCAGGAGGATAATGTAATGTTAATGAAGTCATTACGACATTCTTGTTTATGAAATAGAATTTATGGACAAAATAGTTTTATATGATTCCGGAAGTAGGGGAAATTCGTTACTCCAATAATTTTTTTTTTTTTCTTCTCGTTTTTTTCTTTCCCTTTCCAATAATCATGTTGGAAGTATTAAAATTTTCGTATTTTTTGTAGAAAATACGTGGCGTCATTGTTTTCTTTTTTTTTCTTTTCTCTTTTCTCTTTGTTTTACAAATCAAACCCTGAGAGTTATAAGTATTATGTTGACACTGACTCGAATTGAAAGTTTATTGACGGAAACGAAACACACACACACGCATAGAGTTGTTGGTTGGTAAACGGATGTAATTTGAAGTCGTTTTTTTTAAGTAAGATAAATTTAAGTAAATTAATTGATATGTAAATATTGTTACGACATAATTATACAGTGTTATTTGCAATTTGCTTGAAGCCACTGTATTCAAATGGGGAATTATACTTCTCGCAGTAAAGAAAATTTAAGAGTATGTACCCGGTAGAACAAGTTGGTTCTCGTAATATCAACATGAATATATGGGTAGATTCTGTGGGAGTCTACATGTTGTCATTAATAGAAACTTGGGAGTTTTTACATGTTTATGTCATTTTGGGACATATTTGGTTTTATCAGAGGTTAAGGTGATTGCACTTATGGTCATTACGGTTTCGTCTGGTTATTTTGGTGGGAACACCTGGGAGGTGTCCTGTGTATATTCGTCGAACGCAAGTTCAACGTAGGGATTGCAACAAGATCTCTCCGATTGTCTGTGTCGTTGCGGCAAGGGTGTTACTTCTAGTCACCAGGTACAGCGCTATACGGTTCACCAGGGGTGAATCGAGAAAACATGAGAGGATTCATATTAAACCTGATAATTAATATGGTCATGTAGTGGCCCTACCCCGACCCTTCCGTCTCTAGCAGGGGACGGGCAAGGAGGAACGAGCTCGGCAGTCACGGCAAGGACACGGGCGAGAGTGGAGCTTGAGTACCCTACGACGCCGCGCGCGCGCTCCCTTTACGAACATAACAAGTTCCGGCCGCTGCCCTACTGCAGCACATGAAGACCACACCCTCGCTGGTCGGCGGCACTGCCACTTCCTGAGCCACTAACTACCGTTCCGGCCGCTGCCCTACTGCAGCACATGGAGACCACACCCTCGCTGGTCTGCGGCACTGCCACTTCCGTGCCACCCCCCTGTCGGGCCGAGAACAGGCCGCCCCCGAGCCGCCACTCTTTGCTCGTAACACACGCCGAGAGCACTCTGTCAGGAAAGCATCCACCATGCACCCTGGACGCCTACGAGCCGCCACTCTTTGCTCGTAACACACGCCGAGAGCACTCCGTCAGGACAGCATCCACCAGGCACCCTGGACGCCTACCAGCCGCCACTCTTTGCTCGAAACACACGCCGAGAGCACTCCGTCAGGACAGCATCCACCATGCACCCTGGACGCCTACCAGCCGCCACTCTTTGCTCGTAACACACGCCGAGAGCACTCCGTCAGGACAGCATCCACCATGCACCCTGGACGCCTACCAGCCGCCACTCCTTGCTCGTAACACTCTCAGAGAGCACTCCGCCAGGAAGCGGCCTGCGACCGCCCATCGTCTCGTGAGCTTCTTAATTACGTTTAATATATCCCGAGCCCTTAGAATCAGTAGACCTTTCTCGTGTTGCCACACTCTCCTTTAGGATATTTGATCTGTACTGTTATTCCCATGCCAAATTACGAATAAACTAGATTATTAACAAGCCCTGTTTCATTGGAGTACACAGTCGGTAAGAGAGGCCATTCCCCCCCCCTGAGATGAGCAGTTCAGCCCAACGAGCGTTTTGGCGCTGACACTAACCCCTAAGTGGTTAACATGAAATAAACGGTAAAATACAGGTTAATTCATTGGCTATATAGCACTATAATAAGTTTTTATGTCTTCATGTTAAAATTCGAAAGTATAATTTTTTTAATATTGGCGAAAAATTTAAAAAATGACCTTCTGGGAAATCTCATGCAATCGAGGCAAATTTATTGATTTCGCGTGATCGCTCCAGTGGAAAACTACATTTGTTACTTTATATTTTAAATTTCTGTTAACGATTTCGACACATCCTTGTCATTAGCAAACTGAAAACTGACCTGAAAATTCTATGCAAGTACACAACGATTCGATTTAATTGGGTAGGGGTAGTGGGAGGGGTGATTTTGGGAGTGAGGTAGAAAGGTGGAAAGAGTCGACATTGCATGGAAACATTGTTAATAAGGGCGATTTGCAGGGTGCTATTAAAGTAACAAATGTACTTCTAAAATTAAAACTCTTCAAAGCAAAATATCTAGAAATTGTTAAATAGTTAATGCCGAAGAAAAACAAAAAAATTTGAAAACTCATACACCTATGTGAAATTGAGCCAAACCTTGTAAAACTTGCTCTGCAAAGCAAGCTAAAAGCTGTATGTCAATGTTGTATGATTGATTACAACGGGAATTCAGGCTTTTATTTTAACAGATACACGAGAAACTCCTTTTCCATAAAATGTTTTGTGGTTAAAAAATCCTTTGTGAGTTTGGAGTTGAGAATGGAGAGCAGGATTTTTTTTTCGTCGAAATAAAAAGATATGAAACAAGATGTGTTCTATTTTTGAAAATTCCCGAAGTCGTGTTATGCTCTGTATAAAATTGAATTAATTGTTTTGAGTGACTTGATTATTCAAATTCATATAAAAATGAGGGTATTAAAAGTTTTCAAATAAACATGTCTTTCATTACACGTGTACAAAATATAGACGGAGGGTACGGGGTAGAACAAAATTGTAGTAAGAGACAAGTGGTACGCAAGCTCAAAAAGTTTGAAAACCACAGGACTTTAATAAAATGAGTTGGAAACACCTCCGATACCGGTCATTTCCACGCCGACCAATTGGACCAACACCTCCGATACCGGTCATTTCCACGCCGACCAATTGGACCAGTTTCCGATTACACGGCACTCTGATAAAATATCCCTCGACATAATATCCCAATGACAAAATAACCTACGGACAAAACATCCTTCAACAAAATGTCTACTTAAACCTAACTTAACCTAACCTAACCTAACTGAACCTAGCCTAACTTAACCTAACCTAACTTGACCTTTTTTATATATTACTATTTTGGAACAATATAATTTATTCTCTTTACAGGTCGTCTGTATTATTTTTGTCCCAGTTTTTTGTCAGGTTAGTTTAGGTTAAGTTAGGTTAGGTTAGGTTAGTTTAGATAATTTGCTCGGGGATGTTTTGTCCGTAGGATGCTTTGTCGAAGGATGTTTGTTAAGTAGGATAGTTTGTCGGGGATACTTTGTGCGGAGGTATTTTGTCGCGGGATAAAAAGTCGCGGAACCTCTTCCTCCAGCCCTTTTAAAATCTTATATTTCCCTAATTACACGAAACGTAACTAGTGTAGTAATCAAGTACTTAAGTAATCGAATTCACAAACATAACAATGGGTTGTTTAAAACAATTCATAAAACATTTGAAGCTATTTTTCACGTTCTGAGAATTTTCTATTTAAGTTCTGTGATTATTTCAGTTTTATGAAGTAACTGGCCTATAATGATATAATAACAGAACTTGAATAGGACTTACACATAACGTGAAAATTAAATATTTGAAGAATTGTTAATTTTTTTTAAACCAACCCGACCTGATACATTTACAATTGCAGGTTGGTTTTTTAGATTTGATTTAGCCTGGAGAGTGTAATTGTTATTCATGATCTATTTCGGCTTTTAAATTTTAATGATTCGTAGTCAGTAACCGCACAATAGACCCAACTGCCCCCAATCGCCTGAAGCTAGTAAGGCCTAAACTACACGAGCGGTTCTCCCGCCGCGGGAAACTCGTAGTTTAGGCCTAAGACTAGGACCTCCCCAATTGTGGTATGGTGTGAGGCTGACGGTAGTTGGTAAAGGGAAGTAGATGTAGTAGGAAGTAGAAGGGGGTAGAGGGAGGTGAAAGAGTTCCTGGCTCTTCAGATCTGATTACCAAACACGGCTAAAGCCATTTCATAATTCTAAATATTGGTCTTACACCAAGGCTATACTGAGAGTATCCTTCACTCTTGTAACTTGCGCAAATATACCACAAATATACGCACGTCAGGATTTGAACCGGCGATCTTCGGATTCCTAGTCGAGAGTTTTACCCCTTAAGGAGATGGTTTGAAAGGGAGATATGTACTTAGGTACGTTAGTGGGTGGGCGCTAATATTAAAGTGCCAAAAACATTTAATGAAGCACGACTTATTTAAAATAGAGCACAAATGTCTGAAGAAGCATTTCAAGAAAAACTGCGATTTTTTTTCATATAATATGTCAAATAACAGAACCAGATGTGATTTTAATAATTTTCGGAGCGTACTTTGCGATTTTTTTCTAGCGAGGGAATTTTGTGTTATTACTTTTTCGGCTCAGCGAACGGATACGGATTATATGAATATATAACATGTTTTTTAAAGCTTAAAAACTTAAAGTGTTCAACAGAAATATGTTAAAAATCTTTAAAAATTCGGAGAGTGAGTTATTAAAGACTACACAAGTCAGAAATGAGTACATTCTTAGCGTACCTCATATCAACGGGATTACTTATGTATTTATCTTATAACGCCCATACGGACTTCTAAAAACATCTCATATGTAGTGATAGGTAATAATTTAGGGGAACAGAATTAAATAATAAAATAGGACACATGCAAAAGAATAATACATGCTGTTAATATTTACTTACGAGATATGTTATTATAGCCTTCTTGTAACTAATTTCCGTGAAATAGAACACAACATCTACAATTTCTGAGAAAGTATTGCCGTCTGCATCCAATCTAGGTATAAGCGAGTATCTAAATGAAATTATTCCAAGTATTTCTAAATTATGTTATTTCAAGTATTTCTTGTTGGTATACGGAAGGAAATTAGGATAAGTAAATCAGGGCTGTCTATAATACCATAACAATTTTAAAAACAAATTTCTAATTGGAAACCGGTCTTTTATCTGAGAGTTTTAATAATTTGTACTCGTCCAGTTTTCATAATTTGTATTCGTTCATGTTGTAATTTATGGTTTCTATTTTAGTTAATAGGAATAGGCATGAAAATCGATCGGAAAACGAATTCTAGAAACGGTTGACTTTTTCGAAAAAGTGGCTTTTATTTATTTTTTTTATAATTTTATAAGGATAAAAAAAGTCAATCAAGGGAAATTATCACAGATAATCTCAGCCATAAAACATAATTTTTTTAAATATATCTCTCGTATGCTTTGTATATTTATAATAAAAAAATACATTTCTAGTGGTCTACACTTATATTTTTTATGAAGCAATTATTTTATTTTAATTCCACTTAAGCGAAATGATTGAAAAAGCTTCAATTGATCCAAACGCAAATTTTTGCTATTCATAATACAAATTTGTTATGTTGTAACGATTAATCGTAAATAATAATTGCATGCTAAGCTTCCGCAATCTTAATGACTGTGCATGATATTTACGTGATAAAATATTGTCTAGGAGTGATGGACGTATGAATCCATCCCTCCAACTGCGGTGCAATGCGATGCGTCGAGAGAAACCGGCTGGAAAGGTCTAGGTTAAGTTTCCCTCAACCCATCTCTCTCACCAAGTCATCAAACGTGGCGAACCTCTTGGGATGACCTACGGCAAGGGCGTTGGTTATTCTATAAACGGGGCGGCGGTAGCCGTGTTCGCCAAATATCCGCCTCCCAAGAATGGCTTACAATTTAATTAACGATATTTTTATACGCTTTCAATACTCGTTCTGTCAATGCACTTCTTATTTCTTGAATAACTCAGTCGATTCAAGAAGGAATTTAATTCTGTGTTACGCTCTATGATTTTTAGAAATGCAAAAGATCCAATCATAAACTTTGTATTTATGAAGTTCGGAAAAGTTCTTCGCCTGTGCTATTTGTAGAGTTCTCCAACTAAGTATTGCAATTTATTATACACGAGCACACATCATTATTTAATATGCAGATTACTGAAACAACACGTGCCTCAATAGCAAAACATCACGTTACTAGACGAATCGAATGCAGGAAATTTAATTAAACTCAACAGAGTGACACATCGCAAATACAGGAGATTTGACTGTTTTCACGAAATGAAACAGAAGTGCGGTTTGGAAAGGCTTTGCAATACATCGGAATTTCGGCGCTATTCGACTGAAACATGACATTTCACGATCACGTTTTAGTTTGAACTTTGAACAGATATATAGGAAGACATCATAAAATTAGTAGAACGTGCTTGAATGATGTAGAATGATGAACTGTGAATAGACAAATCATTCTCATTTCTGTTGGTTCTATACTTATAAATGTATGTAGTATTGCGAATCCTAAAGTACTGCATTTCCAAGATTCAATAATGTGGATCCAAGCTGAATGGATTTGCCTTTGAAGTCTGGGTATATTAGTTGGATTAGAATTTTCTTAACATAGTATCTACAACTATATATTTTTTAATATTATTGAAAGCGGAGACGTACGGAGAAACGGAGATTACATGTCATTCCCGTGAGCAGTTAGGCCATAGGACCATTGTGTTATCTCCAAATTTACCTCATTCTTTCAGTATATAAAGTTCACCAGGGTTGTCATCAGTGGCGGCTCGTGACTTTTGATTGTTCTAGAGTTCTAACATTAAAAAATGGCATTATTGATGTTATTGTGGCTGAAAAAAAATTATTTTCTTGAAAATCAGTTTTTTGTATAAAAAATTTCAGGAAGTTTAAGTTTGGCCGTGTGCCGCACGGATTTCCTGAAAAATCTTCATACAAAAAACCGATTTCCGACAAAAAAATTTTTTTTTTTTCCTTGACAACGTCAATAATGCTATTTTTTCTAAATATTAGCACTCTAGCACACCCAAAATCACGAGTCTCTAGTGCAGTGATTCCCAAAGTGGTCCAGGTGGACCCCCAGGGGTCCATGGAAATGTTGGCTTGGCTCTACTTATGAATGTAGGCAGATAATACACTACTCAAACAAAATTAAGGGTGCAAAAAAATGAATTGTGATTAAAGCAGTTAACGAAATAAGTAGCAGTGCGTTGAATACCCGTTTATTTGCACAATTGTGCAACGAAAATGATGAAGACTTTCAACGATCGCTCTTACGTGCGCTTATCAAAATGCATGTTTAACAAGATTTTACCCACTTTTTGAATCAATTTTAGAGTTTCGGGAGAGTGAAGATCCAGATTTAAAATAAAACCTGATCAAATTGAAAGCAGACATCGCGTATTTGACAGATTTGTGCAAAACATTTACTGTCATTAACTTGCAATTCCAAGGGGACAGCCTAAATTTAATAAAAACAAATGTGTAATTTCGGCTTCTCCTGGAAAATTAAAATTTATGAAGCAAAATATTAGTCGGCGCAAATTTTCCCATTTTATAAACTTGTCACAGGCAGAATGTCTTGATGAGAATATTCAGACATACGTCCAACATTTTAATGCCCTCCATGATGACTTCAAAAATATAGTTATTCTGGCGATGAAAATACCACCATGGATCATAAATCCATTTGAATGTGGTATTACAAGAAGAGCTACTCGAGCTTAGCACCAATGAGGAGCTGAAGGTGAAATTTTAAAAAGACTATCAAACATTTTGGCTGCAGGCAGAAATACCCGAAAAATACCCAGGGTTGTGGGAAATTGAGAGAAAACTTTTGATAGCGTTTCCGTCGTCATACCTTGTCGAAAAAAGTTTTAGTGTCGTTACAAATCTATTAACAAAAAAAGGAGCAGATTGATCATCATAGAACGGGGAGATTTGCGGTTATTCCTTACGAAACTGAAGCCTCATATTGATAATTTGCTCGCAATTCATCAAGTACATCCCTCCTATTAAAATTATAACTATTTTTTTTATTGTTGATTTGCATTGTTGAAGTTATGGTAAATTATAAATGTTTAATTTTAATTCGATTAAGCCTGAAATCATATTATTTTAATAAATAGAATGTAAGAAAATACACCATTTATCTTTTTATTTTAATACGCCGAATTTAGGGTTGAAACTAGCGACGTATATTTCCATTACATATTTTGAGTTTTGGGAATATGTTAGATATGTAGCAGCAGGGGGTCCAACGAAACCAGTAAAATTTTGAAAGTGGTCTACGAGAAAAAAAGTTTGGGTATCTTTGCTCTACTGGTTGTCATGTCTTCTGGTTCCACAATGTGTTTTCCCAGATATCTGAGCCTTGTGCTCAACAGAGTGAGACGTTGGCACCATAGGCGAATTGGAGTATATCTATCCTTTTCACATCTTTTATTGTTTTCCACTATCAACAACTGCATGTGTCTCCTGAGGTGGCAGTGTCCCGTTAGCAGTTCTACCAGTTTTCTAAGTGAATTACTATCTATTCGAGTGGTTGCCTGGTTCGTCTAGGTCTAGAGTCTGGTCCGTTTATGCGAACCTTGGATAGCCTCATTCCGGGTGCCTTCTCCCATTCCTTCCCGTCCACCTTTTAATATCTCATTTGGTTTAGCAAACATATCAAGTTACTAATGTAAAGATGAAAAGAAGGGTCAAGAATTCTTAATGCAATCACATGTAAAACAGCTTTGTTGTCGTATCATTCTAATAATTTCGGTTGCGGGTCGGTCTGCGAGTAATAGGCCACTTGCAACACATTTAAAAAAAATTCCGGTTCAGGCAAATATTCTAAGACATTGCGAATTTTTTTTTATTTTAATCGAATTTTTGAAACCCTGGCGATTTTTTGAAAATTTCAATCCGAAAAACCAGACCATTTTTTATAAACCGGAAAGACGGGACATAATTTTTATGGGTGCGAAAAAACGATAATTACCTAGACGAAAATCATTTAAAAAAAAATAACGTTTTCCGCACGATCGGCACAGGAGAATAACGAGGCATACCAAAAATATTACATATCATAAATATTTTTTTCCTTGATCCATCTTATTGACCGTAAATCATTATAATGTTCAACGTCTATATTACTAAATCTATACTTGTAAATTATAATAATAATAAGAATATTGTTATAATTTACAAATACAAGTTTTAAAATCAGCACCATTACCATTATATCTCTAAAACACGTACAGACATCATAAAATGTACGGAGTTCTCTTCATAGGATCGGTCAAAAAGTCAAACCAAATGATAAGTTCGCAGAGAACAAACTATAAATCTAGTGAACGTTAAATGTCAAATTCAAAAATTTTCCTGAAATTTTTCCAAAAGTGTTGCCATATAAAAAAAATAAATCAGTGTGGAATTTAACAAAATTAATAGGAACATTTTCGGAGACCAGACATTTTCATGTAGTGACGTCACGAGCCCAAATAATGGATATTTTCATTTAAAAAAAAACTGTACATTTCTAAAAATTTTTACTAGCATTTTCAAAATCTTAGTAAAAAATCTATCCACAGGATTTTTTTCAATTCGTTATGAAATCTACGCAAGTGGCCTATTGTAATTCTGGTCTAATGAACTAAACTACTTAAATGTCATTTTCAAAATTGGAACACAAATACATTTTGATTTTTTACCGGTACTAGTAATCAAACTTAGTAATTTCGGTTATCTGTGCCGTGCGTTAGTTGGTGTTGTAGCAAATTTGCTTTGAATTTAAGTATCATTTACAAAATTAAAACTGAATATTGCACGTTGTCGGTGATTGCGTTCGCCATAAAACTGAATGGCAGGTTGGATCGGATTGAGGTAGACCTTTTGACCTCTCCAGCAGGACTCTCTCAGACAATCACCTTGCACCGCAGTGTAAGGACGGATTTATACATCCGTCACTCCTGGACACACTGACTCCCAGATTCCTACCCATCCCTCGTAGCTTTTTCCTTCCCAGAACTTCCTCTCCTTCCTTTCCTAAAAAGACCCTTCACACAACATCCTCAAAGATGACTTAGGCTCTGATGGGAATTATTTTCCTCAGGGCCTGCTGTATTTATTTATTTCTATGTATTACAGTATTTACAAATTAATTAACATTTTTACATATTAGATAAATTTTTGAAACATTTTTACATAATAATATATTTTGCAATTTTATTATGTTGGGTGTAATGTTATTATGGTTTGTGAAGGTGAAACTGTGGATAGGTATTGTTGTATGTTTCGTGAACATCTCACTAGGAGAACCTGTGCTGAGGTGTTTACGTGTTTATTTATGATTATGTGTAACAAGTATTTACTTATGTGTTGTAGAAATTTTTTTTAAAATTTTTAAAATTTTATTTTATTTTAATGGTTATTGTGCATTGGTTACTTAGAAGAAAAAAATATTAGAAAAAATAAAAAAAATATGTATATAAACATACACGTACATATACATACACGTACAAGCACATATACATATATATATACGTATACATAAACATACACATCCATATACACATACACATATGTATACACATATACAAATTGTAAGTGTATGTATAGTTGTTGGATACTTGAAAACTACTTAATTATTAAGTTTGGTTAGAAATAATAATGTTTTGTATAAAGTTAATATCTTTATTTTTAATCCAGTCAGTGATATGTTTTTTGTGAATGTTTGTAGATGTATTTGCAGATAGTATTTGTTTCAAAGTAATGGGCATGTAATTAAAAAGTTTTGTTGCATAATACTGAAAGTGTCTTTGTCCATGAGTGGTGTGTGTAATCGGTATATTCAGTGTTTTATTTGTTGAGATATGTGAGGAGCTAATGTTAAAAAAAAATCATTAATTGTTTTATAAGTGCAGTAAAATAAAATTACCTTTCCCCCATAAATGCACCCCGCCTCCAGTGCCAATAGTTGGGCCACCTGTTCACCCCCTCCTACCCTCACGATCCACTCGTTGGTCAGCAAGTCACCCCCCTCACTTCCGCTGTGATGAGCGAAGTATTCACCGCATGCCCTTTCGGAGAGCATGAACAGGGCTACCAAGAAGCATGACGACACGCGCACAGAAAACATAATTGAAGGCTTTGAACGCCGATCATCAAATTTAGCAGACTTGAGTTACTTTAGACTTTAATAACTAACATTAATATATTATAAGACAGTTAGTTACCGTATTAATAATGTTTTGTATTTTAAAAAAAAAGTAAAGATTTCAAGAAATAAAATTGTTATTTTTATATGTGATATATTATTTTATTTTTATTCGCATCACGGTTTAAAAAATATGTTTTAATATTTTTAGCAATTTTAAAATATTTCTTTGACCAATCATAAAAAAATTAGGTCGTTAAATTATTAGTTATTTTACTTACACACTGAAATGTAAAAACAATACCTCAACATTAGGTTATTTATGAGAGAAGTGTTTTAAAAAATATCTGCCGATTTGTGAAAGGAATCCATCGCATTATTATGAATGAAAATCTAGCAAATTCGTTCTACGTTGTTTTTGACCGAATCTGTTTTAAATATGATTTGAGATTTTCACGGCCAAACGTTATGTCGTTATTTATTTTTGGGGTATTATGCCGAGTTTCTCTACATCCTTCTTTAGCTAACGTTTCGTGTAGATGCGATACCATGTTGGCAGCTCCAATTCTGTACAGGATTACAATTACAATCAGAGCTCGTAAAATATTATATTATATTACAGTATAATTTAAAATGGTACATCCACGAAAACACTTGCACAATCTACATTATTTATCTTACACATCGATTACACTTCTGCCCTGATGATGGACACTGTAATGCTCTCCGTAACGTTAGCTAAAAAAGGAGGTAGCGCAACACGGCGTCCTCAAACATAAATCACGAAAAATGGTTTTACTTTGCTATGGACGTCTTCAGAATGGCACACATTCAATTTGCGTCGAACGGTAAGTGATACGTAGCACCAGTCTAAAGAAGCCCATAACACAGCGAAACCAGTAGGCATAAGTGGAAAATATTACAAAATTTAAATCACTATATTAACTCGAATGGTTTTAAATTTGACATTGTATTGCTAGTAAACGAATTTACCGATACCCTAAATGTTGTATTTTATTGTTGATATTTTTAAATTATCACTGTCACTCTTTACTTTTTTTTAAAAATAAATGTTTAATTTAATTATGTTCAGGAGCCGGAAACAGGACACACTTCCACCCTCCCTACACGGAGTGATGAATCACAGTAACGTTGCAATTAAAGTGATCTGATATTTAAATGACCAAGACTTCGATACTGCCTCGCTCGCAGGATTGCCAATCGACACTTTCCTACACGGGTGTCGATAATGCCGATACAGTCAATACACTACCGATATACCGACACAGTGACAGGACTACACACGCAGCCTTTATCAGTGAAAAGAGATAGACAAACAATGGAGATAGCGCGCGCAAATTGGAGAAAAACAGGAGCTTTTAACGGGAAGCCCCTACTTGTTGAGAAGAGCAAATAAGAATTTGTGACAATAATTAAAAGTGACCGGACAGAACAAACAAACAACCGGTTTGATTGATTTTTGATCTGCAGGATTTTAAAACACTCAACGGAAATTTAAAGCAAATATTAAAATTACGCCTGTTCAAGTTCGAGCGGGTTTTTTTTAAATCAAAACCAATTATTTTTACAAGAATTTATTTATTTGATTTTGATTGCTGTAAAACAACATCAAAATCAAAAGATATTAAGCACTTAAATCCTTTCAATACCAGCGTGATTTTTAATGGCACGTTAGGAAATATTTTGGCCCAATTTTGTGAGTGAATATTAGTATTATTATTCGGATAGTAACAGACCATTAAAATTTATCATGCTGAAAACTTATATCTACGTAGACACTTTAAAAAGCGAGAACGAAGAATCGTCTTTGAATTTCGCGAGATTTGATTTTTAAAACTAAGTTTTGTAATATTTTATTTACGCTTTTAAATTGTGATCTGATGTATATTTTTAAAGTTACCTCTATGTCATGCAAACAAAGTTAGTTGTGTTAAAAAACATGATTTCCTCTGAAAGTTCTTACAAAATATCCGATAAAATCTCAGACACAAAAAGTTTTAATAAACTTTCTGTTTTTCCCTCTGTAATCAATCCAGGCCTCTTTAAGCCGCCGCTACCCGAATTGCTAACGATTTCTTATATATCTCCCTCAAATATTTGAAGTTTTTAAGCTCTTAAAAAATACATGTTATTTTTGGAGATAATATCTAGACGCGTTCCACACCGAAACGCAAATTATATAAAATTCCGTCCGTATACTCCGGAAATTATTATAAACAATTAGTTTTGAAAAAATCACATTGTTTCTTTAAGTGTTAAGACGCCTTCTTCGAGATTTTTGCTCTATTTCAAACGAGTCGTGTTTTATTAAACATTTTTACAATTTTCGCATCGATTTTATCGCTTTAAATATTAGCACGCTCCTCTAACATACATAATTATATATCTCTCCATCTTCTTATTTTTGAGCGCGGATGCGGCGCCTTAAGACCCGCATTAATAAAACGCATCCCACAGCCCCAACCTTAACCCGCTTCATAACGCTATCCAGCCGGGTGGCGATATAGTTATTCTGTCTTTACACCATATAGTCAGGGGCGCTCTTGTGAGGTGTAATATTTTTTCTTTATCTTGCAATTCGTTGTTTTTTCTTTCAAATGCTTCTTTATTTGACTTTGCCATGATTTCAAATTATGGAGAGAGGAAAGGCGGATTTATGTATTAATTTTTATGAAAAAGTTTTAGAAAGGTCAGCGAAGTTTGCAGACCGATTTGTAGAACTCTTTTCACGAATATCAAATCAAAGAAAACACAAAAACACAGTTTCCAAAAAGGCCTCCAGACAATCTCATTCTCATATTTGGTAATGTTATGTTGGTAATAATAATAACCAGCTGTCAGATGCGAATAGTTGGCAGGTCTGTCGCGTCACTTGATGTATAACCTTGAACTTGTCAACAGTGTCAATAAACGTCTTACAAATGAATCAGTTCTTGTAATTAATTACGAAACCTCAAATATTATAATTGGCGACGAGGAAAATCAGTTTATCAGTTAAAACGTGTGTGAATAGTATTAACAGTGATTTCGCCGTGGAAAAAACCTTTTTTTCAACATGTCGAGTAGTACCTTGCCAGTGCCTCATTTCGAACCAGATTGCGAAAGTTTCAATATGTTTTTGGAACGCATACAAATGTATCTAAAAATTATTAATATCGCAGAGAAAGAAAAAATTGGATATTTGTGTATATTGATCGGTGCGGAGAAATTTAAAATTTTAAAAGAAACGGTGCATCCGAAAAATCTAGAAGATTTAACCTTCAACGATATTGTAACAACACTGAGGAGTAAATATGAAGAAAAAAGGTGTACAATTGCGCAAAGATATAAATTTTATAACCGGAAACAACATTCTAACGAAGGAATCGATGATTATATTACGGATATAAAAAGTCTGTCAATATCATGCAATTTTGGTGCTTTTCTAGACCAAGCTCTGAGAGATAAATTGGTGTGTGGTTTAAAAGATGATGCAATGTCTAGAAGATTGCTATCTGAAGACGAATCGTTAACTTTTGAGAAAGCAATATTAATTGTCAAAAATATTGAGACAGTAAGCCACAGCTCAGAGCAAATTTTACACAAAGAAAATGTTACATCGGAAATCTGTGAAGTCAAGTCAAAAATGTCACATAAAAAAACATGTCATGTCTCAAAGGATCGCCCTTCACGTCAGAATAGTCCTAGTAGGCGATTTCATCAGGGTGAAAGGACTGGATTCAAGGGTCAAAGGAGTTCAAGGTCATCAAGTCAACTGTCATCTCCATCACGTCAAGGGTCCAGAAGATGCGAGAGGTGTTTTATAACTCATCAACCGGAGTTATGTCCTTCAAAAAAGTGGAAATGTTACAAGTGTAATATTTACGGGCATACGTCGAAATTTTGTCCAAATGCAAAATCAATCATCAATCACGTAAAATGTGTCAATAATGTAAATGTATTAAATATGTCAGTGTCTGATACAGCGAAAATTAATTTAATTGTAAATGGTATCAATATGTCTTTTATGATTGACACAGGAAGTTCTTCGACATTAATAAGTAACAAAATGTATTTAAAATTTTTCAAAACTTGTCAGTTAAGTCAATTCTACGGTAATTTGTTCACAGCAAATAGTCAAAATTTATTTTGTTTTGGATTTTTTATGGCAAAAGTAAATGTTGTGGATTCTAATGTTGTAATGGATTTACCAGTATTGGTTATAAAAAATCTGTCGTCTGATGCTATTTTGGGTAGAAATTGGTTAAAAGTGTTTGATCCATCTTGGGAAAATACTTTCATAAGTTCTTTAATGTCAAATATGCATAATAATACTGTAAATTCAGTGTCTGTCAGCGAGAAAAATAAAACAAATATTGTTAAAAAATTGTCACAAAAATATTTAAATTCTTTTTCGATTACTAATAACGATTTACCAATTAAAGAATTTTCTGTGAATTTAAGTTTAAAAAATAATGCTACTCCTGTCTTTCACAAAGCATATGAAGTTCCTTATGCACTTCGTGCTGAAGTATGTCAAGAGCTAAGTCGTCTTGAAAGCGAAGGCATTATTTCAAAAGTTAAATATAGTAGTTGGTCTTCTCCAATAGTTTGTGTACCTAAACAAAATGGAAAATTACGTTTATGTGCAGATTTGAAATCTACAGTCAATCCACAATTGAGAATTGATCAATATCCTATTCCACGTCCAGAGGATATTTTTAATAAATTTTCAGGTTGTCAAGTATTCTGTAAATTAGATTTAACAAACGCATATTTACAGTTGTCTGTGTCAGATTCTAGTAAAGAATTACTTACAATTAATACATGTAATGGTTTATATGTCTATAATCGTTTAACTTATGGATTGTCATCGGCTCCTGCCGTTTTTCAAATGGTAATTGATACAGTTTTGTGTGGCATAAAAAACTGTGCTGCATATATTGATGATATTTGTATAGGTGGTAAAGACGAGAAGGAGTGTTCTGATACATTGGATAAAGTTTTGTCAAAATTAAATGAGTTTAATATAAAAATTAATGTGTCAAAAAGTGAATTTTTTGTGAATTCTTTTGAATTTTTAGGGTTTACTTTGTCAGGTCAAGGCAAAAGTCCGTCTTTGTCGAAAGTTGAGAAAATTAAGTCTACTGGGTGTCCAGAAAATATTACTCAACTAAAGTCATATTTGTCAATGTTGAATTTTTATAGGAATTTTATTCCTATGTGTCCTACAGTGCTAGAACCACTTCACAATTTATTAAGAAAAAATGTAAAATGGTGTTGGTCTGATGAATGCGAAAAGGCATTTGTAAATAGTAAGTCTCTTTTGTCAGATAAAACTATGTTAGTTTTATTTGATCCGTCAAAACCATTGTGTCTTACAGTCGATTCCAGTGCATACGGTGTCGGTTGTGTCTTAAGTCATGTCGTAAAGAATCAAGAATTTCCTATAGCTTTTGAGTCGGCAACATTAAATTCAGCTCAAAGAAATTATAGCCAATTGCACAAGGAAGCCCTTGCTATTATTTTTGGAATTAAGAAATTTCACAAATATTTAATTGGTCGTCATTTTACGATATATACTGATCATGCTCCATTGTTGTCTTTATTTGCTGAAAACAAAAAAGTCCCCGTTTTAGCAGCATCACGTCTTATAAGATGGTCTATAATATTGTCTGCGTACAATTATAAATTGGAATATAAAAAAGGATTGAAAATTCCTCAAGCAGATGTAATGTCACGTTTGCCAAGTAAACAACAATTCAATATTGAGGAATGTAATTTTGTATACATGTCTACACCATTAATTCCATTCTCAGAAGTTGAAAGTCATTCTGAAAAAGATGAAACGTTATGTAAAGTCATTAAGTATGTTTCAATCGGTTGGATTGAAAACTTGTCAAGTCCAGAAATTAAAAAATATTTCAAGTTTAAAAATTTACTGTCGGTCAAAGGAAAATGTCTTTTATTTGGTGACAGAATTGTAATACCAGAATCTCTTAAGTCCAAAGTCCTAAATTTAATACATTATGGTCATCCTGGTATAGTCAGATCAAAAATTCTTGCTCGTTCATATGTATGGTGGTTAGGTATGAATCAAGATATTGAAGATGTTATTTCTAGATGTGAAATGTGTCAGTCTGTACAAAATGCTAACAAAAATGTACGTCATAGTTGGCCTATTACTGAAAGTCCATGGGAAAGAGTCCATTTGGATTTTTTTGATTTAAAAGGTTCAAAATACTTATTAGTTTGCGACTCATATTCAAAGTGGGTAGAATGTTTTTACATGAAAAATACTAAATATTCGGATTTGTTATCTAAATTAAGTGAAGTTTTTTCCAGATTCGCTTTTCCGAAAACTATTGTTTGTGATAATGGTCCCCCATTTTCATGCAAAGAATTTTCTATTTTTTGTAAAGAAAAATCAATTAAATTATTATTTTGTCCGCCGTATAATCCCGAGTCAAATGGATTAGCGGAACGGTCTGTTCAGACTTTCAAAAAAAATATTAATTAAATTTATGTTTTCGAAAAATTCTAAATTTTTATCGCCAGCTCAACGTCTAATAGATTGTCTGTATAGTTATCGTTCCACTCCTACTTCTGTTACGGGTGTATCTCCAATGGCTAAAATATTTTCATATGAGCCACGTACACCACTACATATTTTGTCAGAAGAAAGACATGTCAATAAAAGTAAACAATCACAAAATGTCAAACAATCAACAAAAAATGCATTGAAAGAATTTAAAGAAAATGATAATGTTTTGGTCTATTTAAGACATGTGAAAGGTCCTATGAAATGGTTTCAGGGAACTGTTAAGTTGAAATTAAGTTCATGGGTGTATCTAATTCAATTAATCGGAGGAGAGGTGAAAAAGGTTCATGTTAACCAAATAAAAAAAAGTTGTCTTAAGTCAAAATCAAGTTATGAGAATCCCGATAAATGGCAAGACTTTACAAGTCAGGAAAATGAAATTGTTATTGAACCTTTACCCAGCACTAGTGGAAATAATGATATTATAACTAGGTCTGGCAGAGTTGTGAAACCCCCTGTACGAGTTAGTCATAGTGATTACTCTTAAGTTTCTTTGTCATTGTTATTTGGTTTGATATAAAAAATAAAAAAAAAAGGGAAGGAGGAAAGGATGTTATGTTGGTAATAATAATAACCAGCTGTCAGATGCGAATAGTTGGCAGGTCTGTCGCGTCACTTGATGTATAACCTTGAACTTGTCAAGAGTGTCAATAAACGTCTTACAAATGAATCAGTTCTTGTATTTAATTACGAAACCTCAAATATTATAGGTAAGAACCTTTAAATTTTTGTTTATGTGTGCGAAAAATTTAAATAATGTACTGATTAACAATAAAATTGTTAATATTCACACGAAAATAACTTAAATAAGACACTAAGCAGTACGCACATACATCATATTACGTGTAAAAAAGTTATTTATTAATGGTATTTTTGAATTCGATTTTAGGTTTCAAATTGGTAAATAATCCACAAAAAAGTTATAATATCAACTGTCCCGAAAAGAGGCAACTGTCCGGTGACCCCCGAAAACGGAGAATCGATTAGAAAAAAGGTCGATCTTAAGATGAATGATCAAAATTATAATGTACTGTAATGTGGAATAATTTTTAAGTTTTATAAAAGTACCTAATATAACTACACAGATGAGAATGACGTGATATGTATTTTAATGATAATAAAATTAGATTAAGTCGTTTAAAAGCAAAATATTAATATTTCTTTTAAAATAATACATAAATATATGACAACATTATGAATGTGTGCGTGCTCTAGCTTCTTCATGGCTATTTTCGATGTATTGTTGTACATCAATCAATCTACCTAACAATGATAGAAGTATAATGACTAGAACAAAAACAAGCCATAGACTAATGACCGTTATTATACAAGAATAACTAAACTCCTTTGAGTTATTTACGTAGGACGAATAGTGGTCAACACAAAGTGAATCAAATGTCAAATCATACGGGAGATTGCTACTTTTACGTCTTTTTACTCTAATTTATCTAACAAAAGGATGCCGCCCGAAAAGCTAATGAAAATTTATCAGTGGCCTGAGAAAAAGAAATGTTTTCAGTAATTTTCCCTTTCTAAGATCGTTCTAATAAGGTGCTAAGGTGAAGCTTAACGTAAAATCACTGGGGGCGATCACACATAGATTAATGTTTACCAAAAATTGGTTTTCATTATGAATACCAAAAATATGCGTAAGATAATTTAAAGCTTTTCCTATAGTTTCGCTCGAGTTAAAATTAAAAAATAAGTTAATTACTTTGTAAAAAAATGTAAGCGTGTACTACTTTTTTATGTCATGTATATTATCGAGGCTTCTGACTCACACAATGTTGTCATTTTTTGCCTCATCTATTTTTAAATTATAATATTATCATTATAATCTCTAATGATCTTTAAAAGGTACTTAGAGTCCTTTTATATTCATTTTAAATAAAAATTCACTTTCAAGTATTTTCCAGTTTACATGATCTAATAAATTTCATTATTCTCGATATGGCATGAAACTCGGTTGAGGCTATTAAATTCTGAATTTCCGATGGGTTCGAGGTCATTAGTATTGTTACTCTCTTTCATGTATGCACTTGGATAATGTATGTTCGACATCTTCAATTTGTTCACATATCGAGCAATCGAGCACATTGGAGAATCAGAGAGGTCTATCAAACACAATATTCTTCCCATTAGTGCATGTCTGGATCTTAATCTAAAAATGATTCTCACTTCCGACCTTTTCAGATTAACCTCAGTGAACCATTTAAACCACCAACCTTTTAAACGGTTCGTTTTGGAGCTTTCTGTACCATATTCCCTTATTAGTAGACAACGTTTCGAAATGCACCTTGTTCCTTCAACTCGTTGGCTGCCGTCTTTGATGCCACTCTCATGGGAGTGATCGGCACTGAAAGGTTAACAGTAACCCAGTCCCTTTAAGTAAGTTCCCAGGGTTGTCATTCAGCGATCTCCTGTTTCCACAGTGTCTTCCCAGATAGCTAAGCCTTCAGGGCGGGACATTGGCACCATAGATGAATCGGAGTCTTACACATTTCTTGCATGTATCGGTGTTTTCCACTCCCAAGTATGTCACCTGAGGTGGCAGTACACTATTAGTAGTCCTACCCTAGTTCCCTCGGTGTTCATATTGCCTGGTTCGACTATGGTCTGGTTCATTTATGAGTACTTTGGATCGTTTCATTCTGGGTTCCCTCGCTCATTTTTTCCAGTGCGGGGATTTGACCCACCTTTCAATATGTAGATAGATGTGGCAAGCTCCCACTCCTGCGGCCGGGTTGAATCCCGCAGGCCATGTTATAATATTAATAAATTCTTTAATGGTTTCTTATTTCACTTCAAATATTTTTGGGTCTAATATTTTAACATTAATATTTTTCAAAAGTGTCAACGACTCTGGTAATAAACTTTAATCAAACTATAGTTATTTGGATAATTCATCATAAACAAAGTGTTCTCTCCTACTCGGAAGATGTGCGTATTACTAAACTGCATGCGGTGAAGTCACATTCACTGTTCTCATGCACGATGGGGCCTAAACGATTCTGAATTGTGTGAATATTGAAAAATAAAAAAATACAGAACACATTGTAAAAACGTGACCCCTTTTACCAGTTTCATATTTCTGAATCAAGTGACCGATGCAATCGACTGACTGAATAACCTCAACATCCTTCTTTGATCTCCACCATTAAAAGACCATGGTTCACTGAGGTTAATCTGAAAAGATCGGAAATGAGAATAATTTTTAGATTAAGATCCGGATATGCACTAATGGGAAGAATATTGTGTTTGATAGGCCTCTCTGATTCTCCAATGTGCTCGATATGTGAAAAAATTTGAAGATGTCGAGCACACATTATCGAAGTGCATTAAATATGAACGACAGAGAGTTACAATACTAATGACCTCGAACTCATCCGAAGTTCAGAATTTAATAGCCTCAACTGAGTTTCATGCCATATCGAGAATTATAAAATTTATTAGATCATGTAAACTGGAAAATATTTGAAAGTGATTTTTTATACGACATGAATATAAAAGAAATATATGAACGCACATAATAAACCTCTTTAAAAAAACACGTTTTTATGGTAAAGATTATTTTTGAAAATTACGAATAATAAATATTCAAGAAATAAATAAAAACCACTATTCGCTTAAATCGACCGTTTCTATATTTTTTTCGTATTCGTTTGCCAAGCGATTTTTAAGACTAGAACCTTTATTGGTGATGATATAAGGCACACTAAGAATTTTCATATTTTTGACTCGTGTATTCCTCTTATATTGTTATGTATATCGGTAACATTGTTCACATCGGAGTTTTGTTTGTGAAATGCATTGTTTATTCGACATTAAACGTTTTTAAAATATGTTTACGGATATATTATTAAATTATGTAGCTGTATCCAATTTTTAATTAAAATGGGATTTTTAAGTAAATTTAGTGTGGTGTGATAATTTATTCCCAAACAGAAAAAAATAATAATTTTACCATGTGTATAAAATAATATTTTAAATAATATTGTTACTTATTCTTGGACAATTAATATAGTATGTCGTTGGATTGATGAAAACACTAAATGGCTCCAAAAAACTGTTGACAATTTTTTATTACATTAATAAGGCGAAGGAATTTGAACAAAATAACTCAATACTTATACTTTCACATAAAAAAATAGTAAATTGTCACAAGTTCCGGTTAGCAAGTAAATACTCAGGTATCTAGATTAAAACATTTATTTCATCCAACCCATTTATCACTAAAACCAAAATAAAACACTTGTTGACGTAATACATAGAGTAGAGACTTACATGCGTCAGAGTAGGTATTATTTCACATGAATTTGCATTACGCAACCCGGCATAATAACCAAAAAAATAATCACCATAAAAAGAGTGAACGCAAGGTATGGCAATGGCAGAGGAAGTATGAAGAAATGAGATCCCTGAGGCGTAAAGGTGCGTAGTAAAACTATTCATGATCGGGTAAGAACTGTGGAAAATCACAAATAATGCAAGGCTGATGTAAGCGTAGTGAGTGAGATTAAGAAAGGAAGGATTAGATGATTTGGGTTTGTAGAGCGAATAAACGAAGAAAGTGTTATGAAAATATTTAGCTTTCGCGTTGGAAGCTAAAATGTTAAGAGCAAAATAGATGGAGAGCAAGAGACAAGTGTGATTATTACTGGAGAATTTGTATCTCAGGCGTGGACCTTAAGCAGGCGGCTGTATAATACTTTGTATGAGGATAGGTTATTTAATAAAAGAGTTTAGTGCTTTGAGACAGTTAAATTAATTTATTAATTAGTACAAAAAACAATCAGGGTTAGACTAAATCTGAATGGGCATATTATGGAGCGTTAGTACCGTTTAATCTTGAGGAGTTGGTGAATGCGTGATGCCATATGTAGGCGATCCATACTGCTGCTTGCTGCCTTCGGAGATGTGCGGTCAGCTCCCTCCGCTGCTGACATGAGCTGAAAACGGCAGGCTGGAGCGACGAACAGGTCTCCAGTCCCGCGATTTCCCAGCGACGTCCTGTCCCAGGGCGCGGTTGCTAGCCAGCCGACTATGTTGATGGCGGCCAAGGTGGGCGATCTTCGGCCGCATCTCTGCGAGCACCTCTGGCTCCAGGTGTAGTCGGAAGGTCTTGTGATGTCTGCGTCTGCAGATGCTGGATGTGAATAAACCCAGAAGAAATAGTGTGCTCCCATGGTACTTCGCTGCTGATCCAGGATTTTAATGAATTTCCTGATGGTCTTCAATAATGGATGCCGCTGATGGGCGCAGATTCAACAATCTTCACATGATGTAAAATAATGGCGAACTATGACTATGTGATTACGTCGACCCGCCACAGGGACGGTGGCCGAGGTCACTTGTGGCTGCTCAAAGAATGAGGAGTTCAAGGCCAGTCCTGCCTAGTGAACCCCTCTGTACAGATACTCAGTATCACCAGAGCAGAAGTGCATTTCAATGCTACCAATATAAAAATGTTGAATGTTAACAAACTTGAGACCAAAAGTACCCATACACAGATAATTCTCTTGTTACATTATTTTTATGTAACAAAAGGAATTTAATAAGAATATATTGTGACACGATGTGCATGATAGAAGAAGTCGGGGACGCCTGAGGAAGACGGCACGATCAAATGAACCAAAGTAAAGCGACGCGCGATGGGCCGATGTATAGGGTCAGAATAACAGAAGAGTATGCATGAAATGATGTAACACTATGAATAAGGCAAGAAGTGTGTGCCAAGCAGTGGCGGACTAAGCTCTTCAGAGGCCCGGGGCAGCAAAGCTGAATGAGCCCCCCCTAGTTTTTAGAAGTTGATGTAATTTTATAAGCTTTTAATTCAGTTTACACGGACCTCTGGTCCTGGGGGTCTCCAAACGCCTCCATGTTCCTTTGATCAAATCCTAAACAAGGCTAAGGCACCAGAACACCTTTTTTTTCTTAAAGATGCATTTGTTAATAATGCTCTCACCAAATATTTTAAGAAAATTAGTAAAATTGACGGAGATACAGCATTTTATGTGAAACGTTTTAGATAGTTTGTATGTTTAATTATCCTTCAGCAAAACTTTGAAAGCGTTTTTCTCGAATCTACGCTTTTCAACCTGGTTGACAAACGTATTAGAAAAAACTATACATCCGATTTGCATGCTCTAAGTCTTAAACTATTAGTCACTATGGCAACACGTTGAGATTTTTTTATGAAGAGCCCCCTTCTATATATTTTATGAACGACGAAAATTTTCCGTAAAAAATCGAAAATAAAATTCGCTGGTCCGCCATTTTCTCTTTTTTTTTTTTAGTTATCAAAGTTCTCCTATAGGGTGCCATAGAAACTAGATTTTAGAACAGTTTAAGAATTGGTGCGTGCGAATCGGTGAATATATTTTTTAATATGTTGTCAACCAAATTGAAAAACGTGTTAAAAAGTTTCCAGAAAAGCGCCTTCAAAGTTTTTCTGAAGGATAAATTCAACATACAAACTGTTTCAAAATTTCTCACTTTAAATGCTCTATCTCCGTCAATTTTTTGAATTTATTTAAAACGTTTGGTGAAAGCATTTTTAACAAATGCATCTTTCAGAAAATGAAATAGAGTAAAAAAAAATAAAATGTCCTGGTGCCTTAAAGCCTTGTTTAGGATTCGATCAAGGGAACATGGAGGCATTTGTAGGCCCCCCAGGACCAGAGGCCCGGGGCTGGCCGCCCTTTACGTCCCCCCCCCCGTTAGTCCGCCACTGATGCCAAGAACGAGTTGTTTGCCGGTTCGTCCTCTCTGTTTAGCCCCGTGGAAACGGCGTGATAGTTTCTTAATTAGTATTTGAAAGAAGTTTATTTGAAAATTACATACTAAAACATTAATTTACTTATACGAGAATTCACCGAATATTTTTAATTCTTTCTTACAGATTTATTGATAAAATTTGCTGTTTCGCAAGAATCATTATAAATTTTATTTATTGTAACATAGATTGTAATAAAAAAACATTTATGAGTAAAAGGGTAATGAAATGTTTGCGTTAAATTTACGAAACTCGATATATTCACTGCCAGATGTATTGCGTAGGAATGTAGGATAATATTATGCTAGAATCATTTTTGGATCATATTTACGCTTTGGAAAAGATAGGTTTTTGTGTAAATGTTTCATATGTGCGCCTTATATAATAACTAGCAGACCCGGCCACACGTTGCTGTGGCTAACGAAATACAACGCCATTACCCAACCTTTATAAAATCCACACCACCCGCTTGCCAGCTGCCCGCTGCCCGCTGCCTGAATTGAATATTTGAATTTCTTGGCTTTTCTCTACTATAATAAGCATCTATTATACATATGAACTAATTAACTCGCCACTAATTATACAATGCTTGCAATGCAACACTGGATATTTGAAAATCAAATACCTGTTTACTCTAGGACATCTATTTTCCAATTTCTTTCGTAGAACGAATTTCATAAGTGACTATAGTACGGCCCGCCAGCCATTTTAAATCGCAAAAAAATATGTTTTCTTTGAATTTCTCAGTTTTTCTCTAATATAATTTACATGTATTATACATATAAATATTCCTCTTAAATCACTCTATCTAGTGGTGAAAACCGTATGAAAATCCGTTGCGTAGTTTAAAAGATTAACGCGCACATATATTTTGAGCGACTTCATTCTATACTATGTAATGATAATAATACAACATTTTTGTAACGCAGTTGAGTGTTATTTCAATTCAGTATAATAATTAAAATAAAATAATAATTTAGTGATCAGTGGTCGTATTCTTAAGATTACTCTGACACTACTCCTTACATAATATTACTCTGACACTACTCCTTACATAATATTACTCTGACACTACTCCTTACATAATATTACTCTGACACTACTCCTTACATAATATTGCTCTGACACTACTCCTTACATAATATTACTCTGACACTACTCCTTACATAATATTACTCTGACACTACTCCTTACATAATATTACTCTGACACTACTCCTTACATAATATTACTCTGACACTACTCCTTACATAATATTACTCTGACACTACTCCTTACATAATATTACTCTGACACTACTCCTTACATAATATTGCTCTGACACTACTCCTTACATAATATTACTCTGACACTACTCCTTACATAATATTACTCTGACACTACTCCTTACATAATATTACTCTGACACTACTCCTTACATAATATTACTCTGACACTACTCCTTACATAATATTACTCTGACACTACTCCTTACATAATATTACTCTGACACTACTCCTTACATAATATTGATCAGAATATGAAAAAAAAGTACGATATATACAACGCAATGATCAGAGAACAAACATTAACAATAACAGTGCTTATATGCATAAATAGCGGCCAAAAAAAATATTTCTTCTCACAAATCTCTTATAATATGATCACGAAAATGATTGAATGAATGAACTAGTTCGATGATATGATATATGATATAGGATATGATAAGGTTTGCTGACGATATTGCTATGGTTGCTGAAAGCGAAGAAGAACTGCAAGACGCCTTAACAATCATGCAAAGCATTCTTCAAAACAATTACAACATGAAGATAAATAAAGACAAAACAAAGCTGCTGACTGTAGGCCGAACGCAACATCAGAGGAGAGTAGAGAGGTCAGCAGTTCCACTAAAGAACACTAAGGAGTTTGTCTACCTCGGGAGCAAAATAACATGGGACGGTCGGTCTAAGAGCGAGGTCGAAAGCCGTATACACCAGGCTAGGCTTGCATTCAATAAAAGGTCGAAAATAATATAATCCAATAATATAGACCTAAAACTGAGAATACTCCTCATCAAGACCTATGTACGGAGTATCTTGATGTACAGCTGCGAAACATGGTGCCTATCCGAAAGAGATAAACGGAGACTAGAGGCTTTTGAGATGTGGTCCTATAGAAGAATATTAGGAATTTCCTGGAGAGACCACATCACAAATGAGGAGGTTCTCCAAAGAATCGAAGGAGGAAGGCACCTGCTCAGGACCTTGTCCGAAAGGCGCGCAAGATGGATCGGCCATGTAATAAAACAAGAAGGCCTCTTGCATGCCATAATGGAGGGTATGACCGAGGGGACAAACGCTAGGGGACGCCCACGCAGAGAGTACCTGGAGGACCTGCTGGTGGACGTGCGCTGCTCATCATATGCAGACTTCAAAACAGCCGAACAAGACAGGGAAGAGTGGAAGAAACGTACAGATGAAATTGCTGCAAACCAATCCCACGATTGAAACCAGAGAGAGATGTCACATACGACATTTCTCTGCTTCAATTATCATAGATACGTCTTTAAATATAAATAAAAAATTGCTTACAATAAAAAAGCGCATGAAAAATGTGTAGTAATTGTCCTTTATTTTATGTGTATATTTATTATTAATTTTTTTTAAAGACAAACATTACTGGGTTACGAATATCCCGACAACATTTGAAAATCTCCTTTTACCACCACAGTAAGTGGAAAATGTTGCTTGTATCGTAATGGAGGACTTAGCCAGCCGAGGAATCGAACATGCGTCGCCCGGGAGGAACCCAAACGCGATGTCAACTCAGCCACAGTCTTTATTCAAGATTTTACGCATTAATTTCATATCACAATTAATATCACTCATTCTCTGCATGTGTCATGGGATCAGTGCATGATAACACACAATGCAATATAAATTAATTAATTCAATAAAACGTCACCAGTTACAAGGCGGATATAAGGCTTTCAGGCAACATGTCAATACAATGAAGCCGGCTTTCAATAACTCTTGATATAGAGCTTTATTGTTCTTCCGTATCAGTTCATTTAACCACAAGAGCCTTCCCATTAATAAAGGCAAACAAACGCGATTGCAGGTGATTGCGTTGGTACATATTCGTACCTATGCATTGTCAAGTGGGGACTTTATTATACAAAATTAAACGTAGGTAGTCCTTGTACTCGATGCTGCGATATGGCGAAATTTTATGATTAAATGTGTCGTGATGTTAATGAAAATGATGGGCAGATGTGGCAGACTGACTGATACAATGCAGATTGTTTAAATTGAGTCTGCTGGTACTGCTATTTTAAATGCAATTGCTAAACAATACGGTGCTAATTTTATTAGCTATGTACTAATTTGTTGCCATGACAAATAGAAATATTAGAATTAAATTTTATACAGGGTGTTAAGGGACGTACTTGACTTACTTTAACCAGTATTCCTGACATTATTTGGAGTAAAAAATGTAAATGAAATTTTGGTCTCCGGTGTTTTTTGATGTTTTTTTTTTTTTTTCATACTAAAACATAAAAAAATGGTAGTTGTTGAACAGTTGGAGGCGGGGTAAGTGGTTCGTCGGATACCCGGCTGAGTGACCAGTGACGACATGCGGAAGAAATTTTTTTTTGTTTTATTTTGAAGAAAAAAATTTGAAAAAAAAAAAAAAAAGTCGTCAAAAAAAGTCACCGGAGACCAAAATTTCATTTACATTTCTTACTCCAAATAATGTCAGGAATCACTGCTTACAGTAAGTCAAGTACGTCCCTTAACACCCTGTATAATCGCTTTATTTTGTGTTTTATTTCTTTCTTTCTCTTCTCTTTCTCTTCTCTTTCTCTTTCTCTTCTCTTTCTCTTCTCCTTCTCTTCTCTTTCTCTTCTCTTTCTCTTCTCTTTCTCTTCTCTTTCTCTTCTCTTTCTCTTCTCTTTCTCTGAACTGTATCCTTACTATGCTTTATATTTTATTTTGTTTATTATTATTTCCGTTATTTCACTAATGGCTGGATGGAGTGGTGAAGGATGCAAGCACCATCGGCATCCGAAACTGGCGCAACGCAGCACAACACCGACAGGCATGGAGGCAGGCTCTGCTGGAGGCCAAGACCCGACCTGGGTTGTAGAGCCACAGATGATGATGATGATTTCACTAATAGCATCTTCATCTAGTAACACCTAAACCTTGATTAACGCATGCTATGAACATACTTGATTGGAGAATATCTACGCACATCCCAATGGCAATTTCATTAGGGTAATAATTATTGTTAACACTCTTTAAATGTTTAAAACAATAAATAAATAAATAGTGAAACTACGGCGCACCTATACATAAGGTGGCGCAAAACTACCGTTTTATTTTTATCTTATTGTAATGTGTAATAAGATTCAAACCATATTGGTAGTTTTGCGCCATCCTTAAGAAAATGCTTTAAACTGAAAAAGTTGTTTACGGAGAAAAGTTCGAAAAATTCAGTGAATGGAGGGGTTTGCCTGATGGTCAGATTTGATAATGAAATGTAGTTAAAGTCGTTTATAGATAATATGTTATGCCTATTTTAGAGGGACTATATTGGAAACCAGATAAAATTGTTCAACTCTGTAACAACGTCGCAAATGTGAAAATAATATTAATAGAAGTAAATGATTAATTATTTTGAAAAAAAAATGTGATTAATTATTTAGGATAAAGGATGGGTAGGAAGAGAGACTTTCCCTAATATGATATCCGGGACCCGGGTATCATTTTGAAGAGCTGGAGACAAACCACGTGACAATCATTATGGAACCAGGAGACCTCCAGCCAGGGCTGGGCAGTATTTGAAATACTTGTAATTGAAATACGTATTTGAAATACAAATACGTATTTTGTATTTGTATTTCAATTACTTCCTAAAAATGTATTTTGTAATTGGTATTTCAATTACCTGGGGCTGAGGTATTTTGTAATTTGTATTTCAAATACTTATGGCTTCAAAATACATTTTCAAATATATTTAGCGATCTTAATAATGATAATGGAAAATAAACTGATATAGATAATACGTAGACTAAAAACGCTAGAATCCAGAGCTATATGTTATGTGTGTTAATATTTAGAGTTGGCAACACGTCCTGTGCTATAATAGCACTGTTATTGTACATTTTCTATCATATTTGGATCATATTATGTAATGCTTCTCATTGCTTTGTATTGTACATTTTTGTGTCATAGTATTAGATCAAGCACTATAGGAATAATTTGACTGAATACTAAACTATTTTTAAGTTAATTACAGTAGAGCTCACTTGAAGTGAAATAACTAGTGTCCGACCGAAACAGGATTTTCTACCGAAAACGAAACCGAATATTCGATATCTGTCTCAGTTTCGGCCGAAACCGAAACCGAAACTTTTTTAGACATGTTAAAAATCTATTGTTTACTGAAATTCGGCTTATTTTTTACACTTTTATTCACTATAAAGTAAGGACCTCATAAATTGAGTATTATAATTTTAATTGCGTTTACAATCACAACATTTTTTACATTAACTCCACATGAGAGACCCTGAGGAAAATAATTTCCCTCAGGGCGTATGTCATCTTTGAAGATGCTGTATGGAGGGTCTTTTTGGGGAGAGGAAGGAGGGAGGAAACATAGAGACCGGGTTCCACAGCCGAGCTGTTGAACTCAAGAATGAGTCATAGAAACGACCCGTTCTCATGTGACTATATAGTATATTTCGGATAGCGCCGTGTACGGAGACTAGCATTAAAAAGTAGTATGTATATCAACAGGGTACTTGTGGTTTCGTCACAATTACGTAGATTGTAAGTATCTCCATGAACGGAGGGCCTTACACCAAGCACATCAAAGAAGGGACTGTTCGGAAGATCGCTTCCGTTGAAGGAGACTAGATTTTAATTTTTATTTACACTTGTTAAATAAAATTAAAATTAGAATGAAATTAATAAAAATAATTGAAGTTTGTGATTACATAAACTCACAATACAAGCACGCCGGACCGGCCAGCGAACTCAGTTGATGATGGTGAATGACACACGAGCCACGAACTCACCCGAAGTCAGTCAAACGGCATGCGATAATTCACAAATGCAGAGTTTCGGTGCGGCCGAAGGTTCGGCAGATTTTCTGCCGAAACCGAAACTAATGCCGAAACTAGATTTTTTTACCGAACCTTGACGAAACTGAAACCGAACCTTCGGTCGGTCACTAGAAATAACACAAAATAGCGCTATACAAATGTCGTGTTATAATAATAATATATTATTATTATATTAGCTAACACCTGAGTCCTTTACCACAAATTTTACAAGTGAAGCGGAGATGAGATGTGTCTTTTGGGCAATATGATTGGTCAATTTTTGCACGTCTCTGTTTCACTCTGCTCAACATTGCTTCTATGGAAACGCACCCTTAGATAAGGGCATTTACGACAATTTATTGCAACCAAAGGTTCTACCAAAACCAAATGTATTTTGTATTTTGTAATTTGTATTTTGTATTTGAAAGAAAAAAATGGTTAAAATACTGTATTTTGTATTTTGTATTTCAAATACACGACTTGAAAGTATTTTGTATTTCGTATTTTAAATACATGCGAAAAAGTATTTTGTAATTTGTATTTCAATTACAGCAAAGCATGTATTTTGCCCAGCCCTGCCTCCAGCATACCTGGAGTAAATAACAACATCATACGTACATTGAACGTCGGCATGTAAACATTGAAATAACAAGACCTTCTACAGATAACACTTCTGAAAATAGCGGATAAAATTACAAATATTCGAATAATCATAGATAAAAACCGAAAATGGAAAGATCACATCGGCCATAAAACAAAAATAATTAGGAAATTCATTTTTATATATTCTTACGAATTAGAAACTTCTTATGAACGAAAAATCTATACTCAATTTACTACGCATTAGTACAGTCAATTCTTCAGAGAGCAGCTTACACAACTAGTCTGACCCAATAGAAATTGTTCAAAAACTCATAATAAAAATTATATTAAAAAAAACTCCGGGCTTCCCAACCGAACGCATATTCGAAGAATTCAAAGTTCCAACATTTAAAAACTTATTTGTGAAAAATTCAATCGTGCAAATTATAAAAGAAAAAGATAAATACTCATACTGAAATTCGTACTAGACAACATAATATATTTGAATGTCCCAAACTAAACACTTCTTTTGCCCAACACTAATATACATTACACACCAAGAAAAATACTTCTTTATTAAACTATCACTAGAAATCAGTAGCATTAATGACAACGTAAAATTTATTGTTAAACTCTATCAAAAAGTATTTTCGAGAAATCCACTATTTCCATTTAAAAGTCATAATAAAAAATTATACTTGTTTGCTTCTTACTGAATACATAGATGTTTGTGTTTTTTAGTTAAAGTACATACCTATGTGAAACACTGTATATGCATATGTCAAACACGTGACTGTATTAATTGTACATAATATGTACATTTCACATAATATGTGAAATGTAAATGAAAGAGTTTACACATTTCACATAATATGTTAAATGTAAACTGTTCTTCCTTCCACAAGGAAATGCTTAATGGAAGATCAGTATAAATTACAAGTTACAAAAGTGTTCGTACATACATAATAATTTCAACAACGAGTGGGTATGCTGTATACCCTACTCGCTATATACTACTCACACATCGGTTGCTAAGTATTTTTTTTAAATAATAGGGCAGTCGGGATCCCGTATTGTAATCTTTCCAAAGCTTTCCGAAGCTTTTGAAGCGATGGATGAGAAAATTTTCGACTCGGTACGAAATCTTGAGCTTTATGGTTTGAATACTTGATAAAACGGGGAACTGCGAGGGTTTGTGTCTCAGCTATATTTTCGAAAAGCTGCTGGTTTGGAGCTTTGATCGGTACGTGACAAAGCTTGGAGAGGACTTTGAAAAGCAGTTTAGTTTCATGCAATATTGGTTATAGTTTTGTTTGGCAGATGTCGGTGTTGTGCTCGAATTAGATTTATGTGGGATACGTTTTGGTTTTCCGATAAATTAAATAATAATATTAATTGCAGATTAACAAGGAACAAGAGTTAGAATAAAACGATGATTTCATTCCACCGAGGATGGCAATAAACATTCACAGTAAAAAAATCGAACATATTTTATAATTTGGGAAGCGGATCTGGGTACCGCCGCCCCGGGAACCATTTATTGGATAACGAATACAGCCGGATCGGTAGAGAATGGTTGAGGGAGTTTTTTTGACTTTTCCAGCCGTACTCTCTCGGAACATCGACTTTCAACGCAGTGGGAGGGATGAATTCATACGTCCGTCACTCCTGGATACACTGACCCCCCAGTTTCCTACCCAAACTTAATACCATTTTCCTTCAAAGTACTTCCTCTCCTTCCTTTCCTAAAAAGACCTTCCACACAATATCCCCAAAGATGACATAGGGGAATTATTTTCCTCAGGGCCTCCTGAATGGTGCTAGTATATAAAAAAAGCTTGTTTAAACATATTTCGAATGCAAACATGTTTTGTAAATCCGAACAAATTTTGTAAATATTATGATGAAAGTCATTAAATAAAAAAAAATATGTATTTCGTAAATAAATAAAAAAAATTTTTGTGATACAAAAAATAGCCGGTAACCCTAAGGGAACATACCCATACTACGTGACACGTTTAGGGGGGGGTCTTCAAAATGTCATGCCTGGTACAAATGAGCGGCGGGTTGCTTAGGTTTTTGGTCACCGGGGAGGGGGGGGGGGGTTAAAAAATGCAAAAAGTTGGTCACGTAGTATGGGTACGTTCCCTAACCTAACTTAACCTAACTTAACCTACTTAACCAATTGTTAAAAATATTTTTTATCATCACTCTTAATAACCTTTCTAAAGTTGTTTCTGAGTTGATTTTATTCTGAGTTGTCCGGTCACCGTATTTATAATAGGCGCATTTTCAAAACAACAAAATTTTCTTTGTATGAAAAAATGAAACTTCTGTCCATTTGTTTAAATATTTTTTTTATTAATAATAATGATATTTAACGTAAAAATGTACATTTTATTTTTATAATTAGTTTTAAATAGTTGAAATAACTGCCAAATTTAAAATTTATTAATGCTTTCTAAAATGCCCGTGACGTCAGAAGGAGCCATGTGACTTCTCAAGAAGCTTACTTTTTGTATGACCATAGTCAGAACTCAGAACCAAACAGAGGCAGACTCAATAATAAGCCGTTCTATTTCCTTCTGCATTAAAGTGGGATATTTGATTTAAGCATGGCTAGAAAGAAATAACACCACGCTTTGCATATGCTTTAAAAACTTAAAATAATAATAAATGGTTCTATTTCCTTCTGCATTAAGAGGGCATTACCAGAGAAAGCCGGAAATACGTCATTTTCAAAAAAGTTTTTAGACGTATTGACTCTTTTCCACAAAAAATTGTAAATGGATTTCGAAAGATTGTTCTTTTATCTAGCATAGTTATGTAATAAATTTTTAGATTTTTTTTTAATTTTTAGTATAATAAGGTTATTCCATAGGTCGTTGGCAGATTTGTTAAATTTTCAAAAAAGTTTTTGTATTATACCACACCCATTTCAAATAATGTAATCATACAGTAAAGTAAATCAATACATTATCTAGCAAAGTTATGTATTAGAATTTTAATTTTAGTTTCAATAAAATCATTAAAAAATATGTACGTACATGTGTTTCTTGACAAAAATTGGTCCATTTGTGTATTTATTTGCGCACTTACAAACTAATATATTTCAGATTTTTTTAACATTCTTATTAAATTTAGACATTATTGAAAAATGATAAATACTTATAATCAAAAAATAACTACAAAAAGTACACTATTTTAATAGTTTTATCATCACGCCTTTCAGCATTTTTGGATGAAGGTATAAATTAAAGCTAATTTGGATTGAAATAAATTCGATATTGAGTTATAATTTAAAAAAGCTGGAGCGGAGAAAAATCAATCTTTCTCATTGTAACCGCCCTGCACGATCGGAAGAACAACTTTCGACGAAATGTGGATTTTCGTCCGCTGGCTGGTTAAACGCTCTTAAAGTGAGATATTTGATTTATGCATGGTTAGAAAAAAATAACACCACGCTTTGTATATGCTTTAAAAACTTACCATACACTTCCAAATGATCGGAATATAATCCAAAATGCCATAAACCATAAAATTTTACACGTATGCGAAAGATTTGTCAAGGTCTTGATTTTTTAAATCAATTAATAGCTGGTACCCGGCATGCGTTGCAATGCCATTCAAAGAAATTCTCCCCGCATGTCCTTTCCAGTGCGTCCCCGTTCTCTTCCCGAGTCCCCTTCCTTTCACGCGTTCCCCTTTCACCTTCCCCGCCTTCCCCTTCCCTCGACACCCTTCCGCGAACCACATCTCCCCCGTTCCCCTCCCCCTCCTGCCTTTCCTCCCTGCCTCTAAAATATATGAAATACACACATTTTCATTTATACAAATTTCATAACGCTAGATCTAACCATACCGGATCTGCCGGATCTGCCGGATCTGCCCTGATGATAGACACTGCAACGCTGTCCGAAACGTTGGCTAAAGAAGGAGGTAGCGCAATACGGCATAACACCCCAAAAATAAATAACGAAAAAAACAAACATTGGATCTAATATTGAATTTTATACATAAGATTTTTAAATGAAACGAAAAAAGCAAAGTTAGAATAACTTTAATAAGTCTGAGTAACTAAATACATTTGTTAGTTTCATATAAAGTGGTATTTCTGTAGTTTACAAGAAAAAAAAATCGGTAAGCGTCAAAACAATACAGAAATTTCTCCTTTTTAAATAAGAAATTAATTAAATTTTTTAATTGCATATGTCCGTTCGTAATATTAAAATCTGAAAGAGTCTTTTATCTGCTTTCAAACTCAGAAATTCATTTTCTTAATATTCAAAACCAGCAAATATTTCAGATTCACAAATTTTTGATTACAAACATAAAACTTTTCATACAATACCAGAATTTAAAACCCGTGAGATTTGCGGCGTGACGCTAGAAATAGCCGATGCAGTGATGCCAACCAAGCTGGTCGTTTTGAAGGGATTGTGTTTTATTCATTTTTAAATAACGATTTATTAATTCTACGTTTGTAATAAATTGCTTATTTTTGTGATTAAATAATTTAATAAAACTTATAAATTTAGAAATAGCGTTTTTTGACCTGTACGAATATTTTTCGGTGGAATTCCTTATTATTTACGGCTGCCAAATGTGGAGAAAGCGAATATTACGTAAAATCAGAAATAACACCCTCCCTGGATGTTTTTCTAAATACACTCGAAGACAAAATAACATGTTTTGAAGAAATTTGATATTACAAAACAAGGAGCAATTTAAGAATATATGAGATACAAATATCACACTTTCTTCAAAGATTTCAGAGAAAACCTAGAAACTTATCTGTTTTGAAGGACATATCGAAATGTACATTATTAGGCTGAAAATATCATTTCAGAGCTACAAGTACCGTAGTACATAAATTCCATAAAATTATGGCGTTTTCCTTTGTCATTAATACAAAATTTTAAATCATGCGATTTTTTTTCTTTTTACAGTTAACTCATGAAATGGTGAAAACACTGAAGGTCTTTACTCCTCACGACATCTTTAAAGAGACATTTTTGCCTATTCATGAAACCACCTCTAATTGGTTCCGCGACTCTTCATCCCGCGACAAAACATCCCTGACCAAATATTCTAACTTAGCCAACCTATCCTAACCCAACAGAACGCAACCTAATCTAACCCAACAAAACCTAAACTAAACTAACCTAACCTAACCCAAAAAAAAAACTTACGGCGTCAAATTTTAAATTTGAAATTAAAATCGAAACTGTAAGTTCTTTGGTCTGTCTCCTTCCTTCCTTATCGAGGGATGTTTTGTCCGTAGGATTCTTTGTCCTTGAGATATTATGTCGAGGGATGTTGTGTAGGAGGATATTTTATCGGGGATATTTTGTCACGGGATGAAAATGTGCGGTACCCTTCTAATCTACAGTTTAGGGGTTTAGTATTTTTAGGGCAAACCCAACTAAAGGTCACACATATTCCTCGCTCTGTAAAGTACCATTTAGGTGACATAAATGCACCACGTAATGTGTAAGATTAAGAAAGGGACGCATAGATAGTTGTGATATGAAGAGCGAATAAACAAAATATGGAGAATACGTGATGCAAATGTGAATGGTAAAAGAAGTCGTTAAAACTAGTCGTAGAAACGACCCGTTCTCATGTGAAAAATGTCGACCGTGTACATATGTTGGGCGCGTGTTTGTGTACCGGTGCACCGGTCCAGGGGGTACTATGACGCTAGTTCCCCAGAGCATCTTCCATTGTAATACCGGTAAAACAAGGACAACATTCCCACCTGACGTCTGAGCTCTAAAGGTTGCAATCCGTGGTTTGGCCAGTTTACGGTAGAGCTGTTCCCTGCCGCAGTAAACAAAGTCCGCATAGCCAACGTGATAGCCAACGTCCGTTAAACGGACATGGCGCAAGAAGAAGAATATATCAAGAATCAGAATAACAGAAGGGTACATATTAGACTATGCGTGAATGTGAATGCGGCAAGGAGTGTGTGCCAAGACCGAGTTGTTTGGCGGTCCTGCAGAAGAAAAGCGTAATAAGATACTCTCAGTATCGCCCTGGTGTAAGACCATAGTTCAGAATTAAAAAGTTTCTTGTGTGTTTAGTAACCAGATCTTTCCTCTCCAAATCTATCTTCATCCTCACAACAATTGCCATAATCTCACTGGCTCCAGACGAAAGCAGTTAGGACTCTTGTGCGGTATTCACACAACATTTTTGAAAATGACGCTCATATTCACAGCAATTCCGATTTATAGTTCATAGAACCAGGGTTACAAACAGTCACGCAACTAAAATGAGGTTTTTGATGATTTTCGTAAATCAATTCCAATTAGTCCCTGACCACACCAAAAGTTTTCCACCAGATAAAAAATCTTTGTCAAGTTAAATAAAATATTCAAAGAGCGTTTTTAAAACGCCTTCGACGATTTGCCGAAAACTGTGCCCATTGTGAGTCAAACTTTGTTAGACTTTTCAAGGGTCGAGAGAGTTCAAGATAAAAGAAGTCTGTGTACAATGTACAGTAGGTACATGCCACCAGAAGCGAGTTTTTTGCCTTGGTAAATAAACGGAGAAATCTTCGGGTGATCAATTGAAAATGTTTCTATTGTAATGCCATTTTAAATATTTAGGGCGTCGGTTGACTTTGCAAATTGAGTAAATATTTATCTTGCCTTTTAAATTTATTTCTTAGAGGTCTTACATTCGTGGACTCCCTTTTCGTCTGTTTATATAAGGATTTAAAATGGTTTTATTCATCTGTACTTCCCAACACGCTAATTATTTTGCTTTGTACATAATTTGTTTTAATACACGCATAACCAACACCCCTACCATAGGTCAACACAAGAGGGTTTTACTGGGTTTTAAGAAGAGTTTGCTGAAGAAACAAACATGCTATATAACCCCACTAAAACGGCTCTACTGGTCATGAGACATGGACAAGGATCAAAAAATATTCCTCCAGCTACCCTGAATGGTGTGAACCTGCTGGTGAATGAAGGAACTAAATACCTTGGACACATAATCACCAGTAATCTGATGGACGATGACGACATCGATAGACAAAGAATTCTTAGTGTAAAAGCAAACATGCTCAGCAGAAGATTCCGCCTTTGCAGTACTGCTGTAAAGAGGACGCTCTTCGTTTCCTACTGCGCAATGCTGTATACGTGCAAACTCTGGACAAACTACAGAGTAGTATAGAAAGATTTCGGATTCAGTGCAAGAACGCCTTCCGCATAATGTTTGGTCTCCCCAGATATTGTAGCGCTTCTCAGATGTTCACGGAAGGGCGAGTTCCCGGCTTTGCAGCCCTTATTAGATCTAGGGTGGCAGGAATGAGGAAAAGGATAACCAGCTCTGGAAACATCCTCGTCATGGAATCTCGCCTCAGTCCATCATCCAGCATTGATGCACACTGGAGAAAAATACTGGCTCCCAATGGGCTGAAGCCTAAAAGGTTAATGTTATTATTTTCTTATTAGTACTTTATTATCTCTCTTGTTTTATGTACAATCATATCCACCTGCTTTTCTTTTTTCTTCCAACTATTTTGGGTATGTATTATATATACCCTTATGGAATGTGTGGGATTGCACTATGCTCCCCACATGCTGGAATAAACACTAATTAATATTATTATTAACGATTTAACAGTAATTATCTAAGATAGCCACAGGCGGTAGGTACTCCAGTTAGAATGTCAAAGAGCACTGCTGGTCGACGACAACGGCGTGAAACACAAGCTAGTGTTCGGGAGCACTCGGAAGTACTCAGTTATGTTTGTAAAACCGAACAAGCGCCATCTATTGGAATGGTGACCCGACATCCGACTAGATCTGAATAGCCAGAAAAATTGGGGTGCAAGGCGATGGGTCGAGAAAGTCCGGCTAGAGAGGTCCTGATTACGTCTGTCTCAAGAAATCTCTCCCGATCCGGACCGCCGCGCAGTAGGTGACATATCGTATATACTTACTTGAAGAAAAAATCTTCTAAAGGATCAGGCCGGACCAATTGTCGCCGGATCAAATGTCCGCCGGATGAACTGTCCGCCGGATCAAGTGTCGGCAGGACCAAATGTCGGCCGGATCAAATGTCGCCGGACCAACTGTCGCCGGACCAAATGTCACCGGATCAACTGTCATGGAACCGAAATATAATGCAATGTAACATAATATCATTCTAGACTGTCGTTTTGTCATATGGAAATGTATTATTTTTTACTGGGATAAAAAAATATTTCAATAAAATATTTCCAATTTTCGAAGCAATTCATTCGACAGCATTTTTAATTGTGAAAATCCATTATTTTGCTTTATGGAAAATGAAATAAAATAATGATTGGCATTTGACTTCTGTCCCACTAAGGAAGAAGTAGACAAAGAAGATCGCGAGAAGTCGAAATTCCAAGGATTAATGTAGTCGTAGATAAGTATCGTGAATATTTACTAACATAATTAAGATACATTCCAATGGCAAATAAATACAATAAAATCGGCAAAGTGCCGTGAAGTTTTAGCGAATGCACGGTGGATGCAGTCAGGCGTCGCCCTGTGAAACTCATCAATCCCGCCGGGGAATGAATGGAGCGGACATTCCTTGACTGTTCGGTGGTCTGTATCGCACAGTAAGCACACATCGCCGACTCTTTAAGGCATATGCATCATGTGGGCACACTTTAACAATTGTAAGTAGATACCCTTTCCCAGCCCAGCAGTTTTTCACGTTAGATTTTGAAAGTTGTTAATATAATTTTAAGAAAAATTTCCATTTGTGTTAATTCTCTTTGAGGTGATATTTCAAAATAATAGCAAACAGAAATGTATTTGATATAAATTTTAAATCATGTCCTGAATATGGAATAAATTTTGAATTTTCACATCAAATAATACTGGCTATTCTGACTCACCGAATGAAAAGCCACAACTTGTGTATTTGATCGGTGAAAGAGTATTGCTTTCCACCGCTGTATTGCAAATTAATATAAATAACTACCACACCACATCGTGTGGAATTGAAAACAATTTCGAAATACTTCAGAATAATTTAACTTGATATAACCTATAACCAAACACGTCAGACTTTATTCCAACCTTAGCATTATAATATGGTTTGCTTATTTTCTATTCATAGTAATCTTTGAATTGATCTTGCATAATGAAAGTGGAACGTCTCATGTCTGCAGCATTGAAACAGACTAATGAGAAATCAAATTATTCATGGAGTATATTATTACGAAGGAATTACGTTTCTATAGGTTCGGATAATTAGCCAGACACTGTTATAGTCCCTTGGTAATAGCACTGCCTACAAACTTGGGCTAGGACTGCCAGTCCAGTAAAGTTAAACATGATAAACAAAAATTTTAACAAAACAAAAAAACTACTTCAAAAAATGCACTAAAAAGTAAAAAAATAATTTCGTATACTTCTACAACTTAATAATCAACTTATTTTTCTACTCATTAATATGTAGGTACGATTGTTATTTTTGGAGTCGGTGTCAGCCAAGTCGTTTTTTTGTTTTGTTAAAATTTTTGTTTATTTTTTGATTTTTAGTGAATCTGAAGTACGGCCCGTATTCGGCCCAGTATCGTTAATTTGCTCTTAAGAATTGGAGAGTTCCGTTACTTTGTCATGGATCCCATAATCAGAACCTAACTCTCATCAAACTACCCATGAAGTACATCCTTTCCAATAAAAAAAGAATTATCAAAATCGGTGGGCATGATATTGAGTTATTCGTCTATTTGTCGCGCACATACTTAATGCAAATTTAAGACTTATGTGATTTTCTCATGAATGCCATTGTCAAAACTGTGAATTAAAAACTAACAAATTAAGACATTAAAATGGGACCACACGGGAAGCGCCAGCTTTCAAATAAAAAAGAATCATCAATATCGGTTTACCCAGTCGAAAGTTCTGAGGTAACAAACATAAAAATAAAATAATACCGTCGAATTGAGAACCTCCACTTTTTTTCGAAGTCGTTTAAAAAGGGGGTCGTGCTTGCAAAAAGTCCGGTCGTTCTGAATTTTTTTATATGTTATTAGGACTAAAACCAATATTAAAAATAAAGATTTGCGATTTCCAAAGTCCTGTGCGAGCGGCGATTGACCCAAAAAACCATTAAATTTTCTGACTTTTTTCAGTTTTTGCTTAGAATCTCACATATGAAAAATTCAAAGCGACCGGACCTTTTGCAAGCACGGATGTACATCTTGACTGGACTATGCTGAGTGAGAACGAATATTGTTATATTTGTAACTTATAGCACGTGCGGTGGAAGCAAGGAGGGTCAATACACAAATACGCTGGACACCCTCAAGAGGAACGGCTGCGCGGCCTTTTTCAAACAAAATTTAAATTTGAATTTGAGTCCAAAATACCTGACCCAATGGAATAAATATTTTTTTAATCGAAAGGTTTAGCAAATATCAAATACTAAAATGTGCTAAATTTATTTAATATATTTTCAAATAATAAAATAAAGGTAATTAAAAGTAAACAATCTTTTCAAGGTTTTATAGGTAAATTTGGCAATTATTTTCAATAGATAATTATTTTTAAAATAAATATTATGTATATATAAAATTATTAAAAAAAGCATTTTGATGGGCTTAAATTTAAATCACTAAAACGATTGATTTATGTTGGAACTCAAATTTGCCGCACATAAATTTAAAATTTCGACCCCAAAAAAGCCCTTTTACAGATTGCTTTATTTTATGTTTAGGTAGTAGGTTGGTCAAGAATATTTTTAACTAATTACGATTAAGGCCCTTCGCTCATGAAGAAACCGAAACCAAACCAAAATTGGTTGGCAACTACAGATTGCAAACTGGTTGGTAACCAAGCTTTTCCTACGGCGCATCTCAATTTTACGATAAAAACAATTATCTCAGCTTGTTGTGCTATAAATTTTTCCGTGTTCGCTTTGAAATAATTTTCAATATATTTTTAATCTATTATTTTTACGTTATCTCCACACGGGAGGCCTGAGGAAAATAATTTCCCTTATGGCCTGTGTCATCTTGGGAGAAGCTGTATGGAGGGTCTTTTTAAGGAAAGGAAGGAGAGCAGGTTCTGGAAAGGAAAAAGGTATAAGGTATGGGTAGTAATATGGGGATCAGTGGTCAGGAGTGACAGACGTAAGATTTCCCTCCAAGGTGCAAGGCAATGGGTTGAGAGAGTCCGGCTGGAGAAGTCAAAAGGCTTCCCTCAACACGGGGCAGGCGATTCTGCCACCAAGACCCGTACAAACCTAACCCCCCAGAACCCGGACACCCCTGCTAAGTCACCAAACCTAGCGAACCAGTTGGGGTGACCTAAGGCAGAGGTATTGGTTAAAAATAAATGGTTCCCGAGGCAGTGGTACCCATACCCGCTTCTCAAATTGAAATTGTGCACTGGAAAGTTTAAATAAGTCATATTTTTATCCACCCGTAATCTTAAAACGGCAGAGATGCGTACGTGGTGAATTTATAATATTAATTGCTATCAACATGTTATTCGTGAACCGATTTGGATGTTTGAAGTTTGTATCTACTAACATTTTGCTTTGTAGATAAAGATTGCTCATTAAAAATGAGCATAGCCAATATCGGTTCTTCGAAAAATCTTTCCTAATAGCCCTAATATGTTGTTATTATTTGAAATTGTAGGCACTTTGATTTCGTATACTCGACAAACAGATAATGTTATTTTTCGTTAAGCGTTTCCTACTGAGAAAATATCCTTTGAAGTAAAAAATGAATAAATATTCTGTAACAGCTAAAAAAAGTTTTTCATGAAAGTAAGTTTTTTCGAAATTGGGTTGAAAAGTATAAAAACAAATAACTTTATTCGCTCCACTTGATTAATCAAAAAAGTATCAACACATTTCAGAACCAATGGTTTATTTATAAGGATAAAATTAAAATTAACAAACGTGACAAAAGACAGAAAAATAAAAAAAAAAAAAATTAAAAAATATCACAAATAATTAATTAATTAATTAATTAATAAAAGGAATCTAAAAAACAATGACATGAAATTTATTTAGGAATGTGTAAAAATTAGATTTATTAATAATTATTTTTTTATAATTAACTCGAACTAATTAAGTTATCTGAACGACTAAAATAAATCATTATAAATATGAAAATAAATTAAAGATATACCTATTTAAAAAATCTATTTGGTTAATAACATTTAACTGGCTATTAAGGGCCATTAACCAGCGGACGAGAATTCAAATTTCGTCGAACGATGATCTGAAAATATTCAGTTTCAGTTTATCTGTTACTAGCTGACCCGGCCACGCGTTTCTGTGGCTAATAAAACACAACTTCACCTAATGGATGGTTATCCAACCTTTATAACCACCGCCGTCTTTGAGTTTATCGCGAAGAGTATCGAGTTTAGTGTGAAAGATTATAATAATGTGCATGAAATGCTTGGGGTAACTAACGTATTTAAGTTAATAAGGATTAATACTGTATCCGTCTAAATAACTTTTCAATTACCGCAATGTACGTGACCATTTTTTTAGAAGATAGAATGGGTATGGTAAGCTATCCGTAAAAGATAGATATATGCCTTCGCGGACTTTTTGTAGATCTATAAAAGCGGAATATCCCACCATGCATTGTTTTGTTATATCCCAAAAGGATTAGGCAGCGTTTTCGATGAAAGCTGCCAGGCGGCTGACTTTTTCCGACACTTCTAACAATTATCATTATGTTGCAACCAATTTACACAAATCCTTGACAAATTACATACCTAATCCTTCATCACGAAACACTCTATCTATTGATGAAAACCGCATGAAAACCCGTTCAGTAGTTTTCGAGTTTATCGCGAACAGACAGACAGACAGACCAACAGACGACGCGGGGGACTTTAATTTATAATATGTAGAGATGTTGTTATGTATAATTCAGTTTTAATAAAACGTAGGAGGAAATAGTAATACTCGATAGTTAATAATTCTATTGGTGAAGCCTGCGTTAGTCCTTTGAGCGTGGTCTGATGAAAGCATTTCAAGCATTTAGCAAAGCAAAAGGGACATTCAACGATTAGGATAATATTGGGGTGCGCTTAAAAAGCTGTCCCGGTATTCTGTTTGTATTGAACTTGTCAGTGTTTGAAAAGGTAACGAGGGAAATGATCGAGTTTTATAAAATGTATACTAGATTAAATATACTCTCTTGATAAGAGTCTTGAAATTTTGAATGTGCGATTGAATTATGCAGGTTTTTGTTAGATTGATAACGAGAAAATTTATTTTCTGTAATAATAATATTTATTTATTTATTTATTGTGAAAAACAATTAACATATATTTCCAATTACATTTCACAATTTTTAGTTAATAGTGTAATACATTAATTATACAGGTACATTAATAATGATAGGTACTAAAGAATACCTTTATTTTGCTCTTGAAATGTCTGTAGTTCGATTGAAATGTCAATTTCAGAAGAAAGGTTTAATAGTGAGGTCATTCTCCCCAGAGGCATAACCATTGGTAGGTTGGTCCTGCCTCTAGGAAAAGTAAAAAGTCTGTGTTGCCTTGCTCTGGTGAAGTTATCGGGGACATAAAGTGAAATCCTTTCCAGGACATCAGGATTACAAATGTGCCCGTTTAGCAGCTTGTGTGCTACTAGTACCATTGCAATTTTTCTCCTAACGTATAAGCATATTGTCCTAAACGGTTTACGGATTTATCTTTACAAGGGTAGGTAATGCATGAAATAGAGATTTTCGAATACGACCATTGATAGGATCCCATATAACAGATCAATTAAATAATATTTACATTACTTTACTAAGTTTGGAGATCGTGCTTTCGGAGTATCTGGGTCTAAGGCTTCGAATAGACCCCATCCGGAATTAAGATGCATAACAAGCCCCACAGAATTTAGATCCAAACTAATAACCTACCTTTTTGGGCTGTTACAACCTTAATTTAAATATATCTATCTGAGAGTATCATTCTTGTTTTGCCTATGATATGTTTTAGTCACACTTTTCTAACTGAATTAAAATGTCTCTTGAAAAATCACATTTAGGAAGATCAAATCCTTGTACTACTGTACCGCTCACCATTAAATGTTGCTTTAACTTTCCAAATACAATCATTAAAGAATATATTTATATTAAAATACTTTCGGGATTAAATAACATGTGTTATTTAATCCTGAAAGTATTTTACAATTATATCAAAATATAAAAATAACATGTGTTCACAATTATGTCTGATCTGCGTGCGAACTCTATCTAATTTTCTTTAAATACACAATAAACAGTGTTAGTTTCAAACGACCTCCCAGGAAAGTATGGTCCTATATTCTAGGCGGCATCGCGTTCATTGGTCAAAACATTGTATATATATTTTCGTATCGGTGATCAATGAATCGGTGGATGTAATTTTTAGTCAATTTTGTTATTATTTGTCTAGCTTGTAGTTTTTCTAGATTTTAGAAATGTATTATAATTTTGTGCAGCGTACAGCGCTCTTGAGGTGATTTTTCACAAAACGGCGCTATATAAAGCATCCAAATATTATTATTATTATTATTTTTTTTTTTTAATTTGATCCACCTGATTTATACATGTGTGTTACATATTTGACTAATGTGGGCCTCACTGGGTGCTTTACCCGTGCTGAGGACCCCATTTTACAGTTTGATATGATTTTTTTTTTTTTAATTTAAGATACATATAAAATAAAAACTAAAGAAAAAAGAAACTCAATAATAACATATGAGAATTAAAAGAAAGTAAAATAGAGCAAAATAAAATAGAGTAAAATAACACTAGAATAAAACAATAAAATAAAACTATATAAATAGGATAGATACATATAAACCGATAGTGAAAGTAAAAGGGTTTTTTATATTAGTGAGTATTGCAATGGTGTTTATGTCTATGTGTTTTTATTTTTTATGTTGTGATTTTTTTGTAAAGTTGCCTTTTTTGTTCTTTAATCCATCTTTTAATTTTGAGTGTGAAAAGTTTTTTGTTTTCTTCTTTTTTTAAATCGAGTGAAAGATGGTTGAATGCTTTTATTGCCTGGTATTTGTGATGTCTTTGTCCAAAGCTTGTGTTTATCGTCGGTGTTTTTAAGTTTTGTATGTATGCTTGTCTAACTGGTCTATTAATGGTTTGTGTTTGTTGTAGTTTGTGTTTTTGGTCAAAGATATAGTTAAGAAGTGTTTTTATGTATAATTGTCGTATATCAAGTCCGTCGAACATGTTGAATATTTGGTCTGTGTCAGTCATTCTGTGTTTTTTTAGTATAACCTTTAAGATGTTTCTCTGTGTGGTTTCCAAATGAACAATAGCTGAGTTTGTTGCTCCTCCCCAAACAATGGTTCCATATTCTATTATAGATTGGCAGAGTGCAAAATATACTGTTTTCATTTGTTTTAGTTTGTATATGTTTCTTATGTTTAGGAAAAGATGTATTGTTTTGAGGAATTTATTGGTGATATGATTTATATGATGTGCCCATTTGAGATTATGGTCAATTATGATTCCTAGATATTTTATTTGGTCTGTTTTTACTATAGCAGGGCAGTCACAGTTTTTGGTGTTTAAACAATCGTGAATTTTTATGGTGTTTGTTTTATTTGTTGGCTGTCCCGTGCTATTTAAACTGTACGTTGTGAATTTTGTTTTCGATATATTTAATGTAAGTATGTTTGTGTCTAACCATGTTTTCACTCGCGTGATTCCTAATTCTGCTGTATTATACACATTGTTCCAGTCTTTAGATTTGAAGAGTAATACTGTGTCGTCCGCATAACTAATTATTTCTCCGTCTATTTCCATATTACAGAGTTCATTTATGTAGATAGTGAATAGCACGGGCCCTAGTATGCTTCCTTGTGGAACTCCATTTGTAATTGGCAGTGGTTTACTAGTATGGTGATTAATTTTAACTTGTTGGGTTCTGTTGCTCATATAACTTTTCATTAGTTGGAGTTCCTTGCCTAAGATACCAATGTTTTCTAATTTCTTAAATAGGGTTTTGTGGCAGATTGAATCGAAGGCTTTAGCTAAGTCTAGGTATATTGCAATGCATTTTTGCCCTTGATCTAGGTTGCTATGTATATAATCTATTACATATTCTAAAGCTTCTTTGGTACCTCTTTTTTCTCTTAATCCGTATTGTTTATCCGAGATTAATTTGTTTTCTTCAAGGTATTTTATAATTTGGTTTTTTAATGCTATTTCGAAGATCTTTGATAGTGAGTTTAATAATGTGATTGGTCTATAGTTATTTATTTCCATTTTGTATCCTGTTTTATAAATAGGGATCACCAGTCCTTGTTTCAAAGTACTAGGGAAGCAGCTTTGTTTTATACTAAGGTTGATTAAGTGTGTTATTGGTTTTATTATTTCATTTTTTAATTTCTGAATGCAATCTGTTGTTATCTCGTCTAATCCCGGTGCAATATTGTTTTTTAATTTATCGATTATTTTTTCAATTTCCTCCTCCGTAATTGTTTTTATTGTAAGTCTTAGTTTTGTCTTTTGTGTATTGATGTATGATCGGTTGGTTTGTGTTTGTGTTTTACGGTTTGCTAAAACTTTTCCTATATTTGCAAAGAAGTTATTCACATGGTTCGCTATTATCTCCGTATTTGTACTGATATCTATTTTTTTTGAATTAATATTTAATTGTTCGATACTATTTTTCTGTTTGTGTTTTTGTGTGTATTTTTTTTTTTTTTTTTTTTTTTTAATTTTTTTTTTTTCTTATATTTACAAATATAAGTCAAAAAGTCCCGATAAACTACTTTTTAGCAGTTTGTCTAACGGGTTCTTTACAATAAAGATCTTATTATAGAGATTTAAATAGTTACATTTTTACAGTTAAAGATATAAAATAAAATTAATTTTTTTTACAGAAATATACTTAAGTAGATACATTTTTACAATTATAGATATAAGATAAAATTAAATTTTTTACAGAAATATACTTAGATAAAAAAAAAAATATATGAAAACATGAATAACAATTTTAAAGTCTTTAGAATAAGTAATATGTTATTGTAAGCTAATACAAATGAATTCTTTCCATAAGCCAAGTCTTCAGTAAGTTCATTAATTGTTTGTTTTGGGTACAGTTTTTAATTTCAGCTGGAAGCATATTTAAACAACTGGGAATCATGTAATTTAACGTTCTTTGTCCATATTTATTTGTATGTTTAGGTACAATTAGTCCTTCATTAAAGTTAAAACGAGTATTATGGTTGTGTTCCAGCCTGTTTATATATAAAGGGTTATTTATGTGCTGAAATATAATTTTGTACCACATAATTGCTCTCACTGAAAGAATTTTGAGACTTTTATAAAAGTATGGAATATTATGCCTTTCTTTGTATAAATTTTTTTCAGCTAATAATTTAACCAATGAATTTTGCACTGATTGAACATGGTCTATATTTGTTTTACAAGAAAATCCCCAAGCTGTTATTCCATACCTTATAACAGATTCAGCTAGAGATAAATAAATTATTCGAAGTGTGCAGAGAGGAACAAAAAATTTTAGTTTATACAATCTGTTTACAATTGATCTTAATCGTGCACAAACTTTGTTTATTTGTATATCCCACTTGAAAAAGCAATCAATAATAACACCTAAATAAACATACTCTTTAACTAGTTCCATATTTTCACATGTACACGATGCTGGAATACCATTGTGTAAGCAATCTGATGTATGTGTCTTTATTTCAGGTGTAATACATACCTTAACATTAGGGGATCTTATGTGTAACAATTTAGTTTTTTTGGCATTTATAATTAAGCCAGAGTCGTGAGACCATTTTAAGAGTTCAATGTAGTCTTTTTGTAAAAGATCTATACAAGTTTGCAAATCACTGCTAGAAATAACTAAAGCAGTATCATCCGCGTATACAAAGTACTTTACATGTCTAAAAATGAATTTAATAAAAGATACATATATAATATACAGGATTGGACCTAATATGGAACCTTGAGGAACGCCGGCAAAAAACTTCTTTTTTTTACTTAAAGATTTTAAGAGTTTTAATTTCATGCATCGGTTGTTTAAGTAATTTTCAAAAAGTTTTAGTAGTTTTCCTCTTATTCCTATAATTTCTAGTATTTTAAGTAATTTACCGTGATCAATGGTATCAAAAGCTTTCGAATAATCTATAAATAAGACTAATGTATGTTTTTTACAGTTTAATTCATTATTTATCATGTTGGAAAATTTTTGAAGCAGCAATTCGGTACTCTTTTTTTTTTGGAAACCGTATTGATTAGTGTCTATTATAGAAAAATCTTCTAAATATTTTATTAATTTTATTTGAATATATTTTTCAAGAATTTTTTCTAGAGATGGCAAGATACTAATTGGTCTGTAGTTACCCAATACAGTGTGGTCACCTCCCTTATATATAGGTCTTATAATACTACATTTTAAATCATCGGGGATTTTAGCTTGAAATAAGATTCTGTTTATAAAATGGGTTATAATTGGACCAAGGATTAAAATATGTTTTTTAATATCGTTCATCCTGATATTATCAATTCCTGGGGAAGAAATCTTCATTTGTCTAACAATACTTTCTATATCCGCCGCTTTTGCCCTCGGTAGGTACATGCTTTGAGGCATCGCCTCTGGTTCAAATTCAGTTGTCTTATGATTGCACTTGTGTAACATATTGTAAACACTTTCAGAGAAATAATCAACAAAATCATTAATTAAAACTTCTTTTGTTCGATCTTTCAACAGATATTTAGAAGCATTTTCATCGCAGTCATTTTTACATTTAGTTCCTAAAATTTTATTACACTCCTCCCATGTTTTTTTTGAATCTTGAAAATAGTTTTTGAATTTATCATTATAGTAAGAAGTTTTTAGTTTAACTAATAATTTATTTAACACATTTCTAAAACATTTATATTCTTTCTCGTAATATTTGTTTGTCGGAGCATTTTTCCAACGTTTATATAAGTTATCTCTTTTTTTAATTTTACATAAAACATCGGAAGATATCCAATCGTTTTTCGCATAAGGCCGGGTTTTGGATTTTTTACTTATCACAATTGTGCTATTTTTATACAAATCATCAAAATATTTTTGAAATTTTGAGTAAATAATGGTACAGTCATTTTCTTCTAGAAGTGATTTCCAATCATAATTTTGGATATTATTATCAATATGTCTCTGCGAAAGAATCGTTATATTTTCAGTTTTGTTTAAGTTTATTTGTTCTTTAGAATCTAACCGAACATTTATAGCCGTGGTGTGGTGATCTGCAATGTTATAATCACATACGCATGAGGAGATTGAACTCACACCTGTAAAAGCTCCAGCGGATTGTCTTCCGCTAATCCTTACAAAAAAATGATCGATACACGAGCTGTTTATTTGCTGTTGAACTATCACTTCTCTTGTTACGTCATTTATACATTTTATTAAATAATTATTTGCAAGGATATTTTCATAAGTTATTATGACTGAATCATTTCTATTTAATAAATTTAAATTGATGTCACCAAAATATATGACACTTTCATTTGGGTCAATATTATTTTTAAACACAGAAGATATTTCAGACAAAAATGCTTGTTTATTGAGATTCGGAGGTCGGTATATAGCTAAAAGATTTAAATTTTTATTATTTTTAAGTGTCAATTTTCCAAAAACGTTTTCAAAATATATTGTGTCTATAAAAATTTTGCGAGAAGGTAAGATTATTTTTTACATATAACAAAATACCTTCACCGGATTTGTTACTTCTGCAATAGTGATATGAATTAAATCCGGGAATTTCATAGAAACCAGCTTGTTCTGAACGTATTGCTGTTTCACAAAGCATAAGTATGTCAATGTGATTTATACAGTTTTTAAAATAAGCATGAAAGAGGTCCCAATACTTGCACATCGACCTAATGTTTAGTTCTACACAAGTTAGATTATTTGTTTCACATTTTCTTGTAGTCTGCATTTGAATCCATTCATGCAAATTATTAACTTTACAATAATTTACATCTCTTTCATCATCAATATAACTAAAGGACATTTTTTATTTGAAAATATTCACCTGAAATCCTACCATCAGTATGCTTAGAATGTAATAGGAGCAAAAATATAAATAAACAATTATTTTAATGAGAAGGTAACATGTCACAATGTTTTCAATATAAAGTGAATTTGTTTTAGTCATACAGTTTGACATATACATTAAAAGTCTTACATTCATTTGCTGCCAACAACAGTATAGTGAGAGTTTACATATCACATATACATGTAAATTAAATTGATGATCTTCATTAATGTTAATTATCAAAGTACTAAAATATAACAAAAATATATTGAAAATATATTGTTGCTATTGTATGTCACTTCTTTTAATATTTTCCATATAGCTTTTGGGTTGTTGTTTTCTTTTTGTAGTTTTTGTCTATAGTATATCTCCTTAGCTACTCTTATAATTTTTGTGCAGATATTTCTATATCTTTTATAGAAATTAAGTTGTTCCATGTCATATGGTGTGTTTTTAATTTGTCTGTGTAATTTGTCTCGTTTACGGATGCAGTTTAATATTCCTAGTGTTATCCATAGTTTTATTTTTTTGTCTTGTGTGTAAGTGTTATAAGTTTTATATTAGTGTAGTTATTTATTTCTTGTGTTAACGTAGTTGTGAATTTATCCCAGGCTTCTTCAGCATTCTGTATTCGGTATATTGGATTCCAGTCCATTTTTTTGAGTTTTTCCTTTAAGTTTGGATATTCAGTTATTTTTTTTGTAAATGTTTTATGTTGTTCAGATTTTGTGTTTTCGGTGGCTATTGCTATCATAGTCATGTAATGATCTGTAATTGCGCTTTCGAGTACTATTGTTTTGGATTTTAGTTTTGACTTGATCATTATATGGTCTATACAGCTACTTGTGTTTTGTGTGACTCGTGTTGGGATATTTATCGTGGGTTCCAGTCCATGTTGCTCTAGTATTGATAGGTATTCTATGCTTTGCGGGTGTCCATATTGTAAAGTGTTTATGTTTAGGTCTCCTACTATGATGATATTTTTGATTTTGTTGAGATCAGTTAATGTGCTGTTTAGTGCAGTTAGGAAATTTGTTATGTTATTTTTGGATGGAGATCTATATATAGCTAGGATACAAGTTTCTTTATCATATGTAATTTTTATGCAGTTAGAGTCTATGATGTTTATTTCTTGTATATTCGTGTTGATTTTATTACTTGTGTATATGACTACGCCATCATTTTGGTTTTTGTGCTTCGTTGAGTGGTACGTATTATAGTTTTCAAGTGTTTTAGGTGTATAATTGTCATTCAGCCAGCATTCTGTCAGTACGATGACATCAAAATTATTTTCAAGTTGTTGAAGGTATAATATAAATTCATCAAAGTTTTTATTGATTGATCTAATGTTTGATGTAATATTTTGATCCTATTTTTTATTTTTTTATTGATGTTAGTCCATTGTTTAAAGTCATTAGTACTTGTGCAGTGATGCTGTTTGTCCGAGTCTATGTGTTCAATGTAGTCAGCCATGTTGAAGAGTATTTATATATCCTATCGTTTTCGTTATATCCTAAACTTGTAGGTATATTAACTGCACTGTTTAGTCCATGATGCAGAAGAAGTAGTTGGTAGTCATCACATTGCGGGTGTATCTGTCCAGTGTTTAGCATATTGATTTTGATGTCTCCAATTTGGTACACGTTCCTTACATCTCGTGGTGGGGTTATCTCATCATCCAGGGGAAGGGGAAAGGGTGATCTGTCTATAGTTGTTGAAGTAGTGCTGGTATCGGGTGAAGGTTTATCAAATTCTATATCAATTAATTGATCCATTTCTGGTTAAGTGTATATTATAACGTAGATTAGGTTAGGTTATCGAGAAAGTGGCAAGATTATATGATTTTACTTTCAAGTTCATAATGATTTTTTATTTCAGTAATTGGCGAGCCTTCAGATTTTCGAGCCAGTAGTTTTCCGTTTTTGAACCAGATGAATTTGAAATTTTTATCTTTGGCCCTTTTTTTAGTAATCCATAAGAGATTTTTGTAATATGGCGTCAGGGTATCATTTACGTAAATTTTTTTATTTTCGTCTGCAATCTGAAGGGATACATTGGTATTTTTTTTGCCAATAATCATAATGGTTTTTTTATTTTCCTCTTTGAAGTTTAAAATTAATCGCGGAGGTTTTGTGTCTGTCGGTTTTAGAAATTTGTCCTCCAGTTCTAGGCTTACTCCGAAGGCAGTAGTGATTCTGTTTGCAATTACTTGAGGTGGTTCGTCAGTCGATATTTGGAAGCCTGTTACCTCGACGCTATTTTGCAATTCATTTTGTTCTGTTGCAGCTATTTTCATTTCGAGGGCAACAATTCTTTTTTCCTTATTTTCTAGATCCTCTAAAATTTCTTGGTGCTGTTTCGGTAATTCAAGAATTAAATTTAATTTTTCATTAATTTCATCATATCTATCGCTAACGAATTGTGTTGATTTTTTTTAAATCTGCTAATTCTGTCTCGAATTTTGAGAACATTTGTTTTTTCAACTCACCCAGTTTACGGTCAATGTAGTCCGTGAGGGAGTCCACGATTTTTTGTTGCTCCAAGGTAGATCTTGTTGAAGCCATTTTAGTGGTAATTATTAAATATAATTAATAAATAAATATCCCAGTAGCGAGCGGCGAGTAGCGAGAATAATTAGGTAGCGAGTAATGAAACTCCAAGTAGCGAGTTCAATCGGTACGAATGGCTAGGTGCCGCGGCCTGTATCGGTATCGAGTACGGTGTCACTGCGGTGTACCTACACGACACGCGTCAACACAATGCACTATTGAATATGATAGATTGAACTTTATGATTATTAACAATCGTTTGTATTGAATTTATTAATTCACTGTGATTTTAGCTAATTAATACTATGTTTTAAGTTAAAATATCACTTCACTGTTTGCTAAATACATTGTTTTAGGTAATTTAGAGTGGACGCGGTTTACAATGACGTTTGTATTTGTCTATGCATCTTGAATTTTTTTTTTTTTTTATAGAAGACTGGCCTCAAGAAAAATGAGTAAAGCAATACTCTCCGTAAAACCAATATTATTTAAGAATGGCTTTGTTTTACGTATTAAATATGCTATCAAATAATACCGGCAGGCATAACGGCCCGACATTTTGAAATATTCTACTAGTGACCTATAAAACATCGACATTTTGTTCTACAAGTTTTTCTGCTCTTATAATTGATTTGGTGGTGTTTATGAGTAATCTGAGTATTGTACTAGATGGGGGTACACTTTTATATAACCGCATATTCAACCCCGATTTCAATTTTTAGAGATGTCTGACTAATCAAATGGACTATCAATTTATTTAAAACGTATTCCGCCCCATGAAAGTAACCCTTAGTAAGGACTAAGTAAATAAATTGTGGATAAATGAAACAATGTTACTTTGTTTGAACCACTTGCATATTTGAGTAAAGCCGACCGGTTTCGGAACGACCATTCCTTCTTCAGGGCAAACGTATACTGATTTGACAGTTACAAAATAGTGGATGAGAACAATGTATTATTACTAAGGTAGGGGTGGAGCCGTTGCTAGGTATTAATGAAGAGTGGGTGGGTAGGGGTACATATCCATGATTGGGCTGTAAGACAATATTTTTTGTTGTTGATAATAGATTTATTATTTTATTGGTATTTTTTATTTCCAAGGTTTCTAAGTTATCTAAGAGTTTTCCTTTATGATTAATATGAAGAATATTTATCCTCGTATTTTTTTTTCAAAACTATGGTTATTTGCAATGATATAGTAAAATTATTATTATTGAATAAATTGAAAATCCTTTTAACTTCAGTGAAAGTAAATTTAAAAAAAGATTCAAATTTTTTAAAATTTCCGGTGTTATATACAGTACTGTGCGAATTAATGTGAACAAGTGATAATTAGCACAATTACACTTGTTCTTGCAGTTGTATGTAGCATATTGTAATTGCGGCCATTTTGTGTTCGTGTTCTATCATTCAGTGAGTTACGAGACACACCAAGCTACAGATGCATAAATTTTTGTAATTTTTTAGAATTACAGTTTTTTTGCAGTGGTAAACTTAACTAAAGCTTTGTGTTTCTTATTTTTAAAAATGGATATTTCTCTTTAAAAACGCACAAAGATTGTTAATATTTCAAAGACAAAAAAATTATGTACGATGAATAGCCAGGTAACTTTCCGGATCCTAATCCAATTGAAAGCAAGACAAGCACAACAAAAACAAAGCTGATTGAGGCAATAATTTAGAGACATGCAAATTCAGAAAATTGTAAAAAAAAATTGTTGATTCTATGCCAAACCGCGTACAAGAAGTTATAAAAGTTAAGGTAGGACACACTTCGTATTAAAAAAATAATTGAAATTGTTGCTCTATTTTTTTCTTCAATAAAGAATATATATTATTTTTTCTAATTCTACACTTGTGTTCACATTAATTCGCACACTACTATATCAAGATCCTAAGGGTAGCTAGAAATTAGACATGATTGGTGACAAATCTTTCTCTTTCCTGCCTCTTTTCCACCCTCTTCCTTCAGCCTCACGGCATATCCAAATTGGGGATGCCATAGTCCCACTGACTCCGGGCAGTTAGGTCTCTTGTGCTACATGTCAAGTGACAAACGCAAGAGTCAGCTATGGTGATGGAAAAAGGAAGAATCCTGCCGTCAATAATGCAAATAATATTAAAATTATTAAAAGTAAAAACTTTGTTGTTTGACATTAAAAACCCCGAAAAGTGGCTTGTTCAACATCACAACTATTTTTATGAATATTTCAGACATCGTGTCGACCAGATTTCGCTTTTATGTTGGCTTAATCACGATTGTATATATTAATATTTCAGTTAACATTAAATATTCCTGATGAAGTTTGGGTATAAATGAAACCTTTTTGGCGCCTAAAATATTTATGAGTGGTTTTTTATTCCAATAACTTTTTTATTAAAATATTTTTTTCCCCAACAAAACAGAGACCCTTGGACACTTATTCGGTCGATCAATAAGGATTGTATCGATAACTTTCGAGAAACTCTCATCGTTCCCTACGACAACAGCAGGTGGCGAACGTACAAAAAATTGACTTCGAATATATTAAGAGCACCTAGTCATTGTGAAATGTTAATTACTCGTTGGCGATCTGCAGTCATGCTAGGTAACGATGAAAAGTTACCGAAAGTTATCGATACAATCCTTTCGATCGACCATGCTAGCTCATCAAATCGTTAATAAATTTGTAATACATACATAATTTCGATTGATTTTATTATTTATGATTATTTTAAAAGTTAAAATATATCTATAAATGTCGCAAAAGAGTCCAAACTATTCCAGACTGGTCGGAGATCGGAGCCTGTGGGACTATGGCATTCCCAATATGTTGTCTTTTTCACAGCAATACTGAGAGTATCTACCACATTTATTTTATTTTTACAGTGTTTACCTAATTATTAACATTTGTACATATATATTTTGAACTTTTATTATGTTGGGTGTAAGGTAGGTTTGAGAAGGTGAAACTGTTAATGTAGGTAATATTGTAGATATTTTTTTAAATTTTTTTATATGAATACCTCACAACAGTCCCAGCTGCTCCCATCTGGAGTCAGTGAGACTATGGCATCCCCAATTGGGGTATGTTGTGAGGCCGAAGGTATTGAGGAGGGGAAGGAGATGAGGAAGGTGGGGAGTGCCCATCCTATTCAGATATGGTCACCAAACACGGCAAAAGCCATTTCAAGCAACGTTTCAATTCTGAATGGTGGTCTTACATCAGGGCGATACTGAGAGTACCTTCCAATCTGGAACGTGCCGCAAACAAACTATGTATTATTTTACACGAATTAATTAACACCAATTAAACAAATAAAACTTATTAGCCCACGCCGGGACGCGAATTTACAAAACCTATACCGATTCAGTCGCGGTAACGACAATTAACATTTTAAATATACATGTATATTGGTTATTTTTTATCACATTGCAAAAACAAAAATTGTTCTAAAATTTAGATTAAATAATCTTTCTTATGTGTATATTAGAAATTAATAATTTTATTTCTAAATATTTAAATTTTAATATTATTCCCATATACTGTAAATACACCTGTAGAGAGTCTTTGTTCGCTGTCGGCGGAATACTTACTTGGCCTCCAAAGCAGGGGGTTGCGTGTATTTTGTGTGAGTGAAAGAGTTCTCTACGTTTAATAATTTATTCTGTCTTTGTTAAAAGTATTTACAGATTTTGTAATCGCGGGAGAAGAATGGAAATGAAATTAAGTTATCACGATCGTGTTATCGGGCCGAGTTCAGTAGCTGGAATGGTTGCGCTCTCCGACGGAAGTTGGGAGAACTATATTGGTCAAGTGACCAATGTGGCCATAACGCGGTTTGGTTATAGATTTAAATAATGATTGTCAGTACTTAATCGCATTTCCATAGCCTCCCCTCCAGTGCTAACGATAATGTGAACAATGGAAAATCGTTAAAGGAGATTATATTACTGGTACTAATCTTATTCTGACTGAGGCACCTTCAGTCAAAACGAGAATAGCCTCCAATGTGTTCGAAAAATTATAAGGGTTACGTTACTCGAGCAGAGTAGAATGATCAGTTAATGAAGTAGACTGTTGTTATACTTTCAAGAACACATTGGAAGGTATTAAAGGTTTAACCAAAAAAAATTTTTAAGCTGAAAATCTTAATTCTAATACATGAAATCATAAAATTAATGTGTAACCATGACCCGTAATGTTGAGAATTACTACACTATTGTATACTATAACCATTTTATTTGGTGTTGAAATCAGTTAATTCTGATGTGAGTATTTACAAGTTAGTTTTAAATAATGTTTTTTTTTTAAACTTGTCAAGCTCTATGAGCTCTTTACTTTATTTACCATGGTAAACGCATCGACGAACTAGGCGTTCGGAGCAATGGTGTACATGATATAGCGTGGTACATGGAATTTGAGATATGATTCCAGCTGATTGTAGTGGTACCTGGAATTAGAGATATGATTCCAGCTGATTGTAGTGGTACATGGAATTTGAGAAATGATACCAGTTGATTGTTTTTCAATTAATGCATGAACATTGAATGTTGTTGCCTCAATGAACTATGTTCAGAGCTAGTAGAATTGTTTTACCAGTCGTGCGCAATTAGAAGCGCTGGTTGTAAAATCATTGTACATCGATTGTATAAAAGATAATATTTAAGACTATGACTTAAAGTAACCTTAAAATAACATTATACATGTTTAAAAAAAAAATATTCGCAAATGTATGGTCAAAAGTTGTAATTTACTTGAGAAACATTTCGAAGGTAGGTTGTATATAGCAGAATGCTGTATTTTTCATAAGTTATATTGAAAAAGAAAACTATAGTAGTAGGTATGTTTAACAATAAGCTATATCTAGTGTAAGAAATATTTAAATTGATACATAATATACCATATACATATGGTAGAGTTTTCTTACTAAAAGTATTATATTTTTTGGAGCCCTAGTTAGGCGTTCATCATAAAATTATAAATAATAGGGGTATATGCTATTCTGTAGCGAAAAATGATGATTTTTAAGTCAAAGAGGCTGCACATTGTCTTCAGTACGTAGAAGTGTGTTTTTTTGTTGATGTGAGTCGAATAACCATGTTCTTTTACGTACGTAAGACAAAGTGGCTTTAACTTGTAAGTGTATAAACATGGAAGAGAAAAGTATATTTAAAAATAAATGATTTCAACCACATGATTCACTAGATGTATAAAAGTGCCGTGTACATCCAGAGAAGCGTGGTTAAAAGACAAAATGCATGAATAACAATGTTTATCATGTGGTAAAGAGTTACCTACTATGTACATAGTTTGTAGAGTAGATAGTGTGTACCTTGGTACATAATATTATATAATATGATGATTTTAATTGATTGTTTGGAAGGTTGATTACAATTATTATTACAATAATGCTGTAATACTTGTAGTAATGCATAAATGCGTTTGTATGATGTGAATTTTACATTTTTTATTATAACGTTTTTAATTATAACATTTTTTAAGAATTGTAAAAACACAGTGGTGTTTGTAGTACCTTTGAAGTGCACAAAGGAGTGATTTAAAATTGTAATAACATGCTTAATATGTAATGTTTTTTTAAAATGCACGAGTTATGCAGTTAAATGATGAATTGTTTCATCGTGTTGAAGGTGTTTCACACTTGTGAATACACTGTAATGATCTAAGTTTTAGATTATGTTAATTGACAATTTACAATATTACAGGTAGGATTTAAAATGCATGAGTTATGCAGTTAAATGATGAATTGTTTCATCGTATTGAAGGCGTTTCACACTTGTGAATACACAATAATGATCTAAGTTTTAGATTATGTTGATTGACAATTTACAATATTATAGGTAAGATTTCCATAAAAAATCTGTGCATTTAAATATTGTGTTATTCGCAGTATTTTAAAGAAGAGTAAACTTTATAAAAATGGTTTGCAATTCAAAGCTAGGCGAAATTTATAATTTAATTTCTATCATGAGTTATGAATGAGAAAAATGTCAAATGAAAATATCTTTTTGTGCGTTATTCCATCCCAAGTCTCTTTGGGGAATGTACATGCCGACCTGAACGAGTTGTGATCTTGTGACCAGTTGTGGATGTGGTCTTGGTTATCGGCGTACGGGAACTGGTGGGTGTGTAGTGACATTTTCTTCAACCGGAACGAAAGCGGGCTTGGGTCGGTCTATGTAGACGCGTTGAGATTTTGGTTATCGGTGTTACAGGCAATGGTTTTGGACATGTTTGCAGGAGTTGTGTGATGTTGATTGCTCAGGAAGTAGTCAAGCCGTAGGTGCAGGGTTTGTTTTTTTCTGGTGTCTCCAAATGACAATACGTTGTTACGTGCAGAACCAAAAAATTATGCTGTATCCAGCATTGCCGCTTGGTGCGGTTAGCAATGGTGGAATTAGTTTGCGGGGCTAGTTGCTGCCGCGGAACTGGTTTGGCTGCCTGTTCTGGTTGAACAGAGGCAAGGCTCTCTGCCTGTTCTGGTTGAACAGAAGCAGAGAATTATGATGTATTCAGCATTGCCGCGAGTTGCGGTTAGCAATGGTGAAGTTTGTGTGCGGGGCTAGTTGCTGCCGCGAAACCAGTTTGGCTGCTTGTTCTAGTTGAACAGAGGCAGAGTTAGCTAGACTAGTTGTCGTAGCGTGATGTTCCTGTGGGTGAAAACGGCGACATGATTCATACTGCGTGTCGTGGATTATGTTTGTTGTGCCTGTTCAGATACTGGAGGGCCTTTAGTTTCTATGCAATGAGTTACAGAATGTTTGATTGCATTCGGTGTCTGCATGGTAGGCCTTGTCAACGAGGGGTATTTCTTCAAAATGTCAAGATACTTTTGAGAATAGGAAATTGTGGCGATGCCTGATGCTGGTCCTTTGTAGGTAGATCCTCTAATTTTCAATCCAGTAGACTGGTCTTCAAGTTTGGCTCGTCTCAAGTTGACTGTCAAGTTGTAGTGGTGAAGAAAGTCTGCGCCAATGATGGGTTTGGACACATCGGCTACGATAAAGCGCCACTTCATTGTGCGGCGTAGGCCGAAGTAGAGTTCGACTGTTCTCGTGCCGTACGTTCTTATTGGCTTCCCATTCGCCCCATATAATGTGGAAGGGCAGTTGTCGGAGGTCAAGTTGCCTTTCTCAAAGGTCATGTTCCTAGGGATGACTGAGATGTCCGCGCCGGTGTCTACTAGGTATTTATGTCATGTTCGCAGGTCATAGATGAAGAGACGACAAGAGGTATTAGGGATCTCACATGTCTCTACTGGGAGTTCCCGCTGTCGTTTCTGCCGCAGCATTTATGAGCGTTTTCTCCAAATCTTGCATGGTAGTAACATTTTCCATCCTGATTCCTATTGGGAGATGAATTGCGTGACCCGGAACTTGAGCGGCCAGGTTTTCGGCGGGGGCTCTGGTTTCTCCGTCCTCTATAGGTTGATGTGGGCTCAGTTTTGGCTATGCGTAGCTGGACTACTTCACGCGAAAGTGCTGCTATTTGTTTCTGCAGTTGTAGTAATAAGGAATGTTCAGCTGGTTCCTGACGAGATGAACTGGGTTTGTTGCGATCTTCCATGGCACTGCAATCGGTTGATTGATAGACATCTAGTATTTTGTCTGCAGCTGTGGCAAGTTGGTTAATGTCGTTATCGGGAAGTGCCGACAGTATTGCTTGCACATGTTGAGGTAATCGTTGTAGCCACAATGTCCGCACAATTGCGTTATCCGCTAAGGTAGGTCCTGCTAGCTCTAGCATATGTCTCAATAGATCGGTTGGCTTCCTATCCTCCAGTTGGATTCCTGTTAGTAGGCGTGTGAGGCGTTTTTCGGCAGAGTCTTGGAGTCGGTCAATAAGGGCTGCTTTCAAATTGGCGTATTTGTCATTGATCGGTGGATGTGTCACGATGTCGCTCACACATTGTAAGGTTTGTGAATCCAAGGCAGCTATAATTATATTGTACTTCATGAAATCCTCTTTAATGCGCGAATTCGCGAATTGGGCCTCAGCCTGTATAAACCAAAGCGAAATTTGATCCCGCCATAGATTTGGTAATCTAACGGACACGTGATTTACTGCTGTCGCAGAGCTCGATTCGCCAGTTGATTCCATGTTGGTTGATTTTGGTTCCGGATTTATTGATTGTTGAAACAAAATCTTGAGTTGATGAGTCGGTGTGTCGCTGGAGATTCTTCATCCGAGGTCATTTCAACATTTATACGGAAATAAGCACGCAAAGATAGTGATTTTTTGAAATATTTCAAATTATGTATTAAAAATCCGTAATAATTTTAGAGGAAAATTAGAGCTGTTGACATCTATGTGAAATTTACGGAAGTTGCTAGAAAATCATCCAAGACGCAAACCTTTACGAAAATCAACTGTTACCATTTAAGTAGAAATCTTCAATCATGCGAGAATAATTCAGATTAATTAATAATTGATATGTAGAAATATTATTATCAGACATGTGTTAAAAATTGTAACATATTATTTTGCTAAATTTTGTGGTGGGTATGCAAAAATTATTTCCAGAAATATCGTATAAACTGTGTTAAAAATTTACGTGGCTGAACGTTGTTGAGATGATGCAGATGTGTGTTTTCCGAGAGGGTCCGCAGCTGATGCTCGTGGTGGAGGCTGCGTCGATCTGTCGACCGGGCTGCAGGAACAGGGGCTCGGAGGTGTGATGCTCCTTTTGCGTTCCGAGGGTGTCCGCCGCTGATGCTGGCAATGGAGGCTGCGTCCAGCTGTTGACGGGGCTGCAGGAAGTGTGACTCGGCTGAAGAAGCTCCATTGGTAGCATCACGCGTTGCTGAAGATGTTCGATGCCTAGAATAGAGGGTAACACGCACTTAATCCGAGATAAGAACAGGATATAGGCAAGTAGTCACAAATAGGGTCATTTTGCATTGCAGATTTATACGTATGATTGTATAGAACATCACCTGTGATGAGTCCGAACGTTCAACTGAACATGTTCGTAAATCAAATTCACAAAAGAGTTGTGAGTGCTAAAACATAAGATTGGAGAATATTCAAGCTTTTCCACAGAGAGTTGCGTCAGTTTGTAACTCAAGTTGGACTTGCGATGTTGAGAAAAAACAAAATGGCTATTTGACACGTGTGGATCGGTACGCGAAAGCCACACAAGATTCATTTATTACGTATTTGTATAAATTTTTTGATATTATTCGTAATGCTTTGAGAACCAAAAACATGAGGTATAAATTTTTTCAAAAATACTGGGATATAAAATAGCTGTAAATAAGGCAACGATTATTTGAATTTGAAATGATGATTTTAAAATACCAAAATTAAAACGGTACTCACCAGATAAATCCCAGGAATCCAGCCACTGAACTGCGGTCCGAGAACACGTGTAAAAGAATTTAAAAAAATGGTCTAAACGTTGAAAGTTAAACACGCGGTCACTAGTTGTGTCAATCATTTTTTCTTGTCGTGGGTCACCAGATGTAGAGAGTCTTTGTTCGCTGTCGGCGGAATACTTACTTGGCCTCCAAAGCAGGGGGTTGCGTGTATTTTGTATGAGTGAAAGAGTTCTCTACGTTTAATAATTTATTCTGTCTTTGTTAAAAGTATTTACAGATTTTGTAATCGCGGGAGAAGAATGGAAATGAAATTAAGTTATCACGATCGTGTTGTCGGGCCGAGTTCAGTAGCTGGAATGGTTACGCTCTCCAACGGAAGTTGGGAGAACTACATTGGTCACGTGACCAATGTGGCCATAACGCGGTTTGGTTATAGATTTAAATAATGATTGTCAGTACTTAATCGCATTTCCGTACACCTCTATATTGATAATTTTTTATCACTTTGCAAAAACAAAAATTGTTCTAAAATCTAGATAAAATAATCTTTCCAATGTGTGTGTTAGAAATTAATAATTTTATTTCTAAATATGTAAATTTTGATATTGAAAATTTAAAGCGACTGAAACGCGGTAGGGATTGTAAATACGCCGCCGGGATTCGATCCCCCGACCTTCGGATTGCGGGCCAAGAGCCTTATCTCTAGTCCACGTCGGCAGTCCGTATGTTTCGTGAACACCTCACTAGGAGTGTGTTAACATGCGTGGTTATGATTAAGTGTGACCGGTATTTGTGCTGTAGTGGAAAGTTAGTTTATTTAATTTAATTTTTTATTTTAATGGTTATCGTAAATTGATTATTCAGAGAAAAAAATGTAATAAAACATATATACATACACTCATACATATACATATATACATACATTTTATCTACAATGTTATCGGTTTGCAAAGTACCCTTTACCCACCCTCAATCTTGCAACAAAGTGCGGACCTTAAAGGGAACGCATCATTCGCATTATTCAAGGACACGAAGCACCCCTTTTAAATAAACAAAGTGGATTTAATAATATTCGGTGGGCAAGTGGTGGACCAACTAACCCTCGATAAGGGCAGAAACAATGTCAATTCCTCGCTAAGGTCAAAGATAGTCCGGGTAATTTGGCACATCTGCGTCCTGTAAAGGTTTTCCTTGTATCTCCCCCGTTTCTCTGTCCCTTTACGCGTAGATTATATCGGCCAGTATTTATAATGGCTGCGTATTTCACGGGAGTTAAGCTCAAATAATATAACAACGGATTACTGCTTGAATAATGTATTGATACTTGAAGACACAATTAATTACTTGCGAATTATTATGGAAAGGTTTGATTTTGTCAGATAAGGTGGTAATTCAAGTCCAGAAAAAAATAATTTTTTTTCTTCATATTTTGATAGTTTAGATATTCAAAAATCTCTCATTAAAAAGATGTTTCGAAATTCGAATTATTTTAAAAGTTATAGCCATTTTAGAGTCGTGGTAATTCGTCCAGCTTACACGGAATCTAACTACCTAGAATCTAAATAGAATAAAACTTTAAAAGCGTTTTTCTCGATATGTTTGTCATAAAATATGAAGTTTTAATTGACCGATTTTCTTGAAATTTGGCATGAATTTTCTTCGTATATTCCTCTATGGTAGGAATCAATAAAAATCAACATTTTTATTTTTTTTTTCTTTTGAAAATTAGGAAATTAAAAATATAAAAAAAATTTTCACGGTTCCTACCATAATGACATTTCACTTTGCTAAAGAATCTATCAGATTCCAGATATATAAGATCCGACCAGAAGGGAAGAAATCGTGACAAGATGGTCACACTCTTTTTTTCCCCCTCTACTTCAATAGCGTTTATATATATATATATTTTTGAAATATGTTTTGTGAATTCTTAACATTTAAATAAATAAATTATTAAGAAATATGTACTTAAAATATTAATTGTTTTTTTATCGATCGCCAAAAAATACTTGAAATTCAGGCTTTTAGACTAGAATACGGAACCACTCGTAATTTGATTTTATATACTGGCAATTCTCATTTAGTTGCCACACTGCAATGTTTGGGCGTTGGACCGTGATTCTGAATGATAGATGACAGAGCGGTTTTTAAACCAACCGTAATTCTGTTTCGAGTGTCAATGTAAATCAGCCAAATATTTTTATTATTGAAGTGAAACTTATTTAGTACCGTAGTGTTTTGAAACTCGATGCAACGGAAACGAGCAACACTACAAAGAGATAACACATACTCGTACATCTGTAGAATTTAAGTTGCGAGAGAATGAGATAATATACTAATCGGTGTCCTCTTTGCGCAGGCTATCGGCCTCCTCTATCTGCGGTGCTTCGTAGAAGAAAATGTAAAATAACTTGGTAACAATATTATATTAAATAATCCCTACAATTATTCCACTCCTGATACTCTGCACTCGTCTCATTCTATAGAAGTTTAGTTTTCTAAAGGTTTCACGTCTACCGCGTGAGAACTGCACACATGTTTTATTTTTATTTTTTTCATGCCAACCTTTCTAATAAAATCGCTTTTGACAATTGAAGTGCTTAATACAAGTTAATCTGAATAGTAAATCTCTTTTTTAAATGCATTTTAGTCGGCAGATTGACAGTCCCGTGATAACGTATTTTGCATCTCATATTTGCATTTTAGATACTATTGGCTTTCGGGCATTCATTATGTTACTGGTATTATGAGACTGGTTTTCGATAACTTTGATAATCCTTATTAGAGTCTCCGAACTGCTGCCAATATTTTAAATATATATATATATTTTTTTACATTAACTCCACACAGGAGGCCCGGAGGAAAATAATTTCCCTCAGGGCCTATGAAATCTGGGATGCTGTGTGGAGGGTCTTTTCGAGGAGAGGAAGGAATGAACATTGGTCTTAAAGAGACCCAAGTTGTAGGAAGGAGGAAACACAGAGGCCGGCAAATCATTCCACAGCCGAGCTGTTGAACACAAGAACGAGTCGAAGAAACGACCCGTTCTCATGTGACAAATGTCAACCGTGTACAAATGTTGGGCACGCGTTTGGCGTGTTTCCCGACTATGCACCGGTGCCGAAGGGATCAATGACGCTAGTTCCTCGGAGCATCTTCCATTATAATACCGGTAGAACAAGGATAGCATTCCCACCCGACGCCTTTGCTCTAAAGATTGCAATCCGTCTGCTTAGTTGGGAGAATCTATTAAGCGGACCGCCCGTTTATGCACAGAGTCGAGGGTATTTTTCAGGTATTTTGGAGCTCCACACTAGAGGCGGCTGCCGAATTCAACCGTGGGGCGCACTTGTGATTTGTACATGGTTAGCAGTTGTGTACTATTAAAGTATCTGCGGGCCCTGTGCAGTACGCTCAGTTTTTGGGAGGCTAACTTTACTCTGGCTTCTATGGAGCCCCCATACCTGAGCTGGTCACACTTAGGTTTACACCAAAATAAAATCACTAAAGTACGTAAGCACCTTTGGGGGTTATTGTGTTTATTGTGTAAGTGTGTAGATGGCAAAGCGAATAAGTAAGACGATTCAATACTTACAAGTTTATTAACACTATTTACAGACACATAAATCTCCAATTTAAATATATGCAATAATAAAGTAATGTGAAGGGCGAACAAATATTAAAGACCAGCGACTCCTGACCGAGAGTTAAAGCAGAATGAATCGTTAGTTTTTGATGCAAGTGAGGCCAGTTGCTTGAGGAAAGGTCTGCATCCAATTGGTGCCTGAGGGACCAATCGGGTGGTCGGACGATGCGGATCAGTGTCCTTTGTTCGTCCCCCACACACCCAAGCGTATTTTAAGAGTGACAAGTCCAAAATTCACCTGTAGGGTACAAGAACAGCATGGTTTCAGAATTGTAGAGAAAAAATAGAAGAGAAAAATCATCGATTTCTGCTTGCGTATTTTGAATGTTTACAATCAAAACTCACCCGTATCATTTCAGAAGGATAACACTGCATGGTTTCAGAAGTATCAAGAAATAATTTCTCTAGAAAGTATAAACTCATATATATAGCGTAGGGAGTGTGGCGAACCCATCGCTCAGGGAGTGGAAAACACAAGCCTGCAATAGCCATCCCAAGCCAAGGTGTGAGCTACCGTGCTCAGGCTGAATGTCCTGGGGAACAGCGTCACGAACGGTGCCTCCGAGAAACAAGGTCGCATCTCGGAGTATTTAGACCTTAGTCCAGCACTCAGGGCTCTGCTGGAGTGGACCTTCTATTTCCCTGGTAACTCGTGGACAAAAAAACAAATTGGACCATTCGAAAACTAGGGGCCTTTTGGGAACCTAGGAATGCTGAGGCCACCTCTGTGGATTTCCTTCCTGGGGCCGTAAGAGGAACCAAGAGGAGAAACCGTGGAGAGATGAGCTGAGGCCACCTCTATGAACTCTTCCCTTGTGGGGCCTTCAAGGAACCAAGGGGAAGGGCACCCTTCCAGCGCGGGGCCTTTGTGGAACCAAGGAGGAGTGAAGTGGAGAGATAATGTCCTCTTCCCATGTGGGGCCTTCGAGGAACCATGTAGGAGTGAAGAGGAGAAATGAGGCCATCTTGGTGAACTCTTCCTCTGTGGGGCCTTAGAGGAACCAAGGAGGAGAGATGAAGTTCTCTTCCCTCCTGGGGCCCTCGGGGAACCAAGGTGGAGTGGTTCTTCCCTTGTGGGGCCTTTAGGAAACCAAGGGGAGGTGGACTCTCCGTCGTGGAGCCTTCGGGGAACTAAGGAGTGGAGAGGAGAGATGAAGCCCTCTTCCGTCGTGAGGCCTTCAGGGAATCAAGGAGGAGTGAAGAGGGGAAATGAGACCTGGGAAGACACATTGTCGGACCAGAAGATATAGCTTCATTTCGAATGACAATCCTGGTGAACTTTATAAAAGGGACTGGGTTACTGTCAAAGGAATGAGGTAAAATGGGAGATAGTACAATGGGTCTATGGCCTAAGTGCTCTCGGGAACTATATATATGTAAACCGTCTCCGATTATTTAAAAAAAAAAAAAAAAATAAATAAACTCATATACAAAGTAAAACTATAACATTCTGTATGTACATACGAGTATAACATAGATTGTTCTTCACTTGCTGGCATAAATCATCGTAGCTGTATCAAATAAATCTTTGAAGCAATAGAGTTTATTTACAATTTAACATCTAAAATGTGTAACTACTTATAAAAATGAAACAATAATTTTATTTATTACCAGCGAGTACCGGCGTGCGTTGCAATACCACTCAAAGAAAGAGAGTGTTTGTGTTTAAATTCTGATTATTAAAGTGCTTTTGGATTTTTTCCACCTGGCGCGTTTGAGAATAAATCAGAAATTTTATAAATGCGTGAGCAGCCACATGCAGCTGTCCGTGTGAAGTGCATAAAGGCATGCATTTTCCAAATTTACCCAAGTGCTATCCCCTACCGCTACTACTTCTCCTTCCCCGCCTGCCCCGCCTTCCCTCACCCTTGTCCCCTCTCCCAAAACTCCCATTCTTTCCTCTCCTTCCTCCCATCTACAAGATTAGTCTGCATTCGTATGTTCTATGAAATTATGTTTACAATATGATTTCCAGCATAACGATGCGCTTTTAAATTTTTGATTTATACGCGATTAATAGATACGCAGAACCTAAACAGTCCCAAGGTGAAAAGAATCCAACTTGTGCTGTGATAAAATCGTTTTTAAATGTTAAATACATTAGAGCTCTTTTCACGCAGCACATAAGCAGTCAAGGGCATTCAAACTGTAACGTTACACAACCTAAAAAAATAATCCAACACGATTCCAGCAAAATGAAAGAAGTTTATTAATTTAAGATGGGTATATTTCTAAAAATTCACAAATATCTAAATACAAAATTTGCCTCCAGTTCTGTGTTTGTTTGATCTTGGTGATCACATAGCAGAAAGCGCATTTATATAATAGAAATAAATACTATAAGACTTACAATATCAGCAAAGCTTACCAGTGGTATCGACAACTCATCATTTAATTTACATTTATTTAACATTATTGAAACTGTTCCAAGCCCCTACCCTACAGAGAAACAGTCTACGGCGGAACAAGTAAGGGGTAGATAGTACGGAGTAGATATACACAAGTCGTTGAAAAAGTTAGGCGGAGTAAAGCGCTGATACGGATTTAATAAAACAGGATTAAACCAAAAGCGATACGATTTTAACGTTTTGGGTATCAAAAACATTCAGGCGTATCGAAAATTCATTTAAATTCTATTTAGGGTCGGTTGTAGGGTTGGAAAAGGAGCGGAGGAGGAATGTATATCGACGCTAATGTGAAACAGCTGTTTCCCAATAAAACATTGTACTGCAGAAGGTTTTAATATGCCCAAATTTCTTTTCAACGAATTCGAGAGAGAATTCATTGTCGATTTGAAGGAAAACGATTTACGATTTGGAATCGAAAGAGATTTAACGTTATTAGGAAATGCTTTTAAATTTATAAGGGATGAATAATAATAAATAGAGCGCCATTTATGGTGGCGGGGTTTATTGAGTGGATTATGATTTTGATGCCGAAAGTTATATGCTTACACTTGTGAGAGCGAAAAATTTCTCTGTCACTCAGAAGAGTAACCGTTCACTCCCTCGCCCCGCTCCTAACTGTTTAATTTCTACTGACTTTTTAATGTTCTTAGTTAAGATGAATATATACGTGAAATCCTAATTAGATACTATTTTGATTAATCTTTACGACGAATCGGCTTACAGTATGAACATGAAAAAATGTGCTACGGATAAATCGAAGCTTTTTCTAGCTTTTCTATGTATTGGAATTACAATAAAATTATTATTTACGTTACAAAAAATTTAAGCGTAAACCACAAAAAAAATGTTTTTTCATGACTTAACTATGAAGTAATACAAGAAATTTTTTTTAAAAAATACCCCTTTATGTCTTAGACTATTTTTGAGGTTTTCCATGTTCTAACTTTTTTTCGTTCTTATAAAATTATGCCCAAAATAAATAAAAACCACTTTTTCGCTTAATAGCCTCGAGCAAAAAGACACTCAATTTTAAAATTTTGCAGGCATGAGATTCGAAATATTTCTAGCGATTATATTCCTCTTAAAAAAACATCAAAAAAATATTACCGGAAACCAACATTTTATTTACATTTTTTCTCCCAATATTACTGTTATTGTTAAAAGTATGAAGTAAATATAAGTTAAATTAAAAGTAGGAATCATTCGTTAAAAATACGTCAAGAACGTCTCTTAACATCCCATATAACGAATTTTATCCTAAAATCTAAAAAACCCTTTTGGTAGGTATTTTCAGATTTGTGTTGGTTCGAGTTCTTTAGCAAGATCTGAACAGCCAAGTACTTCCCTACCTGTTTCTATCCCATCTCCTTCCCATCCCCACTTCATGTTCGCAATATTTTCATGTTCGCAACATACTCCATTTGGGGATGCCATAACATCGCTGACTCCAGACGGTGGGAAGCAGTTGGGACTCTTGTAAGGTACTCCCATGAAAAAAAATCTTTAAGCTCCATCAAGGCCTGTATTAATTAATCACTTCCTACACCCCCCCCCCAACCTCACGACGCGTTGCCCAAACTGAGTGGAGACATAGTTTCTCTGCCTTCAGATAAAAAAATATCTATTTAGCTTTAAAAACCAACATTTCAGAAAATCTAGACAAAATCTCGCATATTTTTCAAATATTAGTCAATATGGAAAAAAGCCTACAGTAAAATAATATTTGCCATTTCTTTTCCATTCCCAATCAGAACAACAAATACAGAAGGTACGCATTTGTCAATTTTATCGATGACTCACCACCCGAAAAGAAAGGTTATATCTTCCAATTCCACACGATCTGTTAAAAGGTCATTTGTTCTTATTTCGTTTTTCAGTGTCAATAAAACGAAAATAAAATTAGGTTTTATGTTCCAGCCTTACGAATAGGTAGTTCTAGTTCACTAAATCATTTCAACTATCGCATCATCGTAACTCATGTTGAACAAAATGTATTTTCTTCTAATAATGTATCCGAACACGGAATGTTTCTCGATATAAATGCGAGTTTGGAAAATAAACAATATTACCGCGTGAGAACGAGGAATATTTTCCGAGAATTTTTCCACACTGCGTATTCTGTTCTTGAACTTTCTAAACATAAGAACTTTTAATTCGATTCTGGCTATGTGAATTATAAATATTTTATGGATTGGCGGGTGTGAATGGCTTCAGAATATCTTTATTACCATTAACCAGAATAGAAAAGATTTTTTATTTAATGTGTTTTTGTAACATCACCATAGCGCAAATATACCCTTTGAATTATATAGGGTGTTTAGGGACGCACTTGACTTACTTCGACCGGTGATTCCTGACATTATTTGGAGTAAAAAATATGAATAAAATTTCGGTCTCTAATGATATGTTCGATGTTTTTTTTTCAACTTATTTCATAAAATTAGTTCGTATTGGACAGTTGATTTTTTTGTTAGGTTATAAAGAAAATGTTTACCGGAGACCTAAATTACATTTTAATTTTTTACTTCAAATAATGTCAGATTTTAGTAAATGAACGGAGAGGTATTTTGGGAATGACAAAGGTATGAGGCATGGGCAGGAATCTGTGGTTCAGTGGGGCCAGTAATGACAGATACATTAGTTCATCGGTTCTACTGTGGGGTAAGGCGATTTTCCGCGAGAGGCCTACTGAAGAGGTCAATAGGTCTCCCTTAACCAGTCTCTTCCTATCCGATCGCCACGCAGTAGGTGGGCAAAACACTCTCCCGCTAAAAAATAAACCAACCTCACACCATGAACTCAGGCACCCCTGTTAAGGAGGAAATAAATTCCCCCAGGGCCTGTCATCTTTGAGGATGCTGTGTGGACGGTCTAAAATGAACGATTTGGGAAAAAACTAAAATTAACCGAATAAAATTTACTTGGGCATGCCGATTAGTATCAATCGTAATGATAATAATTTTACGATAAAACTATACTAGACAGAACAATTAGTCATAATAGACCTGATATAGTTTTACATGACAAAATTTAAAAGATAAGCTATTCCAAATTCCTGTAATATTTAAAAAACTGTTTCTGAAAAAATAAGAAAATATACAGATTTAGGCAATGAGATTAAAAGAATTTGGCATTCTCAGACTATAAAAATATTACCTTTTGTTATTTCGGCTACTGGCATTATACCTAGGTCTCTCAATCAAACTTTAGGCATATTAGATTTGTAAAAGAATTTATATATAAAAATGCAAAAATCAGTCATTTTAAATACATGTAGGATTACAAAAGATTTTTAAAATATTTATATTGAGGGATCAGTAGGATTTATAGGTTCAATTAGGAATTCCACAAAGCCGAACCCTCTGATATGAAAATATCTGGAGTCGGTGAATTATTTTCCCATTTGGTCTCTAGTAGGTTGACATGTTGTTCTTGTATTGTTTTATATTTATAATACTTATATAGTGCAATTGCATAGCGTGGATTGATTAGATGATCATTTAGGGAAGTGTGTGAAAGGGTTTAGTTTTTCCTGTGGGGAAAATTTAACCCGAAAGTTTAAATCTGGTGCGTATAAAAACTAAACAATTTGTATAGCACCAGTTTTGTGAAAAATCATCCGAAAGCCTTTAACTACGCAACCGCAATCCGAAGGTCGCAGGATCGAATTCCGGTGTGGGCAAATAAATGTTATTTGATTAATTTGTGTTTTCACTATTAACTCGTTTAAAATAATATATAGTATATTTGCGGCACGTTCCAGAATGGAAGATACTCTTAGTATGGCCCTGGTGTAAGACCACCATTCAGAATTGAAACGTTGCTTGAAATGGCTTGTGCCGTGTTGGGTCACCACACCTGAATAGCCAGGAACTTCCCTACCTTCCTCTTCCCCATCTCCCTCCCTTCTCCACTACCTTCAGCCCCACAACATACCCCAATTGGGGATGCATTAGACTCACTGGCTCCAGACAGGAGAAGCTGAGACTCTTGTGAGGTATTCACATAAAAAAAACAGGAGACAATTTAATAGTGGTTTCTTCCAGTCTCTCCAAAGATATTATTTATTCCAATCTTGTCTACCTAAATCAAGTTACAAACAAAAATCCGCAGCTTAATTATGTATTTTCGTCGTCATTCACTAAAAAAAACGTACTCATCCACAGGGCGACCCTTGAAAACAGAGCCTTCGTAACATAATGAGATTAATTGGCTAAATTATTACGTATGGACGGTTCCTAACAATAATGGACAAAAAGCCTCTCCTTTATTAGGGTGGGCGGTGAGCTTAGATTTGTTGGTCCTGGAGTTGAAAAAACATTTCCCCAATACGCCACACGAGTTGGAAAAACCTTCGGAAAACTTCAAGAGTTTAAGAGTGATCTTCGTGGAATAATATTTCTTATTTATATCTCTTCAAGCTGAGCTTATCATGATTATTTTATCTTGTTACTATTTCGGAAGAATAAGTATTGTTTATTCTCAGAAAAAAAAGTTAGTGAACATTTCTTACATTAAAAAAAGAAAGATATTGATGACCTATATATAGCGTTGGTGGTTCGTGGCATACCTCATTAGCAGGAGGAATTAAAAACTATCAAAGGTATGAATAAATTCTATATTTTTAAAAATTATTATTTTTTCTTCAGACACAGCAATCTTATTTTGTGGCACCATTTCAATTCAAAATTAATAGAATACTTAGTTTTAACCAATGACGTTACATAAATAAATAGACTCGCCATAGTTTCATATACTCACAATATATTGTGGAAAGTAAAGAACACTCTTTTGTTTTCAGCGATTTTCAGTATAATTTCCGAATTCAAAAGTTTATTCCTGTGTGATAAAGATAGACAATCAAATAATGTGTGTGTATGAATGCAATGAATATAGGAGCGGGCGGCGTATTGCTTGTCACTTTTTGATGGAACGTTCGCTGTCTTCTTTTCTCGAGGCCCACTAGAATAAAAGGTCCGGCTGCCTGTCGGAGTTTGATATGTCGAGCTATACAATAAATACAATAAGGCAACGACAGTTTTCAAATGGTGGCGATTGTCATCAATACTTGTTAGAACTAGTGATTTATGTGTTGTTTTACCGCAAGCAAACATATAAACAGAGTGTTTAGGCTGATTAGTCTACTTTAAAACAGTGAAATATACTTAGCAACAGAATTTTGGCTATTGCGCGTCCAGACCCTTTTCTTTAGTAGGACTTGAATTTTCTCTAATGACATGTAAAACCGCGAGCGGAAAACATGAAAATTAATTGTAATATTTATAATAATCGATAATATTAAGTAATCGATAAAACATATTATGTATTATTCTATCTTCTTACTTTTTCTGGCGCTAATCTTAATCTAATTGTATGTTATTAAGTCACTTGCTTTAGGTTAGCATTTAAATGTCTTAGTCTTAAGTCACTAGCTATAAGTCTTAGATGTAAGTCAGTAGTTATAATTGTAAATCTTAATTTTAAGCCAGTAAAATAAGTCTCTAGCTATAAGTCTTAAATCTTAATTGTAAGCCAGTATAATAAGTCTCTAGCTATATGTCTTAGATGTAAGTCACTAGTTATAATTGTAAATCTTAGTCGTAAGCCAGTAATATTAATTCCTTTAAATACTTATTTGTACAGCGCCCTTGAGGTGATTTTTCACAAAAACGGCGCTATATAAATTAGCCAAATATTATTATTATTATTATTATTAATTTGCGTGTACTTACAAATGAAATGTTATTCATTCGCCTTTACTATTATTTGCCGTGTAATTGAAACATTTTCTCATCACACAGGAGGGCATTTTGACACTTTTTAAAACGCAATTTACTTACTGGTAGGTGCTGGTAAGACGCAACCTTACTCGATGTGTAGCAGTTTAGTACTAAAGTACTAGATATCGAGATCGTTACAATTGTCTTGTTTTTGTCTTCCCACTTTGAGATTTCTACCCCTCGTCTAATAGTGTGTAACGTCATAGGTTTTAACCACGTTTATCTTAATATATAAATCAGAGTCGGGTTAGTTACACCATTTATAACACGAGAACGGCCGGTCCGATTTTTATGATCTTTGATTTGTTGGCTTTGTTTCCACTCCGAATTGCAGAATAGCAGAAGAAATTTCTTCTCCTCATACATTTTGTACGGAACGAATTCTCTTCTTTTGAGCAGCAAAATTGTGACAAATATAATATTGAATAGTGAGGGAATTCCAAAAATTCAAAAACGTCAAATGTCAATGCGCTGATTGTTTTGCTTTTGTTCTTAAACATATAATGCTGCCCTCTTTCTTACACACTAATTAGTGTTAAATAGTCGAAAATGAAACAAACGGTGAACGTATGTCTGCATCTCTCCTAAGGAAAAATACAGTAATTATAATAAATCTCCCTGACACGTATAACGAAAATGAAACGCAATTCCCATAAGTAGGTGGAAAAAGTAAGAAAATTACAAAAAATATAAATCCGTACACAATCTCTGATTCTGACAAAAACAAAACACGGACAGTTGCGCATCGATAATTGCTTCATTATGTAATTTTTACTTAATAAAAAAGCTGAATTTAATTCAGCTAATAAGTCAACAAAACAGTTAGTGATTCTGAGGTGGTACGAAGTTCGCCGGGTCAGCTAGTTGTTTATAAAACCAAAAACTTTCGTGATCAAACAGTAATACATTTTTTTATTTCTTTTATTTTGATACAATATTTTACATCTAATATATAAAATTCTCGTGTCACGGTGTTTGTTACCATACTCCTCCGAAACGGCTGGACCAATTTTGATGAAATTTTGTGTGCTTATCTGGTAGGTCTGAGAATCGACCAACATCTATTTTTCATACCCCTAAAAGTAAAGGGTGTTCCACTCCGAAGAAAATTATTTTCCCCATACATTTTGTATGGAACGAATTCTCCTATTTTGAAAGAACTGCAGCAATATTGTAAGGGGTATAATATTGAACTGTGAACCGGGGGAAGGGGGAGGGGGTAGGGGGGAAAGGAACTCAGGAAGGGGGGTTAGCGGGACGGGGGAATGGGGAAGGGGAGAAGTGGAGTGGGGAGAGGGAGAGGGAACGCGAGAGGGGAAAGGATACGCAGGGAGAAACAATTTAGATCAAGGTATGGTATACGCAGGGAGAAACAATTTAGATCAATTCAGCTAATAAGTTGACAACAGTTTTTGATTCTGAGGCGGTACGAAGTTCGCCGGATCAGCTAGTTTTATAGTATAATTTAATAGTGTTGGCCTCACTGGGTGGCTTACCCGTGCTGAGGCCCCCTTTTTATAAAACAAAAATTTGATATAATGAACTACATAATACATTTTGGTAAAATGTATAAAGTTGGTAATGAAAAAATATTAAATTGAAAACGCATATATATTGAGTAGTGTGTTTCTGAATGATGTGTGTTCTGTAATGGTTTTATGTGTTACGTATATATGTTTTATTCTTTTATGTTATAAAATTTTTGTAACATTGTATTTTGTTACTTTTGCATCCGAATTTATTTTTGTGAAGTGAAAGAACGCTGAATGCATTGCATTCAACTATTATTTTTTTATACATTTCGTGATAGTATTTATGCCAACAATATACTAGCATTCCTCTTCAAACACAGAACCGCTTCGACAATGTACAAACTAATCCAGATACTATAATTAAATCTTATCTCTTTGAGTACAAAGTCTTTTGGCAAAAGAAATTTTAGGTATTTTACGACATGGCTATACAACCAACTTCCACTTGCCATTAGACCACAATTTATTTTAAATATAAATCAGACACCAAGTCTTAGATCAGTAGCCGAGACAGATCTAACATATAGATTTTATCAAAACCAATTTCTAAGTACGCATTTCCAATGGTACGGTGCCGATTATCTTTTATTGACGCAATATTGTGTTGATATTTGTATTTCTGTTATAAACTGTGCCTACTTTGAACACGAGAGTTCCTTGTCAGGTAGGTACACCAATTTTAATATAATAAATATAGATGAATTAAAAAAAAATGCCAATGTAAAAAATATCATTTCAATGTAAAAATCCAAGTGTTTCCGAAATGTGTTGAGATCACCAGAAATATTGACGCAATTAAGTTACGAGTATGTCCTTCTATTATACTGTCACAAATAATGTCAAATTCGCCCCGTAGTAAGGCAAAGCTAACTAGTAAAAGGCAAACGGCTAAAATCTATTACTTATCTCCAACGCTTAATGATAACTTGAGGTGAAAATGTAGCAAATAGAATTTGTTGTCTAACAATTTCAATGAATTTATTTCAATGGCGCCAGAAACTTATGAAACCAAGTTTCTAGAACTTGCGAAATACAACCTTCGAGGCTTGCCTCTAGAATCGCCCTTGACCCGCAGCGCTGCAATTCCGTACAAACATACCACCGCAATAAAATCCACCGCTGCAAAGGTCAGAATTTTCACATTTCAGCTACTGAGCAAGGGGTCACGTATCGTTCCGGCAGAAAAGTGTGTACAATATTGCATTCCGCTGGATTATTATGAGAGGGACGGACGCTCCGGAGAATCCGTTACCAGTGGTGGAAATGTGAATAACGCGATTCGAGCGGAATGTCGGATGGCGGGAGTCAACCGGGAATGTGGAATATCGATCCGGTGAGATTTTTATATGAAATTTTATCCCGGACGAAATGAGCTGAATCTACTGGATACGGTTTAAAGGATAAGTTTATAAAATAAAATTTCCTGAATACTGTTTATGAACAGCGTTCCGTAAGTAAATGGCCAAAAATTCCGCAATTTTTGTTAGGAAATAAATAACGGTTTAAATGAATTGGAATTTAACAAAACAATTTGAGTGCAAATAATGCAAAAAATGTTCAAATATAAAATATGGTAAACAAGTCAAACGCGCTCCGAACATTTGTTTCGTTTTTTTTTTTTAACTTTAACGGAGGTAGAATAAGGATAGCATTCCTACCCGACGCCTGTGCTCTAAAGATTGCAATCCGTCTGTTAAGATGGGAGAATCTATCACACGCACCGCCCATTTTTGAACAGAGTATTTTTCAGGTATTTTGGAGCTCCAGACCAAAGGTGGCTGCCAAATTCAACCGTGGGGCTCACTTGTGATTTGTACTGGGTTAGCAGTTGTGTACTATTAAAGTATCTGCAGGCCCTGTACAGTACGCCCAGTTTTTGAGAGGCTAACTTAACTCTGGCTTTACGGTTGTCATTTGACAAGGCCGCCCACACAGTATCCCCAAAGATGACACATGCAGGGAGGAATATAAACGCTAGAAATATTTCAAATCTCATGCCTGCAAAATTTTAAAATCGAGCGTCTTTTTGCACGAGGCTAGTAAGCGAAAAAGTGTTTTTTTATTTATTTTGTGCATAATTTTAGAAGAACGAAAAAAATTTAGAACATGGAAAACCTCAAAAATACTCTTAGCCATAAAGGGGTATTTAAAAAAAATTGTTTTTTGTATTACTTCATAGTTAAGTCATGAAAAAACATTTTTCCTGGAGGTTTACTATTATATTTTTTGTTACAATAATGTTGAATTACAATAATTTTATTGTAATTCCAATACATAGAAAAGCTAGTAAAAGCTTCGATTTATCCGTAGCATATTTTTTGATGTTCATACTGTAAGCCGATTCGTCGTAAAGATTAATCAAAATATTATCTAAATAGGATTTCACGTATATATTCATCTTCTGGCAGAGAAGGATGAAAGTAAACTGAATGCTGTTGAAATGAGACCGCTGAGACGTATGTGTGGTAAAACAATGTATGATCGTGTGAGAAATGTGAATATCTGCAAAGGATGTAAGGCTGATGTAAGCATAATGAGTAAGATTAGGAAAGGGACCCTCAGATGGTTTGGGCATGTAGAGCGAATGAATGACGAAAATAGTGTAAGAAGAATATACGACGCGAATGTGAATGGTAGAAGAAGTCGGGGATGCCCGAGGAAGACATGACACGATCAAATGAATCAGATACTTGAGTCGGGCCATGTCAAAAGTCAGAATAATAGAAGAGACGATGTATGAATGTGAGTGAGGCAAAGAGTGCGTGCCAAGACCGAGTTGTTTGGCGGTCCGTCCTCTCTACCTACCCCTGCGGAAAATGTTTAGTTAGTTAGTCAGTTTAGTTAATAACAGTTAAAGTACATAAAAAATAAAACAAGAAATAATAACAATAGTACCATTGTTGTAACAATGTTGTTGTTGCAATGAAAATGATATAATAGGTTAAGTGAACTTAATGAAGAAGTAAGACTAAGAGAAGAGAATAAATTAAAAAAATATGTACGAGTACATATTAATTTTATTAATGAAAGTATTTTTAAAATATCTTTTTATTACATTACATAGAAGTAATCTGTATATTATAGCTATATTATATCTTTTTTTTTTTTTTTTTTTTTTTTTTCATAAGAAGCAATTACTTTGTGGTTAGACATTATATTATAAAAATAAAACAAACACTTTGTATTTAACCACGAATTTATTATTTTATATATCAACCGGTTTCAAATCACTTAATCTCAGCAGACCACAGTTTTAATAAAATTTCAGGAACGTGCATGTTACATAAAAACAATATTGGCATTAGATTAGATAATTTAGAAGCCTTAGAAATTAGAAAATCTTTAAATACAGTATGTCAGAATTCCTACTAAATAATCAAATAAATTTATCTAATCAAAAAAAATACAGCCTACAGCCCTATCTTTAACTTGTTCCCTACAATCCATCCCAGTCCTTGATATGCATTGTTTTCTCCCTCCCTTTAATTGATTATCTATTGTACCGCTTTTAAATACTTTGTCTCTGTCTAAATATGTTCTTTCTCCCTCTGTCGCTCATTATATATACCTGATCACTCTGTCTTAATATTTAGTTATTATTATATCCTGAAGAAGCTAGGTTATAGCAAAACCGGTTGATATATAAAATAATAAATTCGTGGTTAAATACAAAGTGTTTGTTTTATTTTTATAATATATTATATCTAGTTATAATAATAGTCCTACTAGCATACTGTTGTTTAATAATGTTGATTATTCTGATTTGACTGTTCGTGACGCTCGCGTGAAATCTGGCGGAATAAAAAGGTACTATCCAACACGGCTACCATCTTGGCAGGACAGATGAAATGCTAAGGTGGTGTGAGGTTTGGTTTATTTATGCGTTACAGTTAAAAAAATACTTTGAGTCGATAATTTGAACACTAATTACATTGTGGTATTTATTAGAAAGTTTCGTTTATAGTGAATTCCAAAGTAATCTGCTAAACGTTAGAACTCCAGAGATGCCTTGAAAACTTCGCTTAGCAAACCAAAAACTCAAATTCAGAGAAACTTACGGTCAGGGAAAAGTTGTAGGTAGAAGAATTAGGTGAAAATTACCGTTCATTTAATTAAAATCATAGCTTTCTATGCAGCATTGCGTGGTTAGGAGTGGAGTAGTCTGTCATCAACTATGAAGGAATGACTGCAGTTTGAAAGTAAAACGGAAGTGCAAATTTTTGGAAAAGGAATTGCTGAGAGTGGCAATTATTGCATCTAGGAAAAATGCAAGGTTATTTAAATAATATTTATTTTAAGAAGTTTCTTGAAAAATAGCGCAGAAATTAGATGGATTTGAAACACAGCCGACTGATTTGAAACAATCTTCTTTTCTATAAATGTAAAAATGAATATATCTTTTTACTTTTGAATGTAGCTATAACTTTGTGGTTATCCATTATAGATAAATGAAACAATTTAACTTAAGAATATATAAACTCAAATGTAATGATTATCCCTCATATTATATTGGAAAAACAACTCGTAATTTTGAAATCAGAATCAAAGAACATTTAAGGTGTCTTAATAGTAATAATTTTTCTGAGTTCGCTAACCATGTCATTGAAAATAACCATAGTTTTGAAAAAATACGGGGATAAATAATATTCTTCATATTAATCATAAAGGAAAACGTTTAGATAACTTAGAAGTCTTGGAAATAAAAGAATCCCTTAAAAATAATGAATCTATTATCAACAAACAAAAAATATTGTCTTATAGCCCAATCATGGATATGTTCCCCTACCCACCCACTCTTCATTAATACTTAGCAACGGCTCCAACCCTACCATAATAATACATTGTTCCCATCCATATTTCGTAACTGTCAAATCAGTATACGTTTGCTCTGAAGAAGGAATGGTCGTTCCGAAACCGGTCGGCTTTACTCAAATATATAAGTGGTTCAAACAAAGTTCAATTGTTTCATTTATGAATATATCTTTGTTTGCTTACTTGTTTGTTTTACTTTATGTATTGCTTTATTAAGTATAAGAAATGTTCGAAACATTCTAAATGTCTTCTTTCCACCCTCGCGAAGGTTTCTGGATTATTACAGCCACACGACAATACATCAAACTTTGGCGATATGATGTGCGCTTGTCTGTGATGGTTTTCATGTATAAGAGTGAGCTCTGGTGTTATGAAATTATTTTCTACACTATTCATTCCATTATATTATTACTGGTGAGTTCTGGCATGACATTTATATAAAAATTTCGCAATAGGTGGCGCGCGAGTTGATTGAAAGATGAGTGTATTTTATGTAGTTTAGCGGCAGGGAGGGAAGGAGGGAAGGGTAAGGAAACCGGAATGGGGGGGGCATAGGAGGGGAGGCTTGCGGGACGGGAGGCGAGGGAGGTGGGAGGCGAGAAAGGTGGGAGTGGAACTCGGGATGGGAGAGGGGAACGCGAAATGGGGGAGGGGAATGCGATAGGAGTTAACGCGGGAGGGGGAAGGTGGAAGATGTGGAGTGAAGGAGAGGAACAGGAGCAGGAACGGGAACGCATGGGAAAGAACACACAGAATCAATTTCTTTCTATGCGTGGCATTGCAACGCATTTATTTTTTAAAACGTGTGTTATAACTTCCTTAAGGTAAGTTGTCAATGGCCCTCACTGTACGCAGGTGATTATGCCAATAAAATAGTATAGTGCATTTTTGACAGACGATGCTTTTATCGTGAAGAGGAGAAAGAAATAAATTGATTATTTTATTATGCAGCACGCCAAGTGAGCAAAAAATTTTTGCAAATTCAAATTAAAACTTGAAATTTCTAGTTTATATTATAAGCATATGCTAAAAGTTTCTAGAGATTCAATTGCTCTCCTCACGATCATTAGGTACTTCCCCAATGTCCTCTCCTCCCCTCCACCCACTATCTACAACTTTGGCTCCAGACATTTGAGAGAAGTTGAAAAAAATCGGAATTGAAAAGTCTATTGCTTGAAATGGCTTCATTTTTGTTCGGCAACCATATTTAAAAAGTCAGGTACTTTCCGACCTTTCCCATTTCCTTCCAACCCCACTTAGCCAAATTGAGGACACTATGTTTCGTCCCACTGTTTCACGTGATTTGAACTTTCTGCTGTGTAGTCATTTTTAAATATGTAATATATTCCTCCAATACATTGTTATATTGAAAGTGGTAGTCCAAAGGACTTATTTATCACCACGGCATCTCTTCATTAAAACCTTAAAACCACTACTAATTTACCCTTTGCATAATAAAAATACAGATCTTAAACGGTGCATGGGTATTACGAAATACTTCTACAAAATTCGTAACTTTATTTAAGGGCCCGCAACCCGGATTTGTACCGATTTATTACATATTAAAAACGGTAAGTTTTAAAGCTCTTAAAAAATATATGTTATTCTTGAAGATAATATCTAGACTTTACCCGCGCCGAAACGCAAATTATATAAAATTCCCTCGATAGGAAAAAATCGCAAAGTATGCTCCAAAAATTATTATTAACACGTTTGTTTCAGTTATTTTATAAGTTATATGTATGAAAAAATTCAGTGTTTCTTTAAATGCTGTTTAAGATAATGCCCGCGAGATTTTTGCTCTATTTTAAACGAGTCGCGTTTTATTAAACATTTTCGCAATTGTCGCATCAATTTTGTCGCTGTAAATGTTAACGCTCTCCTCTAACATTCATAATTTCGTATCTCTCCATCTTCTTCTTTTCAGGCCCGATTGCAGAGCCTTAAGTTCAATGAACTTATAATTTCGAAATTGGAATTACCTATTGGAGATACTAGAAGAAGTAGGCAGGCACTAAAATAATTTTATTATTCTAAATGTAAATTTGTTTTGTTCAAATGTTTGACAAATGCTTAGATGTATTAAAAAAGTGAAGATAAGTTAATGAGACAACACGCGTGGTTTCATTCATATACACATTCTTTGAAAGGTTATCATTTCCAAGAGCGATGGTTCATTTTTTATTCGATTATGAATATAATTATCTCGTATTTTTATAATTTCTTTGAATAAATATCAAAATTTTCGATAATAATTTTTTTACATTACTTTGGATTTGTTCCTGAAGACCTGGGAAGACCAAAACGTATAGAGCACGCTTAATTACGGCGGCAATTGAATTTCACAAAAATCCCAATAAAATTATTAAAGACGACGAAGCTGCTAGGCTTCATATTGTTTTTGGTATCCGGTAATTGATGGATACACCAAAACTAAACGCAGAAAACGATTTTAAATCATTATGTAAAAATCAGCTCTTAGAGGCTCGCACGTGTGCTACATACATAAGCACCGAATTCACTATAATCGATACACATCTAATCTGATAATGGACTCTGTGATTCTGACTCCGACTACTTCATGTTTGACATTTTGTACGCAGATTATTACAGTTTGTATTGTGTTTTTATACCTTTTTTTTTAATAATTTTCAGGGTTATATTTTTGTTAAGTTTTTACGGGTACAGGACCCTTACTTTTTTTGTTTTACTTTTTAATTATGTGAAAATCCGTCATTGGATATTATGTGTATTTACGCACCAGATTTAAATGTCCGGGTTAAATTTTCCCCACAGGAAAAACTAAACCCTTTCACACACTTCCCCAAATGATCATCTAGTCAACCCACGCTATGCAATTGCACTATATAAGTATTATAAATACAAAATAATACAAGAACAACATGTCAACCTACTAGAGACCAAATGGGAATATAATTCACCGACTCCAGATATTTTCATATCAGTATGCTTAAATTTTGAATCAGATTCCTAGGTATTATGCCAGTGGCCGAAATAACAAATGGTAATATTTTTATAGTCCGAGAATGCCAAATTCTTTTAATCTCATTTCCTAAATCTGTGTATTTTCTAATTTTTTCAGAAACAGTTTTTTTTAATATTACAGGAATTTGGAATAGCTACATCAATGATATAAGTTATTTTTTTAATTTTGTCATGTAAAACTATATCAGGTCTATAATGACTAATTGTTCTGTCTGTTAGTATAGTTTTATCATAATATATTTTATAAAATTCATTTTCTATAAATGAATTTGGTTCGTATTCATAATATGGTACTACATTACGGCAATCAATCAAGTTATGTTTAATTACCAAACTTTGGTGAATTATTTTTAAAACCTGATTGTGCCTAAATGTATACTCGGACGGCGCTAATATAGAACATCCCGATATAATATGTTCTATAGTTTCCAGAAAAGCCAAACATTTTCTACATAAATCATCATTTTGATTTATATCTTTGATTATATGCTTCCTATAATTTTTAGTATCAATGACTTTTACGCACCAGATTTAAATGTCCGGGTTAAATTTTCCCCCCCAAAAAAAAAAAAAAAAAAAAAAAAAAAAAAAAAAAAAAAAAAAAAAAAAAAAAAAAAAAAAAAAAAAGAAAAAAAAAAAGAAGGAAAAACTAAACCCTTTCATACACTTCCCCAAATGATCATCTAGTGAATCCACGTTATGCAATTGCACTATATAAGTATTATAAATACAAAACAATACAAGAACAACATGTCAACCTACTAGAGACCAAATGGGAATATAATTCACCGACTCCAGATATTTTCATATCAGAGGGTTCGGCTCTGTGGCATTTCTAATTGAACCTATAAATCCTACTGATCCCTCAATATAAATATTTAAAAAATCTTTTGTAATCCTACATGTATTTAAAATTACTGCTTTTTGCATTTTTATATACAAATTCTTTGACAAATCTAATATGCTTAAATTTTGAATCAGATTCCTAGGTATTATGCCAGTGGCCGAAATAACAAATGGTAATATTTTTATAGTCCGAGAATGCCAAATTCTTTTAATCTCATTTCCTAAATCTGTGTATTTTCTAATTTTTTCAGAAACAGTTTTTTGAATATTACAGGAATTTGGAATAGCTACATCAATGATATAAGTTATTTTTTTAATTTTGTCATGTAAAACTATATCAGGTCTATTATGACTAATTGTTCTGTCTGTTAGTATAGTTTTATCATAATATATTTTATAAAATTCATTTTCTATAAATGAATTTGGTTCATATTCATAATAAGGTACTACATTACGGCAATCAATCAAGTTATGTTTAATTACCAAACTTTGGTGAATTATTTTTAAAACCTGATTGTGCCTAAATGTATACTCGGAAGGCGCTAATATAGAACATCCCGATATAATATGTTCTATAGTTTCGGGAAAAGCCAAACATTTTCTACATAAATCATCAATTTGATTTATATCTTTGATTATATGCTTTCTATAATTTTTAGTATTAATGACTCTATCTTGAATGGCAAGCATAAATCCTTCTATTTCTGCGCTCAACTCTCCAATACTCAACCATTTGTTTGACGAAAGTTTGTCAACATACGTTTGGTTGAGATAATTGAAGTGTTTTGCGTGAATAATTTTATTTGACCAGGAATCTAATAATTCCTGGTTAGTATTTATAAGAATGTTGGCATTCTCGTCATATAAATTTAAAGGTGTAATATTTCTATCTGCCTTGCAAATTATTTTGTGCATTTCTGAGCTATTAGCTTTCCTATGGAAAAAATTTCTAAGCATTTCTACCTGATTGTGTTTCAAAGATGTTATTTTGACTACACCTCTACCTCCTAAATTTCTAGGTAAATTAATTCGTTCTATAGCTGAATTTGGATGATGGCAATTAAATTTTGTTAACGTAGTTCTAATTAATCGTTCTAAACTATCTAAATCTGTATTGGACCATTTAATTATGCCAAATGAGTACGTTAGTAGAGGTATTGCCCAAGTATTTATTGCTTTTACTAAATTTTTAGCAGATAGATTGCATTTTAAAATTTTTCTGATCCTAGTTTGAAATTTAATCCTAATATCATTTTTAATACTAGTGTGATCTAATCTATTCGATTGCGGGTATCCTAAATATTTATAAACCTCATCCCCTTTCATACTTTGAATTTTGAAATTTCTAAATATACCCTCGTCTCCATCTACAATTTTGCCTTTCTCTATATGGATAGTTTTACATTTATCTAAACCAAAAGTCATTTTAATATCATCTGAAAAAATTTTAACTACCTTAATCATTTTCTCTAAATTTGATTCAGAATTTGAAAATAATTTTATATCATCCATATATAATAGATGTGAAACTATACTACTCTCTCTTGTATTACCCTTAATTTTTATTCCAAACTTGCTTTTAATTAACATTTTAGAAAGGGGATTCAATGCTAAGCAAAACCAAAGAGGGCTCAATGAGTCTCCTTGAAAAATCCCTCTTTTTATTGAAATGCCCGGTACTACTATTTTCTTACCTTTTAAATTAACTAGCAAATCTGTATTCCAAAAGGACATAATATTTTTCAAAAAGCTAATTATAATTGGGTTAACTTTATATATTTTTAATATTTTGATTAGCCACGAGTGCGGGACACTGTCAAAAGCTTTTTGATAATCTATATAACAAGTATGTAAATTACGCTTTTGATTTTGAATTTGTTTTAAAATTACAGAATCAATAACTAACTGTTCTTTACATCCCATATGTTTTCTGCGACAACCTTTTTGTTGTTCAGATAAAATATTTTTTTCATCCAAATGAGTATATATTAAATCTGTCAAGCAAGAGGTTAAAATTTTGTATATTGTCGGTAGACATGTAATGGGTCTATATTGAGAGCGATTATTAATATGTTCGCTTTTAGGCAACATATAAGTAATGCCCTTAGTTAGAAAATTAGGAAAATTTTGAGGTTCTCTGACAAGTTTTGAAAGATTTTTTGCAAAAAGAGGATGTAAAGTAGTTAGACGTTTGTACCAAAAATTATGTATCCAATCGCAACCCGTGGCTTTCCAATTATGAGTATTTTTTATAATTTTGGCTAACAATTCAACCGATATATCAGAAAAACTCATTTGTTCAATGTCTGAACAATTGAGTTCTTCATTTTCTATCCAGTTACCTGCCTCATTATGTTTTATATCTTTACTCCAAATGTTTGTCCAAAAATCGCGCATATCTGATTCAGATGGCAACGGAATATTATTATTCGAAATAATATTCTGTTTATCGTCAAGTTTGGAATAAAATATTTTCTCATTTTTCTGAAATAATCTATTATTATTTCTTTTATTATACGTATAATTATATCTTTTTAATCTACTAGCTTTTACACCTAATTTTTGTTTTAATAAATCTAATAAATCATTGATTATATTTTCATTATTATTACTACCAATGCTATAACCAAATTTTCTCCCAATTTCATCTACATATCTCAAAATATTCCTACTTCTATTTCCATTTTTATATTCAATTACTCTAGCTATACTACTTCTTAAAAATACTACATCATTTTCTAATCTAATCTGCCATTCTGGTTTACTATAACTATATGATCTATCATCAGAGGATATTAATTTAACTCCTAACTTATTACATATAGTGATAGCACTAGCGTACACTATTGTATGAAGATCTAAAAAACTAATATCGTCAAATATTATTTTTGGTAAAATTAAATTATTTAATTCAGAAATTAATTTAGATAATTTCTTTGACGTATGCAATTTTGGTAATTTTGGTCTAACTGTGGGCTCTATATCTATATATCTATTTATATTATTTTGAAGCAAGTTAGCTAATTCTATTACATTATCATCTAGTAAGTTTAAATTTGCAATATTGATTTCCCTAAGATTATGAATAATGTCTAAGTTATTTGAATCTACTCTAATATCATTGGATTCTTCTACTAGAATATTAGCTAAACTATCTTCATTCAATGCATCTAATATAACATTACTACTCGTATTAATTTGATCTAAATTATTCTCCAATTGCAATCTATCTGCTACTTCTTTTCTTATCTCATTTAATGTTACTACAGGAATTAAATTATTTTTGAAAATTGACCGTTTTTGGTCAGCTAATCTTTGTTCGTTTACTTGGGCAACCGGATAATTTTGTGAGAAAAGTAAATGTAATTTTTTCCTATACAATAACATATCTGTTTCTAGTTTAGTTACATAAAAAAATGAACGAACGATGAACATATTGACATCGTTCGTCCATTTCATACGCTGCCTAGGAATACCTGCTTTGGTTTTTTGGGGTCTCAGATTATCAATGTTCATCTGTATAGATGACATAATAAACCCATTTTCATTTCCGTTGGTTGAAAATGACATTTTGTCACCTTTCAAAACAACTTGGAAATGATTGTTATTAATTATTATTATTATTCCTACATTCCAGTAACCAAGCAACTGTCGTCGTTATCTAGTGCTGTCATTTGTCAACAAATAATTTTCAATATGTCCAAATTAAATATTTTAATGTAAACTACCCTTCAATACTACAAATCTATAATATATATATTATATTTTAGAATAATGTTATCAAAATAAAATATATAATTAAATTTACCTACAAAATATATTTCAACGTAATCTCAAAATATAGTTGTTTACCTTGGTTACTGAAGTCCTCACAAAAGGAAAAATTTATATTGTATTTATTTACCTAAATATCCTACGGTTCACTGGCAGTTTATTTATTACGTTTTCTAATATACTTATTTTCAAATATTTATATGTTTTGGGATCAAAGCAAATTCTTTTCTATCTAATACAATAAAAAATCAGAGAGCTAAAATATAAGCAAACGTCGAGGCTAGCGTTGCTAAGCAACATCTCATAATATTATATTATTTATTAATTATATTATTATTATAAGTGTAACATATCTGTTGATTTTCCATAATAAATAAAATAAAATAAAATAAGTAACTGTCCGCAAAGTTGGATAAGGAAAGAGATAGTGCAACACGGCAAACACCCCAAAATAATTCACGATAAGTAATTATCTTCTTTTGAAAAGCAATGATCCTGTTTTTTTTTTTTTTTTTTTTTTTTTATAAATACTTTCAGAATCTCAAAACCTACAATTAAAATATCCTGTGATATCTCACGAATCTTTGCGACTATTTAATGGGCATGGCAGTCGAAACTGCTCACAGAAGAGACGAATGCTCGTCGCTCCGGTGGGCGCTAATGTCGACCAGCCCCGCGCTCCTACTGCGAGCTACTTCGGCTTCTCCGGCCCGGGCCATCCATCACGGGCTGCCGGGAGATAAGGCAAATAAGATTTTGATGCATGAGCAAATACAATATCCTATTTTCAGAACAAGAGTCCCCAGAAGAGAGTGGCGCTAAAAAATATGACAATAATATCTCAGACGCAAATAATAATATGAAAAAGTTCCAGATATTTTCTTTGTGTTTTTTGGGATTAATCGGCTGAAATCTGAGACGGCTGAAATGTGAACTCGCCATTGGAGTAACGTAAAACAGATTGACTTTTTAGATGAAAAATTGTTACTGTATTTTAAATAATAAAATTATAAAATTATGACAAACTCGTAGATAGATACACTACAAAATCATTTAATAGTTCTCTTCACTGAGACTGAAATGGTGTTTCAATAGCGGAAAGTAACCGCATCATCAGTTGTGAATATTTTAAATATATATTTGTAACGGAATATAATTATTATATATTATACAGCGCCATTAAGCAGAAATCTGAAGCCCCCGTATTCCGGATTCCTTCCGTTATGTAACATTTCTTGAACACTTGTTTTAAGTTTCAAAAAAATGTTTGTTATTTTTAAAGTTAATGTCTATACATTTTCCACGCCGAAATGGTAATTATATGAAATTTCCTGGATAGAAAAAAATCACAAAGGATGCTCCGAAAATTATTATAAATACTTTTTTTTCTGTAATTTATAAGTTATATGTATAAAAAAAATCACAGCGATTTTTAAGTGCTATTCAAGACACTTCCTACAAGATTATTGCTCTATTTTAGCGAGTCGTGTTTTATTAAATATTTTCACAATTTTCGCATCGATTTTATCGCTTTAAATATTAGCGCGCTCCTTTAACATTCGTAATTAATTACATATCTTCTTTTTTTGTGTCTTCGTGCTGTGCACATAATCAGTGGCGTGTACTGATTTTTTAATCAGGGTAATTATGTAGTGAACTGAGTTTTTAATCAGGGTAGGAAGAACGAAAAACAGCGAATCATTTGATATTTTTAAAACAGCTGACTCGTGGTTAATTGGGAAAAACTGCCACTCAAATAACCAATTAACCGCATCATTTATGCTTATTGCAAGCCAATTACTGCATATGGGATGCCATTGAATTTTTTTATCATTAGCAAAGTAGCGGTACTAATTAATAGACGAATCAAGAATTGGCACTGATTAATAAATTATTTGTGATTTGATCCGAAAGACAAAAAAATTTCGATTCTAACACAAAGGAATCTTCCTCTGAATACGCATTACGCACACGTGTACTTGTTGTGTACAACACAGTCAACATTTGAATATTATATGAGCGTCATTTTGCATGGGTACTTTTGGCGCGTTATAGTAAGGCGGTCAGAAGGGCGTCAGTAGGACTTCTCGTGTTTTTTTCAAAACGTGGATGGACTTTTGTACTGGGTTTTTACAGATGTTCTCACTTGCATGAGATCAATCCAGTTATAAAAACTCAATTAATACACAAACAATTACAAAAATCAAACAAATGATATATGTGCACACATCTAAATAGAAATTAAAAAACAAAAACAGATCAAAAATAAAAAAAAATATATAAAATTTCACTCAAAAGACCAATAATACAAAGAGAGGCAAGAGCCACAAGAGACACGAGGGACGAGGGACACAAGAGACACAAATAGAGACACAATTAGAGACGCAGAAAATTCTCTTTAATATTTTCGTTTAGATTACACATGTATTATTGTTTTCTTCTTTTTCAATGTTATATTACATTGATGGGAATAATCTTAAAAGTTATAAAAAGAGAGTGTTTATTATTTAAAAAAATGAAGATACATTATGATAATTATCAGCAAAACATATTGTTTAGCAACTGCAGAAATTTTTTTCTGATTCCATTTTCTTGCGATAGATTTATTAATTTTAACATTGATGGACACTGTAACGCTGTCCGAAACGTTGGCTAAAGGAGGAGATAGCGCAACACGGCATAACATCCCCAAAACAAATAACAACATTTTTTACATTATTTATATTTTTATGTGATTTAGAAGGATGGTCAGTGTTTTTGCGCTTATGAGCAATGAAAGCCTCTGTACATAATATTTTATGAACAAATTTAACGTTTGAAACATCTATCTCAAATCTCTAAATATTTTCCATGGTGCAAATAAAATGAGTCTGACTAATAATCGTGTTTTAAAATTTTACACAAATTATGCATAACCATTTTCCATAGATGGTTTGTCAGTTGTATAAAATTAAAAACACGTTTTTTAGTAAGGGGGTTACATGCGTACAACCGATCGTACTTATGGAGATGTTTTCACTACATTTGGCAGTATGTTTTCGAGCATTGATTATGATGTAATTTTTTTCAGAGATATCCAACTTTTAAAAGGTCGACAGATCCAACGTTTTTAATGTCAATGGTACCGGCTTTATTCCAGAAATACATAATAACGTTATGTACGTATGTATAGCTTGCATCTGAAATTTATGTTTGGGAGGAAGACGCAAGGGGTGGGGACGGGTGGAGATTTAATATCTCTGAAGTAATTAGTTGAGATTTTAACTGTTTCTCTCACACTTCTTCATCTTCTTTTGCGCTGTTTTTTGCTGACTTTGTTCCACAAGGATCCGCAATTGTTCTGGCTTATTTCGAAAGGAATTTGTAGACGAATAAATTACTCCCAAGATTTTAATTTGATAATCGTTTTGTTTAACCCAGAACTGTTTTTTTAAGAGATAATGAAGCAGTTTATCTTTCCGCAGTAGTGTTCGAAGCACTGACTATATTTATGTTAATGTTATTATTTAAATGCTACTACAAAAATCAACAGTTTGATAGGAAAACGAATAGAAATGCTAAATACGACCATGGTCGACTTATTAAATGCATGGTCGATTAGTCAATTAGTTTTAATTGCTAGTGGTCAAAAGTTGCATTAATTTGAATCATGTATTTTTTAGACTTTAAAAAGCATTTATTTGGTACAATAGACACGAGGATCCATTTAATGTCGCGCAGTCATGAATAGGTGATTTTTGCGATTTTCCAAAATAAAGCTTTTTTATGTTGGGAATAAGCTTAAAAATAACAATTAATACATACAAAGCATTGAATGGAGTATGGCTAGTGAAGTGGTAATTATCAAAGAGGTACATTATTGACTGCGCGTAACTCGAAAATTTGGTATTTCATCTGTATGTAAATTTGTTTATTACGTTCCGCTTCCGTTTCATGATGGCCATGTTGGAAACTACATTTTTCATTCCAAGGTTCGCATTTACATTCCAGGGTTCGAATTAACGTGGTCTACCACAATCTGCCAAATAGGGAAAATTTAAATTATGGTACCTACCAGCCTGAAGAAAGCCGGGAACCGTATATTGGATAAACCAACATCTTTGCCATAGGTTACCCCAAGTGGCTCGCTACTCTTGGTGATTTATCAGAGGTGCCCGGATTCATAGGGTGAGCTTTGTCCGGGTGTCGGCAGCGAATGCATCTGCCCACCGACGATCGAAAGAGACCGGTCGAGGGAGGCCTTTTGACCTCTCCATCCGGACTTTTTCCATCGTCTTGTGAGGGATGGATTCATACGTCTGTTACTTCAGGACACAATGACCCCAGATTCCTACCGACCCCTCATATCTTTTACCTTTCCAGAACTTCCTCAACTTTCTTTCTTTCGAGGAAAATTGTTTTCTTCATTGCGCATGTATAATAATAATAAATTTGGACAACTTATATAGCGTTGTTTTTGCGAAAAATCGCCTCAAGAGCGCTGTACAAATTAGCATGGATCTTCCTTTATTGAATTAGCAACTTATTATTTAATTTATCATTTTATTCTGAACACAAAACTGGTTTAAATTAAATATGTATGCGGTTGAAGAAAACTACACTCAGAAGATGAAAACTTTTTTTTTATTTATTCTGGCAGTACCTACACACATAATTTGGACTAGAATTTTATAACTGCACTTTGAGTAAGAGAATGGTTTCCATCAAAATGTGTCAGCAAATGATTTCACAACTGGAATTTCAGCATTTCATTCTGAAAAAAAAAACTGGCTTTAAATTAAGAGTGAATCTGCATGCGGGATTGATTAGCATTATTTAGCTTTGATTAGCATTACTCTCGTAATGTGCCTATGCTTTTACTACCAATTATAAATTTTGCAGCATATGGTTTAAAACAAAAATTATAACTCCACACGGAACATTAGAACTGTTATATTCAAAATGTGTCAGCAGATTAATCCGCTCTAATTTTGAAAGATCATTCGGAACATGATCAACGGTTTTCATTTTTGAGGGAATCTGCATGCGAGTTACTAGCTTTAATTGATATTACACCCAGGACACAAAATGGTTTTCCTTCAATGTTTGCACTAGAAACACATGGATGGTTTCCTTCGAATTGCGTCAGCAGATGAATCCGCAACAGAAAATTGCATTATGAACACAAGAGTGGTTTTAACTTAGAAATCGATCAGCGTAGGGGTCCACTTGTCACTAGCTTAAATTATTTTGTACTCAGAACAACAACAAAACTAAAAAAGGATGTTGGATTACATGTTTTTGATCTAACCTGATTTCTAGAAATAAAGGTGAATACGTAAATACACACCTGTCAGCTATGTTGTAACTTTCTCCAGATTTAGTAATAATAACTTTAAAGTGTAACTGAAAAACTGTGAAAGAAAACCGTTCTCGCTTTCTGAGTATAATTTTCTTAAAGTGCTATTTGAGTTTAATTTTTTCACAGCGGCCGCACCAAAAGTGCTCGCGGGCCGCACCAAAACGCTTCGCGGGCCGCGGGCCGGAGGTTCCCCACCCCTGCTCTACAACATTTTGAAGATTGTGAGTGTTATTAGGTTTAGGTTACTAATGTAAAAAAGGTTTAGGTATATCTAATGTAAAAAAGGTTTAGGTATATCTAATGTAAAAAAGTGTTTAAAACAAAGAGTGTGTTGCAAGCCGGAGTTGTGCAGCTTTCTCTCCTCTTTCTCGCCTTGCACACGGAAAAGGCGTGTTTGTTAGTCTGGATACGGGTACCTGACCTGTATAAGATAGGGTAGACCGAGGCTATTCGGATCATTTTTTATGTTTTCTTGAAAAAAATGAAAACTAATGCATTTTCGAATTTTTTTATTATTTAATATTAAGCATTTGACATTTTTATATGTTTTAATTTTAATGATCATAACATAAAGTAACTATAAAAAAACATATGACTATTACTGTAGACCTCTCCACTGATCCGAACCCCCCCCCTTATATATATGTGGTGATTCGGATCAGTGGTGGGGCTACTCGGATCAAACCCGAAAAATTGTTAAGTATGAAAAAAAAAACAAAAACCAAAAATAGGTTTTAGAACCCATAACTTATATGAAAGTATCATGACACTTATTTACACTCTTATTGGCTTACACACCGCACAAATAAAAACTTTATTAAAAAACTTTCTTGTCGTAACATTTTTCGTGGCACAATTCTTCGCAAGAAGAACATTGAATCCAATCTTTCTTTAGAGGATGTACAAACGGCTTCATCCATTGCAATTTTCGACCATGATTGGATCAGTCGTCTTTTTCACATAGTTGCGCACCATCTGCTTCAAATAAAAATATAAAACAATTAACGCATCGAATTTTAAAAGCATTAAAATATGATCCAAATAGCCCCCCACCATCGGTTCGTTTAACCCCACTTTTATTAATATAATATTTACTCAAAGTAAAGTACAAAAACATAAAAAATGCAATTTATTGCGCTTTTATTCTGTTTACTGAGCATTTGATTGATAAATTTATAACATATGAACATGACTAAATAGCTTACCCTTTCAGAAAAAACACTAAGAACGCAAAGAACAATATTACATCAGGCATTTATTTGACACGTGACTTGGACGATCGTCACACATATCGATTTTTAGCAGTCAAACCATGCAATCTGCAATATCGGTAATTTTACTATTATGGCATCTGGTAGATGGCGACGCTATGTCCAATTTTTTTCATTGTCATTTCGTTACAATAGCTGAGATATATCCATATTGCTTAGCTTGATCCGAATAACCCACCTGATCCGAATAGCCTCGGTCTACCCTAGTTAGTGCCTAGATAAGATGTTATTTTGTCAGTTCAAAATTTAACAGCAAAATACATGTTAATTATTTAGAGACCTTTGCATATATAAGTAAGGGTGTTTTTTTTACACAGGAGGCCCTGAGGAAAATAATTTCCCTCAGGGCCTATGTCATCTTTGGGGATGCATTTTTTACCAGTTTTCACTTAAATTTTTAAAGTAATTAAACTATTTATTTTATTTCTACTCAAGTGCAAAGATAGAAAAAAAACCTCGATTTATCTAAAACATATTATTTGGCGTTCATAATATTAACCGATTTGGAGTAGAGAAAATGTATTGAAATTGTTATTCAAAATAGTATTTAAATAATTATTATTCAAAATAGTATTTAAATTACTAAAAATAGTAGTACATCATTGAGAAGAAGATAACAATAATAATCTAAATGAAAATATGAAAGATATCAAGACGCAGAAAAACAGAAAAAGAAAATAGTCGCAACTGTCAATAGCGAAATTGGTTAACGAAATAATTTCAATAGAGAAATTGCTTAATGCGCACGTCCCGGTTAGACGAGAGGTCTGGGTTTGAGTCTTCATTGTCTGTTTTTCTGTGTCTTGTGATCTTTCATATTTTCGTTAAGATTATTAATGTTATTTTCTTCTTCAATGATATATTACATTGATGGGAATAACCATCAAAAGTCATAAAAAGAAATTTTTTCTTATAAAAAATTGAATTTAAAATAGTATTTAAATTGACGAATAACTACGACGATTATTTTAAACTGAAATTAATCGCAAGTCTAAACTGAAATGGAATTTATAAAAGTAGTTATACACCCAGTACCTTTAGGCATTTGCGGGGTTAGAGGGGGCTACGGCGGGTATTCCAAACTAGTTCGAAAAACTTTCTAGAAAAAAATATTTTATCGGTGTGCACAAATAAATTACAATCAATGTTTAGTTCACGTTCCCACTTCATTTCTTCCGCATAGATGCACCCCTGTGATTATTTTTCTCCTGCTGCGGTTGAATCTCGCAATTCCCAGCAAAGTGTTTTGCCTGCCGACTTTAAGGCTGTATCTGAACCTTTGTGTTTGACTTTTGAAATGACTATCAGGTTCATGGAGTTATATCTCATTCCCTTTGTTTCCCCGATACTCCGCTAAGATTACTTTCAAACTTTTAACAATTTCCTTCTCTTTAAATACTTTTCTTTTTAATTTTTTAGTGCCGATTCGGAACGGCTCGCCTTAGTAAAAAATATAACTGTTGTTTCTCGAGATAAAAACGGCAATAATTTTATAATATTTACTTTTTCCAGCCATTGTTGGGGAATTCTTCCTTTATCGTGAATTTGTGTGGAAAGTTCGTGCAAATGCTTTTTACACTAACGTTGAATTGTGTAATTAATGTGCAAGGGAATGTTTTCTTATGATTTATCTTAATTTCAATCAGATAACAGTTGGAAAATAAGCCTGTTCCGACTTCACATGCAAAGAAAATAGTATTCACATGATTGCACATAATATTATATTTTTTTAACTAATTAACCGCTATGCCATCTCTCTGACGGGGTAGACGGAGAGGATTTGCCGCCACACAAATTAATATTTAAATTCACCCCTAGGTACATTTACATTCATAGTTTGTACCAAATATACTATTCTGTCACACTGAGTATTTGGAGTAGGTGGATGAGTTGTGTACTTGGGAAGAATGTTTACGAGCGATGGGAAGGCTGATAGAGGTATCAAAAGAAGGGTAATGCAGGCAACTCTATTAATGGAGGATTGAACGCCGTTGGCACCAACAAAAAACTGTCCGAAGAAGCGAAGTTAGCCGTCGATAATGAAGTGCTGGTACCTACCCTGATGTATGGCAGTGAGGCATGGAACTGGCAGAGGAAGGATGAAAGTAGACTGGCTGCTGTAGAAATGACATCCCTGAGACGTGTGTGTGGTAAAACCATATACGATCGTATGTGAAATATGGAGATCCGCGAAGAATGCAAGGCTGATGTAAGCGTAATGAGTAAGATTAAGAAAGGGACGCTCAGATGGTTTGGGAGTGTAGAGAATAAACGAGGAAAGGAGAGTAAGGAGAATATATGATGCAAATGTGAATGGTAGAAGAAGTCGGGGACGCCCGAGGAAAACACGGCACGACTAAGTGAATCAGATACTTGAGTCGGGCCATGTGGAGAGTCGGAATAATAGAAGAGCATGTACGAGACGATGTATGAATGTGAACGAGGCAAGAAGTGTGTGCCAAGATCGAGTTGTTTGGCGGTCCGTCCTCTCTGCCTACCCCTGCGGGGAAACGGCATGATGGTTAGTTAGTTAGTCACAGAAAGCAATCAGCTCTGTTTTTACAATAAACTATTAATGAGTATACATTCTAAAGCACACACATAAATACATTTTTATTTATTAAATGAAAGAACACACTTTGTAAAACACCACTTTTTATTATAATTGATATTTAAAAGCCAACCAGGTTTCGCTCGATCTCGAGCTTCATCAGGGCTATTATAACAACTAAAGTTAATTATCTACAGACATACATATATAAAAGACATTAACAGGATGAGTGAAAGAGCTAGCAATATTATAGGCAACACCCTATTGGTGCCAGAAAGTGAAGCAAATTGACAAGAGGGAGACAACAATAATTACAGGATGAGTAAGTAAAGGGGGGGAGGGAGAGGGAAGGAGTTGTTTAAGGAGAGTTTAGCGGAATAAATTAAAAATGGGACTATCAGATAAATTGATTTGGTTATTAATAATATTTGATTTATTATTAACGGCTTTTTTTATTTCGAGGGCTTCTAGATTGTTTAACCTAATTCCGATTCCATTTTTATGTAATATTTTAGTCCCGGAGGTTTTATCGAATGAGTGGTTAGTTTCTAGTAGATGGTTTGCAAATTCTGAAAAAGCATTACTATTTAAACATCTTAGATGTTCTTTAATTCTTATGTTTACATTTCGGGCCGTTTTTCCAATGTAAAATGCAGAGCAATCATTACAACTTAGTTTATATACGCCAGAGTGGCTAAATTTATCATCAATATCTTTAGTGTTAATTAAATATTTACCTAAGTTGTTATTGGTGTAAAAGGCGGGTTTTATTTCCGGAGGGAATTTTTTTACGCTTAACGAAGAAAAGTTATTCGTAAACAGTACTTTACGCCATTGGAATTGGTGATTAGTATTTATATTATTATTAGGATTATTAAAAAGAAATTTATTTGATGCTACTTGTTTCAACTTTTTATTAAGAATATTATCTACTAGTTTTGTCTCATACCCGTTATTTATAGCAATTTGTTTAATTATGGATAATTCCTTATTAAAGTTATTATTATTTAATGGTACTGTAATCAATTGATGTATCATGGAGTGGAAGGCAGAATGTTTGTGGGATATGGGGTGGTTGGATGAATTATGAATGGTAGTATCAGTATAGGTAGGTTTACGGTATATATCGAAATCAATTTTATTATTAGTGATACTTAAAGTTAGGTCGAGAAAATTCAAGGTTGAGTTAATACCTATTTCTAAAGTAAATTGAATTTGTTTGTGAAAGGAATTTATTATTTTAAGAAAAGAGTTTAATTGCCTGTCGGTACCTGTCCAAATGCACAGAACATCATCAACGTAACGTCGCCACAATAAAATATTTTTTAAGAGAGGTGATTTAGAAGCAAAAATATTATTTTCTAAATTATCCATAAAAATGTACTTATCCATATAAATTATTTACTTAATTAATTAATAATTAATTACTTATCCATAAAATACTTAATTAATTAATTACTTATCCATATAAATTATCCATAAAATGCACCAATAGGGTGTTGCCTATAATATTGCTAGCTCTTTCACTCATCCTGTTAATGTCTTTTATATATGTATGTCTGTAGATAATTAACTTTAGTTGTTATAATAGCCCTGATGAAGCTCGAGGTCGAGCGAAACCTGGTTGGCTTTTAAATATCAATTATAATAAAAAGTGGTGTTTTACAAAGTGTGTTCTTTCATTTAATATATAATGTCACACCACAAAGTGTTTGCTTCCTTCGATAAAAAAACATTTTTATTTATTGATTTATGCAAAAAAATGTTTTTATAAAAATTTATCGATCTATTTTCGGATCTAATTATTATTTTCCGATATTCCGTTTTTTGTAGTTAGACTTAACTTACATAAGTAGGTATACATAATTTAAAAACAAAAAACTCAAATTAAAGCTTAATTTTCCGTTTTACCTACTTTTGACATGGCCCATGGTCTCGTATAATTACTCAATTTATTTTTCAAGTCTTCCTTGTACATCCCCTTCTTTTTATTTCTACTTTTATGCGTATTTACTCATGAAAATCTTTTCTTTGTACATTGCTTGTAAGTTCAAACAACATCGACGTCCATTTCCTCACCTTGTTCATTTCACTCACATGGACCATACATTATTTTCATTCTCTCCTTATTCATTAGAAGTTAAACCTCACATGAAACATATTTTTGTTTATATTAAGGGAGATAGGTCTCGTAGCCAAGAAAAAAACACATTTTTCTCGAGTTTTCAAAATTGCAACTTATGAATTATTTTATCCGAAGTGTAGAGCACATAAAAGAACAACTTCTCAACAATATTAAAAAAAATCGAGTGCAGTTTACACGCGGTAGGAGCGAAACTTTACCAAAACAATCTGAACCAATACTTGAAAAGTAAGGTCATAATCAAAGCGACTAATGAGCGCAGACCAGTGTAATTTCCGTTTCATATCTCAACCAATAGGAGTCTTTAAAAGTGACATCATAATCAAAGCGGTAAATGAGCGTAGTTGATGCATCGCAGGTGCAGTAATCGTAAATTTCCGTTTCATCCTAAATCTAAATTGTAGCGGGGCTATAGAAGTTTCACTTCAAAAAAATTCGGAAATATCAGCCTGTAGGTCCTAGTTTCTGGAGATCCTAAAAAAAGAAGGTAGGCAGGATAACTTCACCTGAAATTAAAAAAAAAAAAACATTTTTTTTTACGTTAGTAGATAAGTATAAGCTGTCCCTGAAAGAAAAAAATTCTCAAAAAATTGAAATTTGAATTTTTGGCATAGTTTTTTTCTTGTAAAATTTAATTTATGAAATCCTTCATTCAGAGACTGGTCAATGCTATTTTGAAGAAGTGTGCCAAATTTCAATGAGATCAGTGCGTCGGTTTCTGAGATATTTGTCTACCTAACTATCACGGTGTGATCGGTCAGTGGATGAGTGGGCACAGCGCTTGGGTCCCATTCCTCGGCTGGCTAAGTCCTCCATCGCAACACAAGCAACATTTTCGGCTTTCTGTGGTGGTAGTAGGAGATTTTCAAACATTGTTGGGTTATTCGTAACTCGGGAATGTTTGTCTTTCTTTTTAAAGAATTAGAAAAAAAAACTAACTAACCACCATGCCGTTTCTCCGCAGGGTTAGGCAAATATGACGGACCGCCAAACAACTCGGTCTTGGCACACACTCTTCTACCGACACTACCGTCTACACTCTTGTCTACCGACTTCAAAAATGGTGTTTTGAGATAAACGCGATTGAAGTTTCTCCCAAGTTTCCCAACGGGGCGGGGGGTTCGCAAAGGCTCTCTCTCCTAGACTTGTGACTCCAAGTGACTTGAAACTTTAGGAGAATATTCTAGACATATTGTACTATTAGATAAAGGGATTTTTTTTTCAAATTTTTTGGGATCCCATATAACCTCTTAAATACGAGAAACTTAATTTGATTAAAGATCACTAAACGAAAACATGACGGAACCTAAAATACGAGTACCTAATAAAATAGGTTAATAAGATCTTCTCGGAATAAAGTCTTGTAATAGTTTTGATTTGTTTAAGCCTTCACTTTCAATGTTCATCCAGAACCAAGATTAGAATTACATCAAAGAAATACCTCTGAGCTTTTATCCTTTTGAACAATTCAGCTAACAAAGCCTTTAAAGGGATTTAAATCCCGCTTACTTCCAGCCATAATTAATAAGATTAGTAAATAGTTTTCACGGTTTTATCATGGCACTGAACGATTTAACAAAGGTCATCAGGGCCATTGGCTCATTAGCACTAATAATATTCTGCTAAGGACGTTTTATCATTTGTAATAAATTTTCGTAACAAGAGCGCAGAACAAAGACGGAGGTACGCGACCGCGACCTCTCCATTGTCAGCACTTGATTCGAGATGATGAATTTCTTTTACTGTGCCACTATTCGGAATGAAACAAAGACTCAAAATTGCCCAACTCCTTGGTGTCATGCTGCACTGGTAGATTATAATAACTTCGCAAAGACTGGAAATTTCTGGAGAGACTTTGAGACATTTGGATTGGTAAGTATGTTGTAAAGTTTGTTCATTTGTTAACAGGTAGCTCACAGACGATCGTTGGAATTACAAAACAATCGATTTCTGTGAAGGTCGTTGACCTCTTTAGCAAGGGCGGCTGGTTGAACAGTGTGTTTGTGTGCAGCACTGGTAAATTATATCGTCTAAAATTACTTTATAATATCTTACCGAAAAATATAAAATCTATGAATTTCATTAAAAATATCACCTACCAATATAATGCATAATATAATATGAATCAGGGAGAGCAAATTCTCAAAGTTCCACGCGAATTTACACTGTCCGGTGTGCAGGCCCATTGCAAGCGGAACGAATTATGTTTTTGTATCGAATATCCCAAACATTGCCAGCGCGCAGCGCCGGCCATATGTATGAAAAATTAAGCTATATCGGTGTGCCACCCAGCGGCCTTTATCATACAAACTTAAATTTGGATTTAAGGCAAAAATACTTAACCAAACTGAATAATTCTTTTTTTAATCAAAAGGTACAGCAAATACCTAAATTTTACATATATTTGATTTTTTATTGATTGGTGTTTTAAATTATAAAACACTGATCTTTAAGGAATACAATTTTTTTATAGGTAACTTTGACAATTTTGCCCTCGTGCTGTTTATACATTGTTTTTAAATACTGTTTGTATCCAGTTTAAAATGAAATATAAAACTAACTAACCAACCATCACGCCGTTTCCCCACAGGGGTAGGCAGAGAGGACGGACCGCCAAATAACTCGGTCTTGGCACACACTCTTTGCCTCACACACATTCATACATCGTCTCATACATTCTCTTCTATTATTCCGACTTTCGACATGGCCCGACTCAAGTATCTGATTAACTTGCTCGTGCTATGTCTTCCTCGGGCGCCACTGACTTCTTCTACCATTCACATTTGCGTCGTATATTTTTCTTACACTACTTTCAAATTTATTTTATTTTATGAAATATAAAATAAAATAAATTAAACATTGTAACAAAAAGAGTTTTTTGGGTTGAAAATTATGATTTATTTACGAAAAAATAGTATTGTGTTTTTATTTTCTTAGTACCGAAAAATAAAATTTTTAATTAAAAAGCGATATGTAGAAGTTTTCGCTCTTCGAAAACAGCTTAAAATAGATCTCCTCTCCAAATAAGATTAGTGGGATCATTTTTACCTATTGTTGCTTAGTAATCGTTATCTCATAGTTACGGATTATCAGTGAACCACCACGTTTTCAGGGCAGCGGCCGCCACTGCTCTTTAGTAGTTTGGTTGTGACATATTTATTCCTCAAATGACGTTCTATAAAAAGTGCTTATCACCGTCAAACAAAACAAATACTTGGTTGCAAAATATTTGAGTCGGAATAACTGAAGATAATGCGAATGTTAAGGAAACACTTCCTGTTTCTACCGACACCTGAGGCATAAAAACTGTATTAAAATTGTTAACTAACTAACTAACTAACCATCACGCCGTTTCCTCGCAGGGGTAGGCAGAGAGGACGGACCGCCAAACAACTCGGTCTTGGCACACACTCTTTGCCTCACTCACATTCATACATCGTCTCATACATTCTCTTCTATTATTCTGACTTTTGACATGACCCGACTCAAGTATCTGATTCACTTGATCGTGCCATGTCTTCCTCGGGCGTCCCCGACTTCTTCTACCATTCACATTCGCGTCGTATATTCTTCTTACACTACTTCCTTCGTTCATTCGCTCTACATGCCCAAACCATCTGAGGGTCCCTTTCTTAATCTTACTCATTATGCTTACATCAGCCTTACTACATTCTTTTCGGATATCCACATTTCTCACACGATCATACATTGTTTTACCACACACATACGTCTCAGGGATCTCATTTCAACAGCATTCAGTTTACTTTCATCCTTCCTCTGCCAGTTCCATGCCTCACTGCCATACATGAGGGTTGGTACCAGGACTCCATTGTGGACTGCTAGCTTCGCTTTTTTTGACAGTTTTTTATTAGCGCCAACGGCATTCAGTCCACCATTAATGGAGTTACCGGCATTCACCCTTCTTTCAATATCTCTTTCAGCCTTCCCATTTCTCGTAAACATACTACCCAGATACACAAACTCATCCACCTGCTCCAAGTATTCATCATTCACAACTATGTTGCATACTGTTTTCGTACTCTCTCTTTCAAACACCATGACTTTAGACTTACTTACATTCATCATTAACTCATTCTTCATACATACTTCGTTCATCCTAGATACGAGAGACTGTAGATCTTCCATAGTGTTAGAAATCAGCACCGCATCATCAGCATACAACAGGCAACATACTTTCAGATTACTCAATTTCGCGCCCAATCCCAGCTCTTTCAATTCTTGCATACAATTATCCATGTATAGATTGAATAACAATGGTGACATTACGCAGCCTTGCTTGACACCTTTTGTGATGTCAAACCACCCCGTAAAACCACCGTTCACCCTAACACACGCAACGCTTCCCTCGTACAGAGACGCAATTGCCTGTATGAGATTTGTATTCACTCCATACTTGCACAAAACCTTCCATAGCTTTTTCCTGTCGACTCGGTCGTATGCTTTTTGTAGATCTACAAAGGCGCAGAAAAGTTTCTGGTTTTTCGCCAGAAACTTCTCAGTAAGCATACGCAAGGAGAAAATCTGGTCCATGCATCCCTTTCCACTCATAAAGGCACCTTGCACATCCCATATTTTATCCTTTGTTTCCATTCTTACCCTTTCAATCAATATTCTTCCGTACAGCTTGCCGACTGAACTTAGCAGGCTAATAGCCCTATGATTCCCACATTCCATACGTGACCCTTTACCTTTGTATAACGGCATGATTACAGCCCTTCTCCAATCTAATGGCGTGTAACCCTCCTCTAAACACTGGTTAAAAAGTTTGCACAACCATGTGAGAATAATATGGCTATCTCCTTTAAAGTATTCGGCAGCAATATTGTCGAAACCAACAGCCTTACCATTCTTCATGCATTTTATCGATTTTTTATTTCATCCACGCTGATTTTGATTGAATTCACTCCGTCATCGTTCATACCCGATTCACTGCTGGCCTCACTATCACCCGGATTGCTTTCGAAAACCTCCTCAAAATATTTCATCCATCTCTCTTTTATTTCTTCCTCATTCGTCAACATTTTTCCATCTTTCGATTTTATGACTTTCAGGCTTCCGTTCTCTGGACCACTCCGGGACCTTTTGACCTCCTTCCAAAACAGTTTAATGTTTTCTTGGAAGTGTTTTGTCATTTTTATTCCCTCTTCCTCTTCCAGGCGTTTCTTTCGTTCTTTCACTCCAACACTTACTCTTTTCTTACATCCTTTATAAACTTCTTTCGCTCTATCTCTCTCTTCGCTAGAATCAGTGCCAGCTGCTATCAGACGTAACCATGCTTTCTTCTTCTCTGAGACCAGTGCTTTGATCATCCCACCATGCGTCGCCTTTGTTTTTGTGTTTAATTCGTAAAAATTGTTTTTGTGTTTAATTCGTAGAACTACATTTAATTTAAAAAAAAAAAAATTAAATTTTCCTACGGCAGAAGTGTTGCATATCCAATAAATGGGTCCCGGGCGGTGGTACCTATATCCGCCTCCCAAATTATAAATCGAGACAAATTTCCAATTTATTCCAAATATAAATCTTTTCACTAAATCTTATTATCTTAAAAATAACTCTTTAGGGTGAATTGCCTATTTAAAAAAAAAAACTTAAAATTGACTTATGTTCAAGATTACGTTCAGCCAAGTAGGTTAATGACCTCGCAGCGTTTTTTAATATTTTTTTTATTTTTATGAATTTCGGGCAAGAGTTCCAACTACTCCCGTCTGGAGCCATTGAGACCATGACTATTCAAATCTAGTCACCAAACACAGCTAAAGCCACTTCAAGCAACGTTTTCAATTTTTATCACAAATCAATCTAATAAAATTTACGTGGGCACACCTAAATGCCTTACCTCTCGACCATGGGGGCCATCAAGACCTATGCACAGAGAATGATGCGATGTTGGTATAGTTCCCTGGTTACTTTTATATTATTTCATCAAATTTGGTATTATTATAATGTAGCCGATTTCCGGCATGCGTTTCTATGCCATTTAATAAAGAAATTGTTTCTCCCTACATGTCCTTTCCCATTCGTCCCGTTCCCCTTCCGCCTACACTTTCTCTCCCGCGTCCCCTTCCCCTGTAGCGTTTCCACTCCGATTCCTCCACCTTCCCTCTCACCACTGCACTCCCCTCCTTTCCCCCGTCCCGCGAATCCCCTCTCGAGTTCCCCTCCCCCTCCCGGGTTCCTCTCCCCCTCGTGCATTCCATACATTCATTCCCGGTACATTCACTTTTCAAACAGCTCGCGTGCCACCTATTCCATTTTTTTAAACACATTTCATAATGCCAGAGCTCATATATCTGATATATGAACTATATTATTGAAAAGTTTCATAAAAATCTATTATGTAGTTTTCGCGTGAAAGAGTTACAAACATACATCGATACAAACTTTCGCCTTTATAATATTTGTAAGATAAGATGTCAACCTTGATAGTACCACGCGTTACCTAAAAATAATTTGAAAACTTTTTTAATAAAAATATTTACTTAAAACGCTCGCTATTTTTCGGTGTTACTTAACACTAGAACTTCTATTATTATACCATCTTTCAAAAATATTAGCGTGTTATAAAAGTATTATTACAATTTCGGTTTTGACATAAATTCAATAGAGGATCGCATACCACCAACGTTTTAAACAGCCAGAGTAATAAACGGCGTGGAAAACAAAATAACTTTTAGATTAACATTTCCAAGTGCCAAAGAACACCGAAACCATTTTCTGGCGAGTGTTTTAGAAACGTTTATTTTCCCAAAACCTTGTTAAACTTTCAGTGTACTTGTATAACTGAGTGGAATTATAGTTAAATCTCTACATTGACTCTGCGAGTGGAACATTGTTTGTAGACTGCCCGGCACCTGTGCAAAGTTCCATACAAACCTTCTAATGGAACTATAACCTTAACACTCTTTATGTGTCCTGCCGCTATGAGCTCAGTTCTGACCTCTTGTTCTGCTACATAGGTCGTCTGTGAGGAGGAGGGGGACATCACAGCGGAGCTAACAGCGGTAGGGGAGAGCGGGGGATCCTCGAACACCTTGTTTTCTGTTAATGAAAGACAACAAATTGAGCACTAAATTATTTTTTTTTTTTACATGCGCTCCACACAGGAGGCCCTGAGGAAAATAATTTCCCTCGGGGCCTATGTCATCATTGGGGATGCTGTGTGGAGGGTTTTTTTAAGGAAAGGAAGGAGAGGAGAGTTCTGGGAAGGAAAGGGTTTGAGGGGTGGGTAGGGATCTGGGGTTCAGTATGTCATGGTCATCCGCCTCCAAGACCTAGACAAACCTCACCCCGTGAACCCGGGCACCCCTGCTAAATCACCAAACGTAGCGAACCTCTTGGGGTGACCTATGGCAGAGGTGTTGGTTATCCAATAAAGGTTCCCGGGGCGGCGGTACCCATTCTCGCCTCCCAAATTGAGTTGTACATGAATAATATACAAGTTACTAATTTAATTATGAATTATAAAAATACAGAGATGTAGAAATTGGTAGTTACCCCGCGGTGTCCGGTAAGTTTGAATGAAGTTTGTGGGTAAGTTCTGATGTTATGCTGAAGAAATATACGCTTTAAATGATCATTTTCGATTACACAGATGGCATTTGAATCAGGTCGTGTATTTTTTCTGACAATTTCGTGGCATCTGAAAGAAAAATAAAATTAATTTATTACAAGTCCGAAAAATCGCCATAACCCTTTTCTGAAAATTCGGAAATACTCCACATAATTGTTTTTTTTTCTTTCACGCAGTAAAAATGATTCAAAATTAAAAAAAAAAGTTTTTTGTAGTATAGTTTTTGAAGTACAATGTTGGCACTAGTAAAGTCACATTTTTTAGATTTTTTTATACCGCTTAAATAAACCTAATGTTCTCCGTTATTTCAACGTTTTATAACATTCCCTACCTTAAGAGTACTTCATTTTTGTTTGTTGTAACACACATTAAATAATTGTATCCTAAACTAAATGCTATCTTTTATCATTCTTACGTCATACTTTGTTTTATTTAACTAGTACCCGAGTACATATTCATTTTGTATTTCTTTTCTATATTATCTCATTGTACTTCTAATAACAACTTTATCACTTTAGCGATATTATTTTGTGCGCTCAAACATTCTTATTTTGATCTTAATATACTACTGATACCCTTCTGTTTACCACTGTAGACTTACAAACTCATGTACCACTTTAATGTAAAACCCATTTTAAATAAAAACAAAATTTAAATGATTGTTAAACGTGTTCGCTTAAAATTTAATAGTTCGAAGATTTTTGTAGAAAACTTGTATTTTTGCATCAATTTCCACACGGGCACAAGGTCAACTGGCTGCTCTTCCATTGCATAGGAACGGCTGTACACGTCATGTGCGATTCAAGCGAACTTTCGGCTTTACCCGCCATTCGGAGTCCCCCACTATCCCCCACGCTTTTAAGGTACAGGTTTACATAGTACACAGTTTGATGTAAATTCGGCTTAATTGCTATTTCGAAAGTTGCCAGGGACATGCATTACCTGCCGGGTTCCACGAACATATTTTTTTGCGTTAGTTTCCTTAAAAATTAAAACATGTTTTCATTTTTAAGTTCGCGGTGTTGAAAGGACCAAATTCGGAATATGAATTTTGATTTACATGTCATAGGGCTAATACGTTGTGCCAATATAATAAAATATGTTCACAGACGACCTGAAAGACATCGAGGTTAAGGAAAGGCAAAGAAAAGCGTTATTCGTTCTTGTAGGAATGTTGTCGAGGCATTTTCACATTAACAGTACAATCGTAAAAATAATACTATTTAATGCATTCTGCACATCACTGTATATGTCCGAACCGTGGGTAGATTATACTGAATTGGGAGCAAAAGCTAAAAGCTACTTACATTAGTGATTATTGTCAACTATTCCGCCTACCGAAATACTGCAGCACCACGGAAATGTTCCTGGAGGGACGAGTGCACACTTTCACAGCACTTCTTATGGCGCAGAATACGCCAACCGAAGAATACAATCATCACTGTCATGGTTACATGGATGGAGTCCACCTGATGGCCCTCTGGAGACGGGAGACGGTCAAATATCCCCCATAAACGGCTGCTTGCATACATTTTCTGTTTAAATATTTTCCATTTTAAGTTGTCATATTTATCAGTGCTAATTCTATTTAATTTTTTGTAATTATTGTTATTTTGTTACTTATGGAATTTTTATCTTACAAGAGTTATTGAAATACAAGAGAAATGCTATGACAGCCACCCGACCATCGTCGGCGGACTACTACCTAATGGGAATAATTTGAATACGGAAAGAATTCGTTAATTTAGTTGATTTTTTTAAGGTAAAAGAAGTATTGGTTAACAATATAGTTTGAATACGGAAAAAATCGTTCATTTAATTGATTTTTTGAAGGAGTGTTCTGTAACACTATTGACGACGCCAGGAAACACAATCCCACCCAGTAAAAACTAGCGATAACTGACCAAAATCTATATAATTCTCTATTATAATTCAGATAAATCTAAATAATTATAATTGACAAGTAAATCCTTACCGGGACATAATACTTAGGGGGCATACATTAATTACGTGAGCAGTTTTTCTTCCAATCTAGACCCCCCCCCCTTGGTGAGATAAATTTGGGCCACTTCGTATATTCTTTTCAAGTAACGTGAGATTTTGATAGACCTCCCCCTCCCCCTTTTGAGCTCACGTATTAATGCATGCCCCCTTACAATTCTTCAGTGATTTCATTTGGCTAACGTTAGGTTAACATTTTACGACTAGCATAACACAAATTAAGATAGTTTATTGAACAAGTTAAAACACCTTAAAACGACAAGTTAAACAGCGAAATCGAACAAGTTAAAACAACTTTAAACGATAAGTTAAACAGCGAAAGCGAACAAGTTAAAACATCTTAAAACGACAAGTTAAACAGCGAAAGCGCACAATTCAAAACACTTTAAAACGACAAGTTAAACAGCCCGTTACAATAACCAACCAATATAGTGAACCAGAAGGGTTCACAAAGATAGACAAGTTCAAGTAAGTGCCGATGTAACTTGAAAAGCTTAAAATTTACAACTTGCTTAAACACACCGGACTGATGCAACTACAAGCAATGGTTACCAAAAGAGGAACAAATAAAAACCAGACTTCTACATCCAGGACTACTTAAAATACCTATGTTAAAAAAGACTTCGACAAACCAGATCATAAATTGATGTAAACCGAAAAGTTTTACTACGATGATAAGACACACCACTGGAACATCCTCAAATAAGCTTACACTGTATCAAATCCTTACAAGCATCGAGTTCTTTCAACAACTGCGACCAGACAAACATACGGTAACAGCGAATATAGTTTGCACTTCGAAGGTTCGCTTGAAAGCCATATTATGTAAACCAACGCGGTTCAAGTATAGCTTCTGTGCTTTGATTGCTCTAGCTCGAGAAATGCAGGGAATTAGTGCTAGTTAACAAACAGGAATTCTGTCACGTGCTCTTACATATGTATTTAACAGGATACCTCTCCAGAAAACAAATATAAAATCGTGATTCGGACTTCACAGACGTTTAGATCGAATAAAAAAACTTCATATTATTTGTCTTTGTAATAGGCACCCGTAATAATAATGTTGACTCAGCCTTTAGTCAAACAAAGTAGCCCACGTTAGGTAAAGCTAGGGGTAAGTTTTGGCCAGGGTTACCATTTGAACAAACATCGATTTATCGCAAAACTGTTGATTTTAGATTTGACTACATTGTTGTAATTATCACATTTCTGTAGTATTAAATCAATTTTAAGAGAGATGATATTATATATTAAGGTAAACCTTTAGATTTATTCTATGCATATTCATGTATATTATACTATTCGCTTCCTCTAAGATTTCAGATTTTTTTTTAAATAAACTGTCTGGGCTCAGGATTACGGTTTTCCAATTTGGGCTATACCATTTCAAGCAACGTTTCGATTCTGAAAGGTGATCTTTCACAGGGGTGATACTGAAAGCTATTGTGGCGGCTACGTCACGGTCACCCCCCATCTTAATATTGCCTTATATATTGTTATGTTGCGGTTTTATGTTACACTTTCTTATCACTCTATTGTTCCCACACACACTTTCTAGATCACGTCGGGGTCACCACTTTGGAGTATGTACGCTAGGTACACGTTATGTTTGTTGTGGGAGGAACACAATGGGAGTAATAAGAATGACACGCGCGCTTCAGAGCTAGTGCGTTTATTGACTTAGCGTTGTTAATCTCGGCAGTACAATATATAAGGCAATAATAAGGGGGGGGGGGGGTGACCGTGACGTAGCCGCCACACTATCTTATGGAGAGCAATCTTGCAATTGAACAGAATCAATTCGGAAACCGACATATTATGCGTCAGTAAAGCTGCCTTTAAAATGCAAGCTCTATTAATGCTAGTATAATTGATATACCTACAGTTTATGTTTTGTGTAAAACTTTTTAACGAATGTATTTTAAAGATGCGCTAAAATGTACCGTTTTGAATTGTTTTAAAACAATAAATAAATTGAAATGAAAGAAGGTGTCTACCAATCTGGAATGTGCGTTAATTGAAAAATACGGTGTGGTGTCTTAGTCACGGACGATTTAATGGATATTTAAAAGCTACTTGGTTCATTACTGAAACAACATGAGCTAAAAAAGATTTCCAATTAGGTACCTAGAAATTTACCAGAATGATTTACTTGACGGCAGCTTTAAAAAAATTGCTGATTCCGAATGAAACGAAGAAAAAACGGGTTTGTTGATTTCAGGTTTGTTGTGAAAATATTTTCTTTCTTTTTATTACAGGAGTCGAAAGCGATTCTTTTGCTCGGTGTTAAAAAGATAGGCCGTATTCACATAAAACGTACATAAATTTTCATGGAGTATTTAGGTAGGTACATTTGAAGGTATCTCATTTGTAACAGGCGTTCAAAATCGTCTCCTATCTGTATTAATCATTAAACCTGTGAAAACATCGATGTTCCAGTAACACCCTAGCTACGTGTTCGTAAGGGCAGCTTGTGACCAGAGGAAGAGGGGTTGGTTGCAAGCGCCAAGGGTGGCGGCAAGTTTCAGGGGTGAACAAACATTACTCAGGATTGGCTAAATGACGACCTAATAACACACAACGGTCCGGCTTCAGTGGCCCGAGCGACCTGACTCAACCGATAAGCAGTGTTCTATGGTTGAGGGTAGTTTTGTTCTAAGGGTAGTTTGATTCAGGGTTTTTATTAAGTTTATCCTTTGATATTAGTTCTTTATATTCAATTTATTTTGGATAATATTTGAAGGTTATATTCATAAACGTACCTATCTAATATTTAAGCATTGAAGAAGAAAAAAATGTTAATACAATACAAAAATAAACGAAACGTGAAATGCAACAAGATAAAGAAAATAAAACCGTAACTGTCGCAACTGGGAATCGAACCCGTGTTCTCTGTCTTATACACGGACATATGAATATATCTGGACCTGCCCTAAGTGATAAAAACGTATTATTTCCCCCTCCACATGGCGCCGGCTGTAGCTCCTCCTTGGAACCGGCTCGTTCCATGGGGAGGGGATATAGCCTCGCTTGAATCTAAAATGTGTGACGTCATCATTCTTGCCGTGAATAGCGAGAAGCTGACATAATATAATAATAATATTTGGCTGATTTATAAAGCGCCGTTTTCATGAAAAATCATCTCAAGGGCGCTGACATCCATACATTTAACGAAATAACGGCAGCTTGTGCTATACAATATATCTACGTATCAATATGCACATAGCGAATGTGGGCGGTACTCCAATGTGCTCGTCGCTGGTTACAGGGGTAAGTAAATTATGAAACATTTGTAAAAGTGTTTTAACTAAACACGGCAAGAAAATATTGATATGTGTATTGGCGCGAGTCTTTTTGGGGCGAGCATTTGGCCTTAGCAAATAAGTTTTGAACGTGGCAAGCAATTCGCGCTCCCATGTAAAAAGGTCTATTCATTCAAAGCAGATTTTGCTTTTAAGAACTAAATGGTGATATTGTAATGCGAGATGCCTATATACTGTCAGATTGATTGTTCAACGAATGACAGTCATCTTTCCCCTCTTCGCTCTCCATAGTTTGGTTTTACCCCTCATCTGTAACTGCTTGTCTATCCATTTGGATGTCTATGGTCTTATATATAATCTGGTATCTTAAATTGAAATACGAAATATTTTATTTTATTTATTGACTCGCTAACAGAATACATCACATTGTAATTATATCATTAATTTACATTTTCAACATGGTTATAGCGGTGATTCCAATTATAGGTGAACACGTCATTCATATCAACGTTCTTAGTGTGCCTAAAAGTAATACGATGTAAAAGTAAATTAAATTAAAAGTAGCCACATAAAACAAGGAAGATCAAAATCAAATATTAGTAAATACATGTATTGTATTTATTATTTATTGTTTTTAAGTTTATTTTGTAGAACTCCATTTTAATTTTTTAATTTATTTTATATATTTAATAATATTATTATTCAATATATAAAAACAGTTTATTATAAACAAGTTCTGCTTCTGCTTCGTAATTATTATTATGAGTTACAGCTGTTTCGCCCTCTGAAGGCATTATCAAACTGTGATTGTTACCCACTATATAGTGGGTTATCCAAGAGAATGATGACCATTTCAAATATCAATTGTATTATAAGGTAAATCCTGATGAATCATCAAGGGTTTATTTTATGGAATAATTAACGACCCTCAGTCAAATTTAAACAATCCAGTAATTGGGAAACTTAACCATTAATATTTCAGTCATTTTACTTAGAAGTTTAGGGGCACAAGTAATAATAATTAAAAGCTATTCATTTTGTCATCATAAGTACCTGTCCAGAAATGGTATAAATACATCGTCTGTAGGTGGTAACAACCACAGTTTGATAATGCCTTCAGAGGGCGAAACAGCTGTAACTCATAATAATAATTACGAAGCAGAAGCAGAACTTGTTTATAATAAACTGTTTTTATACATTGAATAATAATATTATAATAAATTAAAAAAAAAAAAAAAAAAAAAAAAAAACATGTATATAAATAAATTAAAAAAAAAAAAAAAAAAAAAAACATGTATTGTATCTTTATATGTATTCACATATACATAACAAACACACACACACATACATAGGTTTATGTGTGCATATATGTACATACATTCACAGACATAATTATAGAGCCAATGCATAAGTAGGTGACTCATTCAATAATTACAAAGTGGCTCTAAGGGAGGAGATCGTTAGGTACATGCAAATATAAGTAGTTAAAAGTTCAAGTATAGTCCCGGTCAGTTCGTTTGTCTTGGGTTCATCCCCAGTTACGACCGTTTCCTTTTTATGTTCTCTTTCAAGTTTCATTTACACTTATTCATAATGTTTTCTTCAAAGATTATTTTTTATACATATAATACGTATACATCGGATTATGTGCATTTACTATATAATGCACAGTTCATTTCAGACTTCATGGTCGTTCGATATTCGAGTTCAAGTGTATATTCGAGCCTTTTAACTTTATTAATGCATATTTCACACGTTTTGATGCTGTGAGGGGTCTTTTTGTGGAAAGGAAGAAGTGAACCTAGGTTTTGAAGAGACCCACGTTGCAGGAGGGAAGAAACACAGAGGCCGGCTATTCGTCCCTCATCCGAACTATTTAACTCTAGATCGAGTCGTAAACAACCTGTTCTCATGTGTAAAATGTCAACCGTGTAGAAATGTTGGGCGTGCGTTGGGATTATTTCTTGACTTCGCACCGTTGCCGAATGAATCAACTAGTTCCTCGGAGAATCTTCCATTGAAATACCGGTAGAACAAGGACATCATTCCCACCCGACGTGCTCTAAAGATTGCAATCCAAATATTGAGATATGAATCTCTATCAAACGCACCGGCCTTTTCTGCACAGAGTTGAGGGTTTTTTCAGGTATTGTGAGGTTCCGGACCAGAGGTGGCTGCTAAACTGTGAGGGCACACTTGCTATTTGTACAGCATGAGTAGTTGTGTATTATTATACCTAATTTACTATTATATCTATTTTCAGGGTAAGAGGGGACTTCGGGTGGTTTATCCAAATTAGTTCTATTTTTTTTTTGAAACTCTAAATACTGTCGATGTGTACAAATGGTTCCATGACAGTTGGTCCGGCGACAGTTGGTCCGGCTGATAGTTCTTCCGGCCGACATTTGGTCCGGCGACAATTGGTCCGGCCGAAAGTTTAGAAGATGTTTTCTTCAAGTAAATATGCAAAGAGGATAAACGGCCGTACAACCAGAGACGATACAATTATATCTGAAGGCATCTTGAGTGAAAATCCACCGTAAAAATATTTTTACTTATAATTTCGACTCTCCGAAGTAGCATGCGGCAATCACAAAATACGACATACTTATACGTGCAGTCGGCTAAGCAAAAAAATGCTAAAGATTCCTACTTGCATATAATATAACTTTTATATATGAATATAACACCTAGACAAACCTCATCCCGTAAACACGGTCACCAAACGTAGCAAACCACTTGGGATGGGACTATGGCAGGGATATGTTTACCGCCGCCCTGGGTAAACATATCCGCTTCCTAAAACCAACACCCCTGCCATAGTCCCATCCCAAGTGGTTTGCTACGTTTGGTGACCGTGTTTACGGGATGAGTTTTTTCTAGGTCTTGGCGGAGGATGCCTTTGCTCACCTAATGCTTGGCGGGCCGGATCAGAAGAGACCAGTTGAGGGAGACCTTTGAATTTCTCCAGCTTGACTTTGTCGACCCATCGCCTTGCTCTGCAATGTGGAAAATTTACCTGACTATCCAGATCTAGTCACCATATACGGCAAAAGTCATTTCTAATAACGTTGCAATTCTGAATGAATACTGACGAATAACAAAATACGACAAACTTATATGTGCGATATCTACTTAAGATCTAGGAGGTCGTATTTTATACTTGAAGAAAACATCTTCTAAACTTTCGGCCGGACCAATTGTCACCGGACCAATTGTCGCCGGACCAAATGTCGGCCGGACGAACTATTGGCCGGACCAACTGTCGCCGGACCAACTGTCGCCGGACCAACCGTCGCCGGACCAATTGTCGGGTCACCGTACAAATACATTCAAACGTTTCCTCTTTAAAACGATTTGCCTGTAGCTGTAATACCTCCGTAGTCCAGTGGCTAAGACTCTTGACTCACATTCCGGAGGTCGCGGGTTCGAACCCGGCATGCGCAAATAAATTTTATTTGATTAATTTGTGTTATTTCACAATTAATTCATTTAAAATAATATATAGTATATTTGCGGTATGTTCCAGCGTGGAAGATACTATTAGTATCGCCCTGGTGTAAGACCACCATTCAGAATTGAAACGTTGCTTGAAAATGGCTTTAGCCGTGTTTAGTGACCAGATCTGAATAGCCAGGTACTTCCCAACCTTCCTCTTCCCAACCTTCCTCTTCCCCACCTCCTTCCCCTCCCCACTACCTTCAGCCTCACAACATACCCCAATTGGGGATGCCATAGTCTCACTGGCTCCAGACGGGAGCAGTTGAGATTCTTGTGCGGTATTCACTGTAAAAAAAAAAAAAAAAATACATTGAAATTGTTATTAGGGTGCTTTGGGACGTTTTCCTTCGAATTCTTTATCAACAAAAGTTATTTGCAAAGAGCCATTTAAAAAGAATTTTATTATTTATGATTCGAAAGACGTTTCGTAGAAATAAAGCTTGTTGAAAATTATCAAAATTTTCAGTCTGGTAATTATTTTTTAAAGTGTAGATTAGACCAATTCAAAGTAATTTTTGGGTTTTCATTTTTTCTGCTTTTTTTTACGTCAGACAGAGCAAAAAAATCCCGTCAACGTGATCTTTGGGATGCGGAGTATTTTGAGGAAAGGAAGGAGATGAAATTCTGGTAAGGAAAAAGGTATGAGGAATAGGTCGGAATCTGTTAGTCAGATTCTGACGGACGTAAGAATCCATTCCTCCCATTGCGGTGCTAGGCGATGTTCCGCGAGAATCCTGCTGGAAAGGTCAAAAGGTCTCCCTCAACCAGTCTCTCCCGATCCGGCCTGCCACGCGGCTGGTGGGCAGATGCAAATACCCCATGAACCCGGGCACCCCTGCTAAGTCACCAAACGTAGCGAAATACTTGGATGAATCTAAGATAGTGGTGTTGGTTATCCAATAAATGGTTTCCGGGGAGGCGGTACCCATTTCCACCTCCCAACATACTACATGAATTATTCCTCCAAATGGAATATAAAAAGTATTTTGTAAAAATTTTCTCGCCCCACAGTCGAGTTTTAAAACTACCTCTAATCTGCCGCCCATCAATATCAACTACAACCCGTTCCAAAGCAATGATTAATCCCTCCTTAAAGGACATGCTGTAATCTTTAGAACATATAATATATATTAGAGAAGTGTTTATTGTTGTTTAGTTCCGAAACAGCTTATGAACTGAAACCCATTTTCCCAAATTACATTGTTATTTTTCTCCTTTTGTCTTTGTCCTTCCATGAAAGGCCCTACTTACTTACTAGAAGAAAAGAAAGATGATGTCTACCTACTTGGCACAAATGCCCGTATTATTGCACAAAATCGAAAATTACCCACATTTAATTCAGTCGAAAAATTGTCGTGAATTTTAACACAGCTCGCTCTGGAAATCTCGCTGAAAAGTCGTAAAAAAATACTAATTAATGCAAAAAGTCAATGTAAAGTGTAACAATCTTTGTGCTATCAACGTGGAAGACCAGCCACTACCAATGTTGGAGAATATGACCGCAGCAAAGGTAGGGCTTTCTTCTTTCAAATTGCCAAATCCTGTGATTGATTTTATAAACGCCGTCAATTGTCTTACATCATATAAACTAAAGATTTGCTGTCCAGCCCCTTTCGTGTCACGATATCGTTCTTTAATAATTTTACCGGTGTTTAAACGCACAGTGCTCTGATAAACTAGTGTCATTAATCCTTTCAGCACGCTTGAAAGACAAAGGCATATCCAACATTTGCCGGTTCGTCTTTAGGACTTTTTTGTTGAATGTCCACGCGCGTTTTGTTTTTAATCCTTACTTTGGCGTGATACCCTTCAAGACACAGATTATCTTATTCCTTGCTTTGGAAATAGTGGCGGCTCAAGCATTTCTTCATTCGTGGCTATATTTTTAAGTGTGCTAAAATTCCACTACCCGGAGAACATATAAAATTTTGTTAATTTTGTTAATTTCTTTAACCGCCGCACTTTTAATAGGCCCAGAACATGAAAATTACACTTCGTATCAACTTTATTACCACAAGAAACAACTACTACTCATGTTTGGATAAATGGTAAAAGATGCATTAAAATTCCATTTTTCTTTAATCAAACTTCATAATTTCACATATAAAACGATCCCTTTGTCGCCATTTTGAATGTTTTTGTCTGGATTAACATTTTATCACAATATAAATACGCATTCATTACTTATTTAACCCAAATTAAGAACCTAATATGTGCATGTAAATAGTTGTTGCTTGTAGTAATTCTTGAAACGAAGTCTAATTTCTGTAATCATTTGAGTTTTTTTCAGTTGGGTTTTTAACTGCTGTTCATTAATATTAGCGTAAAAAATCTCCGTCGATTTTATTAAAATCTGGAAATATCGAAACGGCATGAGCAATTTGATTGTGATTATTTTGATAACACAATGGTTTGGGTTACAGATATTTATGATTGTAATCTCTACATGAATCGTGTTTTGTTTCATAAAACAATTAATTAACAATAATATTCGTATAATTCAATATAAGTAATTTATGTTATTAATTAATTTAATACAATTTGCCTTTTTTTATCAGTTTTAGTCAAGAAATTATACAACTGCAAATCGTAATTTGAACTTTCGTGCGCTAAGAAAGTGGGGTTGTATCAATGGTCAACTTGATTTTTATGGCCATGATTTTATAAGAATTTCTTGAAAGTGGTGTTTTTTTAATACTCGTAACATAAGTACAAATGCTGGTGTCAGGGATCCATTCAGAAGAATGTGCGAATCGTTTAATTAAAATCAAAACCTCAAGGATTCCGACTTATTTTTTGATACACGCAGTACTTTTAGTAGAAAATTGAAGGCTGTTTTCCTATAAAGTGCAATAACTTAGATATTGCTTGGTTTATAATTTTAACTACCTTTCTTTGTTTTTTAAATATCTGTATGACATTATTTTTTATCTTTATATATTTTTGGTCTTACCATCAAAATTTTTCCAAAATCAATTTGTAAACTTTTATAAGGATATTGCGCATTCTTTTTTTTTTCATCTCTCTATTTATAAAATAATATTTACTTATGTTTATACATACGTCTTTTCCGTATTAAAAGGTAAAAATATTTGCATATGTTTTTATCTGCTGTTAATGTTAATTCGTGAGAAATAGTTTTGGATGCAGGCGAATTCTCTATTAATTGTTTTGTATATTCTTGTCAATTGCCGTCTGTATCTGTATTTTCTCCTTAATAAAAAATAAAAAAAGTGTTTAAAAAATTAATGTATTTGGGTTAAGACAAAACATCGACTATTTTTTATTTAGCAGGTTCCGGGATCGTCCCCTTTATCCCCGCGGGAAAAACTGTCACCACTTTGAAGTACACTGAACATTGTGTTCCCGTATGAATCTAAAAAATCTAAAAATATCTTGGGTGAAGATAAGAAAAATTGACAATTAGCTACGCATTAGTTGAAAGTGATTATCACGAAACACCGTAAACTAATATCCGAGGCGACAATTAAAATTACCCTTGACAAAATATTCACTTATGCCTAGCGGATCAAGCTCTACGCATGTCAATTACATTAAATGATAATTAATTGAAATTGGTTTTTCGACGCAGTTTAATATTGTCAAACGTAATGGGGAATTTCTCCGTTTGAACGTATTAGGTTTAATAAGATACCTGGAAGCACGGAGCGTATTCCGCATTAGATGTTTCATTGGAACAATGTAAGGCAGGATAAGATTTCCCCGAACTTTGACTTAGCCGAGAAGAATAAAAGGAAAATTTAAAAGGCAATTTAGAAATTTCGTTATCACATTTAGCGTATTTACCATTTGTTATAGTTGTAATTATTTGACTCGTAAATTTATTACACAGAAATATTACGCAATTTAATTCAACAAAGCAATAAAATATATTAACATTTTTGTGATAGATAATTTGTAGGCTTTTGCTAAATCACCATGACAACTAGGAGAGATCTGTTATACAAGTTGTCCGGAAGTATGGTGCGCTAACTTCGGAAGATGATTCTACACGATAGTAACTACAATTAAAAAAAGATCAGACGTGTTTTGATAGATTTCCGGTAGAAGAGATAAATTCTTTGGTTGGAAAGAGATTGTTACATGAAAAAATATTTTTGTAATGGTAAAACACTGTTTCGAGCAAGTTTTTTTTATTCACTTAAACAAATTAAAAAATATATATATATATATCCGAAAAAATTTGACTAACGGCTGCTTTGCTAGTTATTTTAAGTTTATAGTTTAACTACTTACAGATAGATAGTTCTGTTTCAAATCATTTATTTCATTTACATCTAATATATAAAATTCTCGTGTCACGGTGTTTGTTATCATACTCCTCCGAAACGGCTGGACCAATTTTGATGAAATTTTGTGTGCTTATCTGGTAAGTCTGAGAATCGACCAACATCTGTTTTTCATACCCCTAAAAGTAAAGGCTGTTCCACTCCGAATTTTTATTTTATTTTTTTTGGACAAATTTTTTATTTTTTTTATGGTGAGGCATTAAAAAATACATGCAGCCCTAAATTTTCACCCTTCTACCATTAACCCCTATTTTTTAAAAGTGATATTAGTAATTCAAACCGGCGCGGCGTCACTTCTGACCCGATGAGAACGAAGCCGACCTCTTTTCTCTTTTCTCTAATTTTAAATTTTTTACTAATCAATTACTGTTTGATATTGTTACTACAAACATGATTCACGGTCCATGCGGTAAAGTCGGGTTAGTTACACTATTTATAACTCGAGAACGGCTGGGCCGATTTTGATGATCTTTGATTTGTTGGATTTGTCTCCGCCCCGGGTAGGATAATAACTATTAAAACATCACAAAAGTTAACGAAATAAATCGTTAAAAACGAAAATTATTTTCCCCATACATTTTCTATGGAACGAATTCTCCTATTTTGAAAGAACTGCAGCAATATTGTGAGGGGTATAATATTGAACTGTGCATGAATTCCAAACATTCGTAAACGTCAAATGTCAATGCGTTGATTGTTGTGCATTTGCTTTTAATCATATAATGCTGCCCTTCTTTCTTACATACTTAATGACAATAGTCGAAAATGAGACAAATGGGGAACGTATGTCTGCACACCTCCAAAGGAAAAATACAATAATTACAATAAATCTCTGGAATGAAACCAAATGAAACGCATTTTTTACATAAGCTCCACACAGGAGGCCCTGAGGAAAATAATTTCTCTCGGGACCTATGTCATCTTAGGGGATGCTGTGTGGAGGATGTTTTTAAGGAATGGGGAGGATTGAAAGTTCTGGGAAGGAAAAAGGTATGAGGGGTGGGTAGGAATCTGGGGGACAGTGTGTCCGGGAGTGACGGACGTATGAATCCATCCCTCCAACTGTGGTGCAAGACAATGGGTCGAAAGAGTCCGTCTGGAAAGGTCAAAAGGCCTCCCTCAACCAGTCTCTCTCGATCCGGCCCGCCACGCAGCAGGTGGGCAGGCGCATCAACTGCCAAGACCCGGATATAAGCCACCTCATGAACCCGGGCACCCCTTCTAAATCACCAAACGTAGCGAACCACTTGGGGTGATCTATGGCAGAGGTGTTGGTTATTTAATAAATGGTTCCCGGGGCTGCGGCACCCGTATCCGCCTCCCGAATTCCCGTAAGTAATTGTAAAAGTAAGACAATCACAAAAATATAAATCTGTACACAACGCCATCTCTGATAATGACAAAAACAAAACACGGACAGTTGCGCATTGATAATTGCTTCATTGTGTAATTTTTAACTTAATAAAAAAACTGAATTTAATTCAACAGTTATTGATTCTGAGGCGGTACGAAGTTCGTCGGGTCAGCTAGTATTTTAATAAATAAGTGGAAATCTTTATATAATTCTATTAATATAATTTAGATTTTTTAAATTGTAATATTTAATTCACGAAGATATTAGTGACAATCAGTCGAAAATCTGAATTAGAAAAAGATACGGTGTCGTCTGGGAATTAAACCGTGACAATCAATCGAGAATCTGAATTAGAAAAATTAGATTAAGATACGGTGTCATTTAGGACCTTAGTCTTTCTAGGGTCCCATGAGCTCAGTGGTAGAGGATCGTCCCAGCAAGGCTAAGGTTCTGTGTTCGATTCCTAGATGAGACAGTGTATTTTTTTGATTTGTATGTTTCAGATTTTTGACTTGGATATTATTATGCTTTATTTTAATATACACTGCTGGTCTCCCAAATAAAATAAAATGCTAAATAAAAACAGTATTGTAGTTAGCATTGATTTTTTTGGCATTTGGAATTTTAATATTATTAATTTTGCACCAATCAAACCCAAAGAATAAATAGTAAAACACTGTACGACCTTCAGCGATCACCGGGCTTAAAGCTCAACTTGAAAAAGTATTAATAAATTTGAAAAAGTATTAATAAATTGTCGACTTCACTGACCTTCCTCGACCCTTGACTGGGGTTTCGGCGGTCCCGCGCGCTTCCTCTTCCGTTTCCTGTGGGAAGGTAGTAGGTACTTTCACGTGGGTACAAAGGGTACCCGGAGGAAGGTTGTATCGCGTAGGAAGGATCTATATTCTATACAATGTATTTCTGGAAGTTTACGCGCCGGTGCCCGTGAACAGTCTCCACTAACTAAAGCAAGTAGAATTATGAATTGAACCTCATTTGTGGAAATTTTGGCGACTTGATGTGCGCATGCCCGCGATGGTTTCTATATGTAATAGTGAGCGACGGAGTTATGAAATTATTTTTGATACCAATCATCCGATTGCGATGAATCTTTGGTGAGTTGTTGTGCGCACCTCCGCGAAGGTTTCTATTTATAAGTTGGGGCGCGAATTGTGTGATAGCGGCAGGAAGGGAAGGAAGGGGGAACACGAGAAGGCTAGGGGATGCGGGAGGGGAAGGGAAGAGCGGAAGGGGACGAATGGGAAAAACAATTTATTTATTTAAGACGCATTGCAACGCATGCCGGGAATTCGCTAGTATTTTATAAAAATATATCTGAAGTCCCCGGTGTTTGAGGCAGCAAAATTTCCCGAAGAAGCATTAAAAATCTTTTTTAAGGGTTGGAAAACGGGAATAAGGTTGTTTTTCGAATTTTCGAAACCTTTCGAAAAATCTCGAAGTTTAAGTGTGCAAAATTTCATCAATCTCGAACTAAACTGTGTATTTGTATAAAAGCAAATTCACATCGCCCAGGACACTCTTCTTGTACATATATTTTCTAGATAGATAGAATAAATCAGTCACAAAAATGTTGGTTTTTTGTTAATGCAAAGGAACTAATCAATCTTACAGTTATAAGGCTGCTTTACTTTTACTTGGTGCGTAGCATTCTCGCGAGTGGATCTCAGATATGGGGGCCAGAGTACATCGTCTATGTACAAATGGTCGAGAAAATACAAAATAAAATTTTTCCGATACCTCTATATGAGTGAGTTTGGTTTTTACCCATGGCTGTTTCCAACAGCACTATCTCGGGAATGTTGGGTATCTGCAGCCTTTGTTCCAGAAGAGATGTCGTATTACTACTGATGGCTTATAAGCTTCTAAATGGTTTTACATAGGTACCAGATAATCTGGCTGAAATAGGATTTTATGTCCCGGATAATTTCACGCGAGGCCGCCAACACAGGCTTTTGATTCTTCCCAGGTGCAGAACTACTTACCAATGGGAAGAATTACTAGGTTAATTAATTGCCTCGCAGGAAATGTGGATATTTTTCATATGTCCCCCAATGAGTTTAAACGTGAAATATCATGAAAATAATACTAATAAATCCAAACGAAACACGAAACTGAACATAAAATAGAAAATAAAAGGTTACAGTCGCAAGTGGGAATCGTTCCTGATCAAAACAGGCGTGTATGAATATAAACAATCCTGAGGTCTCAGTGAAAAAAATGAGCAGTAAACTCCTAGGCCTCTTTTTGTTAGATGAGGCACTGTTGGTTTTCTAAAAAAATAAAATTAAATACTGAACGCCTTAAGCCGGGTGACTGGAGTGGTTCAGTAGCAGGTGTGCTGAATTGAGCGGTAAGCTCCCTGGGCCTTTTTAAGAGTGGTGGCGACCAAAGTGGCTTGGTGGAAGGAGATTTCTTTGGAACGGAAAGTAGGCGTTATGGGTATCAAATTACGCGCATCGACCTATGACCTATGACCCAGACCGGGCATCACGGCATCAGTGCGGACCTCAGCGATACCGGGACAACGCATCTGTGCACTCGGTCACTGTGGCTTAATTTGTTATCGACTATCATATTTGTCGATCTCAGAATTCAAATTCAGAATTAACTATATTATTTTTAACTAATTTAGCCCGTATTTTTTGCTTGATTTATATTTTTAAAAGATTATACATTTCTTGTGAAACTCTAACCTAAATAGAGTCTCGGATAAACATATCAATTTTTTATTTACGTAGTGCACCTACTGACCTTTTCTGCAAGTCTAGAATAAAAATTTAATATTATTTGAATATCTTTTGAAGGTTATACGTTATTCCTTACCACTTACAACTGATACCTTTTTATTTTCTCTGGCTTGTTATGTTTCGTTTATATTTATTAGTATTTTCTTTTTCTTCGACGAATTTGTTGGGAATAATCTAGAAAAGATATTAAAAAGTTATACCGAGAATATTAATTACAGCATCGTCAAGTCAGTACGTATCAACGCCACCCGAATTTATACCGATTTCTTACATGGGAGATATGTTTGTTGTAAATATATTGTTATTTCTTACATTTCTTACATATCCCTTAAACACGTTAAGTTTTAAAGCTCCTAAAAAAATATACGTTTTTCTTGAAGATAATATTTAGACATTCCCCGCGCCGAAACGCAAATTATATAAAATTCCCTCAACAGAAAAAAAATCGCACAATATGCTCCAAAAATTATTATAAACTCGTTTGATTCAATTATTTTTCAGGTTATATGTATGAAAAAATTCTTAGTGTTTCTTTAAATGCTGTGTAAGACAACCCTCTCGAGATTTTTGCTCTATTTTAAAAGAGTCGTGTTTTATTAAACATTTTCACAATTTTCGCATCGATTTTGTTGCTTTAAATACTAGCTCGCTCCTCTAACATTCGTAATTTCATATCTCTCAATATCCTTCTTTTTGAGCCCGGTTGCGGCGCCTTAAGCAAGACTGTTTGACCCATATTTATTAACTATTAAAAATGTTTTAGAAAAAGTGAAATATCAGGCGGAGCAAACTTGTATAAAGCCGGATCTGTTTACAAAATTCGTCCTTTGTGAAAAAAAAAATACATCAATAAATCCAAAACAGGCAAAACATCGTTCCTAAGGGCCCTTTAAAATAAAATGTTGCATCAAATTAATCCTTATTAAAACCGTTAAATTCGGTCACGTCGCGTCGGTGATTTTGAAAAGCGTAAACTTTCTCCATCCGGATTTGTAAAATCCTCATAAAAAGCTTCGGCCGAAATCCAACACGGCCAATTAATTACTGTAGAAAATTAACTGTGAGTCCTGTTTACGATGCCGTAAAAAAATCGCTAAAAAAAGATTAATGTCTCATTCAGCGAAAGAGGTCATCTAGCGCTGGGAGCGGAAAGCTCCGTGTAAGGGAACTATGAGAGAAGAATAAGGAAAGTACGAGAGAAGTATAATGATAGTCTAGGCAAGTGTAAGGGAAAAAATAGGACCTGAATAGAACTGAAGAAACTTTCCGGATGAATTATATGACGAAATTTGTGAAGTGGTTTCAACGTAACTCTCTTGTACGAACCTCGTATAGTACTAGTACATACGCAAGGTACACATGTACTCAAGGCAATACAGTACGTATACAAAGCTGTCATCAATATATGAGTTATGTTGGCACATAACTGGTTGAGTTTGGCACAAAGAACTTTCTAACACGTGAAGCCAGTGGTTATCAGAACACTTATTTTACATAGATTTAAAATAATATTTTATCTTACGATTGTTACTGAAATCTGCAACCCGATTAAAGATTTTTTCTAACTTGCTGTCCAAAGGAAAAAAAATCCCTCTATGCACAATGCACATTGGAGAAGGTATTTGTATGGAAAGGAAGGAAGGAAGTACAGAGGGTGGGTTGGAATCTGGGGGTTCAATGTCCTGGAATGACGAATGTACAAATCTTTCCCTCCCGCTGCGGTGCAAGGCGATAAGTCAAAAGAATCCGCCTGGAGAGTTCAAAAGGTCTCCCTCGTAGGTTGGCAAACGCATCCGCCGCGAAGACCTAGACCAACCTCACCCCATGAACCTGGGTACGCCGCCAAGTCTCCAAACCTAGCGAATACTTGGGGTGACCTATGGCAGGGGTGTTTGTTATCTGTTAAATCGGTGGTACCGCCCAGGGAGCCCGGGATAACCACCTCCAAAATAAAAATTACATGCTTAAAATAAATTGGAAACAAACGATTAAAGAGAAGCCCTTGATTAAACATCGCACTATAAAAAATATCCCCTAACGACAACCAAAAAGTTCTCAATCATAAGTCATTAATTAAAGGTTGATTTAAAAACTAACTACGAAATAATTTCCATTCTCCCTTACTAATAAAAGTATTTTACATTTTAATAATCGTGTACAATTTAAAACACGAATATTATTAGGTCATTACGTTTTGGTTTATTTGGGTCACTTTATTAAGTGTCTGCTAGTGATTGTTAATTTTTAAAAATATTTTTTAATTTTTTAACGAATATAGTAAAGCTGTCAACTGTTTAGCGCTGTTCCAGATATCATGTGTTTTATCTCCGAATATTTATACTTCAATTCAGCTCAGAGGAAGAAGTTACTCATGTACTCAGAATAACTTCACGATTTTTCTTTACTTAGAAAACCTACCAAGCATATTTTTCCCCTCTTTCTTCCTCTATCCCACTTCAATTTAACCTCGACAATATATCCTGGTGTGAAATTACACGAGCGTGAATTTGACTTACCAAAATTACATTGCTAGAATTGCACATGGATGAAATTGTACATGGAGATAATTAAATTACACGGAGTGGAATCCAACACGTCAAAAAAACTAACACTAAACTAACCTCATCTAATCTAATTTGTGTTCTGTTTCAAATATGAAATTTATTTAACACGCACTTACTCTAAAATATAACTCCAGTAGATGAAAAGCTATCCATATGTGATTTTGTCCGATTCCAGTCCGTGCCTAATACGTTAAATTGACTCCTGTGTACTTTTGCCCTGACGCCCTCTGTGTGATGTTTAAACACAAGTTCTAGACTCTATTTAATCTTTTAAACGCAGTGGCGGTTCTCTCTGAAGTACATTTGTGCGGTGATCTCACATAAAAAATGTAGGGAAATAAGACAAACTCGTATAATAATTTTACCAAACTTTAAACATTGTGCCATTCAAAATCTGAGCTAAAAAATCCACCCTCATACTGCCCAAAAGCGAGTCCACAATGAATCCCAAATCCCATAAGTGCGTTGTGAATATCAGCACACATTAGACCTTCCGTCGAAACATACTAGTAGAGCCTGAGCAGTGAACCTTCAAATCTTGGGAATTTACAACATGCCTGAGTGCGCAGCACCTACGAGGTTTGTTAACACCAAATTTTTAAAGATTAGTAATTTGCAAGAACCAACAGATTTTTACAGTGATCATTGTGTTTTAAGTTGTCATATTAAGTTGATCACTGTCAAAACCTTTTTTTGTGACTTTATATTCTTTAGCCACATACCTTTTAATAAATCGCTGAATTATATCATGTTGCCAGGACGCTAATCCCTGGTGTAGTAATGAGATGAAATTCCTTTACATCCAGGGCAAAAAAATAAATTATATTATATAATGTGGAAAATACCAATAGATATTTATAGACTTATTCAGATACCGGAATTTTCGTCCCCATTTTTAATCTCCTATTGAATCCCCAATGAGATAGGCTACAATCCGCTACTGTTTAAAAGTAACGCATGAGTACCGTGCGTCGCTCAGGGAATATTTGTTGGATAACCAACACCTTTTGAGATGTGGTCCTATAGAAGACTATTAGGAATTTCCTGGAGAGACCACATTACAAATGAGGAGGTTCTCCAAAGAATCGAAGGAGGAAGGCACCTGCTCAGGACCTTGTCCGAAAGGCGTGCAAGATGGATCGGCCATTTAATACGACAAGAAGGCCTCTTGCATGCCATAATGGGGGGTATGACCGAGGGGACAAACTCTAGGGGACGCTCACGCCGAGAGTACCTGGAGGACCTGCTGGTGGACATGCGCTGCTCATCATATGCAAAGAGCCGCCCAAGACAGGGAAGAGTGGAAGAGACGAATAGAGGAAATTGCTGCAAACTAATCCCAGGATTGAAACCAGAGAGAGAGAGAACCAACACCTCTGATATAGGTCTCTATAAATGGTTAGCTGCGTTTGGTGACTTACAGGGGTGCCCGGTTTCATGGGGTAAGGTTTGTCTAGATCTTGGTGGCGAATGCGTTTGCCCGCGTACTGCGTGGCTGGTCGGATCGGAGAGACGGGTTGAGTTAGACCTAACCAAGACCTTTCTATATCGACCCATCGCCACGCACCGCAATTAGAGGGATGGATTCATACGAAACATTGAACCCCAGATTACTACCCGCTCTTCATTCATATTTCCTTCGCAGAATTTCCTCTTTCTTCTTTTCAATCCATATAAAAAAGTAATACTTTCATAATTTCTATGGAAAAACCAAGATTTGTCTTGATGAGAAAGCGGGTAGGTCTAACATATCTGATGATGGTGAGAAGGCCGAGATAGCTGGGCCAGTGCGTCGCTGACGGACGGTCTAGTATCGGGTGGGCATAAAAACAATGAGATCTAATTTCAAGATTCTTGCACGGCTGTCGCCATAGAAATGAATGTCCCAGGGGGCTTTTTATGTCACACCCATCCAACCCCACGGCGGAGATTTTCCTTTCGGCAAGGGAGCGCGAAAATAGAGCTGTGTTCACACAACTCCTTTCAACCGCTATTTTTTTTTAAATATTTAATATAAAAAAATACACATCATATGCTTTCTAACTAAATATTTCCCGGAGGTGTTCCCGCAGACGAGAGATTATAGTTTCGACGACAGTTGGAAAACTATTCCAAAATTCACTCAAGTTCAAAAAAGTCTCGTGTTTATAATGGATTTTCATGCCCGCAAGTGTTGAGTCGGCTCCGCGCGTCTTCATCCCTCGACAAAACATCCCCCGACACAATATCCCCGACAAAATATCCTACTGACGAAACATCCCCCAACAAAATATCTACTCAAACCTAACCTTAACTAACCCAACCTAACTTGACCTAACAAAAAATGAGACAAAAATAATATAGACATCCTGTAAAGACAATAAATTTATGTTCAAAATTAGTAAAATGGGCCAAAACAATATAGACATCCTGTAAATACAATAAATTATTGTTCAAAAATAGTAAAATGGGACAAAAATAATACAGACATCCTGTAAATATAATGAATAATTCTTCAAAAATAGTCATAAGAACAAATTATATAAGAGATACGTTTTATTCCTTAGAAAACAGAAGAAAAATAAACAACCTAACTTTTTTGTTTAAAATTATTCACTCCGAATTAGATTGTTGCGAACTCCTGCATCTCATCGACTTTAAGGTACCAACTCGAGCGACAAGGCAAAACATATTATTCTGCAACAATAATTCTCTAACCAACTATCACACACATGCATCAATTTCTCGACTATGCATCAATATCGATGTATTTAATATAAGTTTACCGGTATTCAAGAAATATCTGAACAATATTTTTATGTAGAATATTTTGATATCTAAGGAGCATCACCTAGGGTCTATTGCATATATTTGTGTATTTCTGTATTAATCTACAATGTAAAAACTTGTTAACGTTTTCTTTTTTATGTATCTTGCATTTTGTCATATATTATTCATGACATTTAATCAGTCACCTGTAAATTTTGTAATTACTAACATACCTACTAGTTTATTTCTATGTGAATTTAATGTTTCAAAGACCCAATCTTGTCTGATTACGTCCAAAAGGGATCGAAATGAAAATCTAGTCTCTTTCAACGGAAGCAATCTTCCGAACAGGCCATCCATTGATATGCTTGGTGTAACCCTAAGTGACCAGCTCAGGTATGGGGGCTCCATCGAAGCCAGAGTAAAGCTAGCCTCCCAAAAACTGGGCGTACTGTACAGGGCCCGCAGATACTTTAATAGTACACAACTGCTAACCTTGTACAAATCACAAGTACGCCCCACGGTTGAATTTGGCAGCCATCTCTGGTCTGGAGCTCCAAAATACCTGAAAAATACCCTCGACTCTGTGCAGAAACAGGCGGTCCGTTTGATAGATTCTCCCATCTTAACAGACGGATTGCAATCTTTAGAGCACAGGCGTCGGGTGGGAATGCTATCCTTGTTCTACCGGTATTACAATGGAAGATGCTCCGAGGAACTAGCATCATTGATCCCTTCGGCACCGGTGCATAGTCGGGAAACACGCCTAACGCGTGCCCAAAATTTGTACACGGTTGACATTTGTCACATGAGAACGGGTCGTTTCTTCGACTCGTTCTTGTGTTCAACAGCTCGGTTGTGGAATGATTTGCCGGCCTCTGTGTTTCCTCCTTCCTACAACATGGGTCTCTTCAAGACCAATGTTCATTCCTTCCTCTCCTCAAAAAGACCCTCCACACAGCATCCCAGATGACATAGGCCCTGAGGGAAATTATTTTCCTCAGGGCCTCCTGTGTGGAGTTAATGTAAAAAAAAAAAAAATGTCATTTACAACTTAGAAACTTTCTCTTTTATTGTAATGCACTATCATTCCTAAATTTATCTGTATGATGTTTACCTAATAGTTATATTTTTATAGTTTATCTTTTTTATTAAAAAAACTGTCTCTGTATTATAACCTTGTCATGTAAAAGCCCATCAGGGCGTTGAAAATTAATAAATAAATAAAATATTATCTCGAGGGATATTTTGTCGAGGGATATTTTGTCGAGGGATATTTTGCCGAAGGATATTTTGTCCGGGATGAAACGCCATTAGCGTTATGTCTTTGTCTCCCGAACTAAATTTTCTCTCTGCGGCGCCCTGATTTTCTCCACGTGTGATTTTGTTAAAAAGTGTAATTCCGTCTGTAGGTATATAATTATTTTTAAGAGTGTTGAACCATTCTTTTCCACTATGAACATATTTTATCAACGTTTCAAACTAAATGACTTAGATTTATAAGCATTTCGTAAAATCCGTTTTGCCAACAGAATATTTGGTCACTATGCTTCTTTGAGTGGTCCTACCGTGACTTCACCGACCACATTTGGCATATTATGATATAAAATATTTGTATAATAAAATTCTGCCAAAACCCACATAAGCCTCCCATTCTGATCTCCTCATCTGTGATTCTTTCAAATAAAAATACCAAAACACACAAAAAGGGGTTAAAATTTGTATTATAATGTTGAAGTCGCTACCTGTGCACCGGGCTTTATGGGGGTTATCCCCTCTTCGCGGTTGCCAGTCTATATGACAGGTCTGACGGTTGTGGCCACATATTTTGTGGTCACCCTGCACTTCAACCTTTTCAGTGGACCTTTCACAATGACGGAATTACCAAATATGACCGTGTTATGTGTCGCTTGAGCACCACGTGCTCTAGGTGCTAGATAGATAAAGGTAGGGAATGTTAATATCAAATGTTCGTGAACCTGTGAAAAAAATCGAAATACCGCCCATAGCAAGGGGGTTAATTCTAGCCACTCTAATTCTGAACGATCATCTACCATCCAGGAATGTTGTAACTGGAGAAGATAGACGAAGAATATTCTGGAAGTACATTTTGATCCAGTGGTTGCACAGAATGCTAGGTTTTAAATAAGGTACCATTTAAATCGCCCAGTTGAAGTCAGATATATCCAAAATATCGAAATTTGGGTTGAGTATACAGTTAAATGTAAAAGTGTACCCTCTCTCTGGTGCAATACTCAATTTCATTCATAAACACCACCAAATCCATTATAATACAGAAATGAGGTGAATTAAACGAAATGTTGATGTTTTCTGGGTCACTAGTAATATATTTCAAAACGTGATAATAATGTACCGGACCGTTACGCCCCCCAGTTTCATTATATAACACACTAGCTGACCCGGGTAAACGTTGTTCTGCCATATAAATTATTTCAAGTGAAATTTTGGTTGTTAAATATAATAAATAACGAATGTATTGTAAGTGTGTGGGGATGGAATCTATACCAGAAAGAGGAATGGAGCACTGTAGACGATGACCGCTAAATAATAAAATCGCGGTTAAAAAATGGGAGGAGGTAGGAGAGTGAAAATTTGGGGTTAGGTATAGATATTTTTAGATGCCAAATTAAAAAATAAATGCAACAAAAAAATTGTCATTAAAATAGAAAAATTTTCTGTTTAGGGATACCCTACACCTAGCGGTATGAAATGTACTTTACGACCTATTCTCATACCTCATACCTACCAAAAATACATTAAAAAAATCATAACAATCGGTTAAGCCGTTTCGAAGGAGTGAGACCACAAACATCGTGACAGGAGATTTTTAATAGATTTTATAAGTAAAACAAATACATGCGTAAATAATATTTGGTTTATGGTGATTATTCGAATATTGTTTTCATCGTTATCTCAATACTTTGTATTTGGAGATGTCTGATTAATCAACAGGAAGATCGATTTTACCGATGTGATTTTATTTAGATCTGTTTCAAAGAAAAAAAAATTTCAACCGCCGAAATGACGTGTAATATTGTCTTTTAGGTTTAGAACCCACGCCATCTTTATTCAGAGTGACAGATCTTACCTCACTACCAAACAGGTTGTCTTTCTCTTAATTAGGTGATTGAAAAAATACCCTTGTAAGGTTTGTTGGAATCAACGGGCTGTGCCTTACGATATGGACGTCAATTTCTCGTAAACTGTCAACATTAATTCTGCACCACAAATGATCCACTTCGCGGAAAAAAAATCCCGTAAGACCAAAGAAATTAATATTGGTCTACGTCTACGGCCTTGGTGTTCTTGGTACACGATCCATAAAATATAATTTGGTAGAGAACTTGAAAATGTTCGAGTAAGGTAAGTAGTAAATAAATATGTTTAAGAGAAGTATTTGGACTATTGGGATTTTTGTAAGCTTGGAGGTGGATGAAGGAATTTTGGCTTGGTTTCATAATTTTTGGAATTTCGTCATTCGAGATTTTGGGTTCTTGGAAGTACAATTTTCGCAAAGTACCTACTGAAAAGTTATTCTTTTCAAATCAAACCCTGTCCTGAATCTGTGTGTGTTTTAACCACTTGATCCTACAAGCTTGTTTTCACGGTAATATAACATTACCAAACGTATGTACGACGTGGTGGCCGGACATCTCAGAATGAAATCAACTCAGAATCTCCTTTGAAAAGTCATTAAAAGTGATTAAAAAAAAGTGGATAAAGAGGTAAAGCTATTTTAAAAATATTTTATCATAGCTTTTAATGAATTTTCAAAGAGGTGTTAAGTTGACTTGATTCTGAGTTGGCACGGAACCGTATGACGTATAAGGTGTACCTGACATGCAATAAGAGACACGGTAAAAAGTACCTACACCGTATTTCATCGACAATAAATAAACTAAGTATAAAATGAAGTCGGTCACGCTGTACGTGCGCTTAGATCTTCTAAACTACTGAACGGATTTTCATTCGGTTTTCACCGATAGATAGAGTGATTCATGAGGAAAGTTTTTGGTATATAATTTGTCAAGGTTTTGTGTAAATTGGTTGAAATATATAATATATTTGGCCAAACGCCAGCGAGCAGTGGGCTGACAAACGGCCGGTGTAGATTTGATTTAGCAGAGAGCGTTGGTTATAAAGGATACGTGTGGCTGGGTCTGCTAGTCGACAATAAAAGTCTAGTAGAAGTTAGGTTATCAAAAAATAATGTTAGTCATTCAAGATTTCGGCTTTCGGGAAGTGGGCTTTCGAAATTATGATCCAAACTAACCAATGACGAATGAATATAAGATAATTCTTATAATACCGCTAGAAAAGAAAGATGGCAACTAACATAAAAATAAATTGGATTGTGGAAAGGTATTCAAAAGTTAATTAATCCATTGCGAGATGTTTGAAATATTTTTTCCTCTAACTATGGCAGTTATTAGTAGTTCTTTTCGCTGTCCAATTATAATTCTCATTAATTTTCGTTCACTTTGGTTGCAGAATCCCCCTAGCAGTCGTGACCAAATGTTGCATGACTAACACTGAGTTTTCCTGAACAAAGAGTGGAACATTTTCTGTTCGGATTCGCTTCTAATTATCATCATTTGGTGGCTAAGATTTCCGGTACAATTCCGGTTGCCTTCACATTGTTAACACAATAAATATGTTTTTACTAATCGAGATTACTCTCGATTGAAAAAGCCATTATTGAAAGAGGGTAAGGGAATTAGCGGATTTATTCGAAAAACATAATTCGAATTCGGGAAAGCATAAAGTTGTCCGTGCGTAAATTATGGTTTTCAGCGTTTTTGTAATAGTGACGAGAAAATGTTAATAATAATTTCGATGATCCAATCGAACGTACAAATAGGGAGGCGGGTTTGTATACTGCCACACTGCCACCCCATGAACCATTTATCAGATAACAAGGTCATCCTCATCATCATTATCATCATCTTTTTCCCCTTGTCCTATTCGGTTCGGGGACCCATTGCATCGACAAGGCTCCTCCGTACGTCCCTGTCTTGTGCTGATTGTTCGGCCTCGGTCCATGGCAGACCCATCCTTTCGTAACACAGTTTCTTTAACAAGGTCATCCTAAGTTTTTTATTTTTTTTTTTATGTGAACATCTCACAATTGGCATCCCCAATTAGGGTACATATGTTATGAAGCTGAAAGTAGTGGAGAGGGGAAAAGGGGTGGGAAATAGGAGGGTGGGGAAGTACCTGGCTATTCAGATCTAGCCATTTCAATCCACTTTTCAATTCTGAATGGTGGTCTTACACCAGGGCGATACTGAGAGTATCTTCCACTCTGAAACGTGCCGCAAGTACACGAAATATATTTTTAATTAAGTGGTTTGCTACTGTTGGTAACTTAAGTGGGGTGCCCGGGTTGGAATGAGGTTTGTCAAGATCTTGGCGGCGGATGCGTTTGCTGATCGAGGGAGATCTCTCCAGCCGGACCCTTTCGACCCATCGTCCTGCGTAGCAGTGGAAGGAATGGATCATTTTGTCCGCCACTCCTGGAAACACTGACCCCCTTATTTCTACCCATTACTCATGTTGTTTTCCTATCCAAAACTTCCTCTCCTTCCTTTCCCTAAATAGACCCTCCACGGATAAAGATGACGTAGGCCCCGAGGGAAATTGTTTTCCTCGAGGCCTCTTTTGTGGTGCTGACGTATTAAAAATTTTCTAATGCAACAAATAATACATGAAATTAAAAGTGGAAATATTTTTTTTTGCAGTCAACGTTGGTAGATGGTTTTCAATTATGTTTAATCCTTTTATTACCCAAATATGATTTACTTATAACACTGAACAGCATTTTGAAAATTTAATAGGCCACTTGCATGGACTTCATAACGACTTGGAAAAAATCGTGTGGATAGAGTTTTTTACTAAGATTACGAAAATGTTAGTAAAAAGTTATAGAAATGTACAGTTTTTTTTATTTTTAAATAAATAAATCCATTATTTGGGCTCGTGAAGTCACTACATGAAAATGTCCCGTCGCCGAAAATGTTCCTATTAATTTTATAAAATTCCACACTGATTTATTTTTTTATATGGCATCACTTTGATTTCAGGCGAATTTTTGAATTCGTTCAATAGATTTATTGTTTGTTCTCTGCGAACTTATCATTTGGTTTCACTTTTTGACAGATGTTCTGAAGAGAACCCCGTACAATTAATGGCTACGGGGTTCTCTTCAGAACGTGAAGAGGATGTCGGTACATGTTTTAGAGGTATAATGATTATGGTGCTGATTTTAACAAAATAATATTTTATAATATTCTTATTATTATTACAATTTACAAGTTCAAGTATATTACATTGAATTTAGTAATATAGACGCTGTACATTATAATGATTTATGATCAATAAGATGGATCAAGGAAAAAAATATTTATGAGATGTAATATTTTTGGTATGCCTCGTTATTCTCCTGTGCCATTCGTGTGGAAAACGTTCTTTTTTTTAAAAATGATTTTCGGCTATGTAATTATCGTTTTTTCACACCTATAAAATTATGTCCCGTCTTTCCGGTTTATAAAAAATGGTCTGATTTTTCGTATTGAAATTTTCAAAAAATCCCCAGGGTTTCAAAAACACGATTAAAAAAAAAAAAATACAGAATGTCTTAGAATATTTGCCTAAACCGGAAAAAAATTTAAAAAATGTGATGCAAGAGGCCTATTGATGCCTACAAATTAAACACGATAATAATAAACGCACCAAGCATAACTTCATGGTATACATTGCAAGATTGAATTTTCAACAATAATCTGCTTACATAATAACATTAATATCTTAACGCATTCTTTGTACGAAGTTTTTGAATAAGGAACTCCAAGTTTTATTTAATAACTAGCTTTTGCCCCCGGCTTCGCTCGCATGGTATTAGGGGGTTTCCCACAGCGCCTCCTCCGCCTTCCCTATCCCCACTCCAACCCCCCCCCCCCTTCTCCTCTCCCTCGCCCCCTCTCACCCATCTCCCCCCCACCCCCTCCCTCCACAAATCCCCCCTCACTCCTCACCCTCAACCCATCGCCATCCCCCCTCCACCCCCGCCCTGCCCTCACATCCTATCCCCCCACTCACCCCTCTCTAAACTATACCCGTTACATTCATTTTTCAAACAGCTCGCGTGCCACCTATTGCAATTTTTGTATATACATTTCATAATGTCAGAGCTCTAAGCTATAGTCTATAGCCTATTCTGATGTATCAGCTATATTATTGTAAAGTTTAATAAAAAATCCATTCAGTAGTTTTCGCGGAAAGAGTAACAAACGTACATCCATACAAACTTTCGCCTTTATAATATTAGTAGGATATTAAACGCAGAATTCTTAAAAAATTATTACAAAGTCCATTTTTAATCGGGTCATAAAAACACGCCATCAAGCTGACGTCACTGTTCGACGTGTCGTGACGTCACCGTAAAGTCATTGTATGGGAATGTATGATATGACACAAGCCATCGTATTAATTTATTCATTTATTTACATACTGTTTATAGAGATTTAGTTGTTGTGTTTATTGAAACATTATTTAGGCCTGAATAATGTTTCAAAAATAAAGGAATCTCTTATTAGCTTATCTCTATTATTGAAAATATTAAAAAAAATAGTAATGCTATTTCTAGGGAGAATACTGCGAACAACGGAATTCAAAATGGCGGCAGTATATCAGCTGATTGCCCGATTCTATACTAATTTTTCAGGAGTGATGACGTCACACGATTCACCATACATACACATACGGTGATTTTCGGAGGGTTATAGAAAAATTAAAACTTTGACAATTATTTTAACTATTAAAACTAACTCTAAACATAAAAATAAAAATGCAGTTATTTAAGTTAGAAGGTCATTTATTCATTCAAAAAAATTGGACTGGAGTTCTCTTGAAATCGTGACTGTGAGTTCGCAGATCCATTATTAAAAATGTACCCGTCCTCTAGCGCTGTCGCCGATAACTGGCGACCAGGGATGTTCTGCCCAAAAAAATTATTTCCCTAGATTTCGAGGTGAAATTTTCCTAGAATTTCCCTAGATTTCGGGGGTACCATACCACCTTGGCAAATAAAAATTTGCGTTGGGGGGAGGGGGGGGGAACGATTCAATTTTTTTTATTTACGTAACAAACTTCTTTTGTATTTCTTGGGCATTAACTAAATTAACAGTTACTTAATTTTTTTTTCTTCAATTTTTATTTTATTTTTGAAATTTAAAAAAAAATCAAAATTTTAAGTAAAAATAAATAAAAAAGTTAATAACTAAAAGTTAATAAAACAATAATAACTTTTCAAAACAAAATTCATAATAAACGTTTGTTGTAGGTATATGTTATAACATTGTAAGCAGTCAAATTATTCAAATAATCACATTTACGCAAGCACTTAATCACCTGACTGTGTAACATTGATCCTACTGTTTATTAATTTGAAAGATATCGGAACTTAGTAGATGTACTTATAATATGCTTTTCCAAATAAAACACTTTTTGCTAAGTGAAATAATAATTTCAAAGTATGTGTAATCACCAAAAAAACGGAACTTGGAACAAAATTTTTTTTTCAGAGGTCTCCATTTATCTTTTTAGATACATAGGTAATATCATTTTGCGTTGCCAGTGTTAAAAATAACATTGCTTGATAAAATTCATAAATATACCAAACCACCCACACAACATTGCTTGTAAGTACATCAACACTATTTAAGATTCATGGGAATTCCAAAACAAATCTGTTTTACCAGTAATATTGTCATATGTAATAAAATTTTGCCAGAGTTCGAAATTTCCCTAGATTTTGTGCTAATTTCCCTTTTCCCTAAAAAACATTTTTCTTCCCTAGATCTAGGGAAATTTCCCTAGACATACCATCACTGCTGGCGACTTGGCTCGCTGCGCCGGCCATGACCGACACGCGGTTTTAAACGACGAGCCGAGTAAAAAAATAAACAAACATGACAAGCCGCGAGCCAGGCTCGGCAACTCACAAAACGCTTTACCGACGAGCCATAAGACAGAGGTGGGTGGTTTGTATATTTATGAGACAGAGGACAGACAACCAGACTCGCTCGTCGATCAGGGTTATGGATCAGGGCCTTTAGGTGTGATAAAATATGTGTACATAATTCTACGAGTAAAAGAATAAGTAATAATTAATAATGCTCATAATTTGCGTTAAGGTATTCTTGCTCGATTTCAATTCATACCTGAAATAGTAGGTTTTGATTTTTTCTATAAGATTTATATTATGTTTAGTTAATACTCGGAGACATGGTGAGTGTTTGTTTAATTGACGGCAAAAATTAATACGATTCGTTCTTCTTTTGATAATGATTTCAATATAAGATAGCGTAAATATGAATATATCGATAGTACAAGTGAACATATACTGTAGAGATTTATTGCATACAGAATATTGGCAAATAATTTTGAAATAATACCTATATCTATATTAGACTTTAGTAGTCTATAATTTATTAGCCTTCGATAAACGCTGCTGTGTATTGGTAGTGTATTATCTATTTTCTGGTAGAAATATAGACATGTAGATTGTACATGTAATGTACCTAATATAAAAAGGAACATAAAAATATAGCATGTGGAAGTGTGTTATCATGAAGAAAATATTCAGGTATTTTATCATCAATATAGAGAAAGATTTAAATTTTTTAGTTTTAAATATACATATACTGATTTTATAGTGAGAAATAATTTTATAGTGTAAGAAAATGTAGTGACCACCGGACAATTAGTTTAATGAGCCACATATTAAAGATATTTTTGCGAATTATACATGGACGCATATATCGGAAAGTGGAAGAAAAGATAGGTGTCACACAATTTGGCTTTCGAAATGGGTTGGGTACTCGAGAAGCGTTATTTTGTATTCAAGTACTGATCCAAAGATGTAGAGATGTGAATACAAATGTACATGCATGCTTCATTGACTTCCTTAAAGCATTTGATAGAGTTAGACACGACAAAATGATTCAAATTCTGAAAACCTCCGGGATAGACGATAAAGATATAAGGATAATAGGTAATCTTTATTGGAACCAGAAAGGAGCAGTAAGAGTAGAGCAATGTCTAACAGACGAAGTAGAAATAAAGAGAGGCGTGCGACAGGGTTGTATTCTTTTACCTATGCTGTTCAACTTATATTCAGAAGAAATATTCAATGAAGCTCTGCAAGAAGCTACTCAAGGACTTGTTATAAATGGGAAGATTCTAAACAACCTGCGTTATGCAGATGATACGGTACTTCTAACAAGTAACATTGAGGAGTTACAACTTTTGCTGAATCAAGTAGTGAAGACTTGTGAGAATTTTGGGCTAGAACTGAATATAAATAAAACAAAATACATGCTCATAAGCAAAAATAACGCATTGGATGAACATCTTTATATTGCTGGAACAAAACTGGAGAAGGTACAAAGTATTGTATACTTGGGCTGCAATGTAAATGATAGATGGGATCCTTCAGTTGAAATCAAATGCCGCATTGAGCAAGCTCGTGCAACCTTCATCCGCATGAAAAAAATGTTCTGCAGTCATGATCTCAACCTGCGAATGCAAATGGTCAGATGCTACGTATTTTCAATATTATTTTATGGAATGGAAGCATGGACGCTTACTGAAGAATTAATTAGGCGACTTGAGGCATTCGAGATGTGGATCTACAGAAGAATACTTAAAATAAGCTGGATGGACAGGGTCACAAATGAAGATGTTATGGTTCGGATGAATAAAGAAAAGGAAGTTATTAAAACCATAAAAATCCGAAAACTTCAATATCTTGGACACGTGATGAGACATCCAGAGAAGTATGAGATCCTGCATCTCATAATGCAGGGAAAGATTGCCGGAAGACGGGGCCCTGGAAGAAGGAGAACCTCATGGCTGAAAAACCTGAGACAGTGGTTTGGCCAGTCTACCGTGGAGCTGTTTCGGGCCGCAGTAAACAAAGTCCGCATAGCCAACATGATAGCCAACGTCCGTTGAACGGACAAGGCACAACAAGAAGAAGAAGATTTTATAGTATGTAGAATCAAGGGCGGCTGGTTGAACAGTGTGTTTGTGTGCAGTACTGGTAAATTATATCGTCTAAAATTACTTTATAATATCTTACCGAAAAATATAAAATCTATGAATTTCATTAAAAATATCACCTACCTATATAATGCATAATATGATATGAATCAGGGAGAGCAAATTCTCAAAGTTCCGCGCGAAGTTACCCTGTTCGGTGTGCAGGCCAATTGCAAGTGGAACGAATTATGTCTTTGTATCGAATATCCCAAACATCGCCAGCGCGCATCGCCGGTCATATGTATGAAAAATTAAGCAATATCGGTGTGACACCCAGCGGCCTATATCATACAAACTTAAATTTGGATTTAAGGCAAAAATACTTAACCAAACTGAATAATTCTTTTTTTAATCAAAAGGTACAGCAAATACCTAAATTTTACATATATTTGCTTTTTTATTGATTGGTGTTTTAAATTATAAAACGCTGATCATTAAGGAATACAATTTTTTTATAGGTAACTTTGACAATTTTGCCCTCGTGCTGTTTTTACATTGTTTATAAATACTGTTTGTATCCTGTTTAAAATGAAATATAAAACTAACTAACCAACCATCACGCCGTTTCCCCACAGGGGTAGGCAGAGAGGACGGACCGCCAAATAACTCGGTCTTGGCACAAACTTTTTGCCTCACTCACATTCATACATCGTCTCATACATTCTCTTCTATTATTCCGACTTTCGACATGGCCCGACTCAAGTATCTGATTAACTTGCTCGTGCTATGTCTTCCTCGGGCGCCACCGACTTCTTCTACCATTCACATTTGCGTCGTATATTCTTCTTACACTACTTTCAAATTTATTTTATTTTATGAAATATAAAATAAAATAAATAAAACATTGTAACAAAAAGTGTTTTTTGGGTTGAAAATTAAGATTTATTTACGAAAAAATAGTATTGTGTTTTTATTTTCTTAGTACCGAAAAATAAAAATTTTAATTAAAAAGCGATATGTAGAAGTTTTCGCACTTCGAAAACAGCTTAAAATACATCTTCTCTCCAAATAAGATTAGTGGGATCATTTTTACCTAATGTTGCTTAGTAATCGTTATCTCATAGTTACGGATTATCAGTGAACCACCACGTTTTCAGGGCAGCGGCCGCCACTGTGTAGAATGATGAAAGATATGCCGTTTTATTAATGTATAGACTATAGAATTATTCTTTTTTTTTTATCTTGTGGATACTTAGAAATACATAATATGTATTTCTGATATACATATTAAGTTAAACATTGAGAACAGACATGAGATATTTTTATACATATACATCTCTAAGATTTATAACAATATTCAAATTTTTGTTGCGTAAGAGCTAGTATTTTTTTTTGTAATATTGTCAATATAGTTTGATTACGGTAATTTAAAAAAAAAAATTTAGTATCATTTTCGAATACATCTTAGGATTTTCAGTTTTAATAGTACGTGTACTTGTTTTATAAACTGCAGATTGATAAGAAACATCATGTTTTTTTAAAGCATATATCATAGCATTATTAATTTCGTTACCTTTTAAATTTTTGAATGTGCAGGTACATACATAATATTTGACAATATTGTTGACTTGAATTGAATTGACAATAAACATGAGTTACTATGAAAACTATACCTTGATTCCAAATTAGTATTCAATTTTCTGTTGTGCGAACGCCAGCATTTTTTCTGTAATATTTGCAGTTGGTTTTATCATTCGTATCATCAGGGCCGGATTAACCATGTCGGGGCCCCTAGGCAATGCACGTCTCGGGGCCCCTTTACCAATGGCGGACTAACGGGGGGAGGGGGGTTGAAGGGGCTTCCAAACGCCTCCTTGATCCCTTGATCAAATCCTTAATAAGGCTTTAATGGGGGGGTAAGGTTTTAAAACTTTTATTTTTTTCTGAATGTAAAACATGTCAGTATATTGAGTACTGTGTCAAAATTTCAAGTAAATCGGAGCAAAACTAACGATGGTACAGCGTTTTAAGCGACTGGTCCTCACTTTTATTTTCCCGAGCAGATAGGTAGTGCATACTGAAGTTTGTAGAACATTTTTATTTACATATATATGTACAATTAAAAATAAAATTAAACAAATGCCAATATAAACCACACACGGCACCTTCAATCACTTCAGATACTAAGTAATGTTGCTACAAATAGAAGGAAAGAAAAGTAAAATACAAGTATCTATGTTTACATATTTATTTTAATTATAGACTTTTTATTTATTATTTGTGCATGATGTGAACATTAGTTATTTATTGGGTTATAACCTAATTATTATAATTTGTTGTTTTCTTTAACCAGTAAATGTTCCTAATAAAAAAATTTAAAAAACATCTCGAAAGCTGACTTTTTCCGAAACTTCGTTGCTCACTAATTGAAGCAAGTCATTTTTTCCTGGGATGGGCCCCTAGCCGATGCGGGGCCCCTAGGCAGTTGCCTACTCTGCCTTAGGGATAATCCGGTACTGCGTATCATAATTGGTAGGAAATGACAGTTGAAATCTTTCGTTTTGAAAAGTGCAGTTTGCAAACCTCGGTTGATTTGTTATAGCTTGACATTTTTGTAGAGGTGAGCAGCTCCACAGTGCGAGCAGGAAGGCAAGTTGTTTTTCTCTATCTGGTTGCAATTTCTTGATAAGACCGTCAGTAGCGTAGACAGAAGTAGCTTTGTATTACTGGGCTGGCGTCGTCAACTGTAACTCGCTGGTAGCCAATGTTTATTGTTTCTTTATTTAATAGAATCTTCCTGGTTGTGCTGTCTACTTCCATTATTACTGTAGTCAGCGGTGTCATTGTATTTGTTTTTAATCATTGCTTTTATATTAAATATAGATTTTTTTTTCTGTTTCTTGTGTTACAATTTTGATGTCCTCATTTTTGTCCAAGATATCGTCAGTAAAATCTTCTTTTATATAGTCGTTGAAAATTCCCTTGAATATCATTGTTGGTTTTTTTGTTGTTAAATCTTTGCAATAAATATCATGTAGATCTTTAGAAATTAAAGTTTGTAGTTTTTTAGCATCTTCTTTTTTAACACAATCGATTACAATTCAATTTTGGGAGATTTTTTTAATGCCTTCTATGCATATTCCTAATTGACTGGTTTTAAAGTGTCTTTGAATTTTTTTTGTATTTCTATTGATGTATCTTTATTTTTTGGAGTGATTAAGATACTGTACTTGTTTTTTATGTTTTTATATCAGTGTTTGCAGGCTGATTATTTTCTAGAAAGTCCATTTTGGTGGCAACAAGGCTTATATTCCCTAGCAGTTCTGTGAGTTTTGGTGATAATTTCCCCATTTGTTCTTTTGTAAACTTGTTACTTGGGTCTATTATAGTATTTTGTAAGGAATTTATAATATTGTTTGTCGCAGAGATGAAGGAAAAGGTGTCACAGGTGTCCATGGTACTGCTTCGAAATGTAGAGCGAAAAAAGGTTTAGCGGCCCCGCGTGGACAAGGTCGGCGGCTCAGAGTAGGTATAACAGTCGGCGGTCGAACTGACAGTCACGCACACACACCCACATACAAACTGAGTTCAACGGTGGCGAGTAGGGCGAGCACAGAGTTCGGACCGAGTGATCGCTGTTTATCAATTGTTTTGAAAGCAAACTCGGTTTTTTCAAATCGGATTTAGGTTATTTTATTACGATGTTCTAGAACAGGTTGACACTTATTTACTACACTGCTACTGCAATTCCGTATATATATGAGCGTACTATTTTTTGTCAAATACGTTTATAATAGGTATTTACTTGTTTAATTTTAAACAGGAACGATTTTCACAGCGTGTTGCTGTACAGCGGTATTATTGTTGTCTCGACATGCAGGGAGAAACAATTTATTTATTTGATTATGGCATTGTAATGCATGCCGGGAACCAGCTAGTCACCAGTTTCCCGCTTACACTACGGGTTTTCGGATGCAGTCTATTTTTATACAAAAAATCGATGTATTATAAAACATTTTCTCTTCCTTCAAGTGACAAAGAACAATAATATTAAAAATATAAATACATCCCAAGGCCAGGTGCTTTCGGCAAAACCCCACGATAAGCTGATGGTAGAAATAATAATTAACACTTGTTTTGGGTATTTTGAAGATCCCCCTTGCACGATGCCCGAACACGAAAGGGGAAACTTTTTATCTTCCTTACTGCTGGCTGTTTGGCAACGATGCTTTCGGTGGTGATACAGTGTGGGATCGGGCAACTTTAAAATTCATTTAACCTTTTTTCCACTTTTCTTAAAATAAGTATATTTATTATTATTTTTAAATTTTGTAAGACCATTTTCTTAAGTACTTCTATCATAGGTCAAACTAAGTGGGTCGCTACGGATGTTGTGAGGTTTGTTCAAGGCTTGATGGTGGATGCGTCTGCACACCATCGTGTGGTGGACACGATTGGGAGAGGACGGTTGACGGAGGCTCCTTGACCTCACCAACCGGACCCTCTCGACCCATCGCCTTGTAACGCAGTGGGAGGGATGGATTCATAGATATGTCTGTCAATCCAGACAAAGACCCCTTCTCAGATACTCTAAAGATGACATAGGCCCTGAGCGAAATTGTTTTCCGCAAGGCCTCCTGTGTGGAACCAGTATAAAAAATACAAAAAATATTACCTTACAACCCAATTATTGATATGTTCCCCCACCCACTTTTCATTAATCCCTAGCAACGCCTCCACCCCTGCCACAATCCTTAGTAATAATACATTGTTCCCACCCACTATTTTGTAATTGTCAAATCAGTATACGTTTGCCCTGAGGAAGGAACGGTCGTTCCGAAACCGGTCGGCTTTAAACAAATATACAAGTGGTTCAAACAAAATAACATTGTGATAAGTTTTAAGATTTTCACGGCCAAAAGCATTTTCGTTATTTGTTTTTGGGGTGTTATGCCGTGTTGCGCTACTTCCTTCTTTAGCCAACGTTTCGGACATTGTTGCAGTGTCCATCATCCGATCCGGTAGATCTACCGGATCTGACATGATGATGGACAGTGCAACGATGTCCGAAACGTTGGCTAAAGAAGGAGGTAGCGCAACACGGCATAACACCCCAAAAACAAATAACGAAAAAGTAACATTGTTTCATTTATTTATGAAAAAAATCATTACCGCATAAGAGTCCCAACTGTTCCGAACCGCCTGGAGTCTGTATGACCCCCATTTGGGTACAAATGTACGGCGTGGGGTAGGTACTCACTTTAGTTTAAATTTCTTATTAATAGTGAGTCTTATTTTTAAATCAAATACAATAATTTATATTGGTTGCATTAATAATAATTACATTGGTTTCATTAATATTTCGAAAGTACGGGTAAGGGCTCTATCGTTACTTTTGATCCAAATTTTTATGTTATCTTTGAAATTTTTTTTTGAAATACATTTTCTTATTCTATCTAGAAGAATGTTTTAATGTCTTGTTGCAAGGTATCTACAGTTTCGTTGGCTAAAAATAGCAGTACGCGTTATTGGAATTTGTAGTAAGTCTTTGTTATTTCTTCACGTGGGTGCAACAAGTATTTAATCATTTTGGTAAATATTTCCTTATAGAGTCCACGCTCAAAACACACTTTAAAAATTAAAACAAATTGTACTAGGTAGATAACAGTTAGTAATAAGTAATTCAGCAACCGGAATTGAAAAATATTGCATTTGAATGGTTATTTTGTTATCTTTAAAAACGCGAAATGTCATTTCTCAAGGAACGCCATGTTGTTAATTACGACAGCAAACGTCTCACGTGATTTTTCGTGTTTATGAAACCAAACAAAATAATGATTTACGCATTATTTATCATTTCCGAAGATTGCAATTCATACTTATTATTGTCCAACTGACAGAAAGTGATTTTTTCTTTTAAAAATGCGTATTTCATCGTCGTTATTAACATGGCGGTCCTTGAAAAATGACATTTCGCGTTTTTAAAATAAAAAAAACTTTAAAACGCAATATTTTTCAATTCCGGTTACTGAATTACTTATTACTAATCATTATCTACTACAATTTTTTTTAAATTTTTTAAAGTGTTTATTGAGCGTGGACTCGATAGGGAAATATTTACCATCTTTTTTCATAATGATTAAATTTTTCACAATGACTAAGTGTTTTTAATATATTCGTTGTCAACTGATGTTTGTACGTTAGCGATCTGCAGAATTATGAGAACCGTTGTCCTAGATAACGACAGTTAACGATACAATTTTAATCTCTCAACCGTGCTAGGGGGCCTGGTAGCGTATTTACAATCCCTACCGCGTTTCAGTCGCTTTAAATATTCAATATTAAAATTTAAATATTTAGAAATAAAATTATTAATTTTTAATATACACATTGGACAGATAATTTTATCTAGATTTTAGAACAATTTTTGTTTTTGCAACGTGATAAAAAATTAACAATATAGAGGTGTACTTACAATATATGGGAATAATATTAAAATTTAAATATTTAGAAATAAAATTATTCATTTCTAATATACACATCGGAAAGATTATTTTATCTAGATTTTAGAACAATTTTTGTTTTTGCAATGTGATAAAAAATAACCAATAAAGAGGTATATTTAATATGTAAATTGTCGTTACCGCGACTGAATCGGTATAGGTTTTGTAAATACGCGGCCTGGTATCCATGGCAGATATAATAAGAATGAATAAAATCGAACCATTCTGATTGTTACCCTTGGTCTATTAGACCTTACACACCCCCCTGCAATCGGAGGCAATCTAGGGCGCTCCCCACTACTGCCCTGATATCGCTCCTTACATCGCCGCGGGGCCGCGCCCTAAATAGTGGCAACACCACGATATCGGGTCGGGCGGGGCGTGCGAGTGAAATAGTCAATGTTCGAGCGAGTCACCAACTCTACAGAAATGGGCTCTCGACACGATACTGCCCGCAGAGAGCATGGGCTTGAGCGAACTAGCGCTGTCTCGTTTGTTAAACTGCGGCTAGAACGAGAAACTCACTGCGGTAGAGTCCCCTGCACGCAGTGTCGTGTGGAGAGCCATCAGTTTGGTTGCGACCGCTATACAGGGTGGAACGTTTATTTTAATTTGGTTCTGCATATTTAAAAATGGCTAGGGATTTGGAAAGAGAAGTCTGGACAAAAGTTATTGAATTGTTCAGAGAGTTATCGTACCTGTATGAAAAAAAACATAAGGACTATCCTAGCCGAGACAAGAGGAAGCAGGGTTACAAAATGCTTCTGGATGAATTTAATGCACGGACTAATTACAGGGACATTACTATGGCCGAATTTAAAAAAAAACTCGAAAATATGCGAACATCGTATGCAAGAGAACTGAAAAAGGTTAGCAGTTTTGTACCTATTATTTGTGTTTATCAGACGTTCATTTTTAGCAAATGCGACCTAGGAGCATCGCAAATTAGCGATTCCATATATTTTTATTTTATTCTTATTGTTGGCTTGTAAATAATGTATTGTGAACCTGTATTATTCTATTATACTTTCATTCAATTTAGGAGGCGGGAATGGGTACCGCCGCTCCGGGAACCTTTATTGGATAACCAACACCTCTGCCATAGGTCACCCCAAGTGGTTCGTTACGTTTGGTGATTTAGCAGGGGTGCCCGGGTTCATGGGGTGAGGTTTGTCTAGGTCTTGGAGGTGGATGATCAGGACACACTGAACCCCAGATTCCTACCCAACCCTTAAACCCTTTTCCTTCCCAGAACTCTACTTTCCTTCCTTTCCTTAAAAAACCCTCCACACAGCATCCCCAGGGATGACATAGGCCCTGAGGGAAATTATTTTCCTCAGGGCCTCCTGTGTGGAGCTCATGTAAAAAAAAAAATTCCCCTTCTCCTCCCGCGGTCCCTTTTCCTCACCCGGTCCCCACTTCACCTTTCCCGCCTCCCCCCCCACCCTCGTTCCATGCGTTCACTTCCGGTATATTCAGTTTTCAAACAACTCGCCAATTTTTTATACAAATTTCATAATGTTAGTTCACCGTATAGTATACCATATGTATAATCCTTCGCGAGCGTGCACACAACAACTTAACCAAAGATTCATCGCAATCGGATGTGTAATAGGTATAGGAAGTAATTTCACAACTCCTGAGCTCACCACGATATATAGAGAATATCGCGGGAGTGCGCACAACAACTAATCAAATTTTCATCGCAATCGGATGAATGGCTTAGGGACCGCGTAGGGGAGAGATAAAAAAAACATTACGTAAGCTCATCAGGGATTTAAAAAAAAAAATTGCGTAACAGTTTGAAATTACAATGCGAAGTAAGCACCCAATATTAAGTTGGTGGCTAAGTATAAATTCAAATTGAAATTTGAATTCCCAATAGGAAATTTTAATTTGAACAAATGGAATCCTGCTTTTCTTTTGATGCCCAAAACATACCAGGGACAAGAGTATTTTTCATCATGAGTTCCAAGTAGGAAGCCAGAGAGTCCGGATGTTTGTTTCGACGAGAGAAGACACATACTTCGGTGAAATCGCCATTACCTGTGAGCTAAAACTTCGGTTAGTTTGGAGTTTATTGATTTACCATTTAATTCTGTTCTATATGAACTGGCGCCCCCCCCTCTTGTAGTAATTTTAACTTTAGCATGTTGATCATCATTTTAAAACATTTGATTTGGTATTTAAAACACGACAACCTATCGATTTATTATATTAGTTTTCTAACTATTTAGTTTCTTTTTAAAAGGCTAAACACGACCCTGAGTTTTTAAAGGTATTAGAATATTAATATTTTGTCATGAGTCTCATGTTCTGGTTTTATTATTATTTAATAATATAATTTAATTGTTGCCACAGTTTTTTTATTTATGGCTATAATGTTTTATTAAGTGTTGAACTCATTACAAATGAAGTAAAATTAAACCAGATTAAAAAGAGACTGTTAATTGTTTTTAGGTAATTGCTTCCAGGCAAACGGCATCAGGATCAAATGATGTGTATTCACCATCTTTATGGTACTATTACCTTTTCGACTTCCTAGAAGGAGAGATGGAACCATATTGTACCAGGATTGATCCTTTGGAAGAGGTGAGTTAAAAATAATATATTTTATTTATAAATTTGTAATGTTTGTGTTATTTACAATCAAATCCTTTTTTTTCTATGGGGATAGGTACTTCTTAATAATAACAGGTCCTTGATACAAACTGGTGTATTACATTTCCATTACTGGTCGCACGACGCACGACCTGTCTGTACTAGCCGCTAATTGAATCTGCACTATCTGCAGGGTAGACTGGCGATTGACTGCTCTCGACAGCCACTGCTATCCGGGTACCCTTACTGCCATCTGTCGGTAACTGCCTGATGCATCTGTTGGCATCTGATAGAAGCTCTTTCAATACACTATAATTTTTATCATTTTCGATTTTATTTAATGATGTAAGTTCACAGTTTGGTACATATGTCATGTGGTACTACTCTTAACATATTTTCTTGAAAGGGAACACTGTCTTGTCCGTTGAAATGAGTAGTGAATTTATTTTGCACACAACTGCCATTGTCATTGCGCTGTCTCTTATTTATTTGCACAAGATGTACTGGAGTCCTGGAGTTCCTGTCCTCCAATCGCTTAAATGGAAATAGAATCCTTGGTATTTTCAGTATCAGTACGTACTTCTGTAGTGTAACTAAATGATTTTGTTATTAAATAGTTATTTAACGCCCATAGGGATTTTACATGTTTGGTAGTACAATTAATTCATGACAGATGATTTTTAAAGAGGTAAAGAAATAATAAAAATAAAATTAGTTAAAAGATGCACACGTCATAAAAATACAAAAAAACACAAAAACAGCGATTTGATAGGTTTACAAAAATACAGATATGTTTAATAATAATAATAATCATAATAATTGGTTAATTTATATAGCGCCGTTTTCGTGGAAAATCATCTCAAGGGCGCTGTAATTAATATTATTGGCTTATAACTAAGATTTACAATTACAACTAGTGATTTCCTTCTAAGACTTATAGCTACTTATGTTACTGGCTTACAACTAAGATTTACAATTATAACTAGTGACTTCTAAGACTATAGCTAGTGACTTATGACTAAGACATATAGATTCTGACTAAAATTGGTTTAGGAATAGTTTTGGAATAAGTTTTTTACAAGATCCACGAAATACAAGTCAAGTTGATGTTAAATATATCAACATCTCCTAAGTACTGATTTCTCATAGTATGAAATCGTTGTAGCGGAGAGTGGGCAATGTAGTTCCGCTTATTTTTATTTTTTATTTTTTTTTAGGAACATTTACAGGTTAATAACATTACATGCATTAAAGAAAACAATAAATTAGAATAATTAGGTTACAACCCAATATCAAATGTTCACATAATGCCCAAATAATCAATAAAAAGTCAATAATTATTAACTTTTTTTTTGCCTAATATTACAGAGATAGGAACTAGATAAACAATCTAAACATAGTCTATATATATACTGTCTAGTACTGTGTGATTCATAAAAGATACAGATAAGATAAGATAAAAAAACAATGAAAGTAGAAAAATAAATATATAATAATAATTATGAAAACTGAAAAAAACCAAATGTAGGATCGAGAAATAATATATACATTAATAAAAAAAACAAGTGAAAAGATAAAAGTAAAGTGATAGTACTCACAAAAAATAGTAAAATATAGTGTTCCAGGTTTATGGCTATTTAAAAAATAAATAAAAATATTTATAAAACAAAAACAAAAAAAAATATTAATGCTACAGTAGAATAGTGTATTTTGTCGTGTATTTACTGTCGGTATTCGTAAGTTAATAAGATGCAGGAGTTCGCAACAGTCGAACTCAGAGTTATTGTTTTGAATAAAAATGTTAAGTAGTTTATTTTACGTCTGTCTTCTAGTGTGTGTATTTTTAGAATATTTAATAACAAATTATATTTTAAGTGGGATATTTAATTTAAAATTTGTAATATTCTGAAATTTTGTTTTGTATTAGCTCAATGTTATTAACGTGAATTTTGTAAGATGGAGACCAAACTACCGAGTTACATTCAATTTGGCTTCTAACTAGAGATACATATAATATTTTAATGAAAGACAAATAATTTTGTTTACACCACTTATATTTGTACACAATCTACATGTTTCGTGAACGATGTTCACATCATCAGGATCAAATGTATATCAAATGTATAGTATACATTTGATCCTGATGATGTGAATATCGTTCACGAAACGTCTACAAATATAAGTGATGTAAACAAAGTTATTTGTCTTTCATTAAAATAAATAATGCCATTACAAAGTGAAAACCTTTCCGAAGAAGTTTTCTTCGAAAAAAAAATACATATTAATAAAATACGTACAAATAAATAAAAATACATAAAATAGTTTAATGGCTTGTACGGAAATAAAGTTTTTAGTTGTTCTTAATACGAAGCCTAGTGTTTTCATAATTTTGTTCATAATTTGGTGGATACGATTGGCGAAACTTGTATGGTCAACATTATAATTAATATGGTCAACATTATTAACTAGTACACTAACGCTTTGGCGAAAAATCCTAAAACGTGCTGCTAGTATTCGAAAGGCATTTTCGGCAACTATCGTTGCCCGTGATAACCTAGAGTAAAATTTTATTTTTTCATGGGTTGTGTTCTTGATAGTATTATTGCCCTTAAACCTATATGGCACTGAAATGTTTGTTCTCTGTAACGCAGACGGAAGAGCCAAAGCCAGAAGTAAAGAAGCGAGTACGTAACGAACTGCCCCCTGCCTTCCCTGCAGAAACCTCAAACCCCAAGAACCAGAGAATGACACTCCAACCGAGAATGTTTGGTACAGCGCAGACGATGATGGCTCGAACAGAGGAGGAGTGGGAAATCACCGGAAAATCGTTAGGTCTTCAAATGAGGGACCTCGACAAACAACAAATTGTTTTTGTTCAAAAAATTATAAGTGATGCCATATATTACGGGAAAATGGGCAAATTAACTGAAGAATCTCACATCACTCTGTAATCACAAACCGCGCCACATTGACCAGTATCCTCCATTTCACATTGAAAAAAGTCTACTGTCCTTCTTCCTTCAATGACTTATCAATTTACTCAACCATCTCCACAAAACACCATCTCTAGATCTTCTCTGTTTATAAACACGCACATATATTTATACCCATATTTTTTCGTGTTATTTTTATCACTTTATAAAACAATAACCTCAAGGCTTCTCCTAGTTAGGATAAAATTTATTAATATACCCAATAATACCTACCATGTGAAAAAACAATAAAAACATAAACAAATAAAACCTTTTATTTTATTTATTATAAGAAAATTTTCAGTACAATAAATACAATAAAGAGAAAAACTACAAGAACCCTAATGTAATGTTCCAAACTTTTATAGATGGCCGAACAATCGAACATGTCTCTGGAATCATTTTGGATATTACGGCGAGATTAGAGCTCTAAATTTTAAATATTCGTAACGTAACCTAACAGCAGCCAGGAATCGTTGACTTGTTGATTCTCGCAGTGTGGTAGCCTGTTTATGGATTTTTTTTATTATTATTATTAAGTTAAAAGAAATATAATATTTCGCTTTCTTAACTTAAACACAGAGCATATATAGTATAGTAGTACAAGTATAGAAGTAATATTTTTAATTTTGTTCCAACATCTTAAGTTTAAATAGTTTTTTTTAAGGGTTTTTATATTATTTTCCGTTTATAGGTTATCTGGAAGGAGATTATATATGTGAACTCCCTCGTGGCCAATACTTCTCTTGCCACTTTCAGTCTTGACAGTATTTGTGTACATTTATTGTGTTGTCTAGTATAATGTTCGTGTACTTGTGATGTTTTTATAAATGTTGTGTTTGTGTGTATAAGTCCATTTTGTATTTTGTAGATTAAAAGACATATGTTATATTCGTACAATGTTCTTATTTTAATTAATGGAGTCACCATTTTGAGAGGCTCTTCAATACATTCCATGCCCATTCTTAAAACATTCTTCAGGTCTACTAGTTCCAGCAATCTCATCACATTAATGTGGCTCAAATTACAGCGTTTCATCAACCAGTTCTTCACTCAAATCTTCCTTTTCCTTTTTTTACACACATGCACGCACGAAAGTGGCAGAGCCGTTCATATTTGTTGATATTTTGAAAGCGTTGGCAGCATCTTCGTAGACGAGCGCTTTGCTGCAAGATCAGTTTCACACTGCGGCAGGGTCGGCAGTGCACAGTGTGCCGATTTTACCACTCTCCCTAAATTGCCTCCGATTGCAGGAAGGTGCGCAAGACCTTTTAGAGTACTTAGAAAAATCTTAAATTTGAAGAAAAATCCTGGTATAATTATGAATTGATGTATTAAAAATGGTACGATTTGAAGTTTTCACGGCCAAAAGCATTTTCCTAAGTTATTTTTGGGGTATTATGTCGTGTTGCGCTACCAAGCCAATGTTTCTGCGTTTCAGCGTTTAATGTTTTCATATAATGAATAACTGATTACTTTGTATAAAACCACTATTTTTAAAACAATATCAATATGTTTCGACAACAATGTTGTCTTCATCAGGATATGTTACTATGTTTTCAACTGCCGAAACTTTGATACGTTTTAAGATTTTCACGGCCAAAAGCATTAATCTACCGGATCTGCCCTGATGATGGACACTGCAACGATGTCCGAAACGTTGGCTAAAGAAGGAGGTAGCGCAACACGGCATAGCACCCCAAAAACAAATAACGAAAATGCCTAAACTCTGTCTAAAGAAGGAGGTAGTGCAACACGGCATAATAACCAAAAAATATCTCACAATAATTAGGTTGAAAATGTTCATATCGCCTCTTCTCCGCTGACAGAAAATGATTTGAAATAAAAGTGGTCTTAAACCAATTTATGTGTTTTTTCATTGAAAATGATTTGCTTTGTAGGTGTCCCCATTTTAATCAAGTAATAGTGTATTTTTATATAAATCTTTTAATAGTACAGAATATTTGTATAAAGATGACTTTAATTTTTCGCACATTTTCACAATGGTTTCAAAAAACGCCTTGGTGAAAGACATTAACGTCTCCCACACACACTTCGGAGCGAGTGAGTCCCGCGCCACTTCAGGCCTCGCGCCGCGCAGAAAAGTAAAGACCGATAGGGTACGATCAGGTACAAAGCGGGTTTCGGTTTTCTGATTAGTCGGCGCATGGGCGGCCGACTGGCGCAGGCGTGCTGACAAGAATGTTTGTATGTCAACGTATCAGGCCGAACACAGTGAAGGCAGGTTCAGATTTATGTCCGCGCGAGGCGGCGCCGATAAGCTTTACCGGAATGAATTCTTAATTCCTGCTCGCCGGTGACGCCGGTCAGAATCTGTTAATTGCCGCTATTTTCAATCAATCGCCAATCTGGGATAAAAGAAATACATTCCATACCACCAGAAATGTTGTTGACAAGTGATGGAATGAAATCAAAAAGATAAAATTTTGAAATAACCTCAAATGTCACAAGTGAATTTCTTTCAGGCAGGTACTTAACATATTATCATGTTCTCCTGAGGTTTTTTTTCATATTTAAAGATACCAATTACCAAATACCATTGTTTTATTCCTTAATTTTAAGAAAGGATTCTCCAAGAGTAAATAATCGTCGTCTACGAACTCGACATTTCGTAAAAACTGGCAGCTGCTGTCAGGCTACCGCGCAGGTAGCGCAAGTTTTATCCGCGTTCTGTTTGTCCACATCTCGGCGTCAACTGCCGCCGGTGGAACAGGGCACTGAACGCCGTTAATCTGAAAACCGAAAACCGCTTTGTACCGACCTGATCGTACCCATAGGTTTACAGCGCAGTTCACTATGAACCGGCGCGGCGCGGCGGCCTGAAGTGGCGCGGGACTCGGTCGCTCCGAAGTTTGCGTGTGGGAAACGCAATTATTGAAATGGCTCTAAAATAGTTTGGTAACCAGCTCTGATTTTTTTTTACATGAGCTCCACACAGGAGACCCTGAGGAAAATAATTTCCCTCAGAGCCTATGACATCTTTGGGGATGCTGTGTGGAGGTTTTTTTTTTAGGAAAGGAAAGAGAGGAGAGTTCTGGGAAGGAAAAGGGTTTAAGGGGTGGGTAGGGATCTGGGGTTCAGTGTGTCTTCAAGCCCTAGACAAACCTCACCCCATGAACCCGGGGACCCCTGCTAAATCACCAAACGGTCACACCAAGCGAACCACTTGGGGTGACCTATGGCAGAGGTGTTGGTTATCCAATATAGGTTCCCGGGGCGGCGGTACCCATTCCCGCCTCCTAAATTAGGCAGGTACTTCCAAGCCTCTATCTTCCCTTTCTCCATCTCCTTATCTAACCCACACCCATCAGCCTCAAAATCTACCACAATTACCAGAAGGTTAAAAGCTGTTCAGACTTGTGCGAAATTTACATGAAAATGAAATTTTGAGCAATTTTAATGTTTTTGGATTACTCAATGCAGGCCCGTACGAAATTACCCCTCGGTTTGGGGGTGTTATCTGAAATATGATTTATTAAAGCCACAAATAAATACATCTTTCTTTGATCATATAATCATATTTTGCGTGTTTTATGCAACCCTTGGGAAGGGGGGTGTTTCAAGACATAAATTACATTTCAGCCCCTTAAAAAGAGCGATTGCAATATTTCACCTAAAAAAGCAGATAATTAAGAAAATTGAAAGGAAGGAATTGTAGTGTTTCTGTATTGTTGTATACTCGTAGAAATGTTTTATTTTTCTTTTTGGAAGGGTTCATAAATTTGTTCAATCGATGTTTTGTTTGGAAAGAGGGGAAACATTTCGAGATGAAATAGAAGGTACAAGGAAATGAGAGAAGATTGTGAGAACATACACTTATTATTTGAAGGACAGATGATCATATCAGTAACGAAGCGGGAAGCGAGGGTGGAAAAGTGTATTTTGGGAGGTGTAGGGGGAATGAATGGAAAAGTTGGAAAACTGCGGGAAAAAAATGAGCCAGATGTTTATATAGAACAGCGTCATTTATCAGATAATAATGTTGCCACGTGTCTAAAAGAACGAATAGATTTTTTATCACAAATCTGCATTATATTAGTCGTTCGATTCAACACGTGGAAACAAAATGATAAATTGATAAAATTGATAAATAAATAAAAATGATTAATTTATAAGTCATAATAAGTTATAATTAAGAGTTATATTATGCTCGTACTTATTTATATTTGCATATACGTGACGATCTCCTCACTTAAGCGCAGGTCACATTATGCTGGTTGCCAGCTGCCGCTTACCAGCGGCTGGTAGTAGTACCAGCTAGCAGCGGCGGGCAATCTGGTCACACTACTGTTGCTGCTACTCGCGTCTTGCACTCTCCAGTTAGTCATTCACTATATGTCGTCTGTCGTTTCATGTAAAAAGCTAATTAAGCAGTTGTTGAGAAAGGATGTCAGGGAACTTAGTTTAGAAATGCTTAACCAGCTTCCCCGCAAACAGAGACGATGGTGGGTCAGGCCATGGATACAAAGAAGGGAAGAATTAGGGGCATCGTCAGATATTATAAATAACTTTAATTATATCAATTAAAAATTACAAATTATAAAATAGTCACAACTAAACAACTTCACAAAAAAAACTACGTGTTTTCTCGTTGCTGATAGACGCAATAGTGGTCAGACTGCGCTGCCGGCTGGTGCCAGCGGTCACGTGATTGATTATTCGCCGCTGCCTGCTACCAAAAGTTAAACATGTCCAACTTCGTCAGCCGCTGACAAATACTCGCCGGCTGGCGACGCCAGCGCCGAATTTTGTTGTCACACCAAGCTGATCGACGGCTGGCAGAAGCGGCTTCTTCAACTCGCGGCTGGCAACCAGCATAATGTGACCCGCGCATAACAGCCTTAATATTAATTTAATCATTCAACTACTTGCGCACTGGTTCTATAAAATGTGATTTGATCCTCCGTATCTTATGTACCAACTTTTTAATATACAATTACGTATTATAATTTATATTCACACTAAGAGTGTGCTCACCATAGTACGAATCGTCGCTATTTTTTTTTTACATGATTACCGCACAAGAGTCCCAACTGCTCCCGTCTGGAGCCAGTGCGACAATGGCATCCCCAATTGGGGTATGTTGTGAGGCTGAAGGTAATGGGGAAGTGAAGCATATGGGGAAGAGGGAGGTGGGGAAGTACCTGACTATTCAGATCTGGTCACCAAACACGGCTAACGCCATTTCAAGCAACGTTTCAATTCTGAATGGTGGTCTTACACCAGGGCGATACTGAGAGTATCTTTCACTCTGGAACGTGCCGCAAATAATATACTATATATTATTTTAAATGAATAAATTGTGAAATAACACAGATTAATCGATTCGATCCTGCGACCTTCGGAGTGCTAGTCAAGAGCCTTACCGCTGGACTACGCCGGCCGTCATTTCCTGGTTACCTGGTTACTATTACCGCAAGTCCTCATTACCTGGAAATAAATATAGTAATACTGTCAGTAAGCTTTAATAAATAAGTCAGGTACGCCTCATACGTCATACATGTGTTTGGTAATATTATATTATCGTGAAAACAAGCTAATGGGTCCGAGTGGTTAACGTACAATTAGCAGGATCATGTAATCTTCAATTTTCGGAATTTTGCAATGCAAAAGGAAATAGGGAGGGATGAATCGATCGATCAAAATAATAAAGTCAAGCACTTTTCTAATCATCTGAAACACATTGGATTGTCTGTAGATTTAAAATGAGAAAAACTGTCTTCTTTTTAATGGGAGAAGGTACCAATTGTCCGGGGCCAGTGGGTTTACGGCATCAATGAACAATATTCTGAGGCTGAGTGAAGTGGAGAGGAGATGTAAACGGACTCTAATGATTGGGAGTGTATACGCATTAAAAGTTAATAAATTTATTTATTTTATTTATTTTTTATTTATTTATTTATTAACGCCGATTATAGCGGCTTTTACAAAAGAATTACAATTATTTTACATATGAATACAGAATATACATAGATAAAAAAAGAAAAATATAAATATAAAATTCATAAACGAGAACCATAGAAATTGTAGTATCAACATATAAAAGTACAATGAGTAGGTTATTATAAATACAATACAACATATTATAAATCCCGGATATTATGTATTAAGAAATTAATACTTTAAATCTGTATTTGATTATAGTCAAACTTAGAAGCGCTGACAGACAGTTTTAATTAAGTAGTGTTTGTATGAGGTTAAACTAGCAATGTTTATAGATTCATCCAAAACATATTTATTTCCAAGTACAAGCAGGCGATTCATTATGGAATTGAGTTCAGCGTTCGATCCTGTATTGTTGCAATGATAAGGTAATTTGAAACGAACTGATCGACTAGGTACATGGAAACATATTAGCGAAAGAAGTTCAGGGGAGTTCAACAGGTTGGTAACGATTTTAAATAAATAAAATAGGTCTGAACAAATTCTTCTTTCTTTCAATGTATCGAGTCCCAATAATTGTAACAGAGAGGAATAATTAACGTTTTCGATGAATATTTCCAATTTAAAATTAATATAACGTAAAAATTTATGTTGGACTCGCTCAAGAGAATTCTCATGTACACTGTAGTAAGGATTCCAAATGGTGGAGTTAAATTCTAGTTGGCTTCTAACAAGTGAAGTGTAAAGTAATTTGACAGTTTTTAAATTTTTAAAATCCTTTGAAATCCGCAAGACAAATCCTAACATTTGCATTGCTTTACTGGTTAATGGTTATATTATTAATATGTTTAATGAATGTTAATTTAGTGTCAAAGGTTATACCAAGGTCTCTTATTTCATCAACATATAATAAGATGTGATTATTGAGAAAGTAGGTGAACAACAATTATTATGTTAGTGAAGAAGTTAATACTAATAACCAAATATAATACTAGATAATGATACTATAACATTTGTTATTTCGGCTACTGGCATTATACATAGTTCTTTCATTCAAAATTCAGGCTTATTAGATTTGTCAAAGAATTTATATATATAAAAATGCAAAAATCAGTTATTTTAAATACATGTAGGATTACAAAAGACTTTTTAAATATTTATATTGAGGGATCAGTAGGATTTATTGGTCCATCTTGAAGTTCTGCCGAGCTGAACCCTTTGATATGAAAATATCTGGAGTCGGTGAAATATTTTCCCATTTGGTCTCTGTTAGGTTGACATGTTATTCTTGTATTATTTTGTATTTATTATACTTATTTAGTGCACTTGCATAGCGTGGATTGATTTGATGATCATTTGTGGAAAAGTGTGTGGAAGGGTTTAGTTTTGCCTGTGGGGAAGATTTAACCCGGACATTAAGTCGTAAAACATATAAAAAAAAAGATAATACTAAAACTAAACAGAATAAGTCATAACCGGAATCAAACTCAGGATCTTTTGTCTTACCAGGACAAACTCCTTAACCAACTCGGCAATTGGAACATAGTCATTTCAAGATATTTGTCGATATCATTTTTTAAATTCAGAATAAAAAAATAATAACTTTAAAAAAAAATTCCCCATATTTTTGGTTGCTATTTTTATAAATTATCTCACCTTTCACATCTAATTTGGGAGACGGGTATAGGTACCAACGCCCCGAGAACCATTTATTGTTGCCATAAAGTCACCCCTGCCATAAATCACACCAAATGGTTAGTTTCGTTTGGAGATTAAGTAGGGGTATCCAGGTTCATGGGGTGAGGTTTGTCTAAGTCTTGGCGGCGATTGCGTTTGCCCACCTACTGCGTGGCATGCCGGATCGGGAGAGATTGGTTGAGGTAACCTTACCGAGATCTCTCCAGCCGAGAGATTCGTTACGTCGTCGATTTCGATTCGTCGGCCTTCACCGCAATGGGAGGGATGGATACATACGAGTACGTCCGTCACTCCTGGACACCCAGGATCCTACCTATTCCTCATAACTTTTCCTTCCCAGAATTTGCTCTCCTTCCTTTTCCTAAAAATGTTTGAAGCTAATGTAAAATAAAACACGTCACCTCTTCATTTATTAGTATTATCCTTTTCTTCAATGGTATATTATATTAGTGGGCGTAACCTTCAAAGTTATTAAAAAAATATTCCAATAATGTTGAATTTAACACGCTTAAAAATTAAACCATCATTCAATCGATTTTTGTATGTATGGGTTTCCTTTCCTTAAATTTGTATCCATTGATCATGTTTGTCTATGTGCTCTTGCTAAAAAATTACTTGAAGTACCCTTTCAACCTTTTTTGACGTACTTTTTAATTTTAAAGTTTAATCTTTAAACTTCCACGTATAACAGTTAATTCCGTTCAATGTCATATTTATACTTCACTTATATCTCCATTTATTATTTTTTTTCCTAGAAAACATTTTACATTATTTAACATTTATTTTCAAATCTTAAATCAGAGATCTATGTTAAAACTTATTATAACACCCACGCACAGGCTTTGCCTTCGCCATTTTTTTTAATCTTCTTACTTTGTATTTTCATTTTATATTTTGACAGTTTTTACGTATTTTGTAACTGTTCCAATGAATTCAAACTTTCAATAAATAACACGTACATACCTACACTTTTGCAAGTGATTTTTTTCCTGCAATTAAAATGTATACCTGATATCAATCCTGACATCGTTTGGAATCAAAATTTAAATGAAATTTTGTTTCCCGGCGACATTTTAGGTTTTGTTTATTTTAAACTAGTGAGTTCCCAGCGTGCGTTGCTACGCTACTTAAAGAAATTGTTTCTCCTCGCATATCCTTTCCCATTCCTCCCGTTGCCTCTCCTCCTCCCCTTCCTCTCCCGCATCCCCTTTCCCTCACGCATTCCCACTCCGCCTTCCCTCTTCCCACTCCTGTCTCCCACTTCCGGTACATTCAGTTTTCAAACAGCTCGTGTGCCACCTATTGCAATTTTTTTTTATACAAATTTCATAATGCCAGATCTTACTAGTAGTTTTATACGACTTTGACGACCTCCGTAGTCCAGTGGGTAAGACTCTTGACTCACAGTCCGGAGGTCGCGGGTTCGTATCCGGCATGCGCAAATAAATTTTATTCGATTAATTTGTGTTATTTCACAATTAATTCATTTAAAATAATAGGTATATAGTATATTTGCGGCATGTTCCAGAGCGGAGGATACTATCAGTATCGCCCTGGTGTAAGACCACCATTCAGAATTGAAACGTTGCTTGAAAATGGCTTTAGCCGTGTTTGGTGACCAGATCTGAATAGCCAGGTACTTCCCAACCTTCCTCTTCCCCACCTCCTTCCCCTCCCCACTACCTTCAGCCTCACAACATACCCCAATTGGGGATGCCATAGTCTCACTGGCTCCAGACGGGAGCAGTTGAGATTCTTGTGCGGTTATTCACTGTAAAAAAAAAAATACAAATCTTGTCCTGACAATAACGAACACAAAACAAAAGAATTATCCAAATTATTGCAGTCGTTCGTAATTTATGCGCGTACATACATTTCGGCCATTCATTTTTATTTATATAGAAGATAGAAGATAGCAGATAGAAAATAGAAGATAGAAGATAGACCACAGAAGACAGAAGACAGAAGACAGAAGACGGAAGACGGAAGACGGAAGACGGAAGACGGAAGACGGAAGACGGAAGACGGAAGACGGAAGACGGAAGACGGAAGACGGAAGACGGAAGACGGAAGACGGAAGACGGAAGACGGAAGACGGAAGACGGAAGACGGAAGACGGAAGACGGAAGACGGAAGACGGAAGACGGAAGACGGAAGACGGAAGACGGAAGACGGAAGACGGAAGACGGAAGACGGAAGACGGAAGACGGAAGACGGAAGACGGAATGGAAATTTTAAAATATTGATGTTAGAGGTTCGTCACAAGTTTCAACGGAAATACAATAAGGGTGGTATTAAATTTTGGTCATAAAAAGTTATAAGAACTAATTAGGCGACTTGAGGCATTCGAGATGTGGATCTACAGAAGAATACATACAATAAGCTGGATGGACACTATGGACAGGGTTACGAATGAAGGTGTAATGTTTCGGATGCATAAAGAAAAATAAGTTATAAAAATCCGAATACTTCAATATCTTGGACATGCGACGAGATATCCAGAGAAGTATGAGATCTTGCATCTCATAATGCAGGGAAATATTGCCGGAAGACGGGGCCCTGGAAGAAGGAGAACCTCATGGCTGAAAAACCTGAGACAGTGGTTTGGCCAGTCTACTGTAAAAAAATAAAAATAAAATAAACGACTACCACAACACGGGCATTAACCTAGTGTGGTAGCAAAAAAAAACAAATATCTGTAACTAATAAAAATTTTATGAAATAAAATAAATAAACTGTAGAGCTGTTCCGGGCCGCAGTAAACAAAGTCCGCGTAACCAACATGATAGCCATTGTCCGTTGAACGGACAGGGCACGAGAAGAAAAAGAATAAAAATAATGGTTTTTCGTTTTTTTCACACATTGGCCCCACATGCCGTCCTTGAGGATGCTGTATACAGATTCTTTAGAGAAAGGAAGGAGAGGAAGTTCTGGGAAGGAAAAAGGTATGAGAGATGGATAGGAATCTGGGGGGTCAGTGTTCCCATCCATCCCTCCCACCGCGATGCAAGGCGATGGAGATGGGTCGATAGAGTCCGGCTTGAGACATCTAGGTAAGTCTCCCTCTTCTCAATTCGGTCCACGCAGTAGGTAGGCAAACGCCAAGACCTAGACTCACCCCATGAACACGGGAACCCCTTGTTGACTCGCTAAACATAGCGAACCACTTGGGGTGACCTCTGGCCGGGGTGTTTGTTATCCAATAAATGGTTCCCGGTGCGGCAGAACCCAAAAGCACCTCCCAAATTGTAAGACCATAAAAAAAGTTGTGTGTAGTTACACAAGGTAGAAGTCAAACATTACCAAAAAAATCTCAACCAATACTTTAACAGTGAGGTCATAATCAAGACGGCCAATGAGCGCAGACCTAGCGTCGTTTCCGTTTCATATACCAACCAATAGGAGCCTTGAAAAGTGGCATCATAATCAAAGCGGCCAATGAGCATAGTTTAAATAATTATCAAATCACACGCGGTGGTATGAAAACATCAGAAAACTAAAGTAGACACGAATGGGAAGGCTACGAAGCACCGCACAAAGAGCTAAATCCTGTAGACGTATGTTTTTGTCTCTTTTTAGTGTAGCTATTGTTTGTTTCATTGAGTTTCAAATTTGTCAAACTAAGGTGACGATAATATAACGCGTGAAAACGAATTGTAAAATTCTTCAAGTCATATTTGAAACTACCACATCACGCCGCAAAAGTAAAAATAATATCCGTCAACAAACGCAAAAGATATCCCAAGTCGACTTCATCACGTAGTAAAAGTTGTCCCTCCATCGCAGTAGTAGTTACTTATTTGGTTTGAACATAATACACAAAACTCCAGTCTACCACTGCCTCATGTTGGCTGCCTTGACTTCCTCAGCTGTCATTCCCGACCGGGTTAATTTGTCAGGCCATTGTGCTTTTCTTGCGGACTTTATATGGGAAAACTATTGTCAATTTTAGTACGCGAGGAGAAGGGGGGGGGGGGGGGTGCAAGTAACATATTTACCAACTCGGAACAAGTAAAGTTGGCAAGAGTTGAGCGGCAGGAGCGTTTAGGACGAAACGAACTTCGGATGTGTTCTGGAACGGGCATTGAAATAAACTCGTCTTCAGAAACGGGTCGGCTATTGTTGCTATTTTATGGCAGTGAGATATTGCGTAGAGCACTATAAACTTGGTATTTGTTAAAGTCTATGAAAGTCGAAACAAGACAAATTAAAACAGAAGCAGTTTTTAGTTGAATTTTAAACAACCAATATTACTTACTATTTCTTTGAGTATTTATTTACCATTTAATGATGTAAATTGGATAATTATGACATTGATTAGATCATGTAACTGATATTAGTTACACCATAGTAGAAAGTTTAAGATCACGAACTCTCAATTGGAGTTCGTGTTCTCTCAACGAACTCTCAAGTTAATATAGTAAAACTCACGTGAAATGAAAAAACACATAGCTGTAAAAAATATATTATAGTAGAAAGCGTCACTTTGTGATATGACATATTTAATGAAATAAAATAATTGCTTTGTTTATAACCATGATTTTTTTAATATCGATCCGGTTTCGCTTAACACAAGTATCATTAGGGTATAAAATTAAACCGATAAAAAAATACACATTTTATACTGTTCCTTTATTTTATACTAGCTTTTTCCCGCGGCTTCGCTCGCATGGTCTTGGGGGGATTCCCACTCCGCCTCCTCCACCTTCCCTCTCCGCACTCCACTCACCCCATCAACCAGGGGCGTGCACTCCATATAGGCACATAAGCACTGCCTACCCTACCGTATTTGTAAAACATAAGCATGTAAATAATATTATAATTTATTAAATTATTGCTAAAAAAATACATGCTTTCAAAAATAAGCGAGAAATAGTTGAGCAACCTAAACTACGCGAGCGCCCCATCAAACGGCATACTACAAACGTGGCATAAACTGTAATTGGAAACGCGCGCCCTCCGACTGCCTCACTAAAATGCGGCCTAAGCAGGAATTGTAACTTCATACAAGATATAATATCAATGTTTACGAAATGCACATAGCATAGAGTAGAACTGTCGTTTTGAATTTGCTTCTATGAGGTTTTTTGTTAGTATTAGGCAGTGCTTTCTGGAACAAAATTAGCAAATGGCAATCAGTGACAACAGTGACATATGTTGTCATCTATTTCTATCAACTAGTTGCCTTACCAGCAGCAAGCACACTTAGCGAAAACTCGTACGAAGGGAGTTATTTGTAATAAGTTTTTTTATTTATTTATTTTTTTTTACATGAGCTCCACACAGGAGGCCCTGAGGAAAATAATTTCACTCAGGGCCTATGACATCTTTGAGGATGCTATGTGGAGGGTTTTTTTAAGGAAAGGAAGGAGAGGAGAGTTCTGGGAAGGAAAAGGGTTTAAGGGGTGGGTAGGAATCTGGGGTTCAGTATGTCCTGGTCATCCGCCTCCAAGACCTAGACAAACCTCACCCCATGAACCCGGTTTGAATCAATTCGGCGGTTTTCCTGTTGCCTACCCTGATCAAAAACTCTGTGCACACCACTGCCATCAACCCCCCTTTCACCCCGACCCCCTCCCCCTCCATCTACCCCTCCCACTACCCCTACCCCTCCCCTCTCCACTTAGAAAGCTTTAAAAAAAATGAATGAAATATGTAGAGTCGTTCTGAAGTTATGGCGTGACCAATCAAGGATTCATTTTATATACATAGATGACATTTGTATAGCGCAGTTTTGTGTTATTTCACTTCAAGTGCGCTCCACAGTAATTAACTTAAAAATAATCTAGTATTCAGTCAAATTATTCTAATAGTGCTTGATCTAATACAATGATACAAAATGTACAATACAAAGCAATGACAAGTATAATATAATTAGATACAAAATGTACAATAACAGTGCTATTATAGCCCAGGACAATAATAATAACTAGCATGACATAAAAAAAAAATGTACAGTACATTATAAAGCAATAATAAGAGAACTACAAATAATCATTGGTAAGAGTGCTATAGCACAGGACAATAGGACAATAGCACAGGATTCTAGCGTTTTCAGTCTACGTATTATCTATCTCAGTTTATTTTTCATTATCATTATTAAGATCGTTAAATGTATTTGAAAATGTATTTTGTAGCCATAAGTATTTGAAATACAAATTACAAAATATCTTAGCAGCAGGTAATTGAAATACCAATTACAAAATACATTTTTAGGATGTAATTGAAATACAAATACAAAATACGTATTTGTATTTCAAATACGTATTTCAATTACAAGTAATTCAAATACTGCCCAGCCCTGGTTAACTGTAATGTCCTCCGCGTGCAAAGCCGTATCTTCTCTAAGCATAAACTTTCTAATTAAAGTGTGTTTATCGGAAGTGACCTGCCAGGTAAGTATGTTTCTGTTTCTATTTGTAAATCGTAAAATTAGTTAGAACCTAAGCATTCCTAATAAATTGTACAGCGCCCTTGAGGTGATTTTTCACAAAACCGGCGCTTTATAAATTATCCAATTATTATTATTATTCATTCCCGGTTCATTCAGTTTACAAACAGCTCGCGTGCCATCCATTACAATTTTTCTACAAATTTCATAATGCCAGAGCTCAACGGTAGTTTTATACAAAATAACGAACAAAAAAAAGAATTATTCAATTTGGTGCAGTCGTTCGGAAGTTATGCGCAAAAATACATTTCGGCGATTCATTTTTAGATATAGATATTAACTGCGACGCCAACAAAATACTCTTTTTAGGGTGAATTGCCTAATTAAAAAAAAAACATCGTTTCCAAGGCAACAATTTGTTTGCTTTTCTTTTGACGTTTGCAATAACTCGATTTTGTTAGGGACAGAAAACGTATGATAAATAATTTCATAACGCCAGAGATTATTCATGACGCCAGAGCTTACCAATATAATATATAGCTTATAGTACTCGCAAATAATGTAGTTTTCTATCAGTGAAAGAATTTTTAATGTTAAGTGGCAAAAGATCGGCTTTTTACCACACCAACGTTGAACGGTTTATACGAATCTAATCAGGTAATGAGTAAGACGGCGCCTTTTTAGTAAACGTGTTTTAAAATTTACATAACTGATAAATAACCATTAGTGTACGGAAAATAGTTATCTATCAGTTTCAAAATATTCCAAAATACTTTATTTGGAATAAAGATCACAAAACACATAGAGAAGATTCAATATTTACAAGATTATTAATTAATTGGGTTGATATTTTTCGACGAGTCTTATAGGGTGAATTAGAGGGATGATAGGGTAAATTATGAACACATATATATATAAAATTCAAAGTGTCAATTTTCCACATAACGGCCGATTGCTCTATACAACTGAGTAATAGAAGCTACCAAAATTTATCAGTTATCATTACCAATATTTTTTTTTTCAAGCCTTGTTTTCTTTTTTCATTTAGTTTAACTATTACAAACAAAGAAGTGTATTTTATTTCATGTTTTTCGCAGACAATCGAATCTGTTTCGTATTTAACTAGTATTAAAAAAAAACTGCGAAATTTCTAGACATATACATGTTTTTAAAGACATTCACTCGCGAATCCCACTGATAGCATAATATTGCGCATTACATCCGATGAGCGCCACGTAAAGAAAATAAAATAAAATAGCTTCAAAGATTTATTTCAAGGAGTTAATGTATTTGAATGAGATCTTAGTGCTAGTTCAGACACGGCGGGAACCACGCGGTTTGAGAATCGCGCGGGAACCGCGTGGGTCTTATTTACGCAGGTATTTATATAATCATTCAGACATAATCGCGCGGTTAGTCCAACCGCGCGGTTACCGCCACTCAACCGCTAGAAAATAGAATCGTGCGGCGCCCGTGCGGTTTTATTACTATGGAGATCTTCCTCAGCGTTCAGTAGCATTGCGGGCACCGCGCGATCAACATCTCACAACGAGAGCACGCCTGAGCTAGCTATGGATCGCTTCGACACAGAGTAATTTATTGATGAAGTGGAGAAAAGACCTGTAATATGGAATCTTCAGTGTGCTGATTATTTGGATAAAATTGCAAAGAACCGAGCATGGCAAGAGTTGGTGGAGATATTTGGAAATGGTGAAGACACGTTGAAAAAAATGTTTTTCAGAGCTCATGTGTTTCAGAGCTCGAAATATCTTCCCTGATTAGTTCAATTAGTTCATCAAAAGATTTTATTGACATTCTTAAATTGTCAAAAAATTTCCTCTCAAACATTCTTAAATTGGGATAAAGCGTTACGAATTGGCCATGTGTCAGTCGATCCCTTAATATTGGATGCACCCAATACTGCCTTTTCCTTCTTTTCTTTATTTTTTTCTGGAGCAGCCACAGACACGCTAGTTCCTCTTCGACTTCCATCTTGAAACTGATCGCTAATCGCTAACTAACCGCCGATGTTTGAACAGTCGACATTTTTGCGGTTCGATTTTATCAATCGCGCGGTTATCGCCGTGTCTGAACTAAGCCTAAAACATTCGTATAGGCCAGCGGTCGGCAATTAGTTTTGGTGGCGGGCCATATGAATGTGTAAAAATTTTGGGTGGCCGTGCGACCGTCGACGTCTTCTCATTCAGTCCGCTTGTGACTGCCCGTCTGATCGCCCGTCATCGTTCTTCGTGTGGTGCCTAGCAGTTAGCAGCATAGTATGGCGCGAAGGTTCCTAACATTATCTGAAGTATAACTTTCTTTAACCCCTCCCCTCTGCATAAAAAAGGTAAGACAGAAAAAGCGAAAAAATATTAAGATGAAGCCATACTAAATAATGCAAAATCATACAAAATCGTACGTTTTTGTTTTGAAAATTGGATTGCTTAGAAGTATTATAGAAGCTTCTATTAAATACTGCGTGTAGAACATATCTTGGCCTTTAAAAATATCGGTCGGTTTTTTTATAAGTCTTTTAATAAGCCTATAAAAAAATAAAATATAAAGTCTGTAAAAAACACCTTTAAGTACAAACTCTCCTATTTATAAACCCCTTTTCGGATATGGTTTTATTGTTTAATGCAGCAAATTCAGTTTTTTTTATAATAATCGCAAAAAAAAAGCTTTTTACGCCCGAAGTTCACAAAATAAAACAAAATATGCATTTTCGCGTTGTTATTTTACAAAACGGCCGCCAGTCGACGAATTTAAAATTTCCAAAGTGAACTCTATGCCATCCACCGAAGGGCTACATAACTAGTCATGCCCGTTTTTTATCAGTTCGCCCCCGAACGGAGCGGGAAACAGACGCTGGGCTCCACGTCGCTTTGTTCCGTGAAATCAATTTTAAAATTCTGTTGTATTACAATAAACAATTCGTAAAAAATGAGTTAATGTTTTTTACAGGCCTTTACGAAATCAACCAGTAAAAAAAATTCTCAGATACCTTTTCCAACCTTTCGGAAAGCTTTTTCTCAAGTATTTTTAAACTCCTCCCATAAAAGGGCGTGAATTCCGATTTCGATTTTTTCCTGGACTATTGGATCGCCTTAAGTGAGATTTACATGTTGTGAAATATCACGACCACGGAAGAACGAATAGAATCACGACCGCCCGGTTGTAGCCGTATAGCTGACCAATAGCTACAACGATACCAAAGGATCTCTCGGGCGTTGCTAGTTTATGATCAAAGTTATAAAGTTGCTACTATTAACTAAAGTTTTCCATAATTGCAGAAGCCACATTTTCCACTAATAAAGATGAACATGGGAGGATTTTTAGTATTCTGAGATTATCCGTATACATAAGTAAGAGGGCAGATTAGGAAAAAGCGCCGCAGGCGAAATTTTTTTAAGTGGTCATTACATGTTTTGAAATATCATGACCAATTAATTAATTTCGTTGCATGTAGTTATCGATTCGAGCTCGGGCGTTGCTTGTCCCTAAAAACTTGCATTTATGTTTTCTTCAAAAGAACTTAAAAAAATTATACGATTTTGACCGATGGTGCGCCAAGTATGGTGGGAAGAAATGATCGTCCGTTCTGTGACTACGAGAGCATTTTGCGGGCCACACCTGGTCTGTAGGCCGCCAATTGCCGATCGCTGCTATAGGCATTCCCTGAGGATTGAAAATGCTTCCAACCTATTAGCCGCACATATCTTTATAAGACATTCATCAAATTTGACAACCTTTATACCCATATCATTTAAATACTGACATTTTATTGTGAAGGGAATTCAATTCTTTGAATCATTGTCTTGGTCGTGTACTCTAAATAAAATAAAAGGCCAAAGTTTCTCTTGTGAGAATGTTATTGCAGTGCTCTGATGAAATTTTAATTCAAACCGATGGAGCTTGCTAAAGTATTTGTGGGAGTAACTATTCAAACAAATAATAAACAGGTCAATCACACGTTCAAGAGGTCACTCTCGAAGGATCCAGTTATGGGGAATAAGGACTACCCAGAATACGTTATTCTTCCGAAAAATATTTCAAAGTTCTTGAATCAGTACCCCGCGCATGTGAAACATTGTTTTATTTGTGAATTTTGCCTTTGACCCTTTTGACAGAAGATTCAGATAATGTATAAAAATAACCTTTCCTACATAAGTATTGGGTTATCTACGTATGAGCCCTTGTAACAAAAAGACTTCTTCCGTCATAACTTAGGAATAGGAGACTTTTTTCCATTGGTACCTGTTCAGAAGTGATTTATTCAAAAACATACTCAACAACAGACAGAACATGGAATTGAGGGGTTTTTGTTCAAATGAGTAATGGCATGGTTACAACAGCGGGAAGAACTTCTGTTAACCGATCTGTGACTGAGTTAGTATCGCATGTTCGATTCCTCGGCTGGCTAAGTCCACCATTACGATTAAAGCAACATTTTCCGCTTACTATGGTGGTAATAGGAGTTTTTTTATTTGTTTTCAAAGGTTTTATTTTTATTTTAATAGCTTCTAGACTCTTACGTCGTAGACCTATCTCATTTCTATGGAGGATGAGTGATCTTTGTCTATTAAGTGTGTTTTAATGTAGATAAAGATCCTTTACCTACTATTACTTCCTCTCTCTTACCTACCTCTCTCTCATCAAAGTTGATGGTCTCTCTCCCTTTATTATGTTAACTAAAAATAACCTACAACTCTGTAATTAGTGTAATATGTTTTTGAACAACCCTGATGAAGGTTCAGGTTGGCCCGAAACCGGTTGGTTTTATATATTCTTTAAAGTGGTGTTCAAACTAAGTTATTTTATTCTAATGTTATAATTTATTAGACTAAAAGCAGCATGGGGTCTTACAGCAACAATGTTATTTTAATTTTGGGAGGCGGGTATAAGTTTAGCCGCCCGGGTAACTTTCATTGATAAACCTCTGCCTTAGGTTATCCTAAATAGTTCGCTAAGTTTGGTGACTTAGTAGGGTTGTTTTGTTGAATCACCAGATTCATGAGGTGAGGTTCGTCCTTGGCGGTGGATGCGTCTGCCCATTGCGTGGCGAACTGGATTGGAATAAGAATGTTGAAGGAGACCCTTTCACCTATCCAGCTGGACTCTCTCGACCTTGCACCGCAATGAGAGGGATAGATTTATATGTCTGTCAATCCTGGAGTTACTGAACCCCTGATTTCCTTACCACCCCTGATACCCTTTTCCTTCCCATAACTTTCTCTCTCTCCATTCCTTAAAAAGATTCTCCACATAGCGCACCAAATGATGATTTAAGCCCTTGATATTAATTATTTTGCCTCAGAGCCTTCTATATGGAGTTTAAAATATTAATTGTAGTTGAGTGCCAACTCCAATTAGCAATCCTATTAAACTTTTTCTGAAATAATTATAATTATTAAAACTGCACACCTACTTTGAATTATTAATTAACACACCTTACCAGATTTTAGACATATTGACTCTTTTCCACAAAAAATTATAAATGGATTTCGAAATATTGTTCTTTTATCTAGTATTCGCATGTTTTAAATTTTGAGAAAAAAATGTTTATTTTTAGTATAATAAGGTTATACCATAGATCGTTGGCAGATTTGTTAAATTTTCAAAAAAAAAAAATTGTATTACACCACACCCATTTCAAATCATATAATAATGCAGTAACATAAATCAATCTAGGTAAGTATTGCATATTTTAGAATTTTAATTTTATTTTAAATAAAATCATTAAAAATATATACGTACATGTGTTTCTTGACGAAAATTGGTCCGTTTGTGTATTTAATTGCGCACTTACAAACTAATACATTTCAGATTTTTTTTAACATTCTTATTTAACTTCATTATTGAAAAATGATAAATACTTATAATCAAAAAACAATTACAAAAAGTACATTATTTTAATAGTTTTATCATCAGGCCTTTCAGCATTTTTGGATGTAGGTATAAATTAAAGCAAATTTGGAATGAAATAAAATCGACATTGAGCTATAATTTGCTTTATAATTTTAAAAAGCTGGTACGGAGAATAATTAATCTTTCTCATTGTAACCGCCCTGCACGATCGTAAGAACAACTTTCGACGAAATGTGGATTTGCGGCCGCTGGCTGGTTAAACGCGCTTAAACTTTTTAGGAATAAACAATTGATTGAGAATAAATTCTTTCCAAATAAATTTATGTAGAAAAACATAGTTTTGGTAATAAAATCAGTTTCAATTATTTAACTTATGGTAATGTAAACATATTAAAGATTTCAATTATGATTATAATAATAAACAAGACAAGTTTTTGAATAAACAATTATCGTTGGTATAAAAATATTTAAGAGCCTTTTTTTCAACGTAAAATTACAAGTATAAATTGTTGGAACAATTAAAACTTTTACATTTACAACTAGGAGAAGAAGAATTTTTATTTCAAATTCGGCGGGAGATTAATTCTCCCAAGCGAATCGTTTTCGAAAATTAAGAATTCAAACGCCTTATTAAAATTTAAAATCACATTCAAGAGTCAGAGAATATGTTAATTTATTCTTTATTAAAAGTTTTGTTTTAATTTGTAAGAGAGAAATTACATTTTGAACACTTTTTTGACATTAATTCGATTCTCTTTCTTGATATTCGGATAATACCTGAGGAGATGAAATTTTGAATCTTTTGAAATCTGAACCTTAAATCAGGAATATCGTTTGTGAGATAATTTTAAATCGCGTTAACGATGCGCTCTGATGTCGTGAAATTTGTATTATTTAATTTATGAATGTCCATTTAATAGTGGGAATTGGGTAATTTCGGTTTTTCCTGTTTTCTCAACTGTTCAATGAAAAACTAAATTTGATAGGAGCATATTAAATCTTCAATATATACGAGTATTACAAATACAAATGTGTTATGAAAATCCAATCAAGTGTTGGTTAAAAATAAGGTACCTGCAAAGACTCCCGGTAGCGTATTTACAACCCCTACCGCGTTTCAGTCGCTTTAAATTTTCAATATCAACATTTAAATATTTAGAAATAAAATTATTAATTTCTAATATACACATTGGAAAGATTATTTTATCTACATTTTAGAACAATTTTTGTTTTTGCAAAATGATAAAAAATTATCAATATAGAGGTGTATTTACAATATATGGGGATAATATTAAAATTTAAATATTTAGAAATAAAATTATTAATTTCTAATATACACATCAGAAAGATTATTTTATCTAGATTTTAGAACAATTTTTGTTTTTGCAATGTGATAAAAAATAACCACTATAGAGGTATATTTAATATGTAAATTGTCGTTACCGAGACTGAATCGGTATAGGTTTTGTAAATACGCCTCCCGGTATCTATTAAAACTTCAAATAAAAACTTCGGGATCAAGTATAAGTATACGGTGTGGAAGTATTATATTGTTTATATAATTAACATTTTTTGTGATAGTTAAAATTACATGGGCCGCCATTAGGCTTGTATTCAAAATTAGCAGGTGGTAGTCAAAATAGTCCACTTGCACCATATATATTTCTGGTTTAGGCAAATATTCCAAGGCATTCTTTATTTTTTTTTAATCGTATTTTTGAAACCCTGGCGATTTTTTGAAAATTTCTATCCGAACAATCAGACCATTTTTTTATAAACCAGAAAGACGGGACATCATTTTATAGCCGAAAATCATTAAAAAAAATTACGTTTTCCACACGAATGGCACAGGAGAATAACGAGGCAAACCAATAATATTACATCTCATAAATATTTTTTTCCTTGATCAATAAGATGATCATAAATCATTATAATGTTGAACATCTATATTACTAAATCCAATGTAATATACTTGTACTTGTAAATTATAATAATAATAAGAACATTATAAAATTTTATTTTGTTAAAATTAGCACCATTACCATTCTATTTCTAAAACACGTACAGAAAGCATAAAATGTACGGCGTTCTCTTCATAACATCTGTCAAAAAGTCAAATCAAATGATACGTTCGCAGAGAACAAACAGTAAATTTAGTGAACGTTATATGTCAAATTCAAAAATTCGCCTGAAACCAAAGTGATGCCATATAAAAAAAAATCAGTGTGGAATTTTACAAAATTAATAATAGGAACATTTTTGGAGACCGGAAATTTTCATGTAGTGACGTCACGAGTCACGAGCCCAAATAATGGATTTATTTATTTTAAAAAGAGCTGTACATTTCTAAAAATTTTTACGAACATTTTCGTAATCTTAGTAAAAAATCTATTCCCACGATTTTTGATCCACGCAAGTGGCCTATTATGGGCACCTGACCATGGTAGCAATGTAATTTATTAATCTCTGTATTATCGACAGCTCTGCTAAAAGTGCTATCTATGAACGACACCTCAAACTAATACTCGTATCAAGGATACCACAATACGTTAGGTATTTACCAAAACCCAATAACATTAATAGGCAATTTTCCTAGCGGCACCAAATTTATTTATTTTTTGTTTGAAAAATTTACTGAGTATTAACAACTATTATGTTGCCATTAGGAATGTAAATGTTAACACGCCAATTAAAATTGGCTTAAATCGCGGTTTAGTTGTCACAAGGTGAAATTACCGAAATAATAACAAGCGAAATACATAAAATATAAAACATGGTAACTATTCAGTTCAGAGAAAGAGAAGATCGAAATAAAGAAAATAAACAATAGTAAAGCTTGAGAAAACAATTACATAATTTTTAGCTCAAATAAAATAATGATGTCATAAGTTTATGGCTAATAAAATTAGCACATGTTGCTTAAAATATACGAGGCTGTTCATAAACATGTCTATATCGTAAAACAAAAAAGCTTTTAGAGTGTGATAATTTGATGAGCGAAAAAACTCACTTAAAAAAGCATCAAACCTCAAATGAAGTATAACTGGGAAGTATTTAAGTTCAAAACTTATTCCTTACACCTTTTTTGAAGAACGAAGGGTAGTCTTGAATAAATAGAAATAAGGATGGAATGGGAGATCAAAAACCTAGTTAAGATGGCAGAGATTTCGTTATTTGCAATAATTTACTTTCGTTTGACTGTATCGTCCTCTACAAGGTCCTGAGAGACATCCTATTATATACGGTGCCTGATTTCTGTGTTTTTTTGTTTGTTAAATCAACCAGGCGTTTTTATTTCTGTTCATACGAGCAAATAAAATAAAGCGATGACAACTCTGCCGGATTCGCGGAAAAAAATGTAAATCTGCAAAAAGTTCTGTTGCGACGGGTTACCAGGCGAGATAAGAGACGTAATATAATAATTTTGAACAGTAAAAAGTGATAAACGAATCAATATTTATATAAGAGTGTCAGCAGCAATTTTCTGACTCTTCTTTGATTTTTAAAAACTATATTAGTGTTTTTTTCATTTTATTTTATACTAGCAGACCCGGACACACGTTGCTGTGGCTAACGAAACACAATGCCATTACCCAACCTTTATAAAATCCACACCACCCGCTTGCCAGCTGCCCGCTGCCTGAATTGAATTGAATATTTGAATTTCTCGACTTTTCTCTACTATAATAAGCATGTTTTTATACATATAAACCTTCCTCTTGAATCACTCTATCTATTGGTGAAAACCGCATGAATATCTGTTGCGTGGTTTAAAAGATCTATGCGCACATACATTTTGAGCGACTTCATCAAATAAAATAATTCAAATCATTTACCTATTTACTCTAGGAAATCTATTTTCCAATTTCTTCCGTAGAACGAATTTCAAAAGTGACTATAGTACGGCCCGCCAGCCGTTTTAAATCACACAAAAATATATTTTCTTTAAATTTCTCGGCTTTTCTCTAATATAATTTACATGTATTATACATATAAACATTCCTCTTCAATCAATCTATCTATTGGTGAAAACCGTATGAAAATCCGTTGCGTAGTTTAAAAGATTAACGCGCACATTTTGTAATAAATATAATGATTATTTATTGAGTTAGTTTATATTACGTAAGAATATTAACAATTGTTTCTCATCGGAATGAAACGGAATAAGCTGAAAATTGTATATACCTTTATTTTGACCTTCTAAATGTTGTCTCAAAAGTCTCATAAGGACACAAATTTTCTTTTTAAATACATTCATTCTTCATAATTGTAGGCATTTCATCATACTTCTTTAGTCCTCTATACATTAGGCAGATCTGTGATTTTGATTTTTTCATGTGTATCAATCTAACTCTATTTATATTTTCAACTCTATTTATATTTTCTAGTTTCGTAATTGTCTATATCTTTTTTAAATTAGATAAGGAAGGCTTTTTTCTACTTTAGCTCGATGGTTCCATATGACAATTCCACAAAGTGGTATTTCAACAACCCTTCGAAGAGACTCTTAAAGTATTGAAATAAATTTAAAATAGCCCATAACCTAACCCAACGTAACCTATTTAAAAAAACTTTTTTTTTCATCGTGTTTAATGACTTTTCAAAGGAGTGACGAAGTTGAACATTTGTTGAGTTGTCCGGTCACCTAGTTCCACTTTGGAGGCCCTGGAAAAAAATCCCTCAGGACCTACGTCATCTTTGAGGATGCTGTGTGGAGGGTATTTTTGAAGAAATGAAAGAAAACAAGTTCTGGGAAGAAAAGGGCATGAGGGGTGGGTAGGAATCGGGGGTCAATGTTTTCAAGAGTTATGGTAGTATGAATCCATCCCTCCCGCTGCGGTGTAAGGCGATGGGTTGAAAGTTTTCGGCTAAAGAGGTCTAGGTTAGGTCTTTCTGAACCAGTCTCACTCGATCCGGCCCGCAACACAGCAGGTAGGCAAATGTATTCGCCGCAAGACCTATACAAATCTCTCCCCGTGAACCCGGGCACTGCTAAATTATTAAAGTTAAATTTAAATTGTTTTAATGTACCTAATGCAAAATGTATTTAATTTATTTTTATCTAATTACGAATACCGACAGTAACTACACGACAAAATACACTATTCTACCGTAGCATTCATAAGCGGAACTGCATTGCCCAGTGCCCACTCTCCGGTACAACGATTTCACACTATGGTAAATCAGTACTTAGGTGATGTTGACATATTTAACTGCAACTTGGCGAATTTTGTGGATCTTGCAAAAACCTTATTCCAAAACTATTCCTAAACGTATCTGTATTTTTGTAAATCTATCAAATGGCTGAATTTTTGTATGTTTATGACTTGTGTGCTTTTTAATCTAATTTTATTTTTGCCATTTCTTCATCCATTTAAAAATCATCTGTCATGAATTAATTGTACTGCCAAACATGTAAAAGCCCTTTGGGCGTTAAATAAATATATATGTAAATAAAAATAAATAATTTAAAATTTTTTTTTTTTTTCTGGATTAAAAACATAAAAAATGTGAATCTCTGAAACACTACTTTTTATTACTTTTCCCGCTAAAATGGTGGTTTTCAAAATATAAGAACATAATTTTTAATAAAGTAATTTTCATAAAGCCCTTCAGAATGTGAATTAAAGGGCCCCTAAATATTCGATTTTTAATAAATACCGGATATGTTGCTTTTTCTGGTAAAAGATTTACAATTTTTTTTTTTTAAATTTCACGGTGTGATTTTTTTTTTTTTTTTTTTTTTTTTTTTATTTATTTAGGAGAAAATACAGATACAGATATTAATTGGCAAGAATATACAAAACATCAACTAGAGAATTCACCTGCATCCAAACTATTTCTCACGAATTGACTTAAACAGCAGTTAAAAACATATACAAATATTTTGTCTTATAAATAGGGGAAAAAATATATAAGTACATAAGAATATTATTTTACAAATAGAGATATGAAATAAATGCGCAATATCCTTATAAGAATTTACAAATTATTTTTGAAACAAAAAAAATATTAATATAGATAAACAATGTTATACAGAAATTTAAAAAAAATATATATATATAAACGAATGTATGTCTAAGTTGTTTACTTTGAACTTTGTAGGAAAACAGCCTTCATTTTTCTACAAAAAGTACTGTGTGTATCAAAAAATAAGTCAGAATCCTTGAGCTTTTGATTCTGATTAAGTGATTCGCACATTCTTCTGATTGGGTCCCTGACACCAGCATTTGTACGCGTCCGGCTAATGTGGAATAAGTCGTTAAGCCTTGTTACTCTGGGTGGTACTTTAAAGTTTATTAATTTCAGTAAGTCGGGACAGTCAATAACGTTGTTACAGATTTTATATAGAGTCATGAGATCAAGGTACGTTCGTCGGTTAGATAGCGTGGAGACGTTATAACTCGAAAGCATATTTATGTACCCGCGTTTAGGTGCGCTCATTCTGTAATTGAGGCACTGCAGAAATTTCTTTTGAATACTTTCAATGTTTTCTTTTTAGATACCGTAAAGTGGATTCCATATGGAGGTACAGTATTCAAGTTGAGAACGGACCAGCGTGTAGTAAAGAAGATTAATCTAAGTATTTTCTTTATTTATTGATCGTTTATGTACATTAAATTAGGGAGGCGGATATGGGTACCGCCGCCCCGGTAACCTTTTCCAATTTTGTTATTATTGCAGCCTTTTTGATAACGGTTGTGTTAGAAGTTGTTTTATTGGGTTACCAACACCTCGGGGTTCAATTTTGGTAGGGTCACGGGGATGCATATTTTGTTGGGAAGTATGCATCAGTTAAGTACCGTGCAATGCCATAGTTGCATTCCATTCCACTAGCAACACTACCAATAGTCCTACTCCTAGCGTCCACGTCCGCGAGCCCTGGGCAATGTGGCCACTGGCAATGCCAGCAGCCATAGCAGATAGGAGGGGATGAATGGCGAATGTCCGACGCCATAAAATCGGGCCCCCCCAACTAAGGGAAGGAAAACCCCTACAGAAAAAACCCTGGTCCTCCTGGTAGGGGGTTGAGCAAGAGGCCAATAACCTCTTCTCGTAAAAAAAAAACTTATATTACGAAGCCAAACACAGAGCCTCGGACAACAACTACTGGACTTCGGAAAAGACCCGGCAAACGGATAAAGGATAACGATTTTAAACTTGCTACTTGGAATGTACTATCTCTGTATCGCGCAGGAAGTTTAAGAATTCTCTTAGACGAACTTGCTAAATATAAAACTGACATAACAGCAATCCAGGAGATTAGATGGATAGGAAAGGGAACAATCGAAAAGCGTGACTGTACCATCTTCTACAGCTGTCACGAGAAGGATCATGCATTTGGAACAGGTTTTATTGTCTCAAAAAGGGTAAAGCATTTGGTCAAAGGCTTTACCGCGGTTGATCATAGAATATCACTTATTCGTATATCTGGAAAATTCTTTAATTATAGTATTATTAATGTCCACGCACCCACAGAAGACAAAAGTGATACAGAAAAAGACACCTTCTACGCAAAGCTCTCGAAAACCTATCAGGACTGCCCAAACCATGATGTCAAGATAGTGATAGGGGATTTTAATGCAAAGATAGGAAGGGAATCAGTGTATAGACCTACAGTTGGAGCACATAGCCTGCACGCAGAATCTAATGATAATGGTACAAAATTAATTGATTTTGCAACGTCCCACAATATGATTGTGAGTAGCACATGTTTCCCAAGAAAAGATATATATAAAGGAACATGGAGAACACCAGATGGTAGAAATGTTAACCAGATAGACCACCTACTTGTTGAGGCAAGGCATAAATCTGATTTAATGAGCATACGAACATACCGTGGAGCAAATGTTGACTCGGATCATTACCTTGTTATCTCCAAAATACGGAGTAGAATATCAAACGTGAAGAAACAGAGGGGATCACGCACAAATAAATTTGATATTGAAAGCCTAAAAGTACCAGAAACAGCAGAAAAGTTCATTACAACCATAAATGGATGACATCAGCGACCATGTGGAACAACATGATATCAACTCATACTGGGATGGTGTTAAGTCTGTGATTACCAATGCAGCTGACGAAGTTCTGGGAAGCAGGCAAACACAACCAAGAGAATTATAGTTCGATGCAGAATGCCAACAAGCAACCAATGTGAAGAATGACGCATATCTAAGAATGCAACAGCGACATCGTACACGGCAAGCAGAGATGGAATACAGAGAACTAAGAAAGCATGAGAAAAAACTGCACAGAAGGAAGAAACGAGTATTTCTCGAGAACCAAATCAAGGAAGTGGAACTAGCCAAGGCCCAAAACAGAAGTCGACTTTTCTATCAGAAGGTAAACCATCAAAGAAAAGAATACAAGCCCAGAATTACAATGTGCTATGACAGCGAGGGAAATATTTTGAATGAAAAGTCAAGAATTCTGAATAGATGGGTGGAATATTTTGATGCTCTGCTAAACAGAAGTGTAGATGAGAGTGTGGGTGAAAATTTGACAAGGGATGGAAACATCACTGATGGTGGTACTAATGATGATGACAATGTCGAGCCGCCACCAACATTAGAAGAAGTAGTGGGTGCCATTAAAAGTCTACATAACAATAAATCACCTGGAACTGACAACATCTCTGCAGAGTTATTCAAATATGGCGGAGAGAACCTTCAAGTCCATATATATAATATCATTAAATCCATCTGGTGCTCTGAGACTCTGCCAAGTGAATGGAACTGTGGAATAATTTGCCCTCTTCACAAGAAAGGAGACCCTATGAACTGCTCTAACTATAGGGGCATAACGCTGCTGAATATCTCATACAAGATCCTATCAAATGTACTGTGTGGTAGGCTTATGAAATATTCGGATGGCATAATTGGCCAATATCAAACTGGGTTCCGTAAGGGGAAATCTACAACTGATCAAATCTTCTCACTGAGACAGATACTGGAAAAAACAATAGAATTTAATGTTGATACATACCATCTCTTCATAGATTTTAAGGCTGCCTATGACACGGTAAATAGAGAAAGACTGTACAGAGCCTTGGATGAATTTAATATCCCAAGAAAACTGGTAAACTTAGTAAGGCTTACAATGTCTAATGTTGAGTGCCGAGTCAGAATACAACAGGATCTGTCAGACACCCTAAAGACCTTCAATGGACTAAGACAAGGAGATGCACTTGCCTGCATTTTATTCAATTTAGCGCTGGAAAAGGCCATCCGAAATGCAGGTATACAAACCACAGGCCATATTTTTAACAAGTCTGTTCAGCTCCTTGCTTATGCTGACGATATAGATATCATCGCACGCTCAGAATATGAACTAAAATCGGCGTTTAAAAGCTTAGCTACGTCGGCAAGGAACATGGGATTGGTCATCAACGAGGGAAAGACAAAATATATGCCCGTACATGGACGCCAGAAACCACCAAGTATACAGATAGATAATTATACATTTGAAACTGTCAACGAGTTTGTATATCTCGGTACTATGGTGACAAATGACAACAATGTATCCAGCGAAATCAAAAGAAGAATAGTAGCTGCAAATCGATACTACTTTGGGCTACAGAAGCATATGAAATCTCGCCACCTTACCAGAAGAACTAAAGTCCTGCTTTACAAGACCCTTATACGACCTGTTCTTATGTATGGTTCGGAATGCTGGACAATCAGTAAGGGTGATGAAGGAGCCCTAGAAAGTTTTGAAAGGAAGGTGCTGCGAAGGATTTACGGCCCAGTCTGTGATAATGGAGAATGGCGTATCAGATACAACCAGGAGCTATACGATCTTTACGAGGACCCTAATATCTTCAAGGAAATCAAAACTGGAAGACTCAGGTGGGCTGGACATATCCAGAGAATGAGCGAAGGAGATATTCCAAAGCGAATTATGGATGGTGCACCTCGGGGTCGGAGAAGAGTTGGAAGACCAAAGCTTCGATGGCTGGATGGAGTGGTGAAGGATGCAAGCACCATCGGCATCCGAAACTGGCGCAACGCAGCACAACACCGACAGTCATGGAGGCAGGCTCTGCTGGAGGCCAAGACCCGACCTGGGTTGTAGAGCCACAGATGATGATGATGACCAACACCTCTGCCATAGGTCACCCTAAATGGTTCGCTACGTTTGGTGACTTAGCAGGGACTGATCCCCAGATTCCTGCACACACTTCGTACATTTTTCCTTTCCACGACTTTCTCTCCTTCCTTTCCCTAGAAAGACCCTCCACATAGCGTCCCCGAAGATGACACAGGCCCTGAGGGGAATTATTTTTCTCAGAGCCTTCTGTGTGAAGCTAATGTAAAAAAAAATAAAATCATGTATCGTAAATACTAAAATGGGTTCTATAATTCATCGGGATTGCCCTACCAAGAAATAAAAACAATAAAAAAAAACAAACAAAATAATTAATTCGCAAAATTGCAAAATAAACATAAATATTTGTGGTAGATGTATTTTCTTAATGCCCATTAAAATGAAGCAAAATTTCAATCTCAATTTCTTTCATAAAGTTTTTTTTTTATTAGAATTCCGCGCAAGATCCCCAAATGCCCCCGTCTGGAGCAAGTGAGACCATGGCATCCTCAATTAAGATATGTTGTGAGGCTGAATGTAGAGATGAGGGGATAAATATGAAGAAGAGGGAGGGAGGTGGAGAAGTACCTCACTATTCAGATCTGGTCACCAAAAACAACTTTAGCCATTTCAAGCCATTTCGGGACGTTTTGACGAATTATTATCTATTATTATCGACGAATTCTCAACTATAAATAATAATTTAAGCATCACATTCGATTACACATTTGCTCTGAACAAGGACACTGTAAAATGTAGCGCAAAGATAAACGACGATAATATTTCCTACATATCTCACCTGAATTGTGTTTTTATAAAACTCAGTACAATGCCTTTTTCCTCAGCATTTCAGCCCTTTTTGTGGAAAAAAATTGTATGAATTTTTTAATACGAAAACAATTTTTTAACTGTTTTTTTTTTTATTTATTACTAGGGGTTCGGAATTTTTCCCATATTTTGTCCCTTTTTTTAAGTTAGCTCCTCACAGGAGGCCCTGAGAAAAATGATTTCCCTATTTCTTTTGTTTCGTGTACATTCATATCCACCTTCTTTTTCTTTTTTCCTTTCAAATACTTTGTACATGTATGTGTATATTATACCCTTATGGAATGTGTGGGATTGCACTCTCCTCCCCACATACTGGAATAAACACTTATTTATTTATTTATTTTATTTTAGGGCCTATGTAATCTTGGGGGATGCTGTGTGGAGGATCTTTTTAAGGAAAGGAAGAGGATGAAGTTCTGGGAAGCAAATGAAGGGTGGGTAGGAACATGGGGGTCAATAATTGTGGTGCAAGGCGATGGGTTGAGAGAGTCCGGCTGTAGAAGTCAAATGGCTTTCCTCAACCAGTCTTTCTCGATTCGGTCTACCACGCAGAAGATGGGCAGATGCATCTGCCGCCAAGACCCGGACAAACCTCACCCCATGAACCCGGGCACCCCTGCTAAGTCATCAAACCAAGTGAACCACTTTGGGTGACCTATGGCAGAGGTGTCCAGTGTTTTAAATATAATGTCCTCCACGTGCAAAGCCGTATCTTCCCCAAGCATAAACTTTCATTAAAAAGTGTTTATCGGAAGTGTTAGTATGTTTTCTGTATCTATTTGTAAATAGTAAAATTATATACAGCCGAAGAATTCATAATAAATTGTACAGCGGCCTTGAGGTAATTTTTCACAAAAACAATTATCCTATTATACAAATTATCCAACTTTATTATTATTGCAGCCTTTTTGATAACGGCTGTGTTAGAAGGCGATGGATGATCTCTACATAATATCTTTTTCAAGAGCAGAAATCAATCAAATTATTACAAAACGTGTACAAAATTCTCAATAAATAAATTCTTTTGAATGTCCCAATTCAAATAGCAAAAGAAATCGTCAACTTTAGTACCAGGAGTGCAGAAGAGAAGAGAAGCGTCGTTGGCTTTATTCCGTGCGTATTGTGACGAGAGGTTATTTTTGGCAAAGAGTGTCGAGGGGAACTTTTAATTATCTGAAATTTGTCGACCGAAACGGTTTTCTGTCGCCCTGGCATTTTTTCCGCTTTACGATGATACATTATTAACTTTTTCGCTCACGAAAATATACAAACAGTTCGGGTTCATTCGTTTATTGGGTGGATTTTATGCGCAAAAAGGAATTTAATAGAATTTCCATCCCTTTGAACTCAAAAGGTTCACTTTCTTAGTTTGATTATTCAGCCATACGAGAAGATAGAGTTGAGTATATTTTGCAGAAAGAATGCCCAAATAATAATATAAAATTTAGTATTTTATTTGGACTGAGAAAATAAATTTCCCTATCCCGACATTTTGCTGTATACCATGAATTATTCAGTTTAATGTGAAAAGAGAATTAAGAACATTGATGCTAAGGCGAAAAATGTCTGTTATTTCTTTGTTTCTATCGTTTTTTACCGCACTGGATATTTGATGTTGAAATGGAGAGCAGGTAAGAGTGCTCGCACATAAATTTTAATGTTTGTACAATACAATACATATTCAACAAACCTTACCGTTACGTTGAACTCGTTTGTATGGAAAATGCTGAAATCTACGGAATCTACTTCAAGGAGATAATAATCTTCTTCTTACATATAAAAATCAATATTTATTTGTTTGTTCATATTTTGTGCGCTGCCATACCGTTCATCTGATTACGATGAAACTTTGGTGATATGTTGTGCGCATGCCCGCGAATGTATTATAAGCTATTCAAAAAAACCATATCTTCATCCCACTGAAAATCTTTTAATTAAAAATAAAATACTTAATATCAGGAAGCTATTCATAAAAAAAAATTATCAATACAAATTGCATAAAATCGTCAACTTCCCACATTTCTCACTCCCAGAATACTAGAGATAAATATAACAATCATTTACAAGTGCCAAAAATTAAATCCACTTCTGCTAAAAAACATGAATCTTACCTCTCACCTTCCATATTCAACATTTTCTTAAAAGAAACACAACATATAACCCAAACCAACAGAAAACGTACATAGTACATATAAAAACTTTAATACGTGGTTAATGAACAAAAAAAGAAATTGCATTAACAAGTTACTCGCAAACCGACCGTGAAAATTTTTTAAACGTTGTATATTGATATTTAAACACATATTAAAAAAAAAGAACTTTCACACTAAAAAATGTTCAATTATTTTTATATAATGTTTGTAGTATTTTGTATTTAGATTATTTTATGTAGGTAATCTTATGTATTTTTATGTAATGATAGATACTGCTACCCGGCTCAGAACAGATATTGTCTAGTGAGTCGGGTAGCGCACATGATCTGTAAATAACTATTGATGTTAATAAACGCCCGGGTTACCGGCAATTATAAAAATACAAAATATGTATATATATGGCGTTATTAAATTTGTGTACTTAAATGAAAATGTGTGTCTAATATAACATATACCGTGATGAAAAGTATGTAATACATAATAATACTTGATAAATAGTTCAAATTAAATTTAAGTTAAATCAAAATTCAAATAAATGAATTAATAATCAAAATGCAAAAAAAGCAAATAAAAAAAATCTAAATAAATAATATAATCGCTAACACACATCCATTTCAATGTCATTTCTATTGTAAATTCTATCAATTATGATGTCACGCAGTTGACCATGTAGTCAGCAACCATTCGCTGCAGAGCTTCTAGAAGCACTCTTCGAATAAACAGTGGTATTTCATTCCAAAGTTTTGATGATGAATAGCTGAAACTACCCTCAAATACAGTGGTTTTACGTCTGGGGAGAACGAGTAAATGGTCTCTTTGGTGTATACAGTGCGCATGAGAGTCATGGCACCGCTGCAGACTATCAAACAGATAGGCATGATATTATTTACTTTGTTGTAGAGGAGGAAAATAACTCTTATAAGGAATACTACTCTTACATCTTAAATTATGAAAAAGATAAATGAATGATTCACAACAGAATAGTACACAATAGATAATTAACCAGGCAACAACCGTAAGTTTTTTCATGTAAATACCTCACAAGAGTCCCAACTGCTCTCGTCTGAAGCCAGTGAGATTATGGCATACCCAATTGGGGTAGGTTGTGACTGTTGTGAGGTTGAAGGTAGTGGGTAGGGGAAGGAGACACCTGGCTATTCAGATCTGATCGCTAAACACGGCTAAAGCCATTTCGTGCAACGTTTCATTTCTGAATGGTGGTCTGACACCAGGGTGATACTGAGGGTGTCTTCAATTAATTGTAAAATGCCATAAATTAATTAAATAAAATTCATTTGCCGACGCCGGGATTCGATCCGTAAGGGTCAAGGAAGAGAATGAAAGAGTTGCACTTGGGCTCTCTGGAAATCGAGAGAATAAATTAAAATTATAACACAATTGTTGGTAAAAGGTTATTTATTTAAGAAAGTAAGTTCACAGATCACATAATATGTTAAATATAGTCACAATGTATCAATTCACTAATTAACTGAGCAAGGGATCGGAGGGAACCTTGCAGTTAGGCTTTGGGAACAACAAAAGCTGACTGTTCTGCTTAGAGGGTCGTACCATAGGACGAAGCGCAACTAAGGCAGCAGTCGGGGGTCTGGTTGGTGCTTTACTTATGGTAGTAGAATACTCCTTAGAGGGTCGTGCCAGAGGACGAAGCGCAACTAAGAGAGCGTACTAGCCAAGAGCGAGCTGCAGACGAACTGACTAATTTAGGGCGCGCAGCCTGTTATATAGCCCATTCCTTGTTGCGGGGTGTGGTTTATGTAGCGGCTCGAGGGTGGGAGATGCGCAGAAGGCGTCGGCGCATCCTGGTTTGCTTAGGGGTGGGTGAGCAGGATGGCGCTGTACGGGGGAAAGAGATGGTGTAGTGGCAAGCGTAAAAACGGCGCGCTACAAAATTCAATATTCATATTAGCCAGCCGGCTCTCATACAGTTGCTTTACGTATGGTTCTTTGAAAAATCATATTATTTGAATTGAACCCTCCCATAGACCTATGGTAAAAGAAGTATTATTTAATATATCGACACTCACAGGCTTACTCCCTTCGCTTTACACCCATTAAATTATTTGCCCATCTACTTGAAGCGTGTTAGAGGAAAAATTTGAATGGCAAAGAACAGAATATGCACAAATTGGAGGAGCAATCATAAAACCTCCTAAAGAGCTTGGTCTCCTGTTACCAGAAATATAAAATGATAAATTTTTGCAGCTTTTTTCGTTTCGTGAATGGGTTCGAAATCCATCGAAGTCAACGGTTATACATATTTTATTAAAGTAATTACATACTACATAGTCGCATGAACCAGCAAACCAGATTCCGCAAAAATTCATAGTGTATAAACAAAAAAACATAGGTGATTAAAGAAAATATAAAGTGGTAGAAAAAGACGAAAAAAAAACTTATAAAAAATAATTAAAAAAAACACAGATTAAAGTATGTAGGATATATAATATGAAATTAAACTATTAAACCGTTTGAAAATAACACATTCTAACATCAAGATAATGTTCAAGGATAAACGTGATAAAAAATAAAAACAACGTAATGAGAATGAGATAATATAACACAGCAGGGGTAGAGGGTTCGTAAACAACAATTTGTTTTAATTTTTTCTATTATGCATTTAGTAAATTGACCTGAGGACAAATGGAAAATATCAGCTTCTGAAAAGATCACGTCCTTCTGAGAAATGAATGTTGTTTGTAATTAGTTTTGAGTTAACGAGCTATATTTGTTAAAATTTATAAAACTGGTAAGACTTCGGTGGATGGGTCATGTAGAGAGAATGACCGAGCTTCAAGCACCAAAGTCCCTGCTGAACTCAAGACCGATAGGGCGAAGGAGCCTGGGAAGACCAAGATTATGATGGAGATGTCCTCAAAGATATATCAACCTTGGAGTTTCTAAACTGGAGAGAGCTGGCACAAAACCGAGATGAGTGGAGGAAGACTCTTGAGGAGGCTAAGACCCACCAGGGGTCGTAAAGCCAAGAGTGATGATGATGATGACCAATGCACTTTATACAAATAATGTTAATATTTTTACTCCAAAGTTGCTAATGACTTTTTATGTCATTTTTATTGCAGATCTTCCTCAACATTTTTTCGACTGAACTCTACAATACTCAAAAGTAGAAATTTATTTTGGATTTGTTTTGATAAAGATTCGAGACTCATTGATAACAAATAAAATATATTTTTCCCGCGGAAACGGTAAACACTGCCTTCGTGTATTTCGTCGGAAGGAATATAAATCCATGTTTCGATAGTGTGGAAAAAAGAAAGAAAAAGAAATCTTACGGAACTAAACGATTGTGGCTCGAATCATTTGGAATTTAAATCCATTTCTTTTCACCGAGAATATAAAGTTCCCATATTACAGAGAGTTGGAAGAAAAGGAAAATAAAGAAATAGAAGGGAAAGAATTCTGAGGTCTAAGCTATAGAAGCCACAATGCCAGTAGTCGGAATTTAAATAATTCTTTCCACAATACAAAACCCGAAATATTTTTGATCTGTAAGGTGGAAAACTTCGAGAAGTTCAGATTCTAATAAATGATTGACTCGTACGTGTAATGGCTACGTAATATATACAATTTTTTTATTTATTATTTCATCGATTGGAATTTTGAAAACATGTCCTTCTTGCCAGTAAGAAAGCGTTAATTGCATCCTGATAATTTATTATTTTGCTTATGTGTTCGTACGTAATTTTAAGTGATTTCGATAAAATTTTTAAGATTTGCTAGGGGTCCCTTCTTCATTTAAACACAGAATTTGAACTGAGTTATTTATTTACAATTTTTATGTTAAAACATGACATTGGAGGTTATCCAACACTTACCAGCCCTGGTATAAGTAATATATGGTTACTCCTTCAAGGCTCTCGCAAGATTCTAAGTTTTTTGTTAAACGAAGCTACATTTATTTATTTTGAACTAAGCTCTAGCTCCAGTGACCCTGTTGTAAGAAAGCAGTATGCAAGTGCTTAATAGAAAAAAAACACATAACACAACAATCAGGTTAGAAATACAAGCAAAAATAATAGTTAAAGCAAAATAAAACTCGTCCAAGAAGCTCGTGAGGCAGAATTGCATCCTGTGAATAACCCTTTAAACACCTGTATAAAGAAATAGCGAACGTATTTAAAGAATAAGGTCTCAAATCATTTGGAAAGTACCAACAAAAAATGCAAATTGCATTCAGCCTAATATAAACCACACCCAGCAACCGTGTCCCTTAGATGTGGTTTATATATGGTTTAATGACTGACACTTTAACATGAGATAATTGGTATGTACAGCCCGCAAACTACACCTGGAGCCGGTTCCTTGTTCAATATAACTAAAGCCAAAATAATCATTTGTTTATTGTTTGATTATTAGCAGTAAAAAAGAGAATGAATCCATATGAACCAGTATTTTTATCCACAAATCATGTTGACAACCTTATAGTGATATGTAGCAATCTGCTACTTCTGTTAGAGTCCATCCATCCATCCGTGCGCTAGCGCGAGTTCCACGGCGTGCGCGGCAAAGTAAGTAAAGGAGGGTTCTTCCCTCAAATACGGAGTTCATCCGATTCAATAAATGTCACAGCTTGTTCCCGACATTAAACAGGTCCAAAGCGAGCGAGGATTGCCGGCCGTTAGCATCGATTATTCCCGATACGGAAGTCCACTTCCGGGTGCACATCGACACGCGTTTTTTTCAACTTCGGGTGCGATTATAAATCACGATTACACGTATTACTTGAATCGGCCACTAACAGGGCTGGGCAAAATACATGCTTTGCTGTAATTAAAATACAAATTACAAAATACTTTTTCGCATGTATTTAAAATACAAAATACAAAATACTTTCAAGTCGTGTATTTGAAATACAAAATACAAAATACAGTATTTTAACCATTTTTTTCTTTCAAATACAAAATACAAATTATAAAATACAAAATACATTTGGTTTTGGTAGAACCTTTGGTTGCAATAAATTGTCGTAAATGCCCTTATCTAAGGGTGCGTTTCCATAGAAGCAATGTTGAGCAGAGTGAAACAGAGACGTGCAAAAATTGACCAATCATATTGCTCAAAAGACACATCTCATCTCCGCTTCACTTGTAAAATTTGTGGTAAAGGACTCAGGTGTTAGGTAATATAATAATAATATATTATTACTAGCTGATCCGGCGAACTTCGTACCGCCTCAGAATCAAAAACTGTTGTCAACTTATTAGCTGAATTGATCTAAATTGTTTCTCCCTGCGTATCCTTTCCCCTCTCGCGTTCCCTCTCCCTCTCCCCACTCCACTTCTCCCCTTCCCCCGTCCCGCTAACCCCCCTTCCTGAGTTCCTTTCCCCCCTCCCCCCTCCCCCGGTTCACAGTTCAATATTATATCCCTTACAATATTGCTGCAGTTCTTTCAAAATAGGAGAATTCGTTCCATACAAAATGCATGGGAAAATAATTTTCTTCGGAGTGGAACACCCTTTACTTTTAGGGGTATGAAAAATGGATGTTGGTCGATTCTCAGACCTAACATATAAGCATAAAAAATTTCATCAGAATTGGTCCAGCCGTTTCGGAGGAGTATGGCAACAAACACCGTGACACGAGAATTTTATATATTAGATTATAACACGACATTTGTATAGCGCTATTTTGTGTTATTTCTAGTGACCGACCGAAGGTTCGGTTTCGGTTTCGTCAAGGTTCGGTAAAAAAAATCTAGTTTCGGCATCAGTTTCGGTTTCGGCAGAAAATCTGCCGAACCTTCGGCCGCACCGAAACTCTGCATTTGTGAATTATGGCGTGCCGTTTGACTGACTTCGGGTGAGTTCGTGGCTCGTGTGTCATCCACCATCATCAACTGAGTTCGCTGGCCGGTCCGGCGTGCTTGTATTGTGAGTTTATGTAATCACAAACTTCAATTATTTTTATTTATTTCATTCTAATTTTAATTTTATTTAACAAGTGTAAAAAAAATTAAAATCTAGTCTCCTTCAACGGAAGCGATCTTCCGAACAGTCCCTCCTTTGATGTGCTTGGTGTAAAGCCCTCCTTTCATGGAGATACTTACAATCTACGTAATTGTGACGAAACCACAAGTACCCTGTTGATATACATAGGTACTACTTTTTAATGCTAGTCTCCGTACACGGCGCTATCCGAAATATACTATATAGTCACATGAGAACGGGTCGTTTCTATGACTCATTCTTGAGTTCAACAGCTCGGCTGTGGAACCCGGCCTCTATGTTTCCTCCCTCCTTCCTCTCCCCAAAAAGACCCTCCATACAGCATCTTCAAAGATGACATACGCCCTGAGGGAAATTATTTTCCTCAGGGTCTCTCATGTGGAGTTAATGTAAAAAAATGTTGTGATTGTAAACGCAATTAAAATTATAATACTCAATTTATGAGGTCCTTACTTTATAGTGAATAAAAGTGTAAAAAATAAGCCGAATTTCAGTAAACAATAGATTTTTAACATGTCTAAAAAAGTTTCGGTTTCGGTTTCGGCCGAAACTGAGACAGATATCGAATAATCGGTTTCGTTTTCGGCAGAAAATCCTGTTTCGGTCGGACACTAGTTATTTCACTTCAAGTGCGCTCTACTGAAATTAACTTAAAAATAGTTTAGTATTCAGTCAAATTATTCCTATAGTGCTTGATCTAATACTATGACACAAAAATGTACAATACAAAGCAATGACAAGCATTACATAATATGATACAAATATGATAGAAAATGAACAATAACAGTGCTATTATAGCACAGGACGTGTTGCCAACTCTAAATATTAACACACATAACATATAGCTCTGGATTCTAGCGTTTTTAGTCTACGTCTTATCTATGTCAGTTTATTTTTCATTATCATTATTAAGATCGCTAAATGTATTTGAAAATGTATTTTGAAGCCATAAGTATTTGAAATACAAATTACAAAATACCTCAGCCCCAGGTAATTGAAATACCAATTACAAAATACATTTTTAGGAAGTAATTGAAATACAAATACAAAATACGTATTTGTATTTCAAATACGTATTTCAATTACAAGTATTTCAAATACTGCCCAGCCCTGGCCACTAAAGGATTATCCGTCATTTTCAGGATAAGATGCCTCGATCAATATTAAAGGAACAATTGTTCCGTTCGACTTTTAAATAAAATAACTCACATAGTTTCAAAACTAGCACTGTGACGTACCCACCGGGTCTGAGCCTAACTAGGCCCCGTAGATTAGTGGTGCCGCCGGCAAGAATAATCTTTTTCTACCTATTCGCGCCGATATATGGCTGTCAAAAAAAACCCATCGACAATAATGAAATTAATAATCAGTACCTGATTACAATTGTTATTTGAATATTATATATTTTCATAACAATAGTTTCAATACAAGCACCATCTGGACGCGCAGTAGAAACCTGCATTATCGACATTATAGCCTGTCGGTAAATAAAATAGTTTACGATAGTTTTTTTCGGTATTTGTTTTTGGGGTGTTAAGCCGTGTTGCGGCAGTAACTATACCATTCAATTATAAAAATATACAAAAATTACCCGATTAAGAGGAGAGGAAGTCATGGGAAGTTAAATGGTATGAAGGTAGTAATTTTGGGGTCAGTGTGTCCAGGAGTGACGGACGAACGAATCTATCCCTCCCGCTGTGGTGCAAGGCGATGTTATAAGAGATTCCTTCTAGAGCAGTCAAAAGGTCTCCCCCAACCGGTCTCTCCCGATCCCGCCTTCCACGTAGTTGGTGCCAAGATCCAGACGAACCTCACCTCATGAACCCCTGCTATGTCACCAAGCATAGCGAACCTCTTAGGGTGACCATGGCAGAGGTGATGGTTAACCAGTAAATGGTTCCGAAGGTGACGGTAGTCGTACTCGCCTTCCATATTCTGTCAGCCATATTCTGTCTTTAGAAGCAACGCTTGAGTTTAGAAAAAGAGTGCGCATCGTTATAATGTCATAAGTGCAATTTGAAACTACAGCATTTATGTGTTTAAGGAAATGTGAACAGTTTACTTTTCAAATTTTTACAAGAAATACTCTCTTTTATAACTTTTGAAGGTTATTCCCATCAACGCGCACGTCCCGGTTAGATGAGAGATTTGGGTTCGAGTCCCAGTTGCGACCATTGTCTTTTTTCTGTTTTTCTGTGTCTTGTTCTCTTCCATATTTTCGTTTAGATTATTATTGTTATCTTCTTCTTCAATGATATATTACGTTGATGGGAAAGACCTTCAAAAGTTAAAAAGAGAGTTTTTGATGTAAAAAATTGAATATTCATTTAGACTTTTATAAAAAGTCAATAGTTCCACATGAATTAATTCGAATACTTTTATCCGAGACGCTATCCAGGATACAAACCAATTCTTATAATGATTGCTTCCAATAAAAATGGGTTGTTGCCCATAATATGGAAAAATAATTAGTTGAAGATAATATTGTTAATTCTAAAAAATTTTAAATACGAGATTGACAATTATGACGGTTTGACAGAAGGTGGCAATAACGAAATTGGTTAACGCGCACGTCTCGGTTAGATGAGAGGTCTGGGTTCGAGTCCCAGTTGCGACCATTGTCTTTTTTCTGTGTCTTTCTCTTTCATATTTTCGTTTAGTTTAATTTTCTATACAAACTTCGAAAATGATTTAACACACGATTCTTAAAGCAATTTGAATCAATCAATTTTTATTAACCCAGATATTTTTTAAGTTAAGTTTATCTTTTGATTTCATTCGTAGTTAAATGTGATAATTTTGAGGACAACGTAAATTTCTGCGTTTGACCAAAATTCTGTGGAATATTATTTGTTTTACATCCAATAAATTGACCATAATAACATAAATGTCTTCGCATATTTCAACGTACTACAAATGAAAAGGTATGAGTGCGAGGGTGTAATATATATTACATAATATAATATTAGGCCACCCTCCCCACAGCCTACAGGGCCGGTATCTCGCCGCTACCTTTCCTGTTAATTAAGGGGTACGCGAAGGGAATGTTAATTCACCTTGAAGCCAGAGACACCTCCAAAGGATTTTGCGAAATGTGAAGAAGATTTGGACCCTTAAGGATGTTCATTAAGGGAATACCACACCGGCAACCGGACATACCTCGACCACGGCACTGTCAAATATTTGGGATTTCAGGATAACGCGTCCTGGGAATTGTTTCCGAATTATGATGGTCACTTGCTAAAGAGTATTAGAATATGCCAACTGTCGGAGTTGAGGACAAGTGAGCTGTACACAGATACGTTATTATTATTTATCAGTGGAAGATTATTCATGGTACCTGCTTACCTACTTTACCCAACGAAATAAATACTAACACCTTATCAATTGGATGTCTGTGAATTATTGTACCACTTGTAACTCAGGTAGGTGTACAATGGGGTATTTCCACAAACAAGGAATTCTGTTGAAAATGTACGGTATATTTAAAGATCATTTTTGGAATTTTAATCATCCTGCTAAAATGTTTGTTTTTCATGTTTTCATTCAATATTATTGATTTTAAAAACGATCTAAAACTGACAAAATCAAAACGGCCCGTGGTTGGCAAATCAGATTGTGACGTCACAAGAATCGCTCAGCTGGGCCAGCATAAATAAACACTGTCAGTGAGCGTTCACGCTCCTGACGTCACATGATAGCACCGCCCCAAAATATCGTTTTAGCGGTAATTGAAAAATGGGAAACTTTGACTCCCTGTGGAAAATTTATTCGTCAACATAAAAAAAATAAAAAATGCTATAATCGTCGTAATTTTTTGCTTAATTTTTTTAAGCAAAAAAAAAAGTGGAAACACCCCATTGTGCATAATTTTTAATTCTATTGATTCGTATTTTATTTATTTATTCCCATGCATACGGCACAATACGTACCATTAACAAATGCATAGTACAACGACATAAATAATGTAACGGTAACGGTTAAGTGTATTAATTGATTTGTTTTTAATTCGTAAATCTCCATTTAATGTATATTTCTTTTAATTTAAATTAAATTAAATAATGTTTTTTCAAGTTCTGCTAGTATTTTTGAATTTTTTTTGGTACAGCTGTTTCGGTTTACAAGGCCATTTTCAAACTGTGGTTAAACCACTTTCAGATGACTTATTTGTACGATTTTAAATGTGCCTACAATGTGTCAATTTTTAAAGGTGTCTACATTGATTTATTACAAAACTTCGAAAATGGCCTTGTAACCCAAAATAACTGTATCAAAAATAAATACTAAAATACTTGCAGAGCAACAACATTAATAAATTTAATTAAAATTAACAATTTTAATGAGTAAAAGTAAAAAGAAAAGGATAAAAAGTAATAAGTCAAAAGTGAAGTATAAAGTAAAAACATAAATTATGACGGCAAGAAATAAATTAGTTGAAGTAAAATGTATAAAATATTTAAAAAATTATAAAAAGCACAAAATGTAATGAATATTAAAAAAGGTAAAGATTTTTTTTTGTTACTCTAATATTTTATGCTATTATGTTTGTACCTATCTCCAGTATCTCCACGTATCAAAAAAATTTGCTAATAAAAAAATTAAAAAAATTAAGCATTGCATTAAGAACTTAGTGTACTAAAAACAAACGATTAAAGCTAAAAATCTGCTGGTGTTTGCATTGCGTATCATCCTCCTACATACATATTATGAATAATATAAGAAAAAAAGAGAAGACGAAGAATAAAAAAAAACAACAAATTAAGACATAAACTTAGCACAGATATTAAAATAATAATAATAACGCGACATTCCTAGACAGTGGGTGAGCACAATGTATTGCACACAGCGCCCTTGAGGTGACTTTTCACAAAAAGGGCGGTATACAAATACTATACAAATACTGACTCACATCTCGTCGGTGTCACCAATTTTTGGAGATAATTCTTTCGCTTACCTTATCGTAGTAATCATCTCCATAGGTCGCAGATTTGTCAAATGAGACCACTGTTTTAACACTGATATTTTTATTTAAGTCATGTTTTTATTTATTTTATTTGATTTATTAGTTTATTAAGACATACACAGTACATTATAATACAGATTAAAAGTATGTTAAATTAAATTATTACATGGTTATGTACCTATTAATGTCATTTGGTAATTATGCCTGAGACCGGTCTAGTAACTTAATTATTGAATGAATGAGTAATAATAATAAAAAGGAAGAAAAAAAAAAGGGGGGGGGGGGGGATAAGGAGACATTTTAAAATCAAGAATTATGTGCTCACTAATTGTAATTGACTGATTAAAGTTTAATGAAAAGTTAAGTGTAAATAATTTTAAAACAATTATATCACGCCAAGAAATTTAATGAATTAGTTTTGTATGTTTGCAAGGAATCATGAAAAATGTCTAAGTGTAGTAATTTTTCATAGTGGGTATAAGTTATGATTGCGCGAGTAATTGGTGAGTTACTCGCTGCATTGGTGTTATTGGATTCTATATGAAAAAGAGAAGTATGCCTGGTACGCCTCATTGGGACATTTAAACCAATAGTGGATAGCAATTCAGGACTAGCTATTTTATTATTTGGCAGGTTATAACGCGATAACAATCCACGATAATACTATTTATACAGAAGGAATCTACGAAACTTGCTAGTGGCGAGGAAGGTAGCCAGAGATAGAATTTTGACAGAATTACAACTTTGATCCTCTGCGCACTCCTCCTGCGCAGAGTTGCTAGTGTAGGAAATGTTAACCGCTCCGAAAAATATAGATTCGCCGCTCCTACATATCCCATTATTATTATTACTTATTATTTCATTTAAATATTGGACGTATCTGTAAAATAACAATTCACGCAACATATTATGCTAAAAATATTTTATATTTTATACAAAATACTAGTGAAGCATTTCCGGCAGAGTTAAAAAACATTCCACCAATATCCCAAAACTCTTAAAAAATGTACGTCAAACTTGATAAAATTTCGAAAGGGTTTTATTAAATTATTACATCTAAAAAGGGGAGTGGGAGTTTGCCGCATCCCTTAATGTGGGAAGACGACCCTTTTAGAATAGAGTCGAGGAAGCCCGCAAGTACCTTGTAGTTGAGGTAACTATTTGATGTAGGATGTATAGATTACGGTGGGATATTCCGAAACGTTTTCATCCGAGCTTCAGAAACATAATCTGTTCATGTTTCAGTCGAATAGCCTGAAAGATCCTGTAACTGTAAACATATACAATACTGACATCTGACAAGGGTGGTGTGCCGAGAATCAAAATAAATAATTATTGAAACCAAAATATATATAGTACAAACTACGAAAAAGCTTATTAGTATTTTTTACAATCTAACAATACTTGAAAAACTCCTGTTAACATAATTATTAGCGTCGTTTGCATTATATCATTGAAGAAGAATATAACACTAATAATCATCATCATCACTATTGGCTCTACAACTCCTGGTGGGTCTTGGCCTCCTCAAGAGTCTTCCTCCACTCATCTCGGTTTTGTGCCAGCTCTCTCCAGTTTAGAAGCTCCAAGATAGATATGTCTTTGAGGACGTTGTCGCTCTACCTTAATCTTGGTCTTCTCAGGCTCCTTCGCCCTATTGGTCTTGAGTTCAGCAGGGAGAGTTAGTTTTAATGGTTAAAATAATTTTCGAAGTTTTAATTTTTCAAGGCCCGCCGAAAACCACCGTATGTATGGTGAATCGTGTGACGTCATCACTCCTGAAAAATTACTATAGGATTGGGCAATCAGCTGATCAACTGCCGCCATTTTGAATTCCGTTGTTCGAAGTATTCTCCCTAGAAGTAGCATTACTATTTTTTTTTGTGCAGTATTTTTTTAATATTTTCAATAATAGAGATACACTAATAAGAGATAACTTTATATTTGAAACATTATTTAGGCATCCACTGGAGCGATTTCGGTCGAAAAATGGACCACTTTTATTTTTCTGTGATTGATTTCGGTCCAAAAATGGACCACATTTACCTACCATTCGTAAAACATTTATTGTAATTATTTAAAACATTTCCTGGGACAGCCGTTTATTTTAACACAAAGCTATTGAAATTCTTTATCTATTATGACCATAGATGTGGCAAATCTTAACTTCGTAGACTATTTTAGAACAATGTTAAAAATAAATTTTTATAATATTGTTTTCCCGCCGAATTTTTGAACAGCTGTTTACGGATAAAATTAAATTTTTTTTTCCATAGATATGTACCTTTAATTATCAAGTATACCACAGACAATATACAGAAACCGAAAATATTCTATGTTGACCCGAATAAGTATCCCTCACGGAAGTTTCAAGTAAAAAACACCCAGGATTTGCGCAATTATAAACTTTTCGGTTTTTTTACATTTTTTTCATAATACCTACAAATATGAGATAAACAGCATTATACAGGTTATTTCATTGGATATATAGCACTATCATAAGTTTTCATGTTTCCATATCAAAATTCAAAGATATGATTTTTTTAATGTTGACAAAAAAATTTAAAAATTACCATCTGGGAAATCTCAAGCAATCGAAGCAAATTTATTTATTTCGCATGATCGCTCCAGTGGCTAAATAATGTTTCAATAAACACAACAACTAAATCTCTATAAACAGTATGTAAATAAACGAACAAATTAATACGATGGCTTGTGTCATATCGTACATTCCCATACAATGAAATTTCAATAATGCCAACTTGACGGCGTGTTTTTACTAACCGATGAAAAATTGACTAAAAAATTTAAAAACTCTGCGTTTCATATTGTTCAATAAAACTTATATATTCAGAATCAGCGTTTATTGCTCTATACCATAGGTTCCCAACGTGGGCGATAACGCCCCCTTGGGGGCGTTTCAGACCTTCAGGGGGGCGGTAGAAGGCAAAGAGAAAATTGGGGGGCGTTTCAGACTTTCAGGGGGGCGGTAGGAGACCCAGAGAAACCCATAGCTAGTTTGCTAGCACATATCGAAGAAGTCGAAGACATGCTAAAAGAATACGAACTACACATAGTGATGATGAGCGAAACCTGTATTACCGAAGAAATTAACCAAAATGAAACAACATTTCAGGGCTATTCGACAATTAGTTGCGACTCATTTAGCAGTAGGCATACAGGTGGAGTTATCACATTAATTCTGTAGTGTATGTGTGTGAGTGTGTAAACAACATCTCTTACAAAGTCACAACAAATGCGGTACTAGATAAAAATAATACTTGGATACCTACTGGCTATTGAAGGATTTTAAGCTGGGAACCTATGCAGCTATTTATCATTCCCCAAATCAAAATGATACAAAATTCTTAGATTCTTTTGAAGAATGGTGCCGTTAGCAAATAAATACAAGAGATTTGAAAATCATCTGTGGAGATTTTAATATTCAATATAAAAAGCACATGATTACACATCATCATAAATTGCCTGGGTAGGAAGCAACTTGTCAAAAATTATACAAGAATATGAAAAAACTCTAAAGCCATGATTAATTTGGTAATTTCAAATGACTTTTATGCCGAAGTTAATGCTACGGAAGAATTCAAAATCAATCTGATCACGAAACAATTATTACAAAAATTAGATATAATAGTCTGAAGCCTCAGGGAACACGAAGTATAATATATATACAGGAATAAAAAGAACTATAATAAGGATAAATTGTGGACGGCATTAGAAAACAAAAAGTGGATCTGCGATAACCAAGGAAATTTAGACAGAAAAGCAGATGAACTAATAGGACACCTGAAAACAGTAGTAAATGAACTTATGCCTACAACGAATATATCTTCTCTTATATATAAAAATGAATCGCTTAATGTGTTGCTAAGCGCAAATCTCGAGATCAGCTGAACCGATTTCGCTAATTCTTTTTTTTTCGAATATTCCTTGAAGTACGAGGATGGTTCTTACGGAGAGAAAAATTAAGAAAATTGCGCAGAAAATTGGATAATTTTAGAAAACCTATTACTAACCTAAACGACTATCGCACGTTTGACAGTACGCGTGTTTGAGAAGGATATTTTACAAAACAATGATTGTTAAATAAAATTCTATTTTTGAAAATCTTTAAGTTGATAAATTTATTTAAAGTAGTTACTCCCCTAATAGTTTGAATCGAATCAAGAATTTTAGATATTTTAAATAGGTACCTATGTTAGGTACCAAATGTAATACACATGAAAAATGGAAATTTGAATAAAAATTGTAAAAGGTGGCACGCGGGCTGTTTAAAAACTGAATGTACTGGGATTGAATATATGGAACGCGGGAGGAGGGTTGGCGGTACGAGGGAGCGGTAAAGGGAAGAGGGAAGGCGGGGAAGGTGAAAGGCGAAGACGAGAGGTGGGAGGGGAACCTAGGAGGGGGAGGGGAACGTGGGAGGGGGAGGAGAACTCGGGAGAAGGGTTTGCGGGACGGGGGAAGGGGGGGGGAGTGGAGTGGGGAGAGGGAAGGTGGAGGTGATGGAGTGGGAACGCGAGAGGGGAAGAGGACACAGGAGAAGAAGGGGAGGCGGAAGGGAAACGGGACGAATGGAAAAGGACACTCAGGGAGAAACAATTTCTTTATTAAATGGCATAGCAACGCATGCCGGGACCAGGTAGTATTTATATTTATATAAAATGAAATCCTGTTTCCCTTGGTCACGCCTTCATTTCACTTTTTTTTAAAGTTTCCCAATACTTTGTAGAAGGTTCTTACGGGAAGAAAATTTAAGAAAATTGCTCAGAAAATTGGATAATTTCAGAAAACTTAACGACTATTTTAACTTCACACGTTTGACAGTTCGCGCGTTTGACGAAATTGAATTGTGTTTTCGAACGTTTTTTTTTGTAAAAAAAGAATGATCTATGGGTTATTTAAATTATAGATATTTTAAATAGATACCTACGTTAGGTACCAAATTTGATTGATTGTTCTTATAATATATAAAAATTAATATTTGTTTTGAATGAAAAGCGAAAATTTGAATAAAAAAATTGTAATAGGAGGCACGCGAAATGTTTGAAAACTGAATGTACTGGGACTGTTATATGAAACGCGGTAGGGGGATTGGCCGGACGGTGAAGTGGAAGAGGGGAGGGGGTAGGCGGGGAAGGTGGAAAGGGAACGCGGGAGGGGAAGGAAATGCGGGAGGGGAACAGGGAAACAATTTATTTCTTTAAAAATGGTATATCAACGCATGCCGGGAACCAGCTAGTAGTATATTAAAAGATACAAATAAATAGTATACCTATGAAATCCCTAAATCTTCTAAAAAAAACAAAGGGATACAGTTTATAAAGCCTGTAAAATACAATTTCCAGAAGAAAGGTGGGAAACCTGTAAGAAACTTAGAAACATGTATAAGTACAGAAATAAAACATACCAAAAATTCGTATTCGAGGCTAAAAATTATTACCTCTCGAAGAGATTCAAGAAAAATGTGGACTACACTTAAAGAAATTATAAGTGGCAAACAGAGGGAAAACATTAAGGAAGTTCGGTTCCCGATGGAGTTGAAGATGATAAAACTAAAATAGCCAAATTTAATACTAAGTGTCGAAAACATAAATAAGAGTATTTCATTATTCACAGATACTTCTTCTCAATCATCGGAAAGAAGAAAGAATAATAATATTTTCAGGTAACAGTGAGTATTTAATGAAAATTTTTAATACAATGACGCAAAAATCATCGACGTCTGAAATTACTATAGGCATAATTAAATTTAAGTAGTTGCACTAAGAAATTAATCTGTGTTAAAGGGAATTTTTCCGCAGTCGTGGAAAACTTCCATAATAACTCCAGTGCCCAAAATAATAAATGCTAAAAATTTCGAAGATCTCAGAAAAATAAATGGATAACCTACATATGAACAAATACTAGAATCCATAGTTAAAGAAGAGATGAGAAAATTTATTGAAAAAAATAACATTCTTGTAAAACAGCTGGATTTAGAAACAAATATTCATAATGGAAAACCAGTATGGATCAGAAGAAAAATACAATAGTAGTGTTCTTGGATTTTAGACGTGTTTTTGAAACGATAGACAGAGAAATACTAATAATAAAAATAAAAATAGAAAGGAAAGAAACAAAATTGGAGATGCTATATCTGAAGAACAACAGTAAACCTCGGAGTTCCTCAAGGATCTGTATTGGGACCGCTCCTATTTATTAAGTATATATATTAATGATATAATGAAGTGCCTAAAGTACTGTTCTATAAAACTTTTGCTGATGACACACTTTTATATATTATACCAAATAATATCGGAGATGCATTGTCAAAAAAAGCTTTTTTTTAAAGAACACTTCTATATTATATATTAAAGTTTTTTTTTCTTCGAATAAACTGAAAATAAATGTAACTAAAAGTAAATTCATGGTATTAGAGAAGAAACTCAACGAAATTACTACCCTTAATATAGAAAATCAAAATATTGAAGAAGTAGAAGAAATTAAATACTCGGGAATCATAATCTATAACAAATTAAAACTAAACACTGACTTTGAAATGTTAAATTAAAAAATTGCAGAAAAGATTAAAATGAAAAAGAAAAGCAGGGTAAAGGGAAAGTTAGACGTCAAAACACGGAAATTGGTCTACAATACCACTGTAGCGTGTCACGTGAATTTCTGCACAAGTGTAATTTTTCTGAGCAATAAAACCCAAGAAAAAAAAATTCCGAACGGTTCCATGCCAACTCAGAATTAAACCATCTCAGAAACACCTCAGAAAGGTCATTAAAAGCTATGAAAAAATACATTTAAAATTGCCGGTAATCCTAACCTAACTTAATCAATATTTTTTTTATCATCACTCTTTAATGACCTTTATGAGGTGCTTCTGAGTTGGTTTCATTCTGAGTTGGCCGGTCACCAAATAAAATATACAATAAAAAATAAAAATAAAACGCATCTTGCCCCATCCTATCTCCCCCCCCCCCCCCCCCCCGCCACCATTGGTAAATATAATCGTGACGACAAATTGCTCTTTCAGATTTACGAGTTGGGGGGCGCTAGAAAAAAAAATATTCTCAAAGTGGGCGGTGGGCAAAAAAAGGTTGGGAACCTATGCTCTATACGAACATATTTTTTAGAGCCTTAATATTTTTCACTGGAGTACCTTATTCAGAATTAACAATATCATCTTCGACTAATTTTTCCCGTGATATGATTTTAGATTTTCACTGCCAAAATATTTTCGTTATTTATTTTTGGGGTATTATGGCGTGTTGAGCTTGCTCCTCCTTTAGCTAACGTTTCAGATATCAATACAGGGTCCGAAACATTGTCTAAAGGTGAAGGAAGTGCAACACGGCATAACACCCCAAAAATAAATAACGAAAAATTTTCCGATATATTTTTTGTTGCACCTTTTTAAATGATAACGAAGTTCGTAAGAATTGATTTGTAACCTAGATAGTGTGTCGGATAAACGTATCCGATTTTATTATTTTGACACAAATCTATATAAAGTAAAGAAGTCTGAGTTTTTTTATACAAACCTACAAACGTTTTAATTCTTCCATTGACTTCAAAGTTCAAAGTAGTAGGAAGGTCACTGCCTACATTAAATTTCTAAAAACTACCCCTCTTTTTCCACCCTTCAAAATAGAATTTTGATACTTATTGATGAAATTTTGAATACTTGGCGTTCAATGCAAGAGGAAAATTACTGTCTACTTCTGATTTGAAAAAAAAACACTTTGCAAAGCCCTTGCAACGCTGGGGACTTCAGCTAACAAAATGTTTTGTGTGAAGATGACAGAGGAATGGAATCCAGGACGCTACGTCTGAAACTCAGCCACTAACCAGTCATGTGAACGCAATATGTGAGTCTCAAGTCCCAACTAATCGGACGCAGCGCGATTATGAGATTCCCAATTAAAATATTCTGTGAAACTGAATGCAACAGGGGGGGGGGGGGGTGGATAAGAAGAAAATAATAAAATGGGGAAGAAGAAGACTGGGAAGTACTAGGCTATTCAGATTTGTAGTCAAATCACAGCGTACGCCATTTCAAGCAAAGTTGAATGATGGTCTTTAACCAGAGCGATACTGAGACTATCTGTTAACTCTATCATTTACTATGTTGTGAGGCTGAATGGGGAAGATTTGATAGTACCGGGCTTCTCAGTTTCCTACCGGCTGCGCCAGCTATGGTGTTCTGTTATTTGTAGCAACACTAACAGATTCTCCAAACACTTTGTCTGAAGATTACTTTTGGGAATTAATAGATTCTTGATCATTTACCTGATTTTATTAATACTTCGTGTATACAATATGGAACTTGTTAGTCGACCTAACTGGGAGCTAGCTAAAATGGTTCTAAAGAGTGTGTTACGGACGTCACCCACTCTCAGCTCCCCGTCCCTCTGTTGGACAACTTAGGTAATAAGCTACCTGCCATCTAGCGGAATCTACTGACAGTTCTTATCACAGCCATCTACGTCTAAAAGCCGGGAGCTTTGTAAAATAGCAATTTTCATTTCAAGCACCCTTTTGATTTAGAAAGGTGATTTTTCATCAGGGCGTTACTACCGCTATCTGCCACCACAGTGCCATAGTAATGATTTGTTTATAAAGAGAATCTGCGAATGAATGAATGAAGGGATGATGAAAAATAAGTTCCAATGAAATGAGTTCACTCAACATATATTGTCATGACCACACTTTTTAGTTCTGAAATATAAAAATTTATCTTTAATGCTTCTTGGGGTGAGGTTTGTCTATGTTTTGGCGGCGAATGCGTTTGATCGGAGAAGACTGATTGAAGGAGACCTAACCTAGACCTCTCCAGCCAATCTCTCATAACCCACTGGTTTGTCCGTCCCTACTGGACACCTTGATCCCGAGATTCCTATCCACCCCACATACCTTCCTCTTCTCCTTTCTTCCCCTAAAAAGACCCTCCACACAGTATCCCCTGTAACGAGCTAATGTTAAAAAAATATATATCTTTCACCAGATTATTGCTGAAAATTTTTGGTTTTTGGAACGCACCGTCAAAATTCCAGAGATTTTCGTACTCTTAGCATTGAGCCAATGAACTGGCATAAAACACATTTTATAAAAGATATTTCTTTTAGACACCAACTTATCACTGCACGATATTTCCGCAAAGTACCTAATGCGACAAAACGCTGAAAACATTTTGGAGTTCAATTACTTTGTTATTCTGTACAAAAGGGCCATGCAGTACATTGAGCAAGTACCGGAGCACAGTGCAGTGTTCATACTACCTCCTTGTGAAACTTAATCCTATTTCCACACTGCCTTTGTGGGAATTTCGATCCGATTTGTTCTTGCATCCTTTGCATCAAAGGTTCCTATTGTGAACTGCGGTACGCTTGTGTGGATTTGAATACTTTTAGTGCTTCAGTGGAACAAGAAAGCAACAAATGGCGCTGCTCGCGGCTCATGTGCACTGTGTACCCGGCTTTAGTGTAAGGCTGGCGATAAAGGAGGTGCAGGCGTCTAAGAGAACTTTTACTAAATTATTAGTTTTAAAAAAAATGCACCAAGTTACATGTAGCTCTTATTAAAAATAGTAACAAATGTGTGCTCCATTGGTAAATAAATTCTTAAAGATATTTTCCTTGCAAGCCAAAATTAATTTTTAGTTTTATGTGACGGTGACCCGAAAGTTACCCCACGGAAGCGTATTTCCTTTTCCGTGATCAAGAGGAGGCAACCATGCCTCGAAATCAACACGGGTTTGTAACGCATTTCACCTTCCAAACCCGTATTCAATAGCAGGCAAGCGGCATCAAAGCCAACTAAAAAACCAGTTGCTCTACATGCGAACACCAAAAACGGGTAGAAGAAACAATCAGTTCTCGTGAAGCCAACATCAACGGTGAACGGTGTTGTACGATCGATGTTGCTAGCTCCTTCGAGCTGGCTCCATTAAAATGCCTGTAAAATTGACTCAACATGCCTACATTAAGTCTGTGTATTAAAGATGGCAATAGGTCTGTTAACAATGGATTTATCAATCAGACTTACCAAAGACATTATAAAAACATAGTTTACAAAACAACGCAATCTATAAATAATGTTTATTTTTATAAATACATATTTTTTTTATTTTATTGTTTTTATTTCTTGCTAGAGCAATCCCGATGAGTTACAGAACTCATTTTAGGACAGGAGGAATATACAAATCATGGGTGGGAGGAAATAGTTAAAATTTTACATAAGAATTTGGATATTAAAATATAAGATTCACATACAATATAGAAGAAAAATAAAAGACAGGTTGAGTAAAATAAACAGCAATGGAAAACAATTAAAGAAAAAGGGAACAAGGTTATACAGATATGGATGATTACAACTTAATGGAAAAGAAAAGAAGAGAAAAGAAACAAGACAATTGAACATGACAAGAAAATTACAAAGTTTCATCCTTATACATACTTAAAAAATATTCTTTTAAAGCATTACTCTGATTTTTTTATTTTGCTGGATTCCCTTGTACATATCTGGTAGCGAATTATATAGTGTATAGGCAACATAGTTCAGAGATTTTATCCCATATTTTGTAGTGTGTGTTTGAGGTATGCGGATTTTATTGCTATTTCGAGTATTGTGAGTGTGGATGTCTTGATTGTAAAGTGGCTTGATGTTAGTGTGAGTTGATTGTTGGGTAATTTGTAGGATGGTGCTTGTGATTTCATGTTTAGGAAGGACTGTGATTGGAAGAATACCGGAAACTGAATAGATGTCTCTGACATTGGTGTCCCATGGAAGTCCAAAAACATTTCTTATTAACGCCGTAAAGTAAGTTTTATATTGAAAACCCAATTTTTGAAGTGAAAACTTCTTTAGCATCGATTTGAAACTGGATGCAACGAAAAATAGCGACACTGAAAAGAGGCAAACTTACACATCTATAGGATTTAGCCTACGAGAGAATGAGATAGTATAATCGTGTGCGGTGTTCGTAGCCTCCCCACTCTTGAATTCTTTAGTTTTCTGAAGGTTTCACTTCTACCGTGTGTGAATTGAATACTTGTATTTTTTTTAATTTGATAAAAAAAAACTATTCATTCATTACACACATACTGGTTGAATAAAAATAATTCAATCCTTAAATATGTTTGTCAAATAATAATATGAAAAAGGGATAATCCTAGTCACTTTTTTCGTCCATATTAATAAATATTAGGTTCTAACAACAAAGTGGAACAGATATTGGGTGTTGTATAATGGGAACGTACCCAAACTACGTGACCAACTTTTTGCAATTTTTAACCCCCCCCCCCCCCCCCGGTGATCAAAATCCTAAGCAACCCGCCGCTCATTTGTATGAAGCGTGACCTTTTGAAGACCCCCCCCCCCCCCCTAAAAGTGTCACGTAGTATGGGTACGTTCCCTAATGTAATCGATTTATTGACGTATGTTCACGTAAATGTAAGGGTGCTGTAAGCGTATAGAACAAGATTAAGAATGGAACGCTTGGATGGTTGGGGTATGCAGAGTAGATGAACAAAGAATGGAGCCCTAGTGTAAAATATATATGACACGAAAGCGAGCGTTAGGAAAAGTCGGGGACGCCCTAGGAGGGTATTGCCGACCAGTGAACCAAATACTTGGATAGTGTGGCGGTCCATCCTCTCTGCCAAACCCTTCAGGGAATCGGCGTCTCGAGGTATCTGTCAGTTAGTTTTTACTATATATTGTAAAAATGCTCAGCAAAAAGCATTTTTCCAATTACATATTCCTCAAATAATGAAGTCAATGTTAGTATAACTCTGTAATATTAGTAGCAGGTAGGTACTTCATCACTGGTCTGAATTCTTCACCCAATCAGTTCCAATTTCGAAAATGACACTTAAATTCAAAGAAAATTTGTTGCAAAAACAATCTAGAAATCAGCATTAACAACCTCCTCTCTTCCATTCGCAAACTGTCGATAATCGATGGCACTGACTTGATCACGTGATACTCTTGCCTGTCGGCCTTGTATGTTTGCACTGTGACGTGATTTGAACTCGCCACCTACAGGACTCACAGCCAAATAGTAGCAATGTTACTACGTATGCAAAGTTTAAATACTCAAATCTCTGTTAGCATATTATGTAAAATGTAGGAACTCAAAAAACGTATTAAATACACCCTGTTTTAATTAATTAAACACGTTAAATGGAAACGTTGTGTACGAAAAGATGTTTAAAATTTGATATGCCGCGTTACGAGTAAAATCATGATAAAAAGCCTTTGACTAATAAATTACACAACAAAGTCGTCAAAAGTACTGTCAAAGCATCCGCTGGAGTCTTACAAGCTAAGTACAACACTACACTCTCTATCCGACAATGCTGAAAGAACTCTAGCAAATGTGTCACGTTGATTTTTAAACTCATGGTAAACTAGACAGCTTTAAGAATTCAGAATTTGAGAAGGTTAGTGCAATTCCACAAAAGACATTAAGTAATTGTGATAAAAATGTAAAAAGGATACATTGTAATTTTATTTATTTTTATTTATTTATTTTATTTTAAATGCACATTTACAGTTATATATAACCAATAATAAACATACATTTTATTTTATTAAGTAATAATAGCGTTTTTGAATTTATGAATATTTAGTTTAAAAATATCTATATCAGGGGGCAGGAAATTTAGTAAAGTAATCATTTTTCCGAGCGGCATTACTAATGGTAAGTTAGTTCTGCATCTCGGAACAACAAAAGTTCTGTGTCTGCGCGCTCTTGTGAAGTTGTCGGGGACATAAAACTCAATTTTTTGTAATATATCGGGAATACAGATGTTACCGTTTAAAAGTTTATATGCTGTTGTCAGCAAAGCAGTTTTTCTTCTTTCGGCGAGGCTATTAATACCCAGCATGCCGGACAAAAAGGCTGATGGATATAACCAGGGATAATATCCGAAGTCTCTAAGATATAAATATCTCAGAAACTTCTTTTGCACTTTCTCAATCATTTGAGAGTATGTTAAATCCACTGGTCCCCATATTACTGTACCACTCTCCAAAATGCAACGTACTAAACTATAGTATAGCAAACGAATCGCGGCTGAGCTGCAAAAGTGTCTGGAATTGCTTAGCACAAATCCTAGCATTCTTAGAGCTTTGCTGCATATCGTCTCTATGTGGACGTGAAATGTTAGGTGCGCATCAAATGTGATTCCCAAATCTCTTAAAATAACAATGTGCTGAAGAGACGAATAAGACATTTTGTAGTTATAGTAAATCGATTTGTTCGCCTTGGTGTAGCACATGATAGAGCATTTCTTAATATTAAATCCTAATTTATTGGTGTGACTCCATTCGACGATAGAATTTATATCACTTTGTAGCTGCAAGCAATTTTTGCATGGACTTCTTGTCGGCTTCTCATTGCTGAGAATAGCAAGAACTATTTGTCTTACCCCGTCGTCTTCTCTATTAATATTAATGTTGTTTTTGCGGATTTGAATTGCCCCCACAAGGAAGAAGCGCAACATGACATAATAACCCAAAAAATAATCAAGATACTGGATTTGAATCGTGAATATCTAAAATTATGACTCTGTTTAATTATAACTCTCTGTTTTATGTCCGAGAGATTTTCTAAACCTAAAAAGGTTTGACGACAAATTTTTTTCAACCCTTAATTAAAATATCGATTCCATGACAATTGATCCGCGTTAGTTGGCCTCGACATACTTAATATACAATATGCAGTCAGTTTAGGGTAAATACGGTATATCTACTTAGACAAAATATAACTAAATGTCCCTGATGGTGTGTGCATAAAGAATGTACCGCCAAATAACAAAAGTACAAAACATATTTTAATTCAAATTCCCCAAGGATAAAACTACTTGTATATATATCGTTCGACAATTGACAATGCATTTTATATTTGAAATTGTTAAATAATGCAAAAAAAAATAAATTCTAGTAATTCTAATTGTGGAACTGTGGAGGAATCAACTGTCGGGTCACCAAAATATCATTATCTCTACATAGTATAAAATGAAGTTGCTCCCGCTGTCTGTGAGCTTAGATCTTTTAAACTACAATAAGTAGAGTGATTCATGATGAAGGTTTTTAGGTATGTACATAATTTGTCAAGGTTTTGTGCAAATTGGTTGAAATATAAAATTAAAGGGAGCGGACTGCCAAGCGGGCAGCGGGCTGGCATGCGGGTGGTGTGGATTTGATTTAACAGATAGCGTTGGTTATAATGGTTGGGTAATGGCGTGTCGTTGTGTTTCGTTAGCCAGAGCAACGTGTGACTGGGTCTGCTTGTATGTTCTTAAAACTAAATCAATATTCAATTGATTCCGTACTCATTTTTGATCAGCTGAAAATATTTTTTTAAGGATGTGAAAATCCTTCGAGTCTCATCACAGTTTGCTGCATCCGAACAGTTATAAAATTGGTGTAACCACGCCCTAACCGTGATGTTACGGTCATAAAACGTGAAAATGTGTGTAATGCGGGGAATAAGTGAAAAACGTAGTACCCCTTCTAAGTAATAGACGTACCGACACCGTACACGTAAAGAGGTTCTATTCACCTTCACCAGGCCAGGCTGATAGGGGTCTGCGGAGGTGTGCGCATGATGGCTTTATGCTTTAACCTTTGTGGCTGACATTCGAGCTGTGGAGAGGTGAAAAATATCCCTTTGAGGAAAACATAGTTCGAATGAATAGAGTTGGATACCATTCACAGTTGGACGTGAAACTATTCACTATTCAGATTTAATCGCCTAATTGACAACGTTTTGTATGAAAAAGTTCTGTTTTCAAAGTTAAATGTGTAATCTTATATATAAAAATGAATCGCTGAATGTGTTGCTAAGCGCATAACTTTCTAACGACTGAACCAAATTGGATAACTCTTATTTTTGTGTGTTCGTTATTGTCAGGACAAGGTTTTTATAAAACTTTCGGTGAGCTTTGGCATTATGAAATTTGAATAAAAAATTGCTATTGGTGGCACGCGAGGAAGCGGCTATTGCTATGGAAAGCGGGAGGGAGGGAGAGATGGGGGAGGGGAACCTGGGAGGGGGGAGGGGGACCTGGGAGGGGGGAGGGGAACTCGGGAGGGGGTTCACGGGACGGGGGAAGGGGGGGTGGAGTGGGGTGAGGGAAGGTGGAGGTGACGGAGTGGGAACGCAAGAGGGGAAGAGGAGGCAGGAGAAGAAGGGGAGGCGGAAGGGGAACGGGACGAATGGGAAAGGACACTCACGGAGAAACAATTTCTTTATTAAATGACCAGCTAGTTATGTTATAATTCAGTAAATTATACTTTGACAGTAAGAATAAGGATGATTCCACGACAGTTTGTCCCCCAACAATTGCGCCCCGGCTTACTTATGTACAATATGCAGTCGGTTTAGCGAAAAATACGGTATAGCTACTTACACAAATGAGTGTGCAGAGAGGATTAACCGCTGAATATAAAAAAAACTTATCATAAAAAAACGTATCATTTTTTTATTCAAATGCTTCAAGGATAAAACTACTTTTCTGCATAATGTGTCTACCAGCAAATACATACAAAAAAAATTAACAATGTAAATAAATTCGTTTGATATCCATACCAACTTATTGTTAAAGATGCTTTTGATGTCGATTTTAGATTTGAAATTGGTAAATAACGCACAAAATATTATAATGACATAATATACATAAATTTTGGTGCCAACTGTCGGAGGATCGATTGTCGGGGATCAATTGTCGGAAGATGAACTGAAGGGTCACTCCCAACATTAATGATAATGAATTTTTACCCCCATTGAAATTTTTTCCACACGTTACCTTAAAAGCTTATTATGTTCGTGGTAGGTGTAATGCAGGTGCACAAATATGTATGTCTACACGGTTGTTTATTATTTTTTTGTTAATTCGTGTAGTTTATTTGGGTATCAACCGCGTCTGGCCATCTGGAGCCAGTGAGATTATGGTTTCCCCAGTAGGGGTGTGTTGTGAAGTTGAAGGCATTTGGGAGGGAAGGAGATGGGAAAAAATAATGTGGGGAAATACCTGGCTACTCAGACCTGGTTACCGAAAATGGCTAAAGCCATTTAAAGCAACATTTCGATAACGGTTTTTATTAGGGCGAAACTGAAAGTATCTACCACTAAAATTGCCGCTAACATATTACACGCCATTTTAAATTGAATAAATTGTGAAATGTAAATTTTTTTGTACCCGCGACCTCCGGACTCATAGCCGATTACGGAATCCATTCATTCACAGATGCGTCAAATATAGAGTGAATATTGACGGTCTCCATAATCGAGGGACAACGTAATACCCGGCGTGCGGAAATAATTTTTATTTGATTAATTTGAAATATTTCACCTTTCAACATAATAAATAGTATTTTCGTCATTTGTTTTTGGGGTGTTATGCGTGTTGCGTTACCTCATTCTTTAGCCAACGTTCGGACAGCGTTGCAGTGTCCATCATCAAGGTAGATCAGGATGCGTATCGGATGCAAAACGGTAACGCTTCCAAGTACATAGCACACATTTCACCACTAACAATTACACATCTGCCGGATCTGCCCTGATGATAGACACTGCAACGCTGGCTAAAAAAGCAGGTAGCGCAATACGGCATAACACCCCAAAAACAAATAACGAAAATACTTTTGGCCGTGAAAATCTAAAAACGTGTCTGAAATAGTAGGTATATTTGCGGCACGTTCCACAGTGGAAGATACTCCCAGAATCGCCCCGTGTAAGACGACCTTTCAGAATTGAAACATTGCAAGAAATGACTTGTCGTATGTAGTGACCAGTTCTGAAAAGCCAGGTACTTCCCCGCCTCCCTATTCCTCATCTCCTTCCCCTTGCCACTTCCATCAGCCTCACAACATACCCCAATAGGGGATGCCACAGACTCACAGGCTCCAGACAAGGGCAATTGGTACTATGGCATATATTTCTGGAAAAAAATTCCGAAAAACTCGATTTCACCAAATTTTTCTTTGGTGAAATAAATAACACTTTGGTTAGGCATTACAATATGTATATTTTGTTTGTTCGAAAACTTAATTAAACATATTTATATCACAAGAATGGTAGTTAGGTACTCTTTGGATTTAACAGAGACTCTTGAAATGGATTGTTTTGAAAATAGTATTCGAACAAGTGAATAACTGTCATCTGTTGTTTTGGAAAATTTTGCTGTTTTATTTTTTCTTTGTGAAAACTAACTAGTTGGGTATGGTTGACAACTAACTACTTGAGCATATTTCAATGTCACAAAAGAATTACTGATCTGGAATTTAAGTGGACAAATTTACGGAGGCCTCCCCAGCTACAAAAAACTGCATACAAGGTTGGTGAATCTGTTATTTTCCCTGGAGTTTTCGATTGCCATTCTTTGTGATATATATGTGTCCGCGCAAGTATATTTCATAATCAAATCTGTGAGCATTAAGCTCAGATGGTTTGGGGTTATTTTCACACCTTAGGCTCGGATATTATAATGCAAACTTCTTTTCATTTATTGATCCTAATATTTATGTACTTAGATATAAATTAAGGAAACTTAATAAATATAATGGTGAAAACATCTAACCTAAAGGTTTATTTTTGAAACAAGAATTATTACAGAACCTTTAACGTGGCAGAATGTGTGTTTCACGTTGTCCATAAATAGGACATGTTATAATAGTGGCCAGGCTAAAATTTAATTATTTTTGCCCCTGTCGGAAAGCAAACCAACAATATAATTTAAAGGGTTCGACTTTAGGACGATCCACACTCCATCAAAACCACAGAATCCAATACATTTCCAATCTAATTAACGATGACTACGATTTGTGGGCAGCTTCCCTAAATTAAATTCTAAATTGACGTAAAATTGGATTTAAAAAATAACAATGTTAGAAGTCATTTGGCGTACACAAAAAGGGGGTGAATATATTTTGACTCTCGCGAATTATTATAATCAAGGTAGATTTCCTACATGTTTACAAATGTGCAAGCAACTAAAAATAGTAAATTTAATTTTTGAAGTGAAACTTCTATAGCCCCGTTGTGATTTGGAATTAGGATGAAACGGAAATGGCGCATTGCAGCACCTGCGAATCATCAAACTCCTATCAAGGCTCGTTTTGGTTGAGATATAAAACGGAAATGACGCTAGGTCTGATCTCATTGGCCGTTTTGATTATGACCTCACTTTTCAAGGCTCCTTGGTTCTTCATTGATTGAGATTGTTTTGGTAAAGTTTCGCTTCTACGCAACTAAAACTAGTAAATTTAATTTTTGAAGTGAAACTTCTATAGCCCCGTTGTGATTTGGAATTAGGATGAAACGGATATGACGCATTGCAGCACCTGCGAATCATCAAACTCCTATCAAGGTTCCTTTTGAATGACGCTAGGTCTGATCTCATTGGCCGTTGTGATTATGACCTCACTTCGAGTGTTTACTGCACTCGAATTTTTTAAATATTTAATATGAAACTGAGCGATGTCCCCCCCATGGTCCAGAAAATATTACCGATCTGTTTGGTTTATATAAAATTAGTTGCAGGCTTTAATGTACCTAAAAAATATTGCATGTCGATTGTTAACCCTTCTTGGGGCCCTAGCATGCTCAATTGATAAGGATTGATAGGATTTTCGTTCCCTAGGATAACTGAAGATCGTTAAAGTACAAACAATAGTTGACGTCGAATATATTAAGAACAGTTTAGTTCATTCATTATGAACTGTTACTAATTCGTTGGCAATCTGCAATCACGCTGGGGAACGGTGAAAATTTACCGAATCCAATGTCTTAGACCACTAGGCCATTTTAATAGATAAACACTTCCTACGATACTCCTCTGCGCAGTCATTTTCCAGTTGAGTAGAAAAACTCACATTTTTCTCAATTTCCGTAATCCAATGAAATATTTATAAATGCTTAATCGATTTGTCGATACACAACATTATTCCAGATAAGTACTTTTTAAGCACTGAAGACATAAACCTTTGGAAGTGAGCTGTGGGCGCGCAAGAACCCCGGAAATAAGCTTTTGGGAAAATAATCAAACATTTTAAAATTTCGCAATTCTTTTCTGTACAGATGGTCCATGTCATTAACCTTTCTGGGTTTTAGGATTAGTAAGGTCTTGCGGTAATTGACGATTGCAATTTTCGTTCTAATCGGTTAAAATAAAATTAATAGGGATTTTCCGTTCGGCTACAGTAATGGTGTAGCTCTAAGTGACCAGCTCGGGTACGGGGGCGCCATCGAATCCAGTATTAAGTTAGCCTCTCAGAAATTGAACCTGCAGATACTTTAATAGTACACAATTGCTAACCCTTCAGTGAGCCCCACGGTTGAATTTGGCAGCCACCTCGGGTCTGGAGCTCCAAAATACCTGAAAAAAATCCCCGACTATCTGCAGAAATGGGTGGTTCGTTTGATAGATTCACATACCAATAAACGGATTGCAACACTTAGAGCACGGACGTCAGGTGGGAATGCTGATTTGTTCTACCGGTATTTCAATGGGAGCAGCTCCGAGAAACTAGCGTCGTTGATCCCCTCGGCATCGGTGCATAGTCGGGAAACACGCCAAACACGCGCCCAACATATGTACATGGTTGACATTTTTCACACGAGAACGGGTCATTTCTACAACCCATTTTTGAGTTTAATACCTCGACTGTGGAACGATTTGCCGGCCTCTGTATTTTCTCCCTCCTACAAAATAGGTCTCTTCAAGACCCAAGTTCACTCCTTCCTCTCCTTTAAAAAGCCTCCCACACAGCATCCCAAGGATGATATAGGTTCATTAGTCCTGCATACGGTTAAGACGTTCGCCATTTTCAATCAAGCATTGGTAATTTTGTCATGTGTAACGAATTTCACTTCTAGAGATGATTTGTTCGATTCTTTTATGCAACGTAAGCTGTCCTCTTACGTTTACCATACAACGCAGAATGAGTATGTTTCTATCTACGTGGATGAATAATAATTTGAGAAAGATAAGTAAAGGAAATCTTCAAAATTCCAGCTGAATTTACAAAATTGTGGAAATATCCAACGATAATTCCGTTTCACGTCGCGGGTGACATCGCAAACGTGGGTTTCTCTTTGACAGACGTATCGCGGAAATAAAACATGGCGGAATTGTTTTTCCGTGCTGAGGTCTAGGCGGAAATGATTTCAATTCCTCATTAAATTTATAAAAAAATATTATTTGAAGAAGTCTATATGTGACTTTGTTCTTTAAAAACAAGTTAAGGTCAAATTATAAATATTTTTTTTAAATATAACTTTATTATAAAAATTACCATCCCTATGAACAGTAAAAAGGAGATGTTATCAGTGAAAATACTATTTTGGTTAATCTTTACTACGAATCGGTTTACATTTTGACCACAAATATATGCATTAGATAAATTGACGCTTTTTCCATAGTTTCCCTTGAATAAACTAAAAATAAAATTATTATATACGTATGTAAAGAATAAGCTTAAAAAACAAATAACGAATTTTTTCATTAGAAAAATATACATTATTTGTTAAATTAACATTTTTAGAAACCGTTTCCCTTGATCACGTTTAAAATTTCTTTTAAATTGTCCACAAAATAAATGAAAACAAAATTCTGCTTAAATAATTCATTTTTAACTCCGATTGCCAAACGATTTTTCTGCTTTTTATTGATGCAAGACACTAAGACAGAAATATTTTTTGTAAAATTAAGGGCCATTGATTGTAACTTATTTTTTGGGTATTATGTCATTTTGCGCTGCCCCTTCTTTATTCAATGTTTCGGACAGCCAGCGTTACGGCGTCCATTGTTGTGATGTGTGTGCTTATGAAAATAATGGCGTAACAATCTTCAATTACACATCTGCCCTTATGATGGTCTCTGTTCAGCTATCCGAATCGTTGGCTAAAGAAGGAGGTAGCGCAACACGGCGTAATACCCCCAAAATAAATAACGATAATTCTTTTGGCTGGAAAAATCTCTTTTGTTGTTGTTTGACCAACCTTCATTTTTTATCAACCATATTTGACATCGCTGCAAATAAACATTCAGAATCATTTTGAAATATTTGTTACTTGAATTGTCTCAAACCCCTCTTCCGATTCTTGTCGAACTCGTCCATTACCCGATTGCGCGTTTCAAATTTCTGGTTGGGTTATTTGATTATCTGTCAATTTGGAAGGCGGGTACGGGCACCGCCGCCCCCGGAACCATTTATTGGATAACCAACCTCCTCTACTGTAGATCACCGCAAGAGGTGCGTTAGGTTTGGTAACTTAGCAGGGGTACCTGCGTTCATGGGGTGAGGTTTGTCTAGTTCTTGGCGGCGGATGTGTTTGCCCACCAACTGCGTGATAGGCCGGATCGGGAGAGACTGGTTGAGAAAGACCTCTTGAATAACCAGCAGGATGCTCTCGGAAATTCGCCTTGCATCGCAGTGGGAGTAGGGGTGGGAGTTACTCCTGGACAGACTGATCCCCTGATTCCTACCTTTATCCTTTTCCTTTCCCGTACTCAATATCCTTCCTTTCCCTAAAAAGACCATCTACACCGCATCCCCAAAGATCTAATCCCCTAGGAAAATTGTTTTCATCAGGGAATCTTGGGTGGAGCTTCTTTAAAAAAAGCACAAAGGACGTAAAATATAAGCTCGCAAGTCGGCCGTTGAAGGGTGTAAATATTAAAATGTAAAATGGTATCAGTACCGTACCAGTGCCAATAAGTACGGTGAAGCAAATAAAAAATCTTAAGAGTGAATAATAAATAAAATAAAATAAACTATCAGATAAAATAAACTATCAGATAAAAGGAACCTTTTAAAATTATATATGAACCTACCTTTGATCGAGTCAATAACTGCATTTTTACATTTCTTCAATAAATTTATTATTATATTTATGTTTATACGGTGCTGAAATTGACTAATATTAATCTTTTGCACTTACATTAATCTTACCTCGTATTTAGTAAATTCCGCAAATCCATTACGCTCTCATGTAATTTTGAAAATTATTTCCCATTTCAGTTTAGTTTCAGACGTGTTATCAGAATCCACGTGCACCAATATCAAATTTACCTTTGAAACAAACAAACTGAAACATTAACTATGTCAACACAAATTAACTACTTACCAAAACCCATTTTGTACTCCTCAAGATGCAGCAGCCAATCTGACCGCTGACCTTTAACAGTAATGTTGTGATAGATGCTATGGTGAAAATGTTTTTATCATCTCTAAGATTTAATCGCGGTGTATTATAATTTTGGTCAAAAAATAAAACAGTTTTCGAGCGTATTCTGACAGTAAGTCTGCAACAAAATCGAAATAAATGTAATATTTCTGAACCGTACCGAAAATTAAAAAAAAAAACGGTTGAAAGGCGATGAAACTTGCTTTATAATTTTGTTATTAGAAATAAACATATATAATCGTACTATTTAATACATTAAAATTTTGAATACAAAAAAGTTTTAAAAATGGCTCACCTTACTAAAATTACTAATAACGAAAAAAAAATAAACGCATCCACATTTTATTAGACAAATGTATTGTAAACGTTACTGCGACCTTGCTTTTTCTCGTTTCTTGTTAAAATAATTAATAACAAAATCTTCAAGTTTCACAATTTTTTTTCGAATTGGGATCAGAAAGTTAGATTTAATAAAGGTGTGTATTTAATTATTTTGTAGTAAACTTTCAGATTTGAATATAAAGCGTGGTATTTTTTCTTTCTAATACCATTTAGATCATATTTCTCACCATGATAGTAAGGGAGACATACCGATTTCCATGAGATCTGTTGTTCCCAAAAGTGAACATTAGACTGAGGTATTTTAAAGAACGCTGCATTTCTACAAACGCCTAACACCGTGTTACCAAGAAAAACCTACCTCTGATTAATGATTTCCACCTCTTCCAATAACCTGCCCCCTCCTTCTGCGCCCACCTAACGCACCCCAATATCACCGATTTGGTTCCTATCAATTTCTTCGGCTATATTATATACACTCGCGCCGCTACACGAGAAGTAGGTACGCCGCGCGTGATGCGAGATACCGGAAACCGATGAATAAAACATGACCGTTTTTACAAGACAAAAGTGCCGGGAAATTTTATTTGAGCGCGCGAAATGGATGTCTGCGATATATTATAACCACCGCGCTTTGTGTTATTTACAGGCGCAGAGCTGCCGAGGGGCGAACTTTACGCGATTTTGATGCATTGTTTTGATCAAATACTCTATATTTTTTAATAATCGGAGATCAATAACATTTTGCAATAGTTGAGAACTTGGCTTCACATATAGATAGATTGTACCGAGTTTTTATTGGTTAAAATTTCAGCAAAATGGAGTATGGATTTCTTGTTCTAGAAACATAGAAATGCTTGCTTAGCTTCTTGAAGACGCTGTACGATCTCTTGTACGTTATAGATATCTGGAGTAGGACGTAAATCATGCTCCAATCTTTCGTTTTTCAAACAAGGTGTTGTCGCATTTTCGTTGCATTACTTGTATTTGATTCTTTTGTTCAAATTAGTTCATGGATCTAACAAAACTAATAACATTCCGAGTACCAAATCGTGACACGAGACTTCCAGAGCTGTTCTTTGTTTATCCGTCTAAAACTAACTATTTCATTAACTCTCTAATCCAAAGACTACATAGGCTTGGAAATAAAATCAGTTCCGTCGATATTTTCATTTATTCCTTTCCTAAATTTATATCAGAAATTTCTAATGACGTAAATTTAATTATTATTCTTCTAATATTGTTTTTGTTGTTATTTCTTTTTAATTCTGCTTCCTCTCTATTAGAGTAAATGAAGACAAATAATACTATAAAATAGTTGGTATTTTATTGTTCTATTTCTATTATAATGTTACACGATTGATGTAAATTCTCCAAAGGCGTAAATAAATAAATAAACATATGTTGATAAATTGCATATAAAATAGTTCAGATGCACTTGCAATACGTGTGTGATGATTCTTAGATGCTGACTGTAAGGCTTTTATAAATAAATTGAATTTAAGCAAGGAATTGATAACAATAGTTTTCAATGATTTGACACTTTACTTCTCGTGAAAGCATAGACAAAATGATACATAGACAATTTTGATGTATAAAAATATGAAATAACATGTAACAGGGAAGATTTAAACTATCGTTATTTATATTTGGGGTATTATGCCGTGTCGCGCTAAATATTTCGGACAGCGTTACTGTATCCATCATCAGGGCAGAAGTGTACATGTGGCATAACACTCCAACTAAATCACGAAAATAATTTTGGCCGTGAAAATCTCAAATAGTTTTAAATTAAATCAACTTTAAGTGAAATAAAGAGATATTTCCAATCGTCGAATTTTACCAACAACTTCAATATATAGATCCCAATGCGTTAAACTCAGAGCTACAAAGAGTCAGAATTTACCTATTAGTTACGGTGTCCCACAAGGCAGTGTTATAGGTCCAACGCTCTTCCTAATATACATTAACGAGTTGTGTAACCTAGATATCGATGCCACTATTGTCAGTTTCCCCGACGACACTGTACTACTATTTCAAGCAAAAGATTGGCCTACAGTATATTCTAAAGCGGAGGTAGGAATTCAAAAGGTTAAATATTGGCTTGACTCGAACACATTAACTCTTAACGTACAGAAAACAAAATACTTACTGTCTAGTCTCACCAATATCACAAAACCAAACCTACACCCTAAATTAAAAATACACTAATGTAATAACTCATCTCTGAACCGGAATTGCAACTGCCCATGCCTAGAACAAGTAACAACTATCAAATATTTAGGATTAACCTTTGATACACATCTAAATTGGAAGCAACATATACTTAACACTACAAACAAAATCCGCAAATCTATATACTTTTTCAAACAAACACGCAATTTCCTTAACCTACAACTTTAAGAAACAGTGTATTACTCACTGTGCCAATCTCACATCGAATACGGAATTTTAGCTTGGGGTAATACTTATTCTAATGCCCTCGACCCCATCATTAAAGCACAAAACTAATAATAAAAATAATTCTTAAACTTCCTCTCACTACCAGCACCGATACGATCTTCAATACTTTCAACGTTATGGACATTAAACAGCTCTAACAAAATCCTATACAAACCAATACAAATGATACACAATACCCGAGCCAAAAATAAAGAACTTCTCCAAACTCCCTTTTCTAAAACCACCTTTGGACAAAAACACTTTAAATACATAGCTTGCAAACTACACAATACACTATCAACTACGATTAGACAAACTGAATCAATGACCAAATTCAAACAAGATATAAAGAAATGGATTATAAGTATTGGACGTCACACTACTGCTAACATCTGTAAAATAGATTACAAATAGACTGAATTACCATCTCACGTATGTCCTTACCCTTATTAAAGAAATTAAAATAGCAAAATCCTATATGTATAATATAACTCCCTTTATAGATTCGACAGGATTTACTACTTTACTCATCTTTTCCTTCACCTATATAATGCTCTCTTTATGGTATTAACCCTCAATTTAAATCATCTTTCTGTTTGAATTGTATAAATCAGTATGTATCTTACCTTAAATATTCTTATGTTATAATTAAATATTCTTATGTTATAATTAAATATTCTTATGTATGATACTCATTTATGTACCTCTACGCCTGTCTCAACACAGGTATACCCTAGTGAGACAGGCATCGAATAATGTAATGTAAACATACTTTTTATAGATAAATAAATAAATAAAATAGACACAAATAGTCGTAAGAAAAATATAAATCCAAATTTACAAAAAATTTCAATTTCAATGGTATTCACCACGTTTTTTATAATAATCTAATAAATTAAATTAATTTTAGTAGATAAAAAAATTCTTTCACGGTACTTAATTATGTCCCTCGACCTCTAAAACGTGGGTGCTTCGCCGTTGGCCTATGCGTTTATGGCATAATTGTAATTAAATTCAGAAATATAATATTTTATTTATCCCACTCAATTTCCCGAGAGACCGACGGCTATACAAGTTTAATGAATACAGAATGATGGGTACTACATGCGAAATATTTAAGGATGTAATTAAGGAGGCAGTATTTGAGAAAAGCTTTAATATACCCAGTGTCAATTCTTCCCGAAATGAAAAACAACATTTTAAAAATATTGTCCTTAATAGACACTTGTTCTTTGAACGATTTAGAAATCTCTTTCATGTAATATTGACGAATGAAGGAATAAACACATTGATTTAATGTACATTTGTTGGCAATCACAACGAGACATCCACCGCTGGGTTGGGTATCCACTTTACCAACTGACGATTAGCTACTAGAATATACAACAGGGGTTCAGCCAAGCGCCGAACCACTTTTACACAATATTATATTTATTATTTATTACACCATAGAGCAATGTATTAGCGGGTTATTGATTTCAACGTAAACAATTGCCACATTTTTGTGGAGCTGTAGCGAATTCATCGAACTCTCGAAGCTGACGACCACTAACATGCTGATTTATATAATATTCCTTGAGGTGACGACCGATGACTGCCGTTCACCTGGATGGAGGCATTTCCCAAAATCAAAGTTCAAAAGAGGGTAATAGTCAAGTATTGGGATGAAGGATTTGTTTTACTTAAAGTTAAAGGCGTAATTTTAGTTCAAGAAATTCAGTACCTAGCTAAGTAATTGGACACTTGATTTTATTCAGTCATTATAAACACTCTTCATAATCGTTAGCATACTTCTTCACCACCGTATTTCTACTCCTATTATATTAATATACATCTTATTACTAGTAAGTACTCTCCCTTACTGTGAAGATGACCAGGAAGAAACTCATTCGGGCGTTGATTTTTCCATATTTCTATTCGGTGTGGAAACATGAACACTTAGAGCCAAAGCGCATCTTAGGCAAAAATGCTAAGAATTCCACGGATATCCAGACGCACCAAAGATAGTTAAATATTGAGGCTTTCAATTATCTGCCTATAACTTATTTTAAGATACCTTGGACACGTTGCTCGCCAAACTGAAGACTTCAACTTGGAGAAAATCATAGTCCTTAGCAAAGTGGAAGGCAGTAGAAGCAGATGAGGGTGACTAAAGCGCTGGAGTGACCAAGTATCACTGGCGTCCTGTACGTCGATATCCGCAGCTCTCCACGCAGCCCAGAACCACGAGGAATGGACGCGTCTTTTGGAGTACGAGGAACCGACTTAAGAAGAAGAAGAAGTACTTTTCCGTCAAATACACCTTAATAACACTATCTATATTTATCCTTCTGCCAAAACACCTGTGTCTAAAATTCCTAACTTCCTTTCTATAGAGTTAGTCGAACATTCGAATCAAATCCGGAAAAAAATGGATTTTAAAAAGTATAATCGTATCTGCGAGAGATGGTCGTTAATATTGGAACAAGGCAATTGGATTTCTTTATCAGATAAACGTATCAAATCCTACTAAAATATGTAACATTAACGAGATGATATCAAATAATCAAAGACAATAATTACTAATATCACCACTCACCACATAATTTTAAATATTTCAAAATATATTAAAAACGCTTCCGTTAAATCCGTAATTAAAAAATGTTAAGTTGGCAGCTTTCGCACCGTGTAAAACAATTTACCAAAATGAAAATTGTGAATTTCATAAAACGACCTTTTGCACATTGGAGAAGAAAATATTGTAAAAGAATAGGAAACTCTGATCAACCCGTCAAAAACACGAATTGTTATTATCGGAAACCAGCGAACGTTTACAAAACACAACACACCGTCGTCGCTCTCGTGGTTAAAAGTAAACACATTTAATCATTTCAAAAATCGTTCATGGATTGACAAATTTCTCAGTTTGAATAACCAATTAAAAAATGTTTATTTCCCACCCATTGACGTCAAAAAGCACTGGCCCGAATTTTACTATTCTTTATCCTGGATACACGTCGATGTGAGGTTTGATTCGAAATTTGAATTCATTCTCAAAAATATTCTGCACAGTACACGGGTACATTATCCTCGAATCAAAACATGTTTTATTTATTTATTTATTGTAAGAAACAAACAGCAATTTATATACAGGATGAGTTATACAAGAGGTTAAACATGAGGTAAGCCAAAACAGTTTCTTATGCTAATGTTGGTTATTATGATATAATATACAATTGTAATTGGTAATAACCGTTAAATGAAAATGAAAATAGCAACAACAAAAAAAAATATATTATATAAGTATATTAGAAGGAAGAAGGAAGAGGAAAGGGCAAGAGGCAGAGGAAGGTGGGATGGGGACAGGAGATGCTCATGCTGTACCTTTTCTATAGTTGTGCATTAATTTAATTAACATTTGTGGTCGTACGTTTGACTTCGTTTCGGTATTTCACAAGAGTGTTATTAAGAATATCGATATTGTTAAATTGCGTGTTATATTGCGCGCATATACGGGGGATTGGAGAATTTTTTCTAAGGTTGGTTCTGCACGCTGGCAAATGAAAAAAATGGTTTAGTCTGGTTGGCCTTGTAGGTATGTGAATTCTTAAATAATTGACGAGTTCAGGAGAGTCCAGGCCGTTATTCAGAATTTTGTATAAAAATATTTGATCAGATATTAATCTTCGTATTTGAAGTGGAGTAAAGTTGTGAAATTTTAAGGATTCGGTGTTATTTGCAAAGAGTAATTTGAATTTATAATTTACGTGTTTAAAAAAATTATTTTGTACACTTTCGATTCTGTCAATATGGCATTGGTAGAACGGTGCCCAAATTAGTGTGCAGTATTCTAAGTGGGGGCGGATATACGTGGTGTAAAGGGAATACAGAGTTTTAATATTGCGAAAAGGTTTAGATATGCGAATTATAAATCCCAACATTTTATTGGCTTTGTTGATTACTTCGTTAATGTGTTTGATAAAATTTAGTTTTACATCCAGTACTACCCCAAGGTCACGGATTGATTCTATTTCATGGATTTGTGTATCATGAAAGTTATAATTAAAAGAAATTTTATTTTTGTTACGCGTAAAAGATAATTTGTTGCACTTAGAAATATTTAGGATTAATTTGTTTAATTTACAGTATGCAAAAAGTCGATTTAGGTCTTCTTGAAGTTTTATGCAGTCATTGATAGATTTGATTAGTAAGTATATTTTTTGTTATCTGCATATGCTAGGTAGTTAGCATGTAAAAAACATTTATAAATATCAAATATATACACATTAAACAATAATGGCCCCAAGTGAGAACCTTGCGGTACGCCAGAAGGCGCAGTAAAAAAGCTAGACTTAGTTCCCTCAACTGATACGCACTGTTAAGAAGTATTATTATTCGTTGAATTTAATGTTTCAAAGACCCAATCTTGTCTGATTACGTCTAAAAGGGATCGAAATGAAAATCTAGTCTCTTTCAACGGAAGCAATCTTCCGAACAGGCCCTCCATTGATATGCTTGGTGTAACCCTAAGTGACCAGCTCAGGTATGGGGGCTCCATCGAAGCCAGAGTAAAGTTAGCCTCCCAAAAACTGGGCGTACTGTACAGGGCCCGCAGATACTTTAATAGTACACAACTGCTAACCTTGTACAAATCACAAGTACGCCCCACGGTTGAATTTGGCAGCCATCTCTGGTCTGGAGCTCCAAAATACCTGAAAAATACCCTCGACTCTGTGCAGAAACGGGCGGTCCGTTTGATAGATTCTCCCATCTTAACAGACGGATTGCAATCTTTAGAGCACAGGCGTCGGGTGGGAATGCTATCCTTGTTCTACCGGTATTACAATGGAAGATGCTCTGAAGAACTAGCATCATTGATCCCTTCGGCACCGGTGCATAGTCGGGAAACACGCCAAACGCGTGCCCAACATTTGTACACGGTTGACATTTGTCACATGAGAACGGGTCGTTTCTTCGACTCGTTCTTGTGTTCAACAGCTCGGCTGTGGAATGATTTGCCGGCCTCTGTGTTTCCTCCTTCCTACAACATGGGTCTCTTCAAGACCAATGTTCATTCCTTCCTCTCCTCAAAAAGACTCTCCACACAGCATCCCAGATGACATAGGCCCTGAGGGAAATTATTTTCCTCAGGGCCTCCTGTGTGGAGTTAATGTAAAAAAAAAAAAAAAAAATTATAATATTTTGTTTCCTTGTTCCAATATTATGTTATCAAAAATACTAATTTCGATTGTGGGTCTACGTAAGAATATAACTCTGATTCAGTGAACTGGGTTTATTTTGAATTTAATTGTCATTAGTACTTAGCGATAAAATAATATTTTAACATATAATTATTTGCATTCTATATTTAAAATGTGTATTTATTTTGTTCGGGTTAATTTTTGACAAGAAGTCGGATTTCATGATTTTTCAACGTTCTGCGCTATTAAGCTATCGTGTATCAATCCAACAATTATAATATCTCGTGATTTTTCAAGGGTTTGAGCTAGTCTTAACTAGTAAATAGCAATTTGACTGCTAAGTAGGTACTTTAAATTGTTGAAAATGTTACTGAAATGAAATATTTAGGAGTTATATTAGACTCCAAACTAACATTGGAATAATTTCGGTTTAGGGGCGAAATTCCTAGAAAATCAAACTAATTATTTTTATACTAATTTGGGGTCGGGGAATCCGAATCTGAAAGAATTAGGCGGCGGCAAGCAATATTAACTGAATTACACGACTTTAAAAAATTTTATACACATACAGGAAATAAGCCATTTTGGAAGCATTTTGTTTCCTAGAAAATCAAACTAGTCATTTTTATACTAACTATGGGCCGGGGAATCCGAATCTGAAAGAATTAGGCGGCGGCAAGCAATAATAACTGAATTAAACGACTCTAAAATTTTCTATACACACACACCACACGCATGAAAATAGACAACATTTTGACACATAAGGTACGAAAACCATAGAAAAAACAACATAGATATTTTTACCACACAAAATTAAGTGTTGCCATTAAACAATAATATCATCGAACATACCTTATAAATCGAACAAGTTTTCTTCGTCCGTTGTATCTTCTCTATATTATGAATTACGACTATCTCAACGGCCGTATTCAACCAAAAGTATGAAAATTCGTAGTCTTAAAAATGCGTAACCTAACCTAACCTAACGCTAGGTTTGTGTAACATGGTTTGTGCCCCTTTATACCGCCTGCTCGCGTCAATTTAAAAAAACAGCCTACGTTTTCAAGTAGTTTAGCGGCTACGCTAGGTTTGTGTAACATGGTTTGTGCCCCTTTATACCGCCTGCTCGCGTCAATTTAAAAAAACAGCCTACGTTTTCAAGTAGTTTATCGGCTACGCTAGGTTTGTGTAACATGGTTTGTGCCCCTTTATACCGCCTGCTCGCGTCACGGCAAAAAAACATCCCTGTTTTCAAGTAGTTTAGCAGCTACGCTGGGTTTATGTAACATGGTTTGTGGTACGAAAGTGAGTAAAATTTATAAAAAATAAGTACTTAAAATATAAACATGTTATTTTACATTATTAATATTACGCTTAATGGCAACACTTAATTTTGTGTGGTAAAAACATCTATGTTATATTATTTTTCTATGATCTTTGTACCTAATGTGTCAAAATGTTGTCTATTTTCATGTGTGTGGTGTGTGTGTGTATAGAAAATTTTAAAGTCGTTTAATTCAGTAAATATTGCTTGCCGCTGCCTAATTCTTTCAGATTCGGATTCCCCGGCCCATAGTTAGTATAAAAATAACTAGTTTGATTTTCTAGGAAACAAAATGCTTCCAAAATGGCTATTTTTCCTATGAGTGTATAAAAATTTTTAAAGTCGTTTAATTCAGTTAATATTGCTTGCCGCCGCCTAATTCTTTCAGATTCGGATTCCCCGACCCCAAATTAGTATAAAAATAATTAGTTTGATTTTCTAGGAATTTCGCCCCTAAACCGAAATTTAGCCCTAACATTCAACAAGCATGCTGAATATGCACAAAAGAAAATTGGGCTAAAAATATCTTTTTTCGGAAGAATTCGGCCAAAACTATCTAGTAAAACTGCAATCACTATCTACAATTCGATTATTGCTCCACATTTTAACTATTGCTCAACTATCCTTTTCCTATGTAACGAACGAGAACAAAATAAGTTTCAAATTCTCCAAAACAGGGCAATGAGAATAATATTACGGCGGAATAGATTTTCAAAAGTAAACAAAATGTTAAAGGAACTGAATTGGCTAATCGCGAAACAGATGCTGACCATGAATACGATGATATTTATACATAAAATAATTAACAACATTTTACCAAAATACTTTTCAAATAAAATTGTATTCAACAAGGACATTCACAGACATAACACAAGAACATGCAAAGAAATCAGGCTTCAAAAAAAGGATAAGGCGAATATCCAGAACAGTTTGCTGTACAAGGGGATGAAGTTGTATAACAAGCTACCAGAGACTTTGATGTCCACACCAAGTGGAAAGTTCAAGACGTATTGTAGGAGCTACATAAAATTACATAAAATTTAGTTTGCAATATGAAATATTATAATTAATTAGAAATTTGTAAACTCAAATGTACAAATTACTAAAATAAAATTAATAAATAAAAATAAATAAATTAAAAAACTATCTGATTAACGGCGTGTTTCAGCTAAAGTAAAGAGGGAATTAAAAAACCCGACCAATCACCGTTATCTAAATCAGATTATAGAAACCTTTTGAATTGGACTAATCCGCTTTTGGTGACCAGGTATCATTAGCCAGATCTTCCTTTCTCCATCGTCTTCCGTTTTTCACTTCTTTAGCCACATCAGATTTCAAGGATTTCAGAGACCCATTGACAACGAAATATAAATAAATTTTAAGAAAAAGAATTAATAAATAAATAAATATTTAATTTTTTTTTTAAATAATCATTTTACATGCTGATAGAAAAAAAAGTATCAGGTCTATGGAAAATGATTTCAAAAAGCAAAATCTAGAAAAGCTAAAAGCTAAAGCTAAAAAATCTAAATCAAAATATCTTAATTACGAAACCCTTTCAGATATATTTTTGTTATTTATTTTTGGGGTGTTATGCCGTGTTACGCATCCTCCTATTGTAACCAACGTTTCGGACAGCGTTACTCTGTCCATCATCAGGGCAGATGTGATGATGGACACTGTAACGCTGTACGAAACGTTGGCTAAAGGAGGAGGTAGCGCAACACGGCATAACACCCCAAAAATAAATAACAAAAATACTTTTGGCCGTGAAAATGTAAAATCGTATCTCCCTTTCAGATATAGTTTTTTTTTAAATGCGAACACCACACAAAAGACCTAACTGCTTCGAACCTTCTGGAGACGGTGAGGCTACGGCATCCCCAATTGGGATATGTTGTGAGGCTGAAATGGGGAGAGGAAGGATATGAGGAAAATGAAGGTGGGGTGTATTATGTAATCTGTGTATTCCGAACTGGTCATCAAATACGGCTAAGCCATTTCAAGTAACTTTTGATTTCTAAATGGTGTTCTTACACCAGGGCAATACTGAAAGTATCTTTGACTCCTTAACTGGTCGCAAATACACATTATAGTATTTTTAATGATGGAATTGTGAAATATTATAATTTTTTTTTTTTTTTTAAAAGAAAGACAAACTTTACCGGGTTACGAATAACCCAACAATGTTTGAAAATCTCCTACTACCACCACAGAAAGCCGAAAATGTTGCTTGTGTTGTGATGGAGGACTTAGCCAGTCGAGGAATCGAACACGCGACGCCCAGGTGGAATGCCCACTCAACCACTGACCGGTCGAATTAATCAAATATACTTTTTAAATCAAAACCGGTCGATATATAAAATAATAAAGATTCGTGATTAAATACTAAGGACGTATAGCTCAACAGAATTCAAACAATTCATTAAATTTTCGAGGACTTTGAAAGTTTTGTTATTATGTCATTATAGGCTAGGGTGTGGAGCTAATGCAAAAAAAATCTAAATTAGTACGAAGGACCATTTCGCCCGATTCAGAATGTGACACGCCGAGGTGAATCTCATTAACAACAAAACGTTAGATAACTATCTAAAAAAATCTGAAAAAAAGGTTTAATTACATCATAGCAGTTAAGAAACGAGTTTTAGATCGCGGTTCTGCATACCACCATCCCGCGAACTGTTCTCTGGGAAATCTGCGAATGCCGCGTTCCTTCAGCAGTAATATACGTGAGTTATGGTGACAAGTAATGTTCTTTAACGCTCTCTTTACTGCCGCTGCTCTCCCGATACCGCCCCTGATCACTCGCGAACGAGATTTGCGTGAGAAATTAGTGAGATGCGGCTCTAGGAGCGGATTTCTAGCGCCCAGCCCTTTGTTTATGGGAATTCTAAGGGCCTGATTAAATTCGCTTTTTTATTATTATTATAAGAATTGGCAGAAACAGTATTAAAGAAACGCTTTTTTGTGTATTATATAATCTTTATTTATTTGATACAATATCTTACATTTCAAATACAATCCAGCAATGTCGTCTCACTGGGTAGCTCATCTGTGCTAAGGTCTCCATTTTATAAAACAAAAATGTATACATAATATATTAAAAATAATTTAAATATAATGCTGCAAAAATAAGCTAAAATTAAACTAAAAATAAAGATTTATGATTAACGTAATTGTGACGAAACCACAAGTACCCTGCTGATATACTACTTTTTAATGCTAGTCTCCGTACACGGCGCCACCCGAAATATACTGAACTTGATCGTTTTTTCACGTGCAGCCGTGGAGTTAACACGCAGTCAAGCGATATCATCTGATTTTTTTTTCAAAATCAATCCATGCCTTCTCCACTAAATCCTTTCGTATGTATTCTGGTAACGTATAGTTATACAAACATGCATTTTTTCACTCTCAGAACAAATCTAACATTACTTTCATGTTTTTTTTTTTTTTTTTTTTTTAAATATGTTTATTCAGTTTTTTTAAATTTTACAATATTTATCTTAAAAATCTTACAAAACTGATCAATCAGTTTGATTGTAAGAAATCTCTCATTTTTCCTATTTAATTAATACTATTGTACTTTTATGTTTTACATTGTAATAACTGTGTAAAATTTACAATACTAATTATTATAAACTACTTACTAATTACGAATACAGTGGGTGATAGTAATTTCCAGGTATTTGATCAATATTCGATTTGGGTATTTGTATACAATATTATTTGCTTTCATGTTCTACGGAGATAGAATGATTTAACATTTTTTTTGATATTTGAATAAGATGTCTCATTTTTAATATTTTCAGGTAATGCGTTAAATATTTTCGGAATTCTATGCCTCTTTGTTCTATCACCGTATACATTTTGAGATTTATTTGTTCCGACGCCATTTCTGTCAAACGTCAAACGAATAAGTATCAGACACAAATGATGCGACGCGTCGCGTGCGATCAGCACTGTCGGTATCGTGATACTAATTGGAAACCGACAGCCACCGCGTAGCGCCGTGAACGGGCACCAGCAAAATCGTACGGGGGGTACTCAGGTACATACGATCGGCGCATATGATACGCTCACGAGGATCGAGTATCTCCGTGAACGGAGGCACTAAGTGAGCGGGTAAATTCGACTTCGACAATAGTTCGATGAAAATATGTGTTTACGCCGATTGTAATCGTTGAATTGTTTTTGTTGTGATTTTGGATCATTCTGTGGTAATGAATTGTTCCCACAGAAGAAATTTGCCGTGCAACCAATATTGAAGAGATAAAAGCACAAAAAATAAAAAAAAGGTTACGGTCGCAACTGGGAGTCGAGCCCAGATTTCTTCGTATATTTATTTATTAATGGATTTACGTTCAATTTACAGTAAAGTAACACGAAATTTAAAAAAAAGTTAGTTATAATAGTAAAGAATGGTATATGAAAGTAAAGAAAAATTAGAGATAAATATAAGAAAACAGTAATAGATAGATAAAAGTAAAAACTAAAATAGGACAACTATCTTCAGAAGTTTAGTGATCGACATAAATCATTAAGACATATACCTACCAACAAAAAAGATCTTGACTTGAGTTGAGCAATCTATAATACATATATTCTGGACACATATCCAAAATTATTCTAGTGTTGATTGAGGAAGAACGGTTAATTATTTTCAAATTTACAGGAAGGTATATTGAAAGGAATGAGTTGCAGTAGTGTAGGTGAATCAATAAAACAATTGAAAATTTTGAAGAAAAAAGTGAATAAATTTTTTTCCGACGGTCTTTTAAAGGAGAAAGGTTTAGAGTTGGTTCAATTTCATCATGTAAGTAACATTGATGTTCTTATTGTTACTCGGAGTGACCAGCTCAGGTACGGGGACTCCATCGAAGCCAGAGTTAAGTTAGCCTCTCAGAATTTGTGCGTACTACGCAGGTTGCGCAGACACTTTAATAGTACACAACAGCTGAGCCTCTACAAAATACATGTGCAGCCCTCTGTTGAGTTTGGCAGTCACCTGATCAGGAGCCCCAAAGTACCTACCTGAAAAAAAACGGGCTCTGTGCAGAAACGGGCGATGGTCCGTCTGATTCTCCTATCTTAACAAAAAACATAGTCTCGATAACGGAAATAAGTGTATCGGAATATTTTTAGATCTAAGTAAAGCCTTCGATACAATTGATCACACATATCTTCTAGAAAAACTCAAAAAGATTGGAATCTCAGGACGTGAACTAAACCTCATTAATAGCTACATGTCAGAAAGGTTACAGTTAGTCAGGATTCAAAATGAATCAAGTCAACCAATACAAATCCAATATGGAGTCCCGCAAGGCAGTGTCTTGGGCCCGATTTTATTCCTGATATATATAAATGATTTATGTGAACTAAACTGTCACGGTTCAGTCATTAGTTTTGCAGATGACACAGTCCTTCTATTCCATGGAAAGTCATGGGAGACTGTATTTGAAAAAGCCGAAAAAGGGATGAATCGGGTAAAACAATGGCTTGATTCAAATTCACTAACACTAAATGACACAAAAACTAAATATATTAAATTCAAAATTCACAACAAACATAAAAATTCATAAAGACTGTGTAAACGTGAACCGAGAAACTCCTTGCAACTGTCCAAAATTGAATGAAATACAAACAATAAAATACCTTGGAATAATTATTGATCAAAACTTAAATTGGAACTCCCAAGTGGAAAATGTGAGCAACAAATTAAAAAAAAACTAACCTATTTTTTCAAAACAATAAGAAACATTTTAGATAAAGAACAGCTAATTAAAATCTATTATGCCTTAGCCCAATCTCAACTACAATATGGTCTTATTGGATGGGGAAGCTCATGCGATTCCACTATAAAACCAGTCCTCATAGCACAAAGGGCAATTCTGAAAATTATACTTAGAGTACCCATCAGAACCCCTACAGACGATGTTTTTAAAGCACTCAATTTAATGTCACTGAAACAATTATATACAAAGGATATTCTAATTTACGCATTCAAAAATCAGGATAACTTTACACAGACAAACTCGGGCCGATTCACAAGATCTACATTACAACATACATTCTACCAACCTACAACTAAAACGACTTTTGGACAAAGAAATATGCACTACTTCTCTATAAAATTATTTAATTTACTCCCTCTTGCAATGAAATCCATTAAAAAAATAACCGCCTTCAAAAGAAGCATAAAAATATGGATTATGGACATGGGAAGGAAGAAAATAGAATCAATTTTGCAACCAAACAAAGAATAATGCTTGTTTGTACTTTATTTTAGATCTAACTTCATAATTTTCCTCGGTAATATTCTAGCATAGGTATTTACTTATAATTCAAATAATAAAACTTGTACAATGTGTCCTTAGAACGGGGTACCCCAGTAAGGACACATTTTCTCTAAAAAACTGTAAAAAAAATAAATAAAAAATAAATAAATAAAAAAAATGGATTGCAAACTTTAGAGCACAGGCGTCAGGTAGGTAAGCTGTCCTAGTTCTACTGGTATGTAAATGGAGGTGGTGCTCCGAGGAATAAGCGTCATTGATCCCTTCGGCACCAGTGCATAGTCGGGAAACACGCCAAACGCGCGTCCTACATATGTACACGGTTGACCTTTGTCACATGAGAACTGGTCGCTTCTACGTTCGTGCTTGAGTTCAGACAGCTCGGCTGTGGAACGATTTGCCGGCCTCGTTAATTCCTCCCTCCTACAACATGGGTCTCTTTATTCTTTCTCTCTCTCATTTCTTCCTCTTCTCTAAAAAATACTTCAAACTCCATTTTTAATATAACACAAAAAAAGTCGCGTGTTCGAATTCCGGGTGCGCAAGTAAATTTGACTTAACAACAGCGCGATTTTAAAATTTTTCCTCCGATTGCTCGTGATTTTTTGGAGATCTTTTTGAATATTTTCCGCCCACATTAAAAAAATCCTCCGAATTCTAATTTTCTAATATGGAGACATACAAAGTGATTTTAGTTATGTATAGCCAATGTTTCATAATGCTTATGGATTTCATTCGTTTTGTGCTCCGATTGTCATACGAGATCGGAGGGATCCAGACTTTGGAATTTCGCACAATAAGGGTGCCTAACTACACGGAAAAGTGTCAAGCGCTTTATCGTCAGTCCGTTGCTAACCACCGATCGTATCGTGACATTTCGCTGTACGCCGAAATGTTAATTCATCATATCGTTACATAAAGTGTAAACTTATCGTTTTTATCGTATACTTTGTGTGAACTCGTGACTCAAACTTTTACCGTAGTTCTAATAATCAAATAGAACAATCTCGAGCGCTTATGGACATCTATGACTGTCACCAAGCCAGAAGATAAAAACCGTGAGTACCACTTAATTGTGATATACCTTTCTTGTTTAGTGGTTGGGCATAACTTATTGAAATCCATAAGCGTCTTAGCAAGAGTAGCCGCAAGGTTACCCTCATCCCCATGCCCCGTGCATGATCAGCCAATGAATTCACATTTCTTTTGTCGATTATCACATATTCGTAGGATTTAAAAAAAATGTAAAATCGTATACTTTGGTCCAAAATCTTTGGTAAAAAAATGTGTCCAAATTTTGGACCGCTGTCAAACGCAGAAAAATAAAAGCGGTCAATATTTTGAACTTAGTCGCTCACACGGTTAAACATGAAGAAGACGATATCAATGAAAATATGAGAGTTAAAAGCACAGAAAATAAAAAGGTAACGGTGGACTCGAATCCAGATATCTTCATATTACCTATATCTTTCAAATTATTATTGAGAGTCGTTGATATTATCTTCTTAAATGTTTAAACATATTACAGGGATGTTTTTCAAAAAGTTTGAAACCTTATTTGATTAATTTGTGTCATTTCACAATTATTCAGTTCCATAGCGGTAGATCTACCTAAACGTTTGCTTGAATATTAGTTTGCTGACCAGGTCTGATTAGGCAGGTAGTACTCATCCCCTTTCCTCTTCCCCATTCCTTCTCCTCACCGGTACTTTTAACCTCATAGTGCGGGATGACGTATCTCACAGGATCTAGATGGTTGGGAGCAGTTGGGACTCTTATTAAATAAAAACTATAACTTTAACTCAGTTTTTTTATTGCTCTTTTTTTATTATCAATACCCTCTTTGATTTACGAGTAAATTGTTCAAGATTATTGAAGGTTTTGGTAAAATTAATTAAAGTAATAAAAAAGTAATGATAAGTTTCAATCTGAGCTCCGCAAATGCTCCCAATTCCTTGGAGCCAGTGAGACTTTGGCATCCCCAATTAGAGTATTTTGTGAGGCTAAAGGTAAGTGGAGAGGGGAATGATATGGAGAAAAACAAGGTGGAGAAGTACCTGGCTATTCAGATGTACCTTTTCAATTATGAATGTGACAGTGGAAGAACTTTCTTTCACTCTGCGACGCTAAACGCCAAACGTAGCAAAACACTTGGGGCCACCTATTTTTTACTTGAATACCTTACAAGAGTACCAACTGCTCCCGTCTGGAACCAGTGAGACTATGGCATCCACAATTGGGGTATGTTTTGAGGCTGTAGGTAAGTGGGGATTGGAATGAGATAGGAAACAGGAAGGTAGGAGTACCTGGCTATTCATAATCTATTCTTTTTATTTTAAAGTCATTTCAACCTATGTTTCTATTCTGAATGGTGTTCTTACACCAGGGCGATATTGAGAGTAGCTTCCAAACCAGAATGTGCCGCTAATGTAACTTATATTATTTTAAATGCTTAAATGTGAAAACACAAATCAATAAAATAGAATTTATTCGTGCACGCCAGGATTTGAACCTGCGATCTCGGGATAGCTAGTCGAGAGCCTTGCCCTTCGACCACGGAGACCGTGTATTGTATTGAGTAAATTTTACGAAGAAAATATTCTAGAATGCAAAATACATAGTGTTTTATTAACAATTAATCATTCCACTGTATTAATCGGTACCTACCTATTTATTAATCTCTAACGTAGGCACTTAATAGATAATAGGCGGATCTCATTACGAAGAAACTTGTATTTTTGAGTGGCTTTTAATGTCGGCCTTAAAGTGTCTCCTGTACTGTTCAAGTTGCTTACCAAACTTTTTGCCTAATAACAAAAAAAATGTAAATCACAACACGAAAACGGTTTTAATAAATATTTTTCTTTCGAAGGTTGTTGTGTGTATTAATTAATGAAGAATAATTTAGCAAAAATCACAACTAAAGTGAAATATTGGGAGATAAATAATAAACTCACAGAAATAAATTGAAAAATGGCGTTCATTCAACGTCATTTGACATATACGTATTATTAATCAATTTATTTTGCTATATTATACCTATGTTCGTCCACACCTAGAACACGCCTCACAAATTTGGAATCCAAGATAAATAACATAAGTTCATAGAATAGAACGTGTTTAGGAAAAATTTCTCTCCTACATAAATTTTCGATTGTTTTATGCATTCCAATCAAATGAAGATATCCGTCAATTCTTTAAAATCCCGAAATTAAATTGTAGGAGAATTATTTCTGATCAATTGTTATTGTACAGAATCCTAAATAATACGATATCTTCCCCGTATCTTTTACAAAAAATAGATATTAGAGTTCCTGGTCGCAATGGCAGAAACGTATCCCCTTTTTATAACAGCCGCTCCAACACCAACTACTTACAAAATGAATTCATACACCGAGCCTGCCACTATCATAACACACACTTCACATATACAGACATTTTCAATATAACTAGATAAATGTAATGCATCACAACATACCACTTAACATCCATATTTATATTTGTTGTATTTTTTTTAGATTTCTTTTCCTAATTTGCAATATATTTACATATTCCCTGATTACTTATACTCCTTTAAGATCATAAGCTTACCCTTTATTGTGTTATTCTATATTCTGATCATGCATATTTAAGTATTTAGCTTCTCTTAACTACTTTTCTTAGTTTTTTGAAGAGTTTTATTAAATGTACATTTGTTACTTATATTTAATTTTTCCGCGACCGGTTTCGATACAACCGTATCATTCACGAGCAGAATTAAAAACTTATCCCCAAGATGACTCAGGCCCCTGATTGAAATTATTTTCCATAGGTCTCCTGTGTGGAGTTAATGTCGTGTAAAATAAAAGTCAAGAATTCGAATAATATTTAAGAAAATATACTTAAGACTTTTATTCCCGGAAAGTTTTCAAAAAAATTAAAAATAATGAATTAAAATATGGTGGAAATTTATGATATTTTTAATATTAAATTGAGAAAACTTAGACATAAAGTAAGTGCTTATTAATTACAAACTATGTTGGTAAGGACTTCCATTTCCCAAGAAAATAAATTATTATAATAGTATAAGTAATTTAAACGAAATATTTTAAAACTTTCAAAGACATTTAGGCAGTTCTCCGGAGCGCCTCCTGACATATTAAATTGGTTCTCTACAAAAAGCAACTTAATTTCTAGTTATAACTTTAATTTTTCTTTTCAGAACTCTTAAGTTAGGTTATAAATCGATCGCATAGTCATGAAAATTAAGATATTGGAAATGAGGAAATCAAAAAAATAAAATTTTGGAATCATTTTCGACAGAAAACTAATGCGGTAAAACCAAAGATATTGAAATATAAGAGATGTGCTATCCGCAGTTTTTACTGGGTGGGAATATTTCCGGGAGTCGCGTCGCCAATATTGTTACCAACCCTACTGCACACCTTCGAAAAATCAACTTAATGAACAAATTCTTACCGTATTTAAACTATTCCAATTAGACCAGTGGTTCTTAACCTGTGTTCGATCAAATCCCAGGGGTTCGGTGAGTCAGTCTCGGGGGTTCGGTGGAACAAGACTCAGCCCGAAAAACTTTTTACGAAGAATATTGTCACTACCCCATATCCTATCCCACCACCTCCTAACCCATTGCGCCCCCCCCCCCTAAATATAGTCGTGACAATAACCCATCATATTCCACGCCCTCCCCCTTGGGGTAATCCGCCGCTACTGATGACACGCCCCGCTTTCCAATTAAGAACGGTTCGGTGAATGCATATGAAACTGGTAAGGGGTTCAGTACCTCCAAAAATGTTAAGAACCACTCTACTAGACGGTAGTCCGCCGACGCGACGGTCGTGCGGCCATCATAGCATATCTCTAGTATCTCAATATCTTTGGGTAAAACGCCCTCAAAGTATACAGAGTTTAATGTTAAAATGTTAAACCACATATTAAGGCTCTGCAACCGGGCCTGAAAAGAAGAAGATGGAGAGATACGAAATTTAGAGTTGAGGAGAATAATTTCCCTCAGGGCCTGTGTCATCTTAGAGAAAGCTGTGTGGAGGGTCTTTTTATTGTTACCCTTTGTGCTATGCATAAAAATATTATCTTAAACATTAGTTTATCAATTAAAAATAATAAATAATTTAATTTTTGTTTGCTTGTAAAGTGTTCTGTGTAAATCAAACATTCTATGGGAAGGATATAAAGTTCTGGGAACAAAAAAGGTATGAGAGGTGGGTAGGAATCTGGGGGTCAGTGTGTCCAGGAGTAACGAACGTATAAATCCACCCCTCCAACTACGGTGCAAGGCGATGGGTCGAGAGAGTCCGGCTGGAAAGGTCAAAAGATCTCCTCAACTAGTCTCTCTCGTTCCGGCCTGCCACGTAGCATACATCCGCCGTCATGTCCTAGACAAAGCTCGCCCCGTGAACCCGGGCACCCCTGCTAAGTTACCAAACGTAGGGAACCACTTGGGGTGACCAATAGCAGAGGTGTTGGTTATCCGATAAATGTTTCCCATGTCGTGGTACGCTTGACTCGCATTCCGAAGGTCGCAGGATCGAATCCCGGCGGCGCAAATAAATTTTATTTGATTAATTTGTGTATTTCATAGTTTATTCATTAAAAATAATATACAGTATATTTGCGGCACGTTCCAGAATGGAAGATACTCTCAGTATCGCCCTGGTGTAAGACCACCATTCAGAATTGAAACGTTGCTTGAAATAGCTTTTAGCCGTGTTTTGTGACCAGATCAGAATAGCCAGGTACTTCCCCACCTTCCTCTTCCCTATCTCCTTCCCTCCCCACTACCTTCAGCCTCACAACATACCCCAATTGGGGATGCCATAGTCTCACTGGCTCCAGACGGGAGCAGTTGGGACTCTTATGCGGTATTCATGTAAAAAAAAAACCTATAACCGCCTTCAAAATTGTCTGCTTGTCCAACTGAGGTGATGAAAGCTGAAAAAATAATGACCATATATCTCTTTTCCAATAAAGAAGTGATGAAAATCAAAATGAAGTCAAAATATGATTACCGATGCTTTATTACCCAGTAGTTAAAAATATCTCGAAGGTAATCAGCGATTTTGCTGCTTTCCAAATGCCTAGCAACGCGAATAGTTTTCTAAAGGTAATCCTTACGATAAGCTGCTTACATTCAGAAGATTTTGACTAAAGTAGACAGAAAGATGTAATGATTTTTTGGGAAATCTAAGGTTTCGAATTGTATTTATTTTTATACGAATTAATACAATAATAAAGACATTCTGAACTAATACTTGAAAGAGGTGGGATTTGGAGAGAAATTGACTAACCTAAAAGTACGTAGCTTGTTATATTATGCTGACAATGCGATGTTGATTTCTAGTATGTAAGATCTGCAGAAATGAGTAAGATTTAGGACCCTCTGATGGTTTGGTTTGAAGAAAGGAGTGTAAGGAGAATATATGACGCAAATGTGAATGGTAGGAAAAGTCACATACGGCCGAGGTAGACATGGCACGATCAAGTAAATCAGATGCAAGAGTCTGAATAATAGAATTCAATTCAATTTATTCATTTTGAAAAATTACAAAATTAACATTTAAAAACGTTTTTAAAAAGATAACATATTTAAGACAAAATTTAGCTGATTTAAACTAACAGCAACAAAGCTTGACATCTAAATTGATGTTAAACATATATTCAAAGTGATAATATTTAACTTCGAGACAGCTCTCCCGACTGGCATGACCATTGGCAGGTTAGTTCTGTAAGCCGGGAAAAAAACAGTCTATGCAGTCTGTGACGGAGATAACCATCAGGAACATAGAAACTAAAGCTCTCCATGATAGATAGTTAAGTTTTCAAACCATCCATGAATCAGTATGAAGAAATGTGTTGTGCACATCCCTATCACATCATAAGAGTATGTATTAGACGATGTATGAATGTGAATGAAGCAAAAAGGCGTGGGCAATACCGAGTTGTTTGGCAGTCTGTCCTTTCTGCCTACCCCTGATCGTAAGATATGTTTAGATACTGTTTAGATACTTAGTTACTTAACACGAAAAAAATTAAAATATATACATATATCAATGAATTCCTGTTTCCCTTGGTCACGCAATATCTTCAGAATGACTTTACCCATTTCATTCAAACTTTGGGGATATGATGTGTGCATGCCCGCGATGGTTTTTATATACAAAAGTGTGTTCTGGCATCATGAAATTATGAATTGCTAACCGTTCATACGATTGCGATGATACTTTGGTGAGTTGTTGTGAGCACGCCCGGGAAGGTTTCTATATATGCTGGTGAGCTCTGGCATTTTCAAATTTGTATTAAAAAAAATTGCAATAGGTGGCACGCGAGCTGTTTGAAAGCTGAATGTACCGGAACTGAATGAATGAAATGCGGGAGGGGGGAGGGGAACTCGGGAGGTAGGTTCGCGGGACGGGGAAACCGGGCGAGGGGAGTACGGAGAGGGAAGGTGGAGTGGAAGGGAACGCGGGAGAGGAAGAAGAGGCAGAAGGGGAACTTGACGAATGGGAAAGGACACGCAGGGAGAAACAATTTATTGTATCAAAAAGCATTACAATAAACAATATGTTGTGAAATATTATTTTTTTTACTCTTATTTATTCCGTTCGATTTGAATATTCATAGCTAAAGCTTCGATGACACAGACAGGGCGAGTTTACAAGTTACTGCCTGGGAAATTCACTATTTGTTAGTAAACTCGCTCAGTGTCATCACGTTACTTGCTAACTAGCAGATTGTTGACAATCTACGTAAAAAGTTGAAAAGTCGTCAACTTTACTCGCCTACACACTTGCTCCGTTTGCTCGTGATTGGTTTATTTATGTTTTTCAAGATGGCTGCCAATTAACAGCTGATTTCGACTGTTAAACATCACAGAATTAGTTCACGCAGGCGTCGTTATTCTTGTTACTGGCGCGAGCAGCGACCTCAGTTTCCTACGCTACTAAGCGAGTGGACAGTTTTGTGTGTCATCATGACAATCTCACTCGCCGATTTATCCACTTTTAAACTTAGTAGATAGTAGCTTGTAAACTCGCCCTGTGTCATCGAGGCTTAAGACAGGACAACGTCTGTCGGGTCAGATAGTATTTCATAAATCAAAATAGATGTAATTCAAATAAGTTTTATCTTTTTTGATGACGGTATTCCCCTTGTAGCTAGAGATAGGTGGAAAATAAATCAATATGCAACGTTTTATATTGTAAGTCTGCGAGTTTGGTATATCTAGTGCTTCAAAGGGAGGAATTCTCACAAGATCAGGCCGTAAAAAGACTCCATCCCATTCATCAATATTCATTGACGAAATGAGCGCTCGTTTGGCAAAAATGTTATACATATTCGCATTCAATGAAAAAAATGCTTGACAAAGCGCGAAATACGAGGAATTTAATCTGAACGACCTCAGCGTTCATGCGTCAACCCTTCAAGACCCACGCCTCTTCCTGAATAGAAAATAAATAATAGAGGATCTATGTAAAGAAGTTTTGACGCTTTAATAGGTTAAAGGCATTGTAAAATGTTAAACATCAAGCAGAAAACTACATACCAAATAAAAACTTGCAAATGGTGTTCTTTGGCCACCACTGCACTGGAGCGATTATGGTTAAAAATTTGTCCATTTTTATTTTTCTGCGATTGACAGCGGACAAAAATTGAACCACATTTTCCTACCATTCGTAAAACATTTATTGTAATTATTTAAAATATTTCCATGGCCAGTCATTTATTTTAAAACGATGCTATTAAAATGCTTAGTAGTCTAAAGTCATGGTGTTTGAAAGAGAGAGTACGAAAACAGTACGCAATATAGTTGTGAATGATGAATACTTGGAGCAGGTAGATGAGTTTGTTTATTCAGGAAGTATGTTTACGAGATATGGGAAGGCTGATAGAGATATTGAAAGAAGGGTGAATGCAGGTAACTCTATTAATGGAGGACTGAACGCCGTTGGCACCAACAAAAAACTGTCCAAAGACGCGAAACTAGCCGTCCATAATACCTACTCTGATGTATGGCAGTGAGGCATGGAACTGGCAGAGGAAGGATGAAAGTAGACTGAACGCTGTAGAAATGAGATCCCTGAGGCGTATGTGTGGTAAAAACATGTATGATCGTGTGAGAAATGTGGAAATCCGCAAAGAATGCAAGGCTGATGTAAGTGTAATGAGTAAGATCAAGAAAGGAACGCTCCGATGGTTTGGGCATGTAGAGCGAATGAACGAGGATAGGGAGTGTAAGGAGAATATATGACGCAAATGTGAATGGTAGAAGAAGTCGAGGACGCCCAAGAAAGACATGGCACGACCAAGTGAATCAGATACTTGAGTCGGGCCATGTCAAGAGTCAGAATAATAGAAGAGAATGTACGAGACGTTGTATGAATGTAAACGAGGCAAGGAATGTGTGTCAAGACCGGGATGTTTGGCGGTCCGTCCTCTCTGCCTACCCCTGCGGGGAAACGGCGTGATGGTTAGTTAGTTAGTTATCTATTACGACCATAGATATATATAGATGTCGCAAATCCGAACTTCATAGACTATCTTAGAACGACGTTAAAAATAAATTTTTAAAATATTTTTGTCACGCAGAATTTCTGATAGCTGTTTCATTATCAAGTATACCACAGACAACATACAGAAATCGAAAATATTCTATGATGACTCGAAGAAGTACCTCCCACGGAGTTTCAAAGTAACAAACACGCAGGATCAAAGCGCTTATAAATTTTACGATTTTTTATACAATTTTTTGTAAATCCTACAAATATGAGATAAACGTTAAAATATAGGTTAATTTGTTGGCTATATAGTACTATAATAAGTTTTTATGTCTCTATGTTAACATTCGTGGGTATGATTTTTTTAATGTTGGCGAAAATTAAAAAAAAAAATGATTCCCTGGAAATCTCGAGCAATCGCGGCAAATCTATTTATTTGTAGACGCTCCATTGGTTGAAGTGTATAAAACGGTTTTTATGGTTCAAACTTAAAAACTCGCCAACTGATCTCTGATGTTATGATTTCTTTTACATCCGAAAATTAAGTATAAATACAATTTTTCACAAATTGACCTCCTTTTTGTCATGACTGCCACGAGCCGTCAAGCTTTAAAATGCATATTCAGCAGTAGAAATTAAACCACATTTTTATTGTTTAGGATAGTTTATGTGTAAATATTTTAAAGTGATTGGACAATTTTACGTAGAAAGCGATTAAAAACTATTGTGAAGCTTTGAATGGTGTGAAAACGGCACATAGGTTTCATATGAGTGAAACTGTGGCATTCCCAATGGGGGTATGTTGTAAGAAGTTGGGGACGGAAAGGACCCGTGGAAGAGGAGGTGGGGAAGTACATGGTTATTCAGATCTGATCATCAAACACGGCTTAAGCCATTTCAACGAACGTTTCAATTCAGAATGATCTTATAACAGGTAACGAGCCGTGAATGTACTACATTGTATTGTTAATTAATAAATTAATCAAAAATAACTCTACAAATTATTTGTGCACCCCGAGATTTGAATCCGCGACATCAAGATTGCTAGTCGAGAGTCTTACCCCTCGAAGCCGTTAAAAGGCAGGCTTCTATTAATTCAATCCGTAGAATTACATTACAATGTTATGGTTCGGATGAATAACGAAAAAGAAGTTATTAAAACAATAAGAATCCGAAAACTTCAATATCTTGGATATGTGATGAGATATCCAGAGAAATACGAAATCTTGCATCTCATAATGCAGGGAAAGATTGCCGAAAGACGGGGCCCCGGAAGAAGGAGAACCTCATGGCTGAAAAACCTGAGACAGTGGTTTGGCCAGTCTACTGTAGAGCTGTTACGGGCCGCAGTAAACAAAGTCCGCATAGCCAACATGATAGCCAACGTCCGTTAAACGGATAGGGCACAAGAAGAAGACGATAGAATTACTTACTGTTTTGCGTTGAATGTCAATCCTTCAAGGCCCACGCCTTTTCCTGAATAAAAAAATAAATTATAATGGATCGATGAAAAGACATCACGAAGTTCTACTTTGTTAAATCTTTAAGATGAAATATCTAGCCGAAAACTGTTTTCAGAAAGTTTATTTAACACCTTACTTATAGACGCGGTGTAAATATTACGCGGCGTGGAATAGCGAAAATTTTGACTCATTTCCAAGTCATTTGTACATTTATACAGGTTATAACGATCTTAAACCAGTATTAACGCCGGCTTTACCACACTAACGTTGAACCGGTGCGTATAATAATCTAATTAGTACTATGATTGTTTTGCATGTTTTTTTAAATTCATTTCTACAAGTTCTTTCGTCTGGTTTTGAAAGAGTTAGTAGGTCTGGGATAGTACAAAAAGTGACAGTAAATATAAAATAAGGGGTGACAAAATCGAAAACCAAAAAGATCCCGACAATAACGCCTTAAGGGGGCGGGGGTGTAGAGTAAAGGCTGGAGGGCTCGGTAGTCGTGATGAAATACAACCTACTTCTAACACATTGACTATTCTACTGCCTTATATATGTTTAGCGTATAAGAATTTCTTTAGTTTCAGGAGCACAGTAAAAAATTAGGAATGCAATAAAGACATTCTAAATGTTACGGAGGTTTTTAGGTTTAAAGCCATCAACATCATCAATTTTTGCTACAATTATAGTAATATATAATTTTTGCTTGGGTAAAGGCTTCCCAAGGACTTTAACAGAGCCATGCAAGTGCATTGCAAAGAGGTTTGTAGTAACCACAGATTAAAAAACTATAGTTAGTGAAAACGTTGAATGTCAGCTGTAGGACAAATATCAGCTCCGATGGCCTCCGTGGTCGAGAGTTAAGGCTCACGACTAGCTATCTGAAGGTCACGGGTTTAAATCCCGGCGTGCGCAAATATATTTTTTTAAATAATTTGTGTTATTCCACATTTAAAATTAGTGGAAGATACCTCTCAGTATTGGCCCAGGTTAAAACCATCACCATAAAAATTGAACCATTGCTTGAAACGGCTTTAGCCATGTTTTGTGGCCAGATCAGATTTTTTTTTTACATGAGCTCCACACAGGAGACCCTGAGGAAAATAATTTCCCTCAGGGCCTATGTCATCTTTGAGGATGCTGTGCGGAGGGTTTTTTTAGGGAAAGGAAGGAGAGGAGAATTCTGGGAAGGAAAAGGGTTTAAGGGGTGGGTAGGGGTCTGGGGTTTAGAATGTCCTGGACATCCGCCTCCAAGACCTAGACAAACTTCACCCCATGAACCAAGGCACCCCTGCTAAATCGCCAAACGTAGCGAACCACTTGGGGTGACCTATGGCAGAGGTGTAAGTTATCCATTAAAGGTTCCCGGGGCGGCGGTACCCATTCCCGCCTCCCAAACAGAAATACCTTCTATTACCCGTCCTTTCTCATTTATTTAATTTAAACAGGATTTGAGATTTTTTAAATGATTTTCCACAACGGTCTACCTTAGGCTACCATATTCTCTTCGCATTCCACATCTAGGAAATGCAGGATTTTATCTGGGTTTTCCGGCTCAACTGTGAACCTAATTTTGCTGTGGAGTGAATATAGATGGTCCAGGAATTCGTTCAGTTTCCCTGTTCCATGAGGCCAAATAGTGAAGATATCATCGATATTATAACAACATTATAACATTTAAATTTAAAATAAAAAGCTGTGTACTAAATATACGGAGATCAGAAATAGAAAATATACTGATATCAAATACAGACTAAAACCAAATCCAGTAAACTGAATTATAAAAAAACCACTGTCTTATTTACTTTATAATTATTTGAAAAAAAATACTACATGATATATGTTATGTTTATTTCATATTAATTTCTTATAATTAAATTAAATTAAATATGAAAATGAAATCCTCAGCACGGGTGATCCCAGTGAGGATATCATTATCTCTACTGTTACTAAGAAATGAAGACAATAAATCATTATTATTATTATTATTATACATATAGCACCACCACCCTTCGGAAGGAGGAAGCTCAACACATAATACCCCAAAAATAAATCACGATACTTCATTTTAAATTAAATGAAAATAACCCACTTTTTTACACCATTATTTTTAATAAAAATTTGCATCTGCTTTAAAAACAAAGACTTCTTCAACAGGATAAAAAGTATACTGAAAATTATGATTTAATAATATTAGAATAGACAAATAACTAACTATAGACAAAACATATTATAATAAGCGGTAATAATATAGTTATTATTACAAAAATATAAATTACATACAATTATTGTCGGTATTTAAATAACAAAAACTTTTAATAAAATAAAACCTACAGAAATGACGAGATCAAAACGCCTAATAACACAACAAAAAATATTATGAATGAAGGCGCGATGGTGAAAATAAATTAAAGGGATGGCTGTATTGAAGTTTTTTTTGGTTCTTTATAATAAAATGCATAATTAACTAACACTTTAGCGATCCGCTCATGGAGAAATTGAAAAAAAAACCAATTGGCTATGCAACCGCAATCAACTACCTGAACAAAATCGATATTTTTCTTATCTGACATATCGCAGATTACTCGGAAACTTGACAGGTGGTGAGCCGCTACTATGGCAACCTATCAACAATGCAACTGAAACGCGTCTGCCAAGCGTTTCAGTTGCATTGTTGACAAGCTGCCTTGGCGGTTCATGACATCAAGTTTTGTCATGTTTTGACAAGTCAGATCAGAACCATATCGATTTTTTTCAGGAGGTTGATTGTGATTGCGTCGCAAACTGTTTTTTTTTCAGTTTCTCCATGAGCGAAGGCCTTTATACTAATTTTTAAAATTTCAAACTTATCTAATTGTAATCCCATTTTGCTTAAAAAATTTTACCATTTATTTAGGTATATCAAAAGAATGATTTGTTTTCAAAATGTGGTTGGCAAATTCGGACTAATTATTATTACTCAAAGTTCATAGGTGCTCCTTGTATAAATTTTTCTAGAAGTCTTACATATTATAAAAAAAGTTGAAATGCATATAATATAAACCAAAAAATTCTTGTCATTAATTGTACAATTTTAATTAAATAAATAAATAAAATTAAATAATTTGATTATTTATTAAGAAATATTTGTTTTAATAAACCATTTTCAATGAATTAATTAATTTTACCACTTAAATTGCTGTAATGGAACGTAATCCATTACACATTTCTACCAGATAGCTTTTATTCTGCTCAGACCAATGAGTACATATGCACCAATTACTGCAGAATACGTGAACTTTAAATGTTTTGAAATCCATTACGAATTAACTATTAAAATATATTTTTTTATCGGCAATCTAGTAGTCATGGTGTACAAGCTAAGCTAATGTTATTTCAACATTACTGATGTCCTGTGACAATGCCGTTTGTCGGTTGTTTTACGTAAAAGGTTCCTGAAATGAAAGGGGTAAACGCCCTGTTTACTATTCTTTCTGAAGTGGCTAATTTGTTATCATGCTTTCAGAAATGTCCCTTTTACAACTACCAAACAAGTAGGCGAAGAAAATGGAGAGAATCTGCCTTGAAAGAACGCTATGAAGAAAGTACTGTCAAAGGAAATGGGCGTGTAACCAGCTAGTGGAGAATATGGGAAGCCATCAAGAACTGGCGCAGACTTATACTATCTACTAAAAAGCCTTTAGGAGGCTTCTCAGAATTAAAAAAAAACCTTTTTACTAATTATGTACAATTAATAAGAATATTTTTACTAATTATGTACAATTAATTACTATGACGGACTCTGCAGGCTAGATACACTAAATAGTGGATTATGAGTTAAAATATTGCCAAATATCAAACGGAATACTATCGGATAAGGAAATTCGCGAATTTTTATGGATGCTTATGGACGCGTACGGAAGTTTACATAAGTTTATTGATATTTATGAATATATTCGGATATTTACTGATTCTTTTGGATATTTCACAAGTATTTTTACACATTTACAGATAATTATTGATATCAATGGAATTTGGATACTAACTTATGGACCTTTAAGGTATTTACTTGTTGATGTACATTTATGGGTGACGATGGATATTGATGAATGTTTTTTTAATATTTATTATGAATATTTACGGACATTTGCGGATTTTTATGGATATGTTAGAAGTATTTGAGCACATTTTTGGATAATTATTGATATCTATGAATATCTTTGGTTTCAAATTATTGACCTTTAAAGGTATTTTATTTGTGGAAATTTATGGTTTTCGATGGACATTGATGAATATTTTTTATTATTTATTGATATTATGAAAGTTTCGGATATTTATGGATAATTATGGAGATATTTATGGATATTTATACATGCTGTGGATATTTACTGATATTATGAATGTTAATGAATATTTATGGATATTTATAGATTTACGGATATTTAGGCATATAAAAAATATTTATGATTATTTACCATCTAAAAACCACTCCCATCACAAAACCACAACATCCATGAAAACAACAATAACCACCACCACAATAGTATCCACCACAACCACTATAAAAACCACCATAAAAACCACCACAAATAAAACAACCACCATAAAAATAAAATTATAACATGTATTTAAAACTGAATTCTTAACACAATCACATGATAAACATTTAATAAACGAACTGTAAAATAATGCACTGCTTTTTTACTTACCACAGGCACTTGAAAAAAGAAAATAGAATATGTATCTACCAGTGTTTTGGCAAAAAATGGTACATAAGGCCAATTATGAATATGCTGTAAGGTTAAAAAAAACTCTAAAATTTCGACCATAGATTTTGTAGAATTACTCCCATGTGAATTACTTACCATGGCAGTATTATCGCAAAACTATCGTAGCTTCTCCATAGGGGTAGGTAGAGAGGACGGAACGTCACACAATTCTGCCTTGACACATTCACACTCCTTCCTTCATTTATATTCATACAACGTATCATACTTCTCTTCTTTTATTACAACTCTTGACACGACCCAACTCAAGTGTTTGATTCACTTGATCGCATCATGTCTTCCTGAGACGTCCCAACTTCGTTCTACTTCCGCGTTAAATTATCATTATGTTTTTCCGCATATCGGTAGTTATATGGCAGAAGGACCCATACGCAATTTTTTCAGTTTTCAGGGTTTGTTCTACAAAAGTTTTAAAATACTCTTATCTCGACTACCTACCTTAATACTATCTACCTGTGAAATTGTGGAACAATAACTCCCAAGGAGCAATTAGTCTGTTAAAGTAACCAGTGTCATGATCAACTGATCTCTCAGTTCTTTAATATCTACCTTGCTAAAGAAGTGTCTGTGCAATGATTACAAATCTTTCTTTGTGTGTAATTGGCGTTTATTTAAGTATTCGGTGCAGTTATCACTTTCTCTGATACCTCGGTTTTTTAATAACGATTGATCAGACATGTGATTCATCGGTGCCATAATCTCACAAGAATTGCGACGTGGGAAATTAAGTTAAACCGTGGAAAAGGTGAGTCAGATTCCCTTGCAGTGTTCACCAAGCTATTCCCCCGTAGTTGTGTCACATTAAAAAGCCGTATTTTTTATTACAGTCTAAATTATTTGTAGTCAATTGATTTTCGCAGTCAATCTACATCTTCAATTGACTGAATTATAAATGTGGCAGCAAGTATAAATTAAACTAAGTATAAATTGCGTTTACTGACTTTCAAATAGAACCTTATTTTTTCCATCTGAAAGTTGACCTAGATTTATATTGTTTCTTCTAAAAGTTGCCATGTGCCAGATGGTCACTTTTACAAATAATATTCTGGCTTTACTTTCTGATTTAATATGCAACTCATCAAAATCAGAGAAAATATTTGATTGCAAAAGAGCCCTTTTGAAATACTTTATCTTACTTTTAATTGGTTATTTCATTTTTTTCCTTCTCTTTTCTTTTTTTCTACAACACATGTATGTAGGACTGTAATATGCAATGTATACACAAGTTATCTAAATGTTTGAATTACTCTTAAGTTACCTTTATGTTATTAAGTACCTAAGTATATACCTAACTAACTAACTAACTAACCATCACGCCGTTTCCCCGAAGGGGTAGGCAGAGAGGACGGACCGCCAAACAACTCGGTCTTGGCACACACTCTTTGCCTCACTCACATTCATACATCGTCTCATACATACTCTTCTATTATTCTGACTTTTGACATGGCCCGTCTCAAGTATCTGATTCACTTGATCGTGCCATGTCTTCCTCGGGCGTCCCCGACTTCTTCTACCATTCACATTTGCATCATATATTCTTTTTACACTACTTTCTTCGCTCATTCGCTCTACGTGCCCAAACCATCTGAGGGTCCCTTTCTTAATTTTGCTCATTATACTTACATCAGCCTTACATTCTTTGCGGATATCCACATTTCTAACACGATCATACATGGTTTTACCACACATACGTCTCAGGGATCTCATTTCAACAGCATTCAGTTTACTTTCATCCTTCCTCTGCCAGTTCCATGCCTCACTGCCATACATCAGGGTAGGTACCAGGACTCCATTGTGGACTGCTAGCTTCGCTTTTTTTGACAGTTTTTTATTAGCGCCAACAGCATTCAGTCCTCCATTAATGGAGTTACCGGCATTTACCCTTCTTTCGATATCTCTATCAGCCTTCCCATCTCTCGTAAACATACTACCCAGATAAACAAACTCATCCACCTGCTCCAAGTATTCATCATTCACAAATATATCGCAAACTGTTTTCGTACTCTCTCTTTCAAACACCATGACTTTAGACTTACTTACATTCATCATTAAATCATTCTTCATACATACTTCGTTCATCCTAGATACTAGAGACTGTAGATCTTCCATAGTGTTAGAGATCAGCACCGCATCATCAGCATACAACAGGCAACATACTTTCAGACTATTCAATTTCGCGCCCAATCCCACATCTTTCAATTCTTGCATACAATTATCCATGTATAGATTGAATAACCATGGTGACATTACGCAGCCTTGCTTAACACCTTTTGTGATGTCAAACCACTCCGTAAAATCACCGTTCACCCTAACACATGCAACGCTTCCCTCGTACAGAGACGCAATTGCCTGTATGAGATTTGCATTTACTCCATACTTGGACAACACCTTCCATAGCTTTTTCCTGTCGACTCGGTCGTACGCTTTTTGAAGATCTACAAAGGCGCAGAAAAGTTTCTGGTTTTTCGCCAGAAACTTCTCAGTGAGCTAACGCAAGGAGAAAATCTGGTCCATGCATCCCCTTCCACTCATAAAGGCACCTTGCACATCCCATATTTTATCCTTTGTTTCCGTTCTTACCCTTTCAATCAATATTCTTCCATACAGCTTGCCGACAGAACTTAGCAGGCTAATAGCCCTATGATTCCCACATTCCATGCGTGACCCTTTACCTTTGTACAACGGCATGATTACAGCCCTCCTCCAATCTAATGGCGTGTAACCCTCCTCTAAACATTCATTAAAAAGTTTGCACAACCATGTGAGAATAATATGGCTATCTCCTTTAAAATATTCGGCAGCAATATTGTCGAAACCAACAGCCTTACCATTCTTTATGCATTTAATCGATTTTTTTATTTCATCCATACTGATTTTGATAACATTCACTCCGTCATCGTTCATTCCCGATTCGACGCTGGACTCACTATCACCCGAGTTGCTTTCGAAGACTTCCTCAAAATATTTCATCCATCTTTCTTTTATTTCTTCTTCATTCGTCAACATTCTTCCATCATTCGATTTTATCACTTTCATTCTTCCGTTCTCTGGGCCACTCCGGGACCTTTTGACTTCCTTCCAAAACAGTTTAATGTTTTCTTGGAAGTGTTTTGTCATTTTTATTCCCTCTTCATCTTCCAGGCATTTCTTTCGTTCTTTCACTCCAACACTTACTCTTTTCTTGCATCCCTTGTATACTTCTTTCGCTTATATACCTTTTGAAAATTAATTTTATTTTAATAACCATGCTAAACAAATAACAGTTGTTATTAATTTTATTTTTTTATTTTGTATTCTTTCTCTTCTTCTTATTTCCTTAATTTTCCTTTTTTTTGTACAAATCATGTTCCATATGTTCATACCCATAATATTTTGACTGTCCAAAAACGGGAATCCTCCTATTTGGGCAGTCAGAACATTTCATAAATTATGTGTATAAAATATAAATGTTGTATTAAATGCACTAAATAAACAATTAATTTTTTTTTAAAAACCTCCCTTATATTAAAAACCATATACTCTTTTGAAAGCCTAATAGAAATACCTTCGAGGCTATGTAAATTCATTTAACCTCTTGGGTTAATTTTGGCAACAGCTCACGTAGGTCTCAAAGAAATCATCTCCCTTACTGTCATGCTGAGAAATATGATCTAAACGATGTTACAAAGAAAAAACACCACGCTTTATATTCAAATCTAGAAGTTAATAAAAGAAAAATTAATATGTGCACCTCTGTAAATCAAAAATTTCCGAACGCAATTTAAGAAAAAAATATCAAACTTTGAGAACTTTTTATACATTATTTTTTATGAAATAACGAAAAAAAAGCTGGCAAAAATGTTTATAATACATTTGCTTAATAAAAAAGGTGTGTATTTTGTTCAGTAATTTTAGTTAGAAAAAATGCAAGGTGAGTCATTTTTAAAACATTTCCAAGTTTGCATAGCAATTTAAAAAAAAACATATATTTATTTCTAATAATGTATTTCACCACCTTTCAAGGACAGTTTTTTAGTTTTCGGAAAGCAAAACGGAAATGTTCTGACCTGATAGAATACGTCCAAGTTTATATGACAAATTTGGCAAAACATGTCGGTTGGACGACTCTATTGTAATTTTTTGCTCGCCTGAACGATTTTGAAATTTATAGATGGGCCGTTTTGCAATACGACTAATGATATATCAACTCTAAATAGCGTAAATCATTAAAACATACCTCCCTTACTTTTGCTTAATTACACGATACAATTATCTAAATAAAAAAAAGAAATATTTAATTACTCGAAACATTTCAAATCAAAGTTAAATGCGTGGACGACGAATATACACAAGCAGTCTTTAAGAGGTTATAGACAGCGTAGGGAGTGTAGCGAACCCATCGCTCAGGGAGTGGAAACACAAACCAGCAATAGCCATCCCAAGCAAGGTGTGAGCTACCGTGCTCAGGCTAAATGTCCTGGGGAACAGCGTCACGAACGGTGCCTCCGAGAAACAAGGTCGCATCTCGGAATATTTAGACCTCACTACAGCACTCAGGGCTCTGCTGGAGTGGACCTTTTATTTCCCTGGGAACTCGTGGGACAAAAAAATTGGACCATTCAAAAACTAGGGGCCTTTTGGGAACCTAGGAGTGCTGAGGGCCACCTCCACCAAGAGGAAAAACCGTGGAGAGGTGAGCTTAGGCCACCTCCATGAACTCTTCCCTTGTGGGGTCTTTGAGGAACCAAGGAGAAGGGCACCCTTCCAGCGCGGGGCCTTTGTGGAACCAAGGAGGAGTGAAGTGGAGAGATGATATCCTCTTCCCATATGGGGCCTTCGAGGAACCATGTAGAAGTGAAGAGGAGAAATGAGGCCATCTTGGTGAACTCTTCCTCTGTGGGGCCCTCGGGGAACCAAGGTGGAGTGGACTCTTCCCTTGTGGGGCCTTTAGGGAACCAAGGGGACGTAGACTCTCCGTCGTGGAGCCTTCGGGGAACTAGGGAGTGGAGAGGAGAGATGAAGCCCTCTTCTGTCGTAGGGCCTTCAGGAAACCAAGGAGGAGTGAAGTGGGGAAATGAAACCTGGGAAGACACATTGTCGAACCAGAAGATATAGCTTCATTTCCAATGATAATCCTGGTGAACTTTATAAAAGGGGCTGGGTTACGGTCAAAGCAATGATGTAAAATGGGAGAGAGTACAATGGGTATATGGCCTAAGTGCTCACGGGAACTATACATATATATGTAAACCATCTCCGATTATTTAAAAAAAAAAATTTAAAAATTAGAGGGTATAACCAGAGAATACCGGAAATATGTAATTTTTATATATAATTTTAGACGTATTGACTCTTTTCCATAAAAAATTATAAATTGATTTCGAAAGGATGTTATTTTATCTAGTAAACGCATGTTTTAAATTTTGAGAAAAAATGTTAATTTTTAGCATAAGTCGTTGGCATATTTGTTAAGTTTTCAAACGAAAAATCTTATTTTACATGACACATTTCATACCATTATTGTAAATCAATACGTTATCTAGTAAAAGCATGTTTAAAAATTTTAATTTTAGTTGAAATAAAATCATTACAAAAAATATCCAAAAACTTATTTATGACGAAAATTTCTCTATTTTGTCTATCTATTTACGGTCTTACAAAATTAATATATTTGTGATTTTTTTTACATTCTAATTTTGCTTAGACATTATTGCAAAATGATAAATACTTATGATCAAAAAATAATTACAAAATGTACATAATTTTAATAGTTTTATCATCACGCCTTTCAGCATTTTTAGATGAAGTTATAAATTAAAGCAAATTTGGAATGAAATAAAATCGATGTTTATTTATTTATTCTTAGTACATTTACATTACAAAGGTATAATATATTGTCCTCCACACTAGGAGTTCACCTGTGTTGTGGAGGACATTTTTCAGATTAAATTATAAATTGTGAATAGTAAAACAAAAGAGTGTTAATAGCTAATATAAAAAAGAGAAACAATAAAAATCAAAATATAAAATCGACTTCAATTCGACAAAAATTATAAATTAAAAGTTAGAAAGATTGTAGCCAGTTTCTTATGTTTTTTTTGTATTCAATAATATTAGTTGTTTTATATTGTGTAGGAAGAGAATTGTATAGTTTTATAGCCTGGTATCTGTAGTGTTTTTGTCCAAAGGATGTGTTTGTTTTTGGTATTTGTAGTTGGAGAGCATGTCTTGTTCTAGTATTGCGAGAGTTTTGTGAAATGTTAAATGTGGATAAGTTCTTGTAAAGGAAAGTTAGTATTTGTTTTGAATGTAATTTTTGAATTTTCAGCACTGGGAATTTTTCGAATATGATTGATGTGGGTGTTAGTATTGGTAACTTAAGTATTACTTTTATTAGGGTTTTCTGAGCTTTAAACAGTGTATTAATGTATTTTTTACTGGCACAGCCCCAGGCAATAATGCCGTATTCCATTATGGATTGTGCAAGTGCGAGGTATATATTTTTTATATCACATATGTTTAAGATATTTCTCAAGTTTTTAAAAAAGTAAATCAACTTGTTTAGTTTTCCTATTACCGAATCTATATGTTTATCCCATTTTACATAACGGTCGAAGTATATACCAAGATATTTAATATTTTCCGTTTGTATAATTGGGGGACAGTCGCATGGAGTTTGTGTTGATATATCAATGGTTGATTGACAGGAATGTATTTTAAGGTGGATGTTATTGGAGGGTTGGCCTCTCGAATTTATGCTGAAAGTTATGAATTTTGTTTTATCTATATTTAAAGTTAATAAGTTAGAGTCGAGCCATTTTTTAGTAATATTTAAACCAAGTTCTGCTTTTGGGGTTAATGTTTTCCAGTCTTTGGTCTTAAGACTGAGTTATAATTTAAAAAAGCTGGTACGGAGAACAATTATTCTTTCATATTGAAACCGCTCTGTATGATCGTAAGAACATCTTTCGACGAAATGTGTTTTTGAAGGCTCTTAATGAGTGAATGAATTTGAAGAGTATCTATTATGTTTTTCAAAAAGCTAAGTAGGTACCACAAATGAATCGTAGCTTTGTATTCGAAACATTGTTACTTTTTTGACAATATTTATTAGAGATTTATAAATCAACCAACCCTTTATTAGCGAGAAAACTTACAGATTCACAGAAAAAACGAAAAACTTTTCGGTCTTCCCTTAAAACCTTTTTTTCATATTCATCAGTTTCTTTTTCGTAAGCTCGCGGAGACAAATTCAGTTTAAGTTTACTTACAGCGACAAAAAAAACTAAATTTATGTGTAGATGGAACTCTGTAATTTAAAGTCTGGGAGACTCGACGCACCAAAAAGCTCTATTCAGCCGCCTTAGAAAAAGTCTTATTTAAGCTCTAAGTCGGCCATAACCAGTTCAATTATCATAAAGGGCTCCACTGCGAAACTACCCAATGCTTGTATGTGACGTTTCCAGCGATTCCGCGAAACGCTTCACGCAGCCTCCTCCCGACATCCCTTCTCTCTTCTTCTCGCAGGAAATCTCGCGAAATCATCCCTCGGAATGCTGGGCGTAGGTCGAATCCCCACTCTTGAGATGGCGCGATAGTGTCGACTAAGCTAGAATTTAGTAGGCTATTGGAAAATGTATGTAAATTAGGTTGTATTACAGTTCCAGAGATGCAGCGAAGTCAGTATTGGTTATATAGGACCCCAAGGAATAACAAAATAAAGGTTTTAAATGTCAAAGCACCAACGGTTCACATTATATAGCGACCCCGGGACATCAAAACTACGCAATACTTCCTAAATGGAATCAAGCGATATTTGACTTTTTTTGGGAGTTTCTGTTTTTCGGCAGGCGACAAATAGTTGCCATCAAGAAAGCGCTTGCTCAGGAAGATTTTATAAACAAACATTTATACAGCGGTATAATACAAGGGTATCGCGAAATTGAAAATATTTGACGATTGTTTCAAACTAAACCTTTCATCTGAGTTTTTTGTAAGAACTGTGGTGGAAAAAAGTTACGACTTGTTTACAAGACCACAAAAAATGCATAAAATGTTGAACAATGAATTATCATATGTGAATAAAACCAAAATATCCAATCGAAATATTAATTGCAACACAGGCGTCCTCCATGGTTGAGGAGTCAGGCTCTCCTAGCAAACCTCAACTAGCAATCCGAAGGTCTCAGGCCCAAATATTTCACAATTTATTCATTAAAAATAATACACAGTATATGTATACGTAGTGGAAGGTACTCTTATTGCCTTCGTGTACGACCAAACAACATTAAAAATTGAAACGTAGCTTGATGTAGCTTTAGCCGTGTTTGGTGACTGGATCTGAATACCCCTCCCCCACCTCCTTCCACCTATCTCATTACCCTCCCTGCTATCTTCAGCCTTACAACATATGGCGATTGGGGATGCCATAGTCTCACTGGATCCAGACATGAGCACTTGTAACTCTTGTGCGGTATTCACACAAAAATGGCAATCTGATAGCGGTAAGTCATGAAATTAGCTCAGATATTTTGGAATTTAACAGTCATTGATTGTTCAAAAATTCAATATTATATCCAATTGAATAATCCATTTGATTGTCAAATAAACAAAAATTTTAACAAAACAAAAAAACGACTTAAAAAATGCACTAAAAAGTAAAAAAATAATTTCGTATTCTTCTACAACTTCATAATCAACTTACTTTTTCCAATCATCAATATGTAGGTGCCGTTGTTATTTTTGGAGTCGGTGTCAGCAAGTCGCTTGTGTGACACAAGCACATCTCACCTATAACTATGTATGTAGTTACAAACCTACCTTGATTGACACCGACTCCAAAAGTAACAATCGTACCTACATATTGATGATTAGAAAAAGTAAGTTGATTATGAAGTTGTAGAAGAATATGAAATTATTTTTTTACTTTTTAGTGCATTTTTTGAAGTCGTTTTTTTGTTTTGTTAAAATTTTTGTTTTTTTTTTGATTTTTAGTGAATCTGAAGTACACTAACTAATTCGATTAAGATTCGGCCGAGTATCGTAAATTTGTTCTTCAGAATTGGAGAGTTCCGTTACTTTGTCATGGATCCCATAATCAGAACCTAACCAAACTCTCATCAAACTACCCTTGAAGTATATCCTTTCCAATAAAAAAAGAATCATCGAAATCGGTTGGCGTGATATTGAGTTATTCGTCCATTTGTCGCGCACATACTTGATGCAAATTTAAGACTTATATGATTTTCTCATGAATGCCATTGTCAGAACTGGACCAAATTAAAATAGGACCACACGGAAAGCACAAGCTTTCAAATAAAATAAGAATCATCAATATCGGTTCACCCAGTCGAAAGTTCTGAGGTAACAAACATAAAAAAAAAAAAAAAAAAAAAAAAAAACAGTCGAATTGAGAACCTCCTCCTTTTCGAAGTCGTTTAAAAATAGTTCCCATTCCATTCAAATAATTTTTATTTAAAATAAAAGGGTGTCGATTTTCTCTAGGTGACCTCTGAAACTAGGCACTAGAAAACTAGGTTTATTATTTTATTAATTTTACTTTTATTTATTTTACGGGCCACAATTGCCATACTTTACTTCTAAATTAATAAACACGCTTCTTGGAATAAACACAAATAATTAAATATACGCAAGAACGAATTGAAGGGTTTTGAAGGTTAAAAAACAAACAAGTGTAAACCGTCTTATTTTAATGAAACCGATTATTCTATGACATTGAACATTACCCTTTCTAAGTGGATATCTAATTTGATTAATTTACTTACTCAACTTTTTATTAACTTTTAATAAATAATACGGCCCATTTTAATAGTAACTAGCTGTCCCGGCGAACTTCGTACCGCCTCAGAATCAATAACTATTGTGTTAACTTAATAGCTGAATAAAATTCAGTTTTTTATTAAGTTAAAAATTACACAATGAAGCAACTATCAATGCGCAATTGTCCGTGTTTTGTTTTTGTCAATATCAGAGATGGCGTTGTGTACGGATTCATAATTTTTGTGATTCTCTTGCTTTTCCACTTACTTACGGGAATTGCGTTTTTTTATTTGTACGTGTGAGGGAGATTTATTATAATTATTGTATTTTTTCTGTGGAGGGGTGCAGACATACATTCAGCGTGTATCTAATTTTTGACTGTTGACATTTACAGTGAATACTTTACAGTGAATACCGCACAAGAATCTCAACTGCTCCCGTCTGGAGCCAGTGAGACTATGGCATCCCCAATTGGGGTATGTTGTGAGGCTGAAGGTAGCGGGGAGGGGAAGGAGGTGGGGAAGAGGAAGGTTTGGAAGTACCTGGCTATTCAGATCTGGTCACTAAACACGGCTAAAGCCATTTTCAAGCAACGTTTCAATTCTGAATGGTGGTCTTACACCAGGGCGATACTGATAGTATCTTTTAAATGAATTTATTGTGAAATAACACAAATTAATCAAATAAAATTTATTTGCGCATGCCGGGTTCGAACCCGCGACCTCCGGAATGTGAGTCAAGAGTCTTAGCCACTGGACTACGGAGGTCGTCATTTAGTGCGTAAGAAAGAGGGGCAGCATTATACGTTTAAGAACAAAAGCGAAACCAACAGCGCATTGACATTTGACATTTTTGAAATTTTGTAATTCACTCACCACTCAATATTATACTTACTTATCACAACATTCCTGCAGCTCTTTCAAAAGATGAGAATTCGTTCCATACAAAATGTATGACGAAAAGAATTTTCTTCACAACTTTTTTTTCGTGAAATTTTCCGGTGTTTTAAAGGTATTCTGCCATTCGGGGCGAAGACAAATCCAACAAATCAAACATCATAAAAATCGGTTCAGCCGTTCTTGAGATATAATTGGTGTAACTAATCCGACTTTGTTATATATATTAAGATTAAAATTATCATAAAATACTAATAAACCATACTTAGGGATACTTGAAAAACAAAAACGGTGAAATTAGTGTTGGATTCTCCCATTGTACAAATGTTATAAGAAAATACCACGAAATATTTACGACACGAATTTGTATAATGTGCCCATTGAAATTCAGAACCGCCACCGAGGGAAGGAGCTAAAAGTCATAACAATTTACACATCGGAAACTTCTTCAAGGAAATATTTATGCATTTCTTCTAAATCACTTAGCGGCCCCGTACTTGTTCGAAACTGCACGCCTTGCAAATAAATCGTAGGCGAATTAAAAAAACACATTTATGTTTTAAAAGAAATGAAATTGCACAAGATGCCTTGGAACTGTAACTGTGGCTTTTTTTATATGCATACCGCACAAGAGTCCTAACTGCTCCCGTCTGGAGCCAGTGAGACTATGGCATCCCCAATTGGGTATGTTGTGAGGCTGAAAGTAGTGGGGAGAGGAAGGAGATAGGGAAGAGTAAGGTAGGAGTACCTGGCTATTCATAATCTATTCTTTTTATTTTAAAGTCATTTCAACCTATGTTTCTATTCTGAATGGTGTTCTTACACCAGGGCGATATTGAGAGTAGCTTCCAAACCAGAATGTGCCGCTAATGTAACTTATATTATTTTAAATGCATGAGGAGAGGGCAGGAATCTGGGGTTCAGGTCATACGCCGCTAAAACCTAGACAAACCTCACCCCAGGGAACCGGGCATCCCTGCTAAGTCACCAAACGTAGAGAACCACTTGGGGTGACCAATGGCAGAGGTGTTGATTATCCAATAAATGGTTCCAGGGTGGCGGTACCCATTTCCGCCTCCTAAATAGTTTCGTTAATCTAATTTCGGAAGGAATTAAAAAAAAACCTATACCTTTCTTTTTTAAAATTTGGTAGTTCTTACATAAATTGTACAAATATTACACAAAAGCCATCACATAAATTGCCCCCTAACTGTCAAAACATTGCTTGCCATGTATGGGATTTAAATTAATTAATTTAAATTAATGTACATTTTTCTATCAAGCATGTGAAAACTCGGGAAACGTGCGCCGACTTTTGTTGCTGGTGTACATAGAACAAAAAATCACAAATAAAAATTAGAATAGAAAATATTTATAACGTAAAACAATTAGACTTTAAATTTGATTATTTTCCCCTACTTAATACGCTAGCTTGGGTAGATTATGTTTAAACAATGTTTATTGCCAATGACGACATACGGGTGTATACATGTCCGTAAAATAAGGTCTCCAAGGTGCTGCGGTCGCGAGAAACAATTTTTTCGGGAGATGCAGCAATGGCATGCAGCCTGGTTTCCCTATGCCAAATTCCCACCACACTGCACTCTCTGCGACATTTAGTCTCGGCCTGGCAGCCGTTCGCGGTAAAGCTTCCACTCGCCCGCGCAGTACCCGCTAGGTGTGAATCACGCTACGTAATTAGTATTTTTGTGCAAAGAACCAAACCCCGGTAGAAATTCATTCTCAGCTACTTGAAGTGTATGGAAAACAGTCTATGAGTGCGAAAACGTGCACAAATGGTGCAGAGAATTGCGAACAGTCCTCGTACGATGTAATGTATAATATAACGTCAATGGTTATTAAAGAAGAAATAACGAAAACAACAAATTAAATGAACGTGATTGAATGCGTGGTATTTTCAGCAACCGAGAGATCACTTATTGTAAGGTTTCTCTTAATCATGGTATTGAATATCTTTTCGTGTACAAGACGTTTTTAGTTGTGGTCGTTGTGGATCTAGTCTATTGTATATGTAGGGACCAATGAAAGCATGGGATCTCTGTCTGAAGGCAGTACGGTAGTATAATTTCTAATAACAAATTCAAATAAGCCTCTGTCAACTAATAAAAGAAGGAAATATGCATTTCGAAGATTATTTTTCGTTTTTTATTATTAGATTTGTCAACAGCGATTCACATCTAAGCGCTTACTAATACAATTATCACACTGAACATGGTTGATATTATCCGATTCTACTAATATTATAAAGGCGAAAGTTTGTATGGATGTATGTGTGTTTGTTACTCTTTCACGTAAAAACTACTGAATGGATTTTAATTAAACTTTACAATAATATAGCTCATACATCAGAATAACATATAGGTTATAGCACAGAGCTCTGGCATTGTGAAATTTGTATAAAAAATTTGCAATAGGTGGCACGATTAGTAAGATATCTCTAATTCTTTATTCGATTCAAATTATTAGAGGAGTACTTCAAATAAATGCGGGAGGGGAGTGGGGTAAGAGAGGGGGATTAAAGGGAGTGGGGGGGGGGGAGGGTGGGAGTAATCGGAGTGGGAACCCCCTTAATACCATGCGAGCGAAGCCGCCGGAAAAAAAATAGTCACTAAATAAAGACAAACACAACATTGATAACATAATACTTAAATATAATACTATTACATTACATTCACACACACACATTCCATACAAATTAACAATAATAAGTTTTTGCAAAAAGTTTTTAGAAGAATAAGTTTACCGAGTAGAACACTATAATAGGGAGCTTTAATTCTTGTTGAGAGATGATTTGAAATTAAAAAAAGGCGAAGGTGGCCAATGATGATGTTGTCAAATTAATAGAATGTTTTTTTATAAGTCTCATTAAAATTAAGGCACATTATCGATAAAGCTGTGCCATACCCCAGCTTAGCTCGATATTTTTTTAAACATTTAAAGGAATAAATTTGAAATTTAAATGAATTATTTAATAACATTGCTTTTAATCCTACTGTATCGCTTATACATATATCTGATAATGTAATAAATAGTTACAGTTTAAAATAAAACGTTTATTTAACTAACCCATGCACCAACAACGGAAATTTGGGTTTTTAATCATAATTTTCCTGCCTTCATGACACCATAAAGAAATTTAAAAAAATTCTTATATTATCCACTAGTTATAAGAGAATAAATTAAAAATACGTATTTTTCTTCGAACGTTACTTTCCGATATTTCATTTAACGAGAAGCGAAATAATGTTCAAAGTGTGCGCATTTTAAGCAATCACCATCCTCGCTATGTCTTGTAAAACGATATCACGCCTGACCTTTTCTTAAGTAAGTCGAAAAAATACACGAAAAAGGTTATAAAACGAAGATTTACTGCATACATGATTTCTTTCATACTAATGTCGTGGCAATCTGCCTTAACAATCTGGAGCGTTCCAGAAAATCTCTCGTTTCTAATGGATTAAAGGTAGTGTCAGTGGAGAGTGGTGGTAGGGGGAATTGGAGAGATAGCGGAAGAAATACCAAAACAAACACCTGGTCCAAGGGTGCAAAAAATAAGACAAAATCGTGGGTTTATCACAAATTGGGGAAGCCAAGATCTGAGATTCTCACTCGTTCAGGCTACGGGTACTTAGTTGTCTGTAATAGTTGGTTTGAGAGCAGTGAAACGAGATTTATAATACATTATTTAAAAAACTTTTTTTGAAGTGAAAATTTCTTTAGCACCGTTGTGACTTGAAACTCGATGAAACGAAAAAGCGAACCTAAAAAGAGATAAACACAATGATATAGAATATTCGATCTCCTCTTTGTGCGGTGCTTCATAGGCTATTGGTCTCCGCTGTGTGCGGTGCTTTCTAGCCTCCCTACTCTTATCTAGGTTTTACTTCTACCGCGTGTGAACTGCACACAGTCTTTTGAAGTAAAATTTCTTTAGCACGGTTGTGATTTGAAACTCGATGAAACAAAAAAACGACACTAAAAAGCAAAACAAGGCATTCATCTATAGTATATGACCTGCAAGAGAATAAGATATATATGGAATAGTATAATCGGCCTCCTCTTTGTGCGGTGCTTCGTAGTATACCCACTCTTGTTTACTATAGTTTTCTAAAGGTTTCACTTCCACCGCGTGTGAATTGACATTCTTTATGTTTTTTTTTAAATTAGGAGCATTTTCATAACTTTAGACAGCAATGATAATGAGCAAAATTAAGAAAGGGACCCTCAGATGGTTTGGGCACGTAGAGCGAATGAGCGAAGAAAGTAGTGTAAAAAGAATATATGATGCAAATGTGAATGGTAGAAGAAGTCGGGGACGCCCGAGGAAGACATGGCACGATCAAGTGAATCAGATACTTGAGACGGGCCATGTCAAAAGTCAGAATAATAGAAGAGTATGTATGAGACGATGTATGAATGTGAGTGAGGCAAAGAGTGTGTGCCAAGACCGAGTTGTTTGGCGGTCCGTCCTCTCTGCCTACCCCTGCGGGGAAACGGCGTGATGGTTAGTTAGTTAGTTAGTTAGTTAGACAGCAATTAAAATGGTATGTTTTAAGATTTTCACGGCCAAAAGCATTTTCGTTATTTTTTTTGGGGTGTTATGCCGTGTTGCGCTACCTCCTTCTTTAGCCAACGTTTCGGACATCGTTGCAGTGTTCATCATCAAGGCAGATCCGGTAGATATGTCAAATCTGATGATGGACACTGCAACGATGTCCGAAACGTTGGATAAAGAAAGAGGCATCAAATTTGACACATCTACCGGATCTGCCGGATCTGCCCTGATGATGGACACTGCAACGATGTCCGAAACGTTGGCTAAAGAAGGAGGTAGCGCAACACGGCATAACACCCCAAAAACAAATAACGAAAAAAAGTAATGAAAATGTATTTCTTTTTCTGGGTTTTCATGTATTCCAATGTTTTTTAGTGACCGGACACTAAAAAACATAGGAAACTCGACTCAATATCCCCTTTAAAAAGTCATGAAAAAAATATAAAAAATAGTTATATAGGTTACGCAAAATTTTTGATTTGTTAAAAGTTTAATCGTTTCAATTTTTTTTCATATGTTTTAATGACTTTTCAAAGACGTGTTGAGTTGATTTAAGTGGTTAAAAGAAGAAGTCACTTTTTAAAAGTCGAAGGTGGATTTAATTTATTCTTTATTTTTGAGGTCTATTTCGTTTAAGAATTGTATTAATATTATTTCATTTATTATAAAAAAAGATTGCAGAACCGTGCCGCAGATATTTCCTTGTGATTGATGCGAGATAAGAACCTTCCCTTTCAGCACAAAATAACAGCTTTCATATTATTTGTGTTCTCCTGTCTTAGGGACTGCCTCTCTTAGCACTTCTCCCCCCATTTTACCACGTAGTCCTTTTAATATTATATTGGATAAGAAATTGTCCAGAAAATAGTACCTATGAAATAATTGAAAAACAACCTTGAACAAAAATAACTCCATTCAACTACTATTCCTTATTGTATCACAGACGCATACGCCTACACTAAAATAAAAATAAAAATCATTTTAAAGAAATTCATTCAACGTTGCTTCGTCGTAAGGTTCCTTGTGATCTGTGAACATAATGTTTTGTTTGGTAGATTCGGTAATAAAGTTCTACCAAATTAATGACTATTTGGTATTTTTGTTATCGAACTCGTGCTGCGGAGGTCAAACAAGGACACCAATCTGCAGTCTCACGGCAATACGATTGGTCCCCCATACACCAATAGGAATCAAGTCTTATGTCAAGTCACTCTCACGCGCTGCAACAAAGATCATCGAGATCATTCTACCCTAAACTCCCGGATAATACACAATCATGTAAATCGTACTTGTTCGCTCTCCACTCTCATATACAAACGTTCACATACGCGCCCCACGGTTGAATTTGGCAGCCACCTCTGGTCTGGAGCTCCAAAATACCTGAAAAATACCCTCGACTCTGTGCATAAACGGGCGGTCCGTTTGATAGATTCTCCCATCTTAACAGACGGATTGCAATCTTTAGAGCACAGGCGTCGGGTGGGGATGCTATCCTTGTTCTACCGGTGTTACAATAGAAGATGCTCCGAGGAACTAGCATCATTGATCTCTCATCATATCATTTGTACACGGTTGACATTTGTCACATGATAACTGGTCGTTTCTTCGACTCGTTCTTGTGTTCAACAGCTTGGCTGTGGAATGATTTGCCGGCCTCTGTGTTTCCTCCTTCTTACAACATGGGTCTCTTCAAGACCAATGTTCATTCCTTCCTCTCCTCAAAAAGATCCTCCACACAACATCCCAGATGACATAGGCCCTCAGGGAAATTATTTTCCTCAGGTCCTCCTGTGTGGAGTTAATGTAAAAAAAAAAATATATATATATATTAAATTATGGTGCGTTATGTTCGTTTGTAATTTGTTAAATAAACCAGGTAGTATTGTAACTGCGATCTATTTTTTTATTTACCACACATCCAACACACGTAAACATATTCCCCATAAAGCATAAGATTTATAATTAAGTACCTTTTTTTTAGTTTTATGCCGGCAACCCGAGCGTTTATTGCTTTAAAGTATCGTATGTAAACAAGTAAGTAACCCGCCTCACTAGACCATGTCTGTTCTGAGTTCTTAAACTCATAATTAATTAATAATGAGTTTAACGAATAAACACTAATAAAACATAATATTTACTGAACCACTAAAACGGCCACCATCTTTAACCCGAACCGGAATGTAACAAACAAATTATCTCGAGTAGTCCAAGTAGAAACATGACTTCGCTACGCTCAATCAAATATTTGCAAATTGATGGGAAGGCTGTATTTTTCCCTTTTGCCAAAGAGCAACTCAGCGCGTTGTGCGGGATATGTGTGGAAGGAACCAATCGATATTCCAAAAATATATCTTCGAAAGTTTATGGTGAAACCATCTTCTTCAAAAAATTTTTAAGGCTCTGCAACCGGGCCCGAAAAGAAGAAGATGGAGAGATACGAAATGACGACTGTTAGAGGAGAGCTCTAACATTTACAGCGACAAAATCGATGCGAAAATTGCGAAAATGTTTAATAAAACACGACTCGTTTAAAATAGAGCAAAAATCTTGCGGGCATTAATTATCTTAAACAGCACTTACAGAAACACTGTGAATTTTTTCATACATATAACTTGTAAAATAACTGAAACAAACGTGTTAATAATAATTTTTGGAACATACTTTGCGATTTTTTCTATCGAGAGAATTTTATGTAATTTGCGTTTCGGCGCGGGCAAAGTCTAGATATTATCTTCAAGAATAACATATATTTTTTTAAGAGCTTTAAAACTTACCGTGTTTAAGGGAAATATGTATTAAATCGGTACAAATCCGGGTTACGGGCCCTTAAATTAAAACGGAAATAAAATAAGATTTTCATTTACTTACATATACAATAAGGTGGGTCTCGACTGTATAGGAAAAAAATCTTGTTTTGATTTGCCTATTAGTGATAAAAGGGTGTTAAATAAAGATATAAAATCACGTATTTTTAAAAATAATATTTGGATATCATCTTCCTACTCCGGATTGACTTTGAAATTTCACGTAATAGGGAAAAACCGACCTCTTTTAAATCTTAAAAAAATGTTAGATAAACCATTAAAAATGAACCATTTTTCAATAAAACACGAAATAGAGGGAATATTTTGATTTATTTATTTAAAAATATGTGAATATAATTCAAATTATCTCAAGGCCAGTGTATTCAAATTTCGAATAACAGAAAAATCTTTCTTACTCTCAAATTTCGGCAATATTTTGAGAGACTCAATTTCGGGACTTTTTGTAAATAATTTCGTAAATATATACTGCATTTGCTTTGGAAGATTATAAAAATATGGTTTAAAGGATTCGTAGTAACTTGTAGTAATGCACACTAAGAAATAACCCCTTAAAATGAAAAATTTCAAAACTTTGAAGTGAATCCGGAGGAAGAAGATCGCATCGGAAATTTGAAAACTTGATTAAAAAAACACGTCGCTTTGAACCCATTTGGCACCCTTTTATCGCTCTTAGAATTTAAAAATAACATTTTTTTAAATGACCCACCTTAATATACAATCTTGGTGTAAAGAAAATATTACCACCATATTATTTCAAAGGTTAGGAGCCACCAAATGATTTCTCTTAGAAATTTTCACATTTTTGAGTAATTCAATGCTCCATGTAATACTGGCTTCACGAGCAGCTACTCCGGATGCTCCGCCACCGCGCTTCGACGGAACATCACTTTATTTTATCCTTTTCAATCGAGATTCCTGGAAAATTTTGAAAGAAGACTTAATGCCAACTTTTGCTGGTTGCAGGGAGTCTCCATTGCAATAATTAAGGAAATGCTTTTATATTAAAATTTTAAAAAAAGGCAACGCGGGATGCAGAATACTATTGCAATGTCAATGTTCTAGGCAAAAAGTTACTTGGGAATTTCGGAAAAGAAAATAAAGAAATACTATTGATCTTCTAAGAGTTTCGGTTTGACCTTTAGAACTAGGTACCTACTAAAAACTTTCTTTATTATTGAAAAAATAATGATTATAAATTACAAATATCTCTAATTTATAACGCGTCATTCCTACCGTAAAAAAATCTTATGAATATTTAATGATTAAGTGATGATTCCTGATTTTAAATTTTAAATAGAAAATCTGCTTATATTATTTTCCTCACAAATAATGAGCTCCGACGTCATAAAATATGCACAGATTTTTCCGTACTGCTTTCAGGCAACGTACATTTTGGGAGGCGGGTAAGGTTACTGCCTCTCCGGGAACCATTTATTGGATAGCCCACACCTCTGACGTAGGTCACCCCAAGTTGTTTTCTACATTTGGTGACTTATCATAGTGCCCGGGTTCATGGGGCGAGGTTTGTCTAGGACTTAGTGGTGGATGCGTCTGCCATGTGGCGGGCCGGATCGAAAGAGACTGGTTGGGGAAACCTTTTGACTTCTCCAGTGGTCTATCTCGATCCATCCCTTTCACCACAGTTGGAGTGAGGGTTTTTACGTCACTCCTCGACTCACTGACCCCCAGATTCTTACCCACACCTCATACCATTTTCCTTTCCAAAACTTCCTCTCCTTCCTTTTCTTTAAAAGACCCACCATACAGAATTCCCAAAGATGACACAGGCCCCAAGGGAAATTGTTTTCCTCCTGTGTGGATCTAATGTAAAAAAAGCAATAATTTTCATCTCAGAATGACATTTCCGTTGTCGTGCACGGAGATTTGAAAATTTCACTTAAAAGCAAAAAGTTAGATGAGTAACTTATTGTGTGTTTTATTTCTTACAAATACTCAATTTGAAAAGCTTAAAAAAAGTGCGTTTAAATTAATGAGAAACCGTGTTGTGAGAATCAAATTTTTCATGAAAAAGAAGCAAAGTTTTCATTCAAGTCGTTGCTTATTTAGTTCATTCCATAATCCGTCTCAAGTTGAACTTATCTTAAAAATCAGTAACTTTCCACAGTAAATAAATAAAACACTATCAGCGGGAATCTCAAGGGGTTGTTTTCTCCTCTCCGGGCTTCTTCCAACCCTTAGAACCTGAAGCACCTTCCGCCACCTGCATCCCAATAAATCTACCCCTTTATTCTCGATATCCATGAAGCACTCCTGAGTAATTCACTTTTATTGTTCAACTTTCATTCCGATGGTTTTACGGCAGGGTACAAATTTAAGGGTTTTCCAATTGTAAATGGTATTGTCGCCGTAACTTCCTTAGAAGTGCTTACAGCGATGAAAAACAAGAAGGCTGGAAACAAACCACTTCAATTGTTTCACTCTTTGTTTGTGCAATGATAATTTATTGCCATGAAGAAGTTTCGAAACAGACTGACGTCTTAATTTAAGGCTTGTTCAGTGGTCTGTGTACAAAGCGTTGGTTTTGTAGCGAGGTTGCGTCCTTTAATTATTGTTTAAACGACATGCTGTAAGAATATTTAAGAATAATTACAATCGCTTTCTATAGAGAAGCTGTAGGGAAAACATGTCGGTCGTCTTTTTTTCCTGAACATCTGAGTAGAACCATACAGTAAGAACTTGTTAAAAAGGAATGATTCTTTATTTACGCATCAGATTTAAATGTCCGGTTTAAATTTTCACCACAGAAAAAACTAAACCCTTTCACACACTTCCCCAAATGATCATCTAGTCAATCCACGCTATGCAATTGCACTATATAAGTATTATAAATACAAAACAATACAAGAACAACATGTCAACCTACCAGAGACCAAATGGGAAAATAATTCAACAACTCCAGATATTTTCATATCAGAGGGTTCGGCTCTGTGGAATTCATAATTTGACTTATAACTCCTACTGATCCCTCAATATAAATATTAAAAAAATGTTTTGTAATCCTACATGTATTTAAAATGACTGACATTTTTATATATAAATTCTTTGATAAATCTAATATGCCTAAATTTTGGATGAGAGACCTAGGTATAATGCCAGTAGCCGAAATGACAAATGGTAATATTTTTATAGTCTGAGAATGAAAATTCTTTTAATTTCTTATTTTTTCAGAAACAGATTTTTGAATATTATAGGAATTTGGTATAGCTACATCAATGATATTAGTTATTTTTTTAAATTTTGTCATGTAAAACTATATGAGGTCTATTATGACTAATTGTTCTGTCTGTTAGTATAGTTTTATCATAATATATTTTATAAAATTCATTTTCTAAAAATGAATTTGGTTCATATTCATAATATGTTACTATATTACGGCAGTCAATCAAGTTATGTTTAATTACCAAACTTTGGTGGATTATTTTTAAAACCTGATTGTGCCTAAATGTATACTCGGACGGCGCTAGTACAGAACATCCAGAAATAATATGTTCTATAGTTTCCGGAAAAGCCAAAAATTTTCTACACATCATCAATTTGATTTATATCTTCGATTATATGCTTCTTTTAATTTTTAGTATTAATGACTCCGAATGGCAAGTTAAATCCTTATATTTCTGCGCTCAACTCTCCAATACTCAACCATTTGTTAATAATCTTATATAATATGTAAAAATCACTATTTGTTTATATTTTATGCGCTACCATAGGTACCGTTCATCTAATTTAATTTAAATGCGATAATAACAGTGCAGAGACTGTTATTATTTTGTGGTTTTTAATTGCATTTATTCAGTTACTCTTTTTAAATCCATAAATTATATACACTTAAAATATTCACCACAACTATAGAAATAAAAATAAAAGTAAAAAATAAATATTATGCCCACGCACAGGCATTTTCTTTGTGGGATTTTTTTGTTCATACATTTATTGTATTAAGCTTTTTTAAATACTTTTGATTATTTTATGTATCTATTATATGTATTGCATCAAATATTTTCAATAATAAAAATAAATTGCGATGAAACTTTGGTGATTTGTTGTGCGCACGCCCGCGAAAGGTTTCTATATAATATGGTAAGCTCTGGCGTTATGAAATTTGGGAGGAAAAGGTAGGAGTGGATGGGTAACGAAGGATGTGGAGTTGACGAGGAAGGCGGGGAAGGTGAAAGGGGAAGATGGGAGGGGAAGGGGACGCGGAAGGGGAAAGGGAACGAACGGGAAAGGACATGCAGGGAGAAACAATTTTTTTTCTTTGAATTACAACGCAACCAGGGTGGCAGTATTAATAAAATTAAATGTTGTGCAGTAAGTCATTGAAGCTAATATTTTATCTTCGAAGAAGAAAATATTAACAAATTTCAATGAAATATGAAATAGGAAAAGCGAATATTATAAAGGTTTCAAATGGCACCGAAATTTTTTAAAACCAATAATTTTAAAACATATATGCTAATCAAATTAACCAAAAAACCCATATAGGGAGTGGGACGTAATTTAATAGCCATGAGTAATATTAACCATGATCCAAAATTTACTTTCCTGCAATATTAGTTTAATTTTCTGCCATAATATGATTAATTTCAATTTGATTTACATTGGAAATTTTATGATAAAATAATGATGACCCCTGAATAAATATTTGTATATCAATGTTTCTAATATTAAGCACCTCTGAATCAAATCTAAAAAAAACCTTGAATTGCGTGAACATGCTTTAAAGATTTTTTTTCTTTTATCAAAAGAAAACTTCTTCCCTACACGGTATACTTGTCGAAAAGTATGGCAAAATAAAATATTGATATAAAAATTGAAAATCGTACCTTCGTGTAATTTGAAACAAATTTCAAGGTGTGCTTGGCCGTGAAATTGAAAATTAATATTTATTTTACCTCACACGAAACGTCGAAGTACTTTATGATATATGTACATGTTGATCTCAAATTCTGTTAAAATACGCAAAACTTTATTTGATAGGTCGTCGAATGAAATTCTTTTGGTTTGTTTAGATTTAAGATAATTAAAAATAAACAACGGACATATATTATCATCAATCTGATCAGCTCGGCGGATCAACGCAAACGTTTTGCAACGTTCGCAAAGTTACGAGTTAATGGGTTTTTTATTCTCATTATTTGCCTTTTTTAACTAGCGATGAAATTCACCCAAAAAGGACGTTAGTATAGATAATTAGATGTAGATTCAAGGTGTATTAACAGTAGTTAGGAGAGAGAGACAACTGTCGCCCGTAATACCCGAACGTTACGAAGATAGCCGATCGTGTCCAATCTGTAGGTGGGCACCTTCAGTGACCATTTCCCTTGCGCACTATTATCACACAGCATCAGACAAAAAATGAGACTCGTAATCTAAACGAACCGAGGTAATCATTGAAACTCCGATCACAAGGATTGTATTGTTCATCAGAGGAAACAACAGTACCTATACCAGCAATATAATACAATAATAATACAATATAATACAACTGCCCAGTTCCGAATGGCGTATCTCCGTTTTGTGCCAGCTCTCTCCAGTTTAGAAGCTCCAAGATAGATATGTCTTTGAGGACGTTGTCGCTCCATTTTAATCTTGGTCTTCCCAATTAATATAATTAATGAACGTAATTAATATCTTCAGATAAAGGTCATGCAATGATTTGATAAAAAAAATAAGTCTCTGTGTACAGGTACAGGGTATCAATTTAGGAGGCGGGTGTGGATACCACCGCCCCGGGAATCATTAATTGGATGGCCAGCACCTCTGTCATAGGTCACCCCAAGTGGTTCGCTACGTTTGGTAACCTAGCAGGGGTGCCTGGGTTCATAGGGTGAGGTTTGCCCGGGTGTTGCCCACCAGCTGCATGGCAGGCCGGAACCGGGAGAGAATGGTTGAGGGCGTCCCTTTTACTTTTGCACCGCAGTGGGAGGGATGGATTCATACGTCCGTCCCTGACCCCCAGATTCCTACCCACCCTAATACCCTTTTCCTACCCAGAACTTCCTTTCCTAAAAAGAGCCTCCACACAGCATCCTCAAAGATGACATAGGCCCTGAGGGGAATTATTTTTCTCAGGGCCTCCTGTGTGGAGCTAATGTAAAAAAAGGGTTTTTCTATGTAAAATATACATGTTATAAAATAAACAAGAAAAGCAGATGACAATCACAATTTTCGCAACACGCCGTACGTCGCATCCTGCCAAGATAGAATAAACACGTCGAAGGGTCCGAATCCCAAAATTCAATCTTAGATCCCAACCCATTTCGACACTTATGGTGATGTCGGGCCGAGCCCGCTGACCCTGTAATACTATTTACCCGGGTCCGACCCTACACCTCGTTAGTATCAGGATTCACTTAATAAAATATTAAGGCGCCATCTCTCGGCCGGAGCTAGAAGCTTTTACCGAGAAACCTACCTAAAGAAATTATTATAAAAAAAAAACTCGAATTTAATATAAAGCTCTTTTAAGGTAAGTATTTTTTTAGCAGTGATTTTAAAATAGGAAAAAACGGTATAGTGCAAAGAGAAGCACGTAGAGGTTATTCGTTACAAAAGCTAAAACATGTACCTATCTAAACACATTTCTTAGTAGCAAACCAAAAAATAACAGATGTAGATTCTTGAGTAAACAAAAATACTTCGTTTATCCCAAAAAATTATACGGCGTAGCATCGGATCAGTTATCAAGTATTTACGTTTCGATGTAGATCTTTTTTAGACTTTTATTTATTTCCATTCTCGTACACACAGTTTACAGATGTTTGTACGTAGTTCACATCGATAATAAATACCAGTAATATAAAAAAAAGTTAGCAATCAGTAACCCTAAATGAAGGGGTTATTAGTGATAAAAAAAACACTAAGGCTCTCAAAAAATCCGTCCTCCAAAAAATCTTATCCCAAATAAACAAATGTATTCATAGCCACTAATGCATTCATTATTATTATTTCTTCGATATGGATGATTTCGTGTTAAATGCTATAGATAAAACCATGTCAATAGACGAAAGAATATATACATCAGTGAACGAAACAAACAACATTTTAGCGATGAATCCCGAAGTTAGCTTAATCATATTTCATATGAATATAAGGAGCATCGAACGTCATTTAGACGAACTCCTGGTAATAATAAAATCACTTAACAGACTGGACTGCATAATATTAACAGAGACTCACTCATCGAGCGATATAAACTATAATATTCCGGGTTATACATACTATGCAACAAATACCCGAATTAACAAGAACAGCGGAATCGCAATGTTTGTCTCAAATAAATATGTTGTGACTTTTAACAGAGAAATTCACATGCACAATGTAAACGTCCTAAATATGGAAATCAGTTACCAAAAGTATACCTATAGCATATTTGCTATATATAGAACTCACGCCTCAATATTACCGATATATGTAGATGAACTAAAACGCATTCTTCTTGCGAACAGAAATAAGAAAACCATTGTTATCGGAGACGTAAACCTGAATATAGCAAATGATTACTCGTCTTATGATAAAGATAATTATCTTAATATAATGGCAGAATTAAATTATATATCATGTATTAATTCATTTACGAGAATTATTCCAGGTCAACGACCTTCGTGCATAGATCATGTTTTTACAAATATTCAAGACATAAAAAACATAGCATCTGCAGTTATACAAACGACAATCACTGATCATTTCGGGTGCATTTTTACGTACAATTATGAAAAGAAATATTCACCATTGACTACCCGAATTCCGGAGAATGAAAGCAGCCGACGAAAAACGCTTAACATAAATGCCCTAGTACATAATCTAGACAAAGAGAAATGGCACGATATTTTTAATTGTAATGATACGAATGAATGCTTCGAACTATTTGAAAAAAAATTATCAACGCACGTAAGTACTGCACATTCTATTGATTCCAGAAAACAATCATCAAAATTTAAACCGGTTAAACCATGGATAACTTTTGGATTAATTGTATCAATCAGACACAAAGAAGCAATATACAAAAAATTAATCCAACAACCTACAAACGAAACCTTAAAAAAATACCAAAAGCATACAAAAACAAACTAACGTATTTAATAAAAAACACAAAAGAAAACTATTTTCGGCGAAAACTAGAAGCAACGGAGAACGATGCAAAAAAAGTCTGGAATGTTGTAAATGAAATTATAGATAAGAAAAAACATAAAAAAAATGATATACATAGTATTACACATAATAATATCAAAATACGATGCGAAGAAAATCCATCAGCTGCTGCTAACATATTTAACAACTTTTTTGCAAATGTAGGCAAAAATCTTGCAAATCAAATACAAAAAATACCGTCTAATGCCGAACAGAACATTAACGTCAATATCTTAAACAAAATTGACATGTTTCCCCGTTACTTCAGCCCAGGAAATCGAACACATCATTTCAAGCATGAAGGGAAGATCGGCACCAGGTTTCGATGGAATTACTGTCGAAACACTAAAAGCTATCAAAAAACATATTTCAAAACCATTAACGCATTTAATCAACATTAGTCTTCAAAGCGGAATATTCCCAACGATATATAAACAAACCATCATCACTCCAATTCATAAATCTGGCAACCCAGAAGAAGTGACAAATTATCGTCCAATATCGCTGATTTCAAACATTGCCAAAATCTTTGAAAAAATTATCAAAAAAAGATTAACCGAATTTATTAACAAAAATAACCTAATTCATGACAACCAATATGGATTTATGAAATCTAGAAGTACCCAAGATGCGATTGCCAAATTATCGAACATTATTCAGAACACATTAGACAAATCTTTGAAATGCCTAGGAATCTTCATAGATCTTAAAAAAGCTTTCGATAGTATTTCTCATGATAAACTTATTAAAAAATTAAACTGTGTTGGGATAAACGATAAAGCTCTAAAATGGATGAAAAGCTATTTATTTGAACGACACCAAGTAGTCAAGATAAACAACTCCCTAAGTCTACCACTAACAAGTAATTTTGGGATACCTCAAGGCACAGTCCTAGGCCCCCTACTATTTATAATATATGTCAACGATATTTTTAAACTACCACATAACGCAGACATAATATCATATGCCGATGACACAGCTATCATAGTGAATGGGATCGACTGGAATAGAGTAAACGAACAAGCAAATAATATCATGAACATCTTAAAACATTGGTTTGACACAAATCTTCTCTCATTGAACACTAACAAAACATACTACATACACTTCTCAATCAACAAACTAAAAACACTCCCCAACACTAAAATAATTATCCACAATAACAAATGTAATAAAATCACATGTATCCAAGGCTGTTCAACATTGAAATCAGTACCAGAAATTAAATATCTCGGAGTTATAATAGAACAACATATGAAGTGGAAGAGCCATATCTGTGAATTGGTTAAGCGTATCAGAAAGTGTATATATATATTCATAAGATTAAGAAATATTCTAAAACTCAACAATCTAAAAAGAGTATACTATGCACTAATCCAGTCTTTAATTCAATATGGAATAATTGGATGGGGGGGGTCATACAACAATATTCTAACCCCTGTCAAAGTGATCCAGAAACTAATCATTAAAGTAATCCTAAAGAAACCCTCCACTTATCCAACAGAAACGCTTTTCGCAGATTTCACGGTGCCTCGAGTAGAGAATATCTTCAAGAAAAATGCAATTATCCAAATTTACAAAGATAATATCATCAAGAAATTTGAAACTCACCAATCAAAAAGATATGAAGACAACATCAAAACACCAAAATTTAATACCAAACTAATGCAAAACAATTATATCTATTTAGGAATAAAGTTTTTCAACAACCTTCCCATTGAAATAAAAAAAACCAAAGACATCAATAAACTGAAACTCAAACTGAAGCTACACTTCATCAGGAATAATTAACTAAATAATTACCTGTTTTTCTCTTTCTTACTATTTATTTTTAATACATATTCATCTCTATTTTATTTAGATTTTTAGAATTTCTCCTAAGTGCACAATATCTTAATATGTAACCGTATCCTATGTATGTACACCTACACATATAGATGATCCAGAAGTCTCAATTTATCCTATTATATATTTACTTATTACATAATGTTGTTCTATTTCAGTTATAATTAGTGTAACTCGGTCATCAAGCACAAGAACTAGCTTCTTCTTTGGTGAGATTGCAATGTTTAAATAATTTCTGTACCGCTATATAATTTCTAAAACTCCACTGTACAATTATATAACTATATTAAATAAAAAAAAAATAATAGTATCTAGTGATTTGTGAACGTCTCACTAGGATAACCTGTGTTGAGGTGATCGCACATTTTAGATGAAGTGTTATTCTGCCATCATAAATAAAAACATGGCGTTATCCGTGAGATTCTCAAGGAGGATACCGTGGTTCCATCCTTGGCGGTAGTATTGTATATAAGTTAAGTATCGGTTAAAGAACATCATATTATTATATAGACACAATGTAGTAAACAATGCAAAGAAAATAAAAGAAAAGATTTTCTATAAGAAGTAAACTTGATGAAGCTGTTCCGTGACGCCCTTGGTTCTTGACGGCTGTGCTCTGCTTTTAGCCAATGGCAGAATCAACACTTAATCAGAAAGGTTGAATCTGCATGATGAATGCAATCGGTAGCCACGTGGCCAGTTATCAGCTAACTCTTGCCCTGTCATAATATGAAGGTTATGACAGTTCGGTGAATCCGAAGAGAAATATGTTTGAAATGGAGTTTAACTAATCTAATTGTTTGTTAGTAAATCGAGTGTTCAAGGAGCATAATACCCCAAAAGGAAATAACCATAAAATTTTTGGCCGTGAAAATCTAAAATCATATCTAATAGATCAGTTGTTTAATAAATCTTCGGGGATATATTATGTACTACAAAGAAATGAGATTGGTCTACGTCTTAATAATCTAGAAGCTCTTGAAATAAATAAAAATCATTAATAATAAATACAACGAATTAAAAAATAAACAATTAAATTTGTCAAATAGCATCGTTTCCCATCTATTTTGACCCCGACTCTACCTCCCTCTCGCCCCCCACCAAAGTTGATGTTTTCTCTTCCTCTTCTATTTGCCTTTAAATAATCTGTAATTTCGTAACACATATTTAATATGGTTTTAATTATATCATCACTAATGGAGGTTCAGGCTAAACCGAAACCGTTTGGTTAAAGATATATAATTAATTGATATTCAGAAACCTATTATTATATTTGGGTGTACCTACAAAGTGTTTGCTACATGTGAAGATTTCACTTTTGTTCTTGAAATGATGATGATCTCAAATAGATTAAATCCCGCTAGTCTGGGTCTAATTCCTTAAGTGAAAAAAAATTTAATGAAAATATATGGTTTATAAATAAGAACTTAGGTATTTAAGTACCTGCTTACAAATCTAGTGATTTCAGAGAATTTTTTTTTTTAATAAGTAAGAGAAAATTAGAAAAATAAAATTTTGGGCGCGAGTTCTGCTTCCACTACTACTAGACTAGCTGATTTAGGTTTTTAAGCGAGTATTTTGATGTTCCAATCTTCAACGGTAGGTAGTTTATGTAATCGTTTATAAAAATAAATTGTAGCACTTAATATAATTATGCATGCCAACGGACACTTAAATCTGGACCTTCGAACCGTAACATCTGGTCCTTTTCGTTGTTACCTTTGGACCCCAGGGGTGCTGAGGGGATAAGGAATACAGAACTACCCTCACCCTTGCATATTTAATACACGGAGGGATGTTTACATCCTCCGCGAGACCTCTGGCAGAGGACAGGAGCAAATCGAACGCTGAGTAAACGCTGAGCCCTCTCTTGCCTAATTTCAAACAAAAAAACACCACCCTCGAGTACATAATCAAACTCATGGTAGAATTCTGTTGCCTGGCTTCAAAAGCCTAGATATAAATGCGAGTTACCTATGTAAAATAGAGCACAGTCATCGCTCAAATCTCTTGTTGTAATTTGTTAATTTTATCGGCCAATAGCAATTCCGAAAAACATCGCGTCACAAGATGTAGATGTACTTAACAACCTGGAGGTCTTGTGGTAAATAATTCTTCTTAAGACCTACGTAATCTTTGAGGATGCTGTGTGGAGGATCTTTTTATGAAAGGAAGGAGAGGAAGTTCTGGGAAGGAAAAGTATATAAGGGGTGGGTAGGAATCTGGAGGTCAGTGTGTCAAGAGTGATGGACCTATGAATCCACCCCTCCACTGCGGTGTAAGGCGATATTCCAAGAGAGTAACGCTGGAGAAGTCAAAGGGACTCGCTCAACCATTTTCTGGGCAGACGCATCCGCCGACAAGACCCGGTTAAACCTCACCCCGTGAGCCGGGCACCGAACGTATTGAGGTAAGGCGCGTGCTTTCTAGATCTAGTAGAAATATTTTAGCAACTCGTTCATAAACATATTCTTTAATTGCTATACTTTTTGTTAGAGTAGTATACATACATTGTGTCTTGTATTTTTATAATGTCATTGGATAGATGTCTAAATTTTAAGTTAAAGTTTATTTGTTCTGTAAGAAAATATACTGTTTTGAAATGCATACGCGGCAAATAAGTTTTTAAAAACTTTGAGCTCCACGAATCCAACGAATATAATACCGGATAATTCCATGACTTTTTTATGAAATTAATGGACTAGGTTAAAATGTAATCTTTATTTCTACTTATTAGAATTTGAAATTAAAACACTTTTGTACTTTCTTCCACTGATTTGTTTTTACCAGGACCGGTTTCATCCTATTACTATGGTATAATGCATCAATATTTGTCAATTAATCCCTAAGCAACAAGGAGGGAATAACCCAACATTACCAAAATAAAATATCAGTAATAATCACAAACCTTTTCAATTATATAAATTCATATATATTCATTTGAAGTAACAATATCTAGTTAATATGTAAAATAATTCATAATTTTAATAATAATCTTTATAATTACCTATATGTACCTAAAATTAACAAAATAACTTATAATACCTAAAAATTAACAAAATAGAAACATTCATTGTATAGAGACAATGTTGTGTACCCCTGCCTAAGTGTATATAAATACCGTAGCATAAGAATTTCAACCACCAGTCTGAAAATGTCCGTAATAGGATGAAACCGGTCCTGGTAAAAACAAATAAGTGGAAGAAATTACAAAAGTGTTTTAATTTCTAATTCTAATGCAATGGAATTCCACCACGAAATAACAGTTCAAAAACTAGGCTTCTACTTATGTTTCAGAAATTCCAATTGGAGAGGCGAGTAAGGGTACCATTTATTGGATATCGAAATCCCCAGCCATAGATCACTTAGGTTTGGCGCACATGCGTTTGCCCATCTAATGCGTGGCAGGTCAGATCGGGAGAAACTGACTAAGGGAGACCTTTTTACCTCTCTGGCCTGACTATCTCGATCCATCACCTTGTACCGCAGTAGGAGGAATGGATTCGTACATATAACAATCCTGAAAACATTCTTCCTTCCCAGAACTTTCTCACCTTTCGTTTCCTAAAAAATACCATCCACACAGCATCCCCATAAACTGCTTGAAATTGTTGTTTTATCCAGAGCCTCCTGTGTGATGCTGACATAAAAAAAAACTCAGAGTGTGTAATTCACGCGCGGTAGAAGTGAAACGGTAAAGTCGCTAGATGTCGCTTTCTTTTCTGTGCTTGTTTTTTTTAAGTAGTTTGAAGATGTAATATTGATTGCACTAAATAAAAATGTTTTTTTTTTTTGGATTTCGTAGGATTCGAATCTCCGTTGGCTTGATGTCTGTCTCTCTGGCCGCAGAGACTTGTCAGACACCTTGCCAACTACGCAATGGAAGGCACGCACTGAGGTACAATGGCATTATTATTTATTTTATTTTTTTTATTATTTCATACAATTCTTGAAAGTACACTTTTGTTTTTTTTTACTACCATACTAGGCTAATGCCCGTGTTAAGGTAATCAAATCATTATAATTAGAACCGAGTATATGTGTAGAAGACGACCGGCGTATTCCAGAGGTAAGGCTCTTGACTAGCACTCCGAAGGTCGCGGGATCGAATCCCGGCGTGGCAAATTAACTTTATTTGATTAATTTGTGTTATTTCACTATTTATGCATTTAAAATAATATATAATATATTTGTGGCACGTTCCAGAGTGGAAGATACTCTCAGTATCGCCCTGGTGTAAGACCACCATTCAGAATTGAAACGTTGCTTGAAATGGCGTTAGCCGTGTTTGGTGACCAGATCTGAATGTACTTCCCCACCTCCCTCTTCCCCATCTCCTTCCCTTCCCCATTACCTTTAGCCTCACAACATACCCCAATTGGGAATACTCAAAGATATTCTAATACAGAAGAGATATGCTATGGTGTCCGCGCAACTGTCGCCGGACTACGCGCTTATTAGCGTAGTTTTCATACAAAAAGAATTGTTCATTTCGTTGATTTTTTGAAAATGTGCATTAATATTGGTTAACAATATATTTTGAATAAGGAAAGAATTCGTTCATTTAGTTTAACGTTCTTTTGGTTTATTCGTTAATTATTTGTTCTTTTAGTTTATTTGTTAATTGGTAAACAATATCGGCGACACCCGGAAGCGCAGACCCACATAGTAAAAACAGCAGATAGCACATCTACTTATATTCCAATATCTTTGGGAATACTATAGTCCCACTGGCTCCAGACGAGAGCAGTTGAAAAAAAAAGAACTGAGTTATGACGCATTTCCGTTTCACCCGAATTTCAAGTCACTAACGGCGCTAAAGAAGTTTCACTTCAAAAAGAAAGATACAACATTTGATCTAAACAAAGTTCTGGCTTTCAATTCCCTTCCCTGTTAACAAACCCCCAAGTCCATCCCTGTCGGCAGATTTCATGTCGCAATCACACGGGAGGTCACAAAATCGAATGGCAATAAAACCAGATGATCGAATGCTTCCCAACATGGATTTGTGTTTATTTTATGAGGTTTTAGATTTTTATTTATGACTCCACCATATCGGAATTGCCGGGTTCTAGTTTCATTGAGATAAAGGTGAACTACGAGACAGTAAAGAGATGATCAAATTCAATAAAACTGAGAAATCTGTTAGTATTTATTGCGTTCTGAATTAAGAGCGTTTAACCAGCCAGCGGACGAAAATCCACATTTCGTCGAAAGTTGTTCTTACGATCATACAGGGCGGTTACGGTTTTTTTTTAATTATAACTCAATATCGAATTTATTTCAATCCAAATAAGCTTTAATTTATACCTTCATCCAAAAATGCTGAAAGGCGTGATGATAAAACTATTAAAATAATGTACTTTTTGTAATTATTTCTTGATTATAAGTATTTATCATTTTTCAATAATGTCTAAATTTAATAAGAATGTTAAAAAAATCTGAAATATAATAGTTTGTAAGTGCGCAAATAAATACACAAATGGACCAATTTTCGTCAAGAAACACATGTAGGTACATATTTTTTAATGACTTTATTGAAACTAAAATTAAAATTCTAAAACATGCGTTTGCTAGATAATGTATTGATTTATTTTACTGCATGATTATATTATTTGAAATGGGTATGGTATAATACAAAATCTTTTTTGAAAATTTAACAAATCTGCCAACGACCTATGGAATAACCTTATTATACTAAAAATTAAAAAAATTTCTCAAAATTTATTTATTTTTTATTTTTTTATTTATTTAGTAACTATATAATATTTTTTACATTTTATGTGAAACATGTTAGTTAGATGTATATAAAAAATAGAAAATATATTCGTAGTCCTCCTCACTAGGAGATCCTGTGCTGAAGGGGACTATGCTTTGGATAAGTTTTTCAGCGACTTCTATGGTTTAACTTCAGTGTTTGGATAAGGTTTTCCAAAAACTTCTATGACGATGTTTTAAGTATAGTAGTAAGTTAATTTTCCGATAGTTCCTTCAGCCAAGATTTAATGTCCTTAATGTAGCTATTTTTTGTTTTAATTTGTTTGATACTAAGTGGAAGTTTGTTATATAACTTTACTGCTGAAAATTCAGAACTTCTTTGACCAAATGAAGAGAATGAAAATATTACATGCGAATGCTAGATAAAAGAACAATCTTTCGAAATCCATTTATAATTTTTTGTGGAAAAGAGTCAATACGTCTAAAATCTGATTTGAAAATGACATATTTCTGGTTTTCTCTGGTAATGCCCTCTTAACTGAATACTGAATATCCGAGAGAACGAGCAATTTGGAATATATTTTAAAATCAGTAGTGCGTACGCATTAACGCACTACATTTATAATCAGGCCCGGAGTGGGACCATTTGGGGCCCTCCGCTAAAACCTGTAAATGGGCCCCCTAACGTGGGGTGCGGGGGGGGGGGGGGGGCTTCAAGCGGGTGGTCCGGGGGCCTCCCCCGGATAATTTTTGAAAATTAGGTGCTTGAAAACAATGAAATCGCGTTTCTACGCTATATTGGCACCTATAAAGAAGAAGAAATTCAGATAGGTTTTTATACAAATATTATAATTTTCGACTTTTGTTGACTTTATTATTTATTGAAATAAGAAATTCACAGAGTTTTTAGGATACCACAACACTACTAAACACATGTTGTAGAACTGCCAATAATTATAACGGAGTTCAAAATAAAGGGCAGGATTTTATTCACACCAAAGCATTAATGAATTATGTCAAAATTATTTGTGTAGTAAAAATAATGACAAACGGATTTTAGGGATTAGAAAAATAATACTAACATTTAAAAAAAATCCTGTGTATTTAACAGTTTACAATGTTGTATACTAGAATAGAAGGGGCTTAACTTAACTGAAATGATTCGACATTTTGCTTCCCTAGCCCTAAAGTAACAGTTTCTTTGTAAGCAACTCACTTGTTAAAGCTACTTCAACGCACATCGTTACTGCTCTTAGGGAACGTACCCACACTACGTGACCACTTTTTGAAATTTTTAATCCCCCCCTCCCCCTCTCGGTGACCACGTGTAGTATATTCCAAGACCCCCCTTCCCCCTACAGTTTTCACGTAATAAATCATAAATATGGTTTTGAACCATTTCTCGCTAACAAAAAGTAAAAAAAAATGATTGGCTTATATTTGTCTTCATTAATACGGCGCTTGCTGCGTGACGTCAAGGGTGCATGCGTACGTATAATTAAAAGTGGAAAAATATTAAAAAGTTAGTGGAAAAAATATAAAAAGATTTCTAGATTGACTACGTGATAAAAACCTAACCCCCCTCCCGCTTCCCATTGTGACCAAGCGTGGTATTTTGAAGATCCCCCCCCCCCCTAAATGGGTCATGTAGTACATTACGTAGTACAACGGGTACGTTCCCTTACTAGCGTTTACTATGTACTTGTACCTTGATAATCCAAACCGACTGCAAGAAACGCCGAGATTATTTCAAATTAGAAACATAGATCGTCGTGAAAAAATACTTAAATTTCTTTTCAATACTATATTATATAACGTCAACTATATGGTATACTATATTGTATAACGTCAACTATATGGTATACTGTATTATATAAAGTTATATGAACGTCGGTCGTTAAAAAAATGACATCAAATTTGAATCAAAATCAAAAAATGACATAAATAGTCACACAAAATCTTCCTTCTTGGGCAATACGAAAATGATATCAAATATCTTTTCAATCACAGTACGATAAGTAACACGGAAATTTTGTATGCTCATTTTCTGAAGAACCAACTTAAAATCGTCTTCCAACTTCTTGTGCGAATGTGTTGACTATATTACATCATCCATTTGGATGTCCACGGTTTTGGTTTGTCCTAGGTCTTGACTAATACCGCGCGCCCAATATTTGTACAGTTGACATTTGTCCCATGTGAACGAATCGTTTGTACGACTCTTTTCTTGAGTTCAATAGCTCGACTGTAGAACGATTTGCCGCCTCTGTGTTTCCTCCTCCCTACAACTTGGGTCAAGACCCAATTTTATGGTGCGCCGTTATTGGACGGTTGGTATTTGAATATTTGTTTTTTTTTTGTGTTAACCCTCAATCTATTGTGTACATTATTAAATACTAGCTTTAAAATTATATCTCTAATATAGAGATATATTATTCCGTAAAACTGGATAACAAAATATTAATGTTATGAGTTATGACCAAAGAAATATATCCGTGTAAAAACAAACAATGGCTCACTTTTATAATTTGCTTCCCCTGAAAAAACACCACAGACTTTTCAGTAGCAACCCTTTCAGTAAATTTTCTTTCACTTGCTAATGAATAATTGAGAATTGTGTTGGGAGAGAAACGAAGAATTGCAAGAAATCTCACATTTTTACCCTTGGAAGATTTTTGCAAAGAACTGAGGGTTGATTCCGAGACAAAAGTTGTATGAATTTAATGAAGGCTAGTTAGAGATACAAATATAACTGTAATTATTACCTGCAAAGAGAAACAACGAATATTTCTCAAGGGAAGTTATTAGTCGCTTTCCAAGGAAGAGAATAATTAATAAAGTTTTGCTGAAAAATGACTCAAAGAAACATAAAATAAACTTTCATCATATAAATATTTTTTTTAAATAACTCTTTAATAACTGTAATGCGATATCCGTACGTAACGGACTTTTCATCGGTCATTCCTAATCACGCAAGTTACCATGTGATGAGAGCACCATCCCTTACTTTCCAATGCTGTTGGAACGGGACAGAATCGGGTAGAAATTTAAATTTATACACGACGTATTATTTGCTTCTTCAGTTTTGTTGGGTACTTTAAGATCAACTCCAAATTTATAGATATTTAAAGAAATAAATTGGATATATATCCCTGCATATGCTTTCCCGTGCGTCCCCGTTCCCCTCCCGCATCCCCTTCCTCTCCCGCGTTCCCCATCCACTCACTATCCTCCGCCCACCTACTCCCCTCTCCCGCTCCCCCGTCTATATATTCAGTCAGTTTTCAAAAAGCTCGCGTACCATCTATTTATATATTATATATTATATTTTTCGTATATTACAAATATTAATTTTTGTATATTACAAGAACAATCAATCTAACTTGGTACCTTACATGGGTACCTATTTAAAAAAAATAATAATTTAAAAAATCCAAAGACAATTCTTTTGTTACAAAAAGAAACAGCTGCCTTCTAAATTCACATTCATCAAACGCGTGAACTGTCAAACGTGCAAAATTAAAATAGTCGTTAAGTTTTCTGAAATTATCCAATTTTCTTAATTTTTCTTTCCGTGAGAACCTTCTACAAAGTATTACAAAATTAAAAAAAAAAAGATGAATGAAAAAGGTAAAGTCGTTCTGAAGTTATGGCGTGACCAAGGGAAACAGGGATATATATATAAGCCGCGCAAACCGTTTCCTTTAATTAAAAATACATTTTGCACAATTGCAAATCGATCCAGAAACGTAAAAACTCCCAGAATCGCTTTGTTCATATAGCCTCCGTCGTCGAGGGGTAAGGTTCTCGACTAGCAATCTGAGGATCGCGGATTCAAATCCCGGCGTGCTTAAATAACTTTAATTGATTGATTTGTGTTATTTCATGCTTGAAGAATTTAAAAATAATATAAGGCATATTTGCAACACATTTCAGGCCACATCAGAATTGAAACATTGCTTGAAATGACTTTAGCCATGTTTGGCGACCAGATCTGAATGTCCAGAGGTACTTCCCCACCTTACACTTCCCACAACTCTTTCCCCTCCTCTCTCCAGCCTCACAACATACCCCAATTGAGAATGCTGTAGTCTCACTGGCTCCAGACAGGAGCCGTGCAGATTCTTGTGCGGTCTAAAACATGAAAAATACAAACGCTTAATTGTTGTCGCAGTCTACGCTATCACCCCTGCAATTATTCCTTCGCTTTAATAAAATAAAATACAAAATTCTCATCGAAATGAAACGGAATATGTTTTGCGAAAAAGCATTCTAAACAAGAAACATAAAAACTCTTAGTTAACTATTTCAAAAGAAAGGAAGCCAGTAAACAATCCTTGGAAACAACTTGTAATATAATGTAAATGACATCAAAATTTGATATTTTTAGTAACGGAATGGCGAAAGATGTTCTTTAACCCTTAATTGCAAATCTTATTTTACAAGCCCTTTGGTATTATAAACCCTAGTCGTAGGGCCACGCGTAAAACTGCCTATAGCCTACAAATTATTTGAAAAAAAGTGTCCTTGTACTTATAATGATGTATTTAATGAAGTTATCTAAATTAACAAATTGTGGGTCTTCCTAATAACGGTGTTTTAATTTTCATCCTACCAATAAACAACCTCTCACGCATCTATCTTCTCTCTTCTCTATAAATAAAAATGAATTGCCGAAATGTATGTACGCGCATAACTTTATAACGACTGCACCAAATTGGATAATTCTTTTTTTTGTGTGTTCGTTATTGTCAGGACAAGGTTTGTATAAAACTTCTGGTGAGATCTGGCATTATGAAATTTGTATAAAAAAATTGCTATAGGTGGCACGCGAGCTGTTTGAAAACCGAATGTATGGAATGCGGGAGGGGGGAAGGGAACTCGGATAAGGGGTTCGCAGGAGGGGGGGACGGAAACCAGGAAGGGGGGAGGGGAAGTGGAATCTGGGGGGGGGGGACTCAGGAGGGGGATTCGCGGGACAGGGTAATGAGGGGAGTGGAATGGGGAGAGGGAAGGTGGAGGAGACGGAGTGGGAATGCGAGTGGGGAAGGGGAGGCGGAAGGGGAACGGGATGAATGGGAAAAACAATTTCTTTATTAAATGGCATAGCAACGCATGCCGGATACCAGCTAGTGGTAAATAAATGTTGTTTAACAGTTGTGTAAATTTTAAAACCATTAGCCAGGGGGTTTATGTTTATTAAAAAATATATATAAATAGAGGTTAAAAAGTTAGCGGATATAATCAATACACGCCATGTAAAAATGGTTATTTCTGATGCCAAATACCAAAATGTCTAAATCAAGCACAACGTTGAAATATAAAGCATAAATAAAAATTTAAGCATAAAAAAAAGCATAAATAAAAAATTGCATAAATAAAAAAGCATAATTAAAAAAAAATTGAAGCATAAATAAAAAATATAACACAAACTTTATGGTTTTAATTTCATTTTTCGCATTGGTAGAAACAAGCATGTTCAAAAAGCCAAGTTATTACAAAACCTTTGTCGATTTGACGATGCGCGTGCTTGAACGAGCTGTTAACATCGCTTTAGAAAAATGTCACTAACTTATAAACCGCGGTGTAAATATTATACGGCGCGTAAAGTCAGAATACTGAAAAACTTTTCTTAATACCACGACGTATGTACTCACAGTTAAACCGAGCTTAAACCGAGCTCAAGGCCAACCACACCAAATCGGTCCATAAGAATCTTATCAGTAACACGGTAATTGTGTTTCGGCGTAGTCGATTCGACGAAGGTTAGTGTTCTAGGGTAAAGCGAAATATTTTAATCATCATTGAGTACAAGTCTAAGTGGGAAGAGAGTCGAAAAGGATTTTTGAGTTCGAATTAAACCATTTCACAGCATTCTAAAGTGGGCAGGCAAGGCCAGCGGTAAATTCGAGAAATTGTTAAAGATTGAAATGACGTCAGGGGAAAGAGGGAGAAAGGAGACTGGGGGTGGAATCCAATTCTATTCGGCCCAATTTTCCTAAGGACCATGTCCGGACAACGTAATGACGGGGAGTCATGCGGAAAATAAGGGTTATTTCAGTGTCATTTAGAGGTCCGCAGCGGATGGGGGCGGCTGAGGCAAGATCCGGGGCTCACTGAGAATCTGACTTATTGCTGAAGTTGCCCCCAACCACCTATTACATATCTTGTGGAATAGTTCTAATTTATTTCCGCAATTGAGTGGTATCAAATCAGCTTTGAATGTAAGAAAAATACGTTATTAAACATCATGGGATAGTCATTTGGAGTTAAAAATGATAAAATAAATATGATTTCCTCACAAAGTTTCCAACTGCACCCTGAAATGACTGAGTATCTAAGGGAAGGAGATGGGAAGAGGAAGGCACCTGGTAGGGAGGAATGGGTTATTTTCAGAATCTATCTATATAATATAATCGTCGTAGAAAGCATAGAAAACGCTAATAGCTGGCAAGACGACTGTCACCGACACCGCGGTATGATATCAACAATGCCATATTTATGAACAAAAACGACCATGTCGTTTTGACGGTAAATCAAAAATTGCACATTTTAAACCGTTTTGCAAAAATTCATTCGTTGACATTAAAAGAAATTACCCTTTACAGATCTGTTCACGGCTCTTCCTGCAACCGACTGAATTCTTAATGGTGGTCAATTAATCAAGGCGATACTAAGATTATCAGCAACTCTTAACGTGTTATAAAATTTAATCGAAGATTCATTCTTACAATTGCAAAAATAGAAAAAGCAGCTCAGTTATGGTAATTATATTTTTCTGCCGATTTACTTCTTTTGATTTCTGATTAACATGTTCCTAATCCCTTATTATGAACATCTGAAAATTAACTTCCTTTTTGTCGCCTAGAGCGAACATTATAATTGGCATTATAAGATAACTTATCAACAATTCATTTTATTCCTGTAGTATTAATACAATTTTTTGTGTATTTTTAAATTAACACCGCACAAGTGTTCTAACTGCTCCCGTCTGGAGCCAGTGAGACTATGGCATCGCCAATTGGGGTATGTTGTGAGGCTGAAGATAGTTAAGGGGGGGGGGGGGGGGATAGGGAAGAGAATGGTGGGAAAGTACCTGGCTATTCAGATTTGGTCACCAAACACGGCTATAGCCATTTCAAGCAACGTTTCAATTAGGAATGGTGGTTTAACACAGGGCGATATGAAAGTATCTTCCACTCTGGAACGTGCCGCAAATATACTATATATTTATTATATAAAAATAAATAATTTTTTTATCCTGTGGGGGAGGATACGAGAAGAAGGAAGGTGGTGAAGTACTTGGGTACTCAGATCTGGTCACCAAACATGATTAAAGCCATTTCAAGCAACCTTCGTGGTGGTCGTGGTCAGGGCGAGACTGAGAGTATTTTCCACAAATGGAACGTATCGCAAATATACTCGTACTATATATTGTGAAATAACACAAAATAATCAGATAATTTTTTTTGCGCACGCCTGCATTCAATCCGCGACCTCCGGATTATGAGTCAAGAGCCTTACCCCTCGACCACGGAGGCCGTTATTGTTATTTATTAATTATTTTATTTATACCAACAACTTTACAAGAGCGCACAGGCAAAAGACTTTTGTTATTCCGAGATGCAGAAGTAACCTACCATTATTTATTTATTTATTTATTTATTACATAAGATACCTACATTTATACAGCAAATATAACATAATAATAATATTTCAAAATAACTGTAAATATTAAAATGTATACAAGTGTTATTATGTCTTGTTTGTCTATATTAGTTCCTAGCTAGGCAGATTGCCCGTTCTAAGGAACCAAATGCTGGTGAAAAATGCCAAAAATATATTCTGTACCAAAAAAAACAAAGTGTTTTTTTTTTAGATTAAATACCTATAAGTATACTAAGATTTTACTGGTTGTGCCATTTAATAGTTGACCGTGTAAAAGTTTAAGTTTTAAGTGACATTATTTAATAATTTTTCAGACTCAACCCTACCTAAGCCAATCAACCATTTATTTATTATTGAACCCATAGATATCATTTTGCATGTTTTAATGTTTAATTCTGGGGGGATTTTATTGTATAATTTCGGTCCCAGATATGTATGTGTCATTTGGAACTTCGACGTATTGCTCCCTGGGACCACAAGATCCTTTCTGGTGTGACTTCTTGTGATGTATTTATGATCAATTTTATTAAGTTTTTCTAGATTTTTGTGTACGTGGATAATAACCTTTTTTATGTAGTTTTGGCGAACATCAAGTACATTAAATTTTTTGTGGAGCTGATCGCTAGAAAACCTATAGGGTTTACGCATAATGACTCTAATTATGGATTTCTGGGCCTTCACTAGAGGATCTAAAATTGTTCTACCTGACGCTCCCCAACCAATACAACCATACGTTAAGATGGGGTTGCATAATCCGAAATATATTTTTCTTAGGTCTTGCTGTTTGATTATATTTCGTAATACAAAGAATATGTGAATCAATTTTCTCACCCTTATTGTGAGGTTGTCGATGTGATATTTCCACTTAAGGTGATTGTCTAAAATAACGCCTAGATATTTGATGTTTTTCAAACTTTCCAAAACTTCACAATTGCAGATAGAATCAGTATTATCGGAATTACAGTTACGCTTATGTGTTTTTATTGTGTGTGATGTACTAGGTTGTCCTTTTATAGTTGAGCTGAATCTTATGTATTTAGTTTTTGCTATATTTAATGTAAGTAGATTTTTGTCAAGCCATTGTTTTATTGCTTTGATTCCACTTTCAGCATGTTTATGTGTTTGAGTCCAGTCGTCTCCTTCAAATATAGCTACCGTATCGTCAGCGAATGTAATAATTTTTCCGCCTACTTTTAGCTCGCATAACTCATTTATGTAGATTATAAATAGAAGAGGTCCCAATGTGCTTCCCTGCGGTACCCCAAAAGGTAGTCTCTAGTGATTTACTCACTGTTTTGCCCATTTTGAGTTGCTGGCTTCTACCCGTTAAGTAACTCTTTAACCATTTGTTATGATGTGGATGCATCATTACATATAAATTACTTTAATTTATTACTCGGATAGGCAGGTACCTTTATTTGAAGGATGGTAATAGTTTATTCGAGATACTCGGCAGGTTGGCAGACTGAGCGGAAACGGGTTTTGTTTTTGAAACGGCACTCTGGACGAGAGAGAACACGGGAGGACGCCGTGTTTTTCTCGGGCACAGTCACCTAGCGATTTAAGTTTTATAATGTAAAATATACCGGAACAATACGACTCCGCGTTGCAAAGAGATCCGTACCTTATGTGTAAATAACGGGATTAACCTAAAGATCCGAATTGTTCGGCCCGGAATTAACGAAGTTTTCGGTTCATCAATGGCCGTCGGCGCCTCGTGCGACGAGAATAAGTAATGCCGTTTATCTAGCTGATCTGGCGACTGGGAAAGTGCAATTGGCGAACATGGACTCCCGCTACACCTCGCAAGCCACGGCGAAGTTTATTTAATTAGTGTTCGGAGTTTTAACTTTAACATCCGCTACCTACTGAGGCGTTCATATAAAAACCCGCGTACTTGATTTTGATACGCAGAACAGACCGTTCCGGTTCACCGCAACCCCGGATTCGTCGCCGACTCCGTCTGTCAACAAATCCCGTAGGCATCCATCTATTTGGGCTTGATGGCCTCGTAGGACGGGCATCATACTGCTGGCCAGGCTGGCGCAATACACCGGATCATTTCTCATCGTCCTGATGCTCCCAGGGGGGTTTGGCATCGCGACCTCAGCAGGATCACATCAGGACCACCTCTTGGATGCTGGACGAAGCACCAAGCTCCACTACGTGCATCATGCCTGCCCGCAGGCACTTAATCCGAATTAGCTAGGTTTCAAGGTCATGGTCGCAATACAGGGGTGAGTTTTCAGTAGTGTATTTTTTTTCCCTTGTAAAATTGGTTTATAATACCGTATTGTTTTAAATGTTCGATATTGTAAATATAGAAAATATTGATTCAAATCTCTTTGTTATTTCATATCGATACACTGTAGTTCCTAATGATGAGTAAAGAAGTGATTGTCATAGTGCCCACGCTCCCTGGGAAGAATTAAATGCTCTCCGTCGTTCTAGGAAGAAGGCGTAGTGAATTCAACTGTGGACATATTCTGTCTTGAACAGGATTTGGCGCTCTATTAATAGAAAAGTACGCAGTTGTATTCATCCCGTCTTCTTCCCTCTCAGCTAGCCACATCATATGGCTCCTTACGCCATTTTGCACGTAATAATTGCCGTTTCAACGTGAATTATAAGATATTCACATAACATTTGGCGCCCAACGTGGGGCGCCAAATGTTATGTGAATATCTTACGACGTGCCTGCCCGCAGGCACTTAATCCGAATTAGCTAGGTTTCAAGGTCATGGTCGCAATACAGGGGTGAGTTTTCAGTAGTGTATTTTATTTCAAATATTGAGGTTAAGTTGACGTATTGACATTTAAAACATAACCTGTATTACATGTCTACTGAGCACGAGAAACACCAAAATACATGACATAATTATACGTAAATTGCAACACTCCGTATTGCAAAGGACATTGTTGTATTTGAATTATAACGAGACACCATTGCACCATTAAATTAATGAATATTATTATGAAATTACAGTATCATACTGTTTTAAATCTCTGTGATAAAATAGCAAGTTGTAAAACGAGATTTTAGTTGATCGATTTGATGAATATAATTGTGAGTAAAGAATGTGTCTTTATACGAGCAACCCACGTTAAAGGCGTCAAATGTTATGATGTGGATGCATCATTACATATAAATTACTTTAATTTATTACTCGGATAGGCAGGTACCTTTATTTGAAGGATGGTAATAGTTTATTCGAGATACTCGGCAGGTTGGCAGACTGAGCGGAAACGGGTTTTGTTTTTGAAACGGCACTCTGGACGAGAGAGAACACGGGAGGACGCCGTGTTTTTCTCGGGCACAGTCACCTAGCGATTTAAGTTTTATAATGTAAAATATACCGGAACAATACGACTCCGCGTTGCAAAGAGATCCGTACCTTATGTGTAAATAACGGGATTAACCTAAAGATCCGAATTGTTCGGCCCGGAATTAACGAAGTTTTCGGTTCATCAATGGCCGTCGGCGCCTCGTGCGACGAGAATAAGTAATGCCGTTTATCTAGCTGATCTGGCGACTGGGAAAGTGCAATTGGCGAACATGGACTCCCGCTACACCTCGCAAGCCACGGCGAAGTTTATTTAATTAGTGTTCGGAGTTTTAACTTTAACATCCGCTACCTACTGAGGCGTTCATATAAAAACCCGCGTACTTGATTTTGATACGCAGAACAGACCGTTCCGGTTCACCGCAACCCCGGATTCGTCGCCGACTCCGTCTGTCAACAAATCCCGTAGGCATCCATCTATTTGGGCTTGATGGCCTCGTAGGACGGGCATCATACTGCTGGCCAGGCTGGCGCAATACACCGGATCATTTCTCATCGTCCTGATGCTCCCAGGGGGGTTTGGCATCGCGACCTCAGCAGGATCACATCAGGACCACCTCTTGGATGCTGGACGAAGCACCAAGCTCCACTACGTGCATCATGCCTGCCCGCAGGCACTTAATCCGAATTAGCTAGGTTTCAAGGTCATGGTCGCAATACAGGGGTGAGTTTTCAGTAGTGTATTTTTTTTCCCTTGTAAAATTGGTTTATAATACCGTATTGTTTTAAATGTTCGATATTGTAAATATAGAAAATATTGATTCAAATCTCTTTGTTATTTCATATCGATACACTGTAGTTCCTAATGATGAGTAAAGAAGTGATTGTCATAGTGCCCACGCTCCCTGGGAAGAATTAAATGCTCTCCGTCGTTCTAGGAAGAAGGCGTAGTGAATTCAACTGTGGACATATTCTGTCTTGAACAGGATTTGGCGCTCTATTAATAGAAAAGTACGCAGTTGTATTCATCCCGTCTTCTTCCCTCTCAGCTAGCCACATCATATGGCTCCTTACGCCATTTTGCACGTAATAATTGCCGTTTCAACGTGAATTATAAGATATTCACATAACACATTCGTAGGGCATACCTACAATGCCAATATTTTTTAATCTTTTGAGGAGTAATTTATGAGAAATTGTATCAAAAGCCTTGGCTAAGTCTAAGAACATTGAAGTACCCACCACTGTCCCACCCCGGTATAGGCAACTTATGGTCGCCCCTTCGGAGTTCTCGCAAGAATCTAATTTTTTTGAATAAATGGCTCTACTTTTAATGTAACGAATCTAGACCTTCAATGTCCCCTCATACTGTGTTAGGTGGCGGTATGCGGGCGCGCCTACAGGACTGTACTGTAATGGTCAATCTCTACAATTCTAAAGCCCATGGACGTGTCAATGCAAAAGCAGTGAGCCTCATGGACAGTCAAACAAGTTGTTAGTAACATCAACAAATAAATAAAGTAATCAAAAATGACAGCAGCCGTCATGAGTAATTAGCTCATGACAGCGGGAGACATGACCATACATAATCCGGCGGGCGGCACCGAGCACTGTACGTTAAAAAGAAGGAAACAAAAGTAAAATAACATATATACAGATAAGAACCGGTGTCACCGCAACCTGGCTGCCGGCAGTCCCCGAGACAGTGAAGGAGGCTGATTGACCGGCCTCCCCACAACCGGCAGCGTCGTCCTTAAGCCAGCTAGCCGGTGGTGCCTAGACGACAGTAAGTGGAAAACATGAAGAAGACCCTAGGGAGAGAAGCGTCGGGTCGCCGGAGACGGGACGGACAGCTTTCGGATGTCGTTCAGCCTTCTCCCCAGCCTCTTCATGTCACGGGGTGTGGCGCGGCAAACAGGTGCAGCTCCACCAGTTCTAGAAGACCGGCCATGGTACGTAGGCGGGGACACGGTCCAGGGTCCAACCCCTTATATGGGGAGAAGGACGGTACAAAACGAACAACGGAGTTCAGTTCTCATAGTACAGCATAACTGAAAAGAAATGTATATGTATAAGCGTAGAAAACCGCAAAACATAAAAAATAAATAAACAAGAGCGTGTGGGAGTCATCGCTAGGCGTTTAATTGCACCAAATAACGAAAAATAAATCATAAGCATGTAAAGTAAAGAAAACATAAAATAAACATGAGCGTTGAAGAACGCAGGGCCTGTGTAATCCAGAAAAAAATAAAAATAAAAATGTAAAAGCATAAAAAACATAAAATGTAAATGCAAACAATAAACATAAAAATGAAAAAAAAATATATAAAACTGTACATCCTGGGCAGAGTTTGTAAAAGAATAGAAGCAAGAAAAGTCAGTGGTAAGTCAGGAACAAGTACACCTGGTGTCAAAATCTACTAATCAGTGACTCTAAGCTCAGGCCATCTCTCAACCCAGATCCTTGTAAAGTTCTTCAGGCACTCGAAATTCGTCTTGTTCGAAACCAGATCAGTGTTCCACACTGGTCTGATTGGTACGTCCAAACCATCGAGCATTTCCTCTCTTGCGTCCGTCATTATCTCACACTGCCACAGAATGTGCTCCGCCGACTGGTTCGTGCACCCGCAGGCGCAGTTGGGGTGAGGGGACAGGGAGAGGGCGTGAAGTCTCCCCCTGAATTCCCCGTGGCCGGATAGAAGCTGGGTGATGTGGTGGTCCAACTTGAGAAAGACCCCTTCCATTCTGACTTTAACTGATGGGAAGAAGGAGAAAGTCCATCTTCCCTTATTCGTTCTATCCCAACGGACCTGCCACTCTTGGAGCGACAGATCCCTCATTTGACGAAGCAGCCCAGGGTGAGTCCCCGGCCCGCCCGGTGTCAGAACAACGCCTAGGTGAGTGGCCGGGGTTCCTCTGGTTAATTTCTGCTTAGTGAGCACTTCCCTGATTTCCAGATCGATTGGCAAAATGCCAGCCAAAACGGGTAAAGCGTCCGAAGCAACGGTTCTATACGCACCAGAGAGTGCCAGCAAGGGGGTTCGTTGGCCTCGCCTGAGAGCTAAGAGAATCAGCGAATTGTCCAGGCGGTGCTCCCACACAGAGGCGGCATACGAGACTTGCGCCACGTACACGCACCTATATAGCGTTCGCAGAGCCGGATTACGCAATCCCCACTCAGCTGTGGAGAGTCTCCTCAGCTTCAAGAAGAGAGCCTGTGCCTTGCTGGATACTTCTTTGACGTGAGCCAGAAAAGAGGACGATCGATCTAGAGTAACTCCTAAATATTTCACTGTTTCAAAAAATCGGATGTTAGAATCTCCCATTCTGATGGTAGGATTTCTTGCTCTACTGAGAGAGCCCTTCATCAGGAGGCCCTTGGTCTTGTGGGGAGCGAAGGTCATCTTGTTTCTTTCACCCCAGTCCAGGAACATCTGCAAACCTTCACTGCCTTTACTCTCCACTTCCTTTCTGCTGTCCCCAGCGACCAGATACAACTTATCATCAGCGTAGTCGACAGCGATACATCCTTCAGGCAAGGGTAACCTGGAGGAGTCGTCAAAGGAGATGTTCCACAGGTCGGGTCCAAGGATGGAGCCCTGCGGGCATCCCATGTCGGCTTCCCTCTGAATACAAAACTCACCGAAACTGATCGTAATCGTACGATCAGAAAGGTAGTCATCGATGGCTTGGAACAGTAAGTTGGAACACCGCCTGTTTTTCACCTTTGTACGTATCATTGCCCACCAGGCGTGATCGAAGGCACCAGTGATATCGAGGAATATTGCAACTACATACCTCTTTGGGCAAGCCTTCACCCATTCAAGCGCATACGACAGGGCGTGCACCGTGGATTTCCCGGGGACGAAACCGAACTGGAGGTCACTGGCCGGGGACAAGGTTTGACGGAGCCGCTCCCTCAGTAATTTCTCCAGGATCTTGCCTAAAACAGGAAGCAGCGTTATCGGCCGGTAGGCCTTGATGTCGGTGAGTGGTTTATCGTTCCCCTTAGGTATAATCCGGAGCACGCCACGCTTCCACTCAGAGGGGAAAACTCCCCTCCTCAAGCACGTGTCCATCACCTGGAAGAGCTCCTCCTTGGCGTGGACCCAAACTTGCTTCGCTATTACGCCATTGAGCCTGTCATGCCCTGGTGCCTTCTTAGGACCCAAACCCTTAATTATCACATCAATTTCTGCCTTAGTGACTCTAATGAAGTTATCCTCTTGGGCGAGGACTCTAGGTGGCAGCCGTGACAGATTTCTTATCTGTTTATGGTGGTCACTTTCCCCAATTACTGATTCTACAGGAACTAACTCGCCCAATAGTGTTTCGAGTGTGGAGGCCACATCCACTGTCTCAGCGTTCCTCCCATCTGTTATCCCAATTACTGTTGACAAATATCGGTCAGAACCTTTCCCGGATTTTTCAATCGCGCTGTGGATTTCCCACGGGTTGGCGTTACCCACGTTTTTAACCCAATTATGCCAAGCAGCTCGTTTCGCTAGGAGAACAGCCCGTTTGAAGGCCGACCTGGCAGATCTGAGGCCCGCCTGAAGTGCAACCGTCTCCTCCTCCGTACAGCCGCCACTCCTGGACAGCCCCAGCGCCCTGTAGGCCCTCTTGTAGGTCCCCTTCAGCAAAGTCAGCTTAGGTGACCACCACGGCGTCCTAATACTAGTCTTTGGGTTTAATCTTCCCAAAGACGAGTTGGCAGCAGATACAACCGCCCTATTAAAAAAATTCCCCAAATTATCCGGATCAGTAGCTGCTACGTGGTGAAAATCCCTTAGCGTATCTCGTAGCGCTTCCCCAAAGTTATCCCAGTTCGCCCTAGTGGTGTTGAAGTTTCAGGAGGATCTTGGAGCTTCAGTTTTATTTATACCAACCGTAAAAGTGATTAACCTATGATCCGAATTTATTGCGCACTCATGGACTGTCCACTTTGAAATCCTGGTCGCAACAGATCCAGAGCAAAGAGTTAGATCAATGTTGCTCTCACCATGTATGTTCGAAAAGGTACAAAAAGAACTCTGTTCATTAATAATGCTAAGACCTTGCGCGGCAATCAGGTCCTCAACGGCGTCTGAACGTTCCGTCCTACGATCACTAGTATCGAACCATAATGGTGAGCGTGCGTTAAAGTCACCTCCGATAACTATGTTACGGCCTTTAAGCGCGTTGAGTGCGCGCGTCAGACTCAGGATGTGGGGTCCAACCGGGTTCCCAAATTTAAAGTAAACTGAGATCAAGAAGATCTCAGTATCGCCAAATCTAATACATACACAGGTTTGGTACTCATCAGAAAAACCAGCCAGAAGGAGGGGACTGATCAAGGAGGTGTTGATCAGGACTCCCGCCCCTGGAGAGCGGCCAACTTCGAGTACCGCACCCGGAAAATTAATTGGGGTCTTACCTTCCCAGGTGTACTGTTCCTGAATGAGCAAAATGTCAATGTTGAGGTCAGACATGACCCTCAGCACCTCCAGCGTGGCCATCCGGGATCTCTGGAGGTTAATCTGACCTAGGGAGAGGGGATTAGGACGAGCCATAATCAGTCATACGGAAGGCTGCTTCCACTGCTGCTTTTTGGGCCGGGCAGTCCCTATCACCCGTCGGGTGATCCGCCGGCTTCTTAAAGCGCGTACAAGTAGCGCAGACAGCGGGATGTGCCTTCTTGGGGCAAGTCTCAAGGTCGTGCCCCAAAGCGGCGCAGTGGCGGCACGATACTTGGTCTTGAGAGCAACTCTTCGATATGTGACCATATTGGTGACACTTGAAGCAACGAGTGGCTCCTGTATAATCCCGTACGCGGCAAGCAGTCCAGCCAAGGAAGCACATCCCGCTGTCCAGTAGTACCTTTCTGGCGGCCGGATGGCACGTCAGAACCATATTCATGGTCGAATTATCCCTCTTCCCAAAGAGGGAGACCCGCCTCATCGTACGAAGATGGTCTTCCATAGTCAGGGTTGTCTGCCCATCAAGGTTGTTGCTGTATATCTCCGTGAATAGGGCTTGGTCCGATGCTGGTTCCCCCTTCGGAACATTGTACACGACGATTTTAGGCAAACGTCCCAATGGGGTGACCATTTTAAGGCCGCTGGCTGCCAGTTTGGATCCAGCCTTTAAGATATTATCTAGGTCCTTCTTCCCTCTCGCTTGAAGGGCCATGCCTGCGCCTTTAATCTTCCTAGTCCGTACGATTTGAAAGTCATCTACCCTTGGGTTGATGACCTTTTCGAGGTCTTTCTGGGTACCTTCTGATGTTTTCCCTTCAGGAGCATCCGGATAGACGAGAATAGTCAATGGTTTAGGAGGGATGGGGCGTTCATAACCATTAATTAAGACTTTCTTTGAGTTCGGCAAGCCGGCAGCAGCACTTGCGTAGGATCTCAATTGAGGTTCCTGGATTACTGGTGGGCGCACCTTAATAACAGAGTCCAGCTTCTGGTTCAAGCTGGACTGGGCGTTAAGCATTTGGTCGATAGTGGAGCTCTTGGTGGTCATAGTATTTAGATCCAGCATCAAGTTAGTAATATCATTCATTAAGTCGTCCAAAATAACGTTGAGGGCACTCTTGTCAGTCTTATTCAATTTGTTCGTACCGTCCATGACAATCATACGTATTTTATGGCACTTCTCCATAGCTGGTATCACCCTTTTTGAGGATTCTACAAGACTCTTCAGGCTATTAGGAGAGTCAAGTCGTTGTCTCTTCTTACTTCCTTGGATGGGGGTTGGGGGTGAATGCCGATAATGGCTGCCCCACTGGTGCCAGGTATTGGTACGCCTGTTGTCTCGACGTGTATAACGCGCTCAACCTCCATTTCCGAGTCCGTATCAGAACCAAGGTTGGTAGTTTTGACTTTGTCGGTAGTCTTTCTTAGCTTCCTTTTACTCTTGGGAGGATCCCCCTCGGTCAAGGACTTGCTGAGGGCCTCTATCGTTGAGGAAATCGTCTGTTTCCAAGCTTCTGAGGATTTCCCCGGGTCGGGACCAGCGCCATCCGACTCGCCTTCCGAAACTGGGTCGGATCCCATTTTAGAAAATTTTCCCTACAAAAAGGGAAAAAAGGGAAAATTCCCTCAAAATTCCCCAAAAATGGGGAAAAATGGAAAAAAGTACCACTAGACGCGGAATTTAATTCTGCGTCGAAAGGGAATGTTAACAGCACAAAAAAGTAACGTTGATGCACTGTTTTTAGAAAAAACAGCAAAAAAACACAGTTTTTGGACAAAAGTACCAAAATATACACTAAAATTCGTCCTTTTCTGGGTACCGAGGTACCATTAGACGCAGGAAAATTTTCCGCTTCGAGTAGCACCTGTAATGTCTCAAAAAAATACAAATTGACGCAGGATTGCACAAAAAACAATTGTTAAGAACCACGAGGAACCCTGTGGAAGCCTCTAGAAGTTTTAGTAACGTGGCAATATTACAAACACAGAAAACACCCCCAAGATCAACACGGATCCTAGGTATCCGGGTGTCACTAGACCCGGAAGAAAATTCCGCGTCGAATAGTATTAGTCTCGTCACAAAAAAACTTAAAAGTAGGTACAAATAACACAAAAAACACTTTAAAAAAAGTTGAAATATTAAAATGTATTTTAAATGCACTAATTTAGTCTATTTTGAACGGGTTTTTTTTATACACATATAGTTTTATAAACTACACCTGGTATCGACAATGGATACCAGGAGATATGGGGTTGTCGCCCACAACGATTGAAGTTTTGTTTTTACACAGTTTTTACACTAAAATAGTAACTATTTTTTAAATTATGAAAAAAAAAATACAATAGGCTTATAGCCCTTAAAGAACTGCACCGGGGGGTGAAATTTTTTTTTTCTAAACTTCGCGATTGACCGAGTTATTGACGGAATATCGGGGAGCTGAAAATGTTTATGACCTTCGCACGGGAGCGAGGAACTGAACTGAGTCTAAGAACAGTGCAATGTTTTTTTTTCCGCGATCTATATTTCCAGAAATATGTTCTGTAAGTTGCGCTATCGCGTCGTCCGTTCCCCTCCCCGGCCGAAAGCCGAACTGATTTTTGCTTAAAAGTTTTCGGCTCTCTACATAGTTACTTAATCTGTTTTTAAATTTTTTTTCTATAATTTTTGAGATAGCACTCAACAGGGATATTGGCCTATAATTACCCACTTGGTTTTTGGGTCCATTTTTGTAGATTGGTACTACTAAAGACTTTTTAAGATGGTCGGGGAAAACCCCTGAAGTAAAACTTTTATTAAAAATGTTCGATAAAGGTGATGCAATATTGTGTTTAATAATTTTTAGTATATGTGTGTTAAGACCATCGGGACCTTTCGAATGTGTATTGTTAAGATTGTCAATAATTTTTAAAACCTCTTCTTTTGTCGTAGGTGAGAATTGAAATGAAAAAGAATTGTGTTTTGTTTCTATTGCAGATGCCAGTGAATCTTCAGTTTCCTTGGTGATACTTAAGATGTTTTCCGCAAGGTTAGACCCAACCGTTGTAAAGTATTGGTTAGTGTGGCAAGCAATTATTTCCGAATCAGTGGTGGCTGTGTTTCCAATTAGGAGTTCGGTAATATTAGGGTCAATTTTATGTTTAGTATTGGTAATTTGTTTAACGATGTTCCACATGTTTTTACTAGATGGATCTTGGTCGAGTTGATGCTTATAGTACCGTTCTTTTGCCTTACGCATAACATCTTTACAAATGTTACGATACCTACGGTAATTCTCTTGTTTAAGAGTGTTTTGTGGGTCTTTGGTCGCCACTTTGTGTAAATGATTTCTTTTGTGTATAGCTTTTACAATACCACTGCTAATCCAAGGAGTAAGTTGTAGTTTTTTATGTGCAATGAGTTTCTCTTTTGAATTTTGTGTTATATGCATGTTGATTTTGTTAATAAATAAGTTGAGTGCGTTGTTAACATCAGTCACTCCACATACATCTGTCCATGTTTCATCATTTAGATCCCTAATTAATCCCTCATAGTAGATGGTTGATGTAAACTGATTATATTTTACTTGCTTTTTGATAGATATGTTTGGAATGCTTATTGCTGTTGTATAGTGATCAGTTATTGTATTGTGTATAACAAATGCATTGGAAGCCATAATATTTCTGGTATTTATGTGATCTAAACATGACATGCTATTATTTTGAACCCTGGTAGGAAGTGTAATATTTATTGCGACGTTGTTTTCTGCCATGGCGCACGGGTAATCGTGACATTGTCGGTGTATAATTCCAAATGTGTTAATATTTATATCTCCTATCACTATTTGTTGTTTAAAATCACTACATTTTTTGAGTTCAGATATGAGATTATCCAGAAATGGATGTATGTCGTGGAATGATGGTGATCTGTAAATGGCTAAAATACAAAGATATCCATTAATTACTATTTTCAGACAATTTGATTGACTGATACAAATTTCTTGAACTCGAGAGTTTGTATGTCAGGGGACAACCATTACTTGGTTGTCCCCTGACATAGACATTTTTCAATTTAATATTTAAAAATTTTAGAATAAAACTAGCTGATCCAGCGAACTTCGTACCGCCTCAGAATCAAAAACTGTTGTCAACTTATTAGCTGAATTGATCTAAATTGTTTCTCCCTGCGTATACCATACCTTGATCTAAATTGTTTCTCCCTGCGTATCCTTTCCCCTCTCGCGTTCCCTCTTCCTCTCCCCACTCCACTTCTCCCCTTCCCCCGTCCCGCTAACCCCCCTTCCTGAGTTCCTTTCCCCCCCTCCCCCCTCCCCCCCCCCCCCCCCCCCCCCCCCCCCTCCCCCCTCCCCCCTCCCCCCTCCCCCCTCCCCCCTCCCCCCTCCCCCCTCCCGGTTCACAGTTCAATATTAAACCCCTTACAATCTGATGGTTTTCACCGACTATGTTGCTAGGTCCCTAGACAGTGGATACCAAGTAGACTGTTCGTATCACGACTTCTCCAAAGCCTTTGATACTGTGAATCATGATATCTTACTCATAAAACTTGCCCAGATAGGTTTTTCCCTTCGGATGTTAAAGTTTTTTATAAGTTACCTCAGGAACAGAAAGCAATTTGTCACCCACGGAATCTTCCAATCTGCTGAGTTTCTTGTTTTTTCAGGGGTTCCCCAAGGATCGATCTTAGGGCCTCTTCTCTTTTCTATTTTCATTAATGACATTGCTGGAGTCATTTGTTTTTCTCGCTTTCTGTTGTACGCTGACGATCTAAAATTATTTCTTCTAATAAGAAATATTGAGGACTGCCTGCGCCTTCAAGCTGATGTTGATAACATTTCAGAATGGAGTCAACAAAACCCAGTGGCGTAGCGTGGACTAATCAGAGCGTGGGCAGAGGCGCATCCGCGAGGCCCTTTTCTTTCAGTACCTGTTTTATACATCAACACAGTGGTCCTACCATTTTTTTATGAATACAAAAATAAAATATAATTTAGCAGAAAATATTTAAAAAGAGTTTATTTTATTTATTTATTTATTTATAAAACACATGATACATAACCAACAATTTACATAAAGTAAATATATTCGATCACCATACTAGGCGGCTGCCTGTTTCATGGTGACCAATGGAGTATTGTTACTTTGTATGATGTATGTAGTCTAGTGTGAACATAATAAATGGATCTAGATAAGTGATGCTAAAAATTGAAAACATTATAATAAAATAAAAATAAAAAGTAGAAAATAGAAAGGGTAAAACAAGTAATTTAGCATTAGGTTAAAAGAATGAACATAATTTTTTTTCGATATGGGTGCATGCAAGCACACAATATATACGTAGGTGCACATATCTATACAGACATAAACATACGTATATAGCTTTTTTTTTTTTAAATTTATATAGTCTAATCTTTTACAAAAATAATTTCTTTCGACTCTTTGCTTTGCTAAAGTCTGTAAGTAAGGATTTGTAGTCGATTTTTGAAGCTAACTCTGCTTCGATTGATAGTATTCCTAAAGCAGATAACCGTTCCTCAAATAATTTTTTATTATTTTTAATTTCGAAAAACTTCTTTCTGCGGATGCTGTACTTACTGGCATAGTCAGCATAATTCTAATCGCAACATAAACATTAGGGTAAATGTCTTGCAATTCATTTTTAATTATATATTCAATCAGATTTTTGGAATCTTTAATAGACTCTGGTATGTTAGGAACTAAGAGTTGCAGTTCTTCGTATAGTTCATAGGATTCTATATCTTTGCTTTCTCCATGTTGTAGTAATATACCTAGGTCATTGCAGTGTTTCAAAAGTTCGCTATTTGTCAAGGATTTTAAATTATTGCTGATTTTAAGCAATGCACACTACTATGACGCCTGCCGGGTCGGGTCGTATCGAACGAAAGTAGAGGATCTGTCAAAATCTGAGTCTAGGGATGGGAACGCAAAGATCGATACCGAAAATTTCCGATGATCGATATTGATAATAAAATTTTGCACATAAAGATGATGAGATCATAAAGGGGCCTCGCTCACGCGAGGCCCCTTTATGTGCGAGGCCGTGGGCGAGGGGCCGCTTCGCCCACGCCTAGCTACGCCACTGACAAAACCAGCTTCATTTCAATGTCTCGAAATGCGTTGTTCTGACTTTTACCAGAGCATTTAGTCTCACCTACCACAGGTATACTATGCTCGGTCATAATCTCAACCGAGTTTCGAATATAAAGGATCTTGGGATTATGTATGAAAATAAGCTGACATTTCGTCCTCATATCGAAGGGGTTTGCCAGTCGGCCTTAAAAATGTTAGGGTTTGTTCTCCGAACCGTCAGAGCTTTTCGAGATACACGTGCTCTGAGGATTTTATACTTCTCCCTGGTCCGCAGTAGGCTGTAGAGTGGTTCGCTTATCTGGAATCCTCATGAGGTGGGATGCTCCCTCATGTTGGAGAGGATTCAAAAAAAGTTTCTAAGATTTCTCTACATGAGGGAGTACGGCCACTATCCATGGCTCTACCCGATGAACTTTCTTCTGGGCATGCTGGGACTCCACTCCCTGCAGCTCAGAAGGGAGGGGTACGCTGCTACCCACTTATTCAGACTGCTGCGTGGCTATATCGAGAACTCAGCCATTCTGGAGCGCGTGAGCCTCTATGTTCCGGATGACTATCTTAGACAATGCCAGCATAGATTATTCTATCTTCCTGCCTGTAGAACTAACCTGCCAATGGTTCTCCCGGTAGGAAGGAGTATGTTGCTCCTGAACCAAATCTCCTCCGAGATTGATGTGTTTGGCGTCAGTGAGGAGAGGTTCAAAAGTGAAATTCTTTTGATTCTTGAAAGAGTGTCTCCACATTGACGAGATCTTTCACCACTGCCTGAAAAAAAAATTTTTTTTTTTTTTTTGAAATTGATTTATTTCTTGATGTTTCTTTTTTATGTATAAATATTTGTAAAAAAAATTCTTTTTTTGTTTACTATTTATATGTATAACGTAATTTCTTATATATATTAAAACTAAATTTGTAATGTGTAAGAAATTTTACGCACCAGATTTAAATGTCCGGGTTAAATTTTCCCCCCAAAAAAAAAAGGAAAAAAAGAAGGAAAAACTAAACCCTTTCACACACTTCCCCAAATGATCATCTAGTCAACCCACGCTATGCAATTGCACTATATAAGTATTATAAATACAAAACAATACAAGAACAACATGTCAACCTACTAGAGACCAAATGGGAATATAATTCACCGACTCCAGATATTTTCATATCAGAGGGTTCGGCTCTGTGACATTTCTAATTGAACCTATAAATCCTACTGATCCCTCAATATAAATATTTAAAAAATCCTTTGTAATCCTACATGTATTTAAAATGACTGATTTTTGCATTTTTATATACAAATTCTTTGACAAATCTAATATGCTTAAATTTTGAATCAGATTCCTAGGTATTATGCCAGTGGCCGAAATAACAAATGGCACTATTTTTATAGTCCAAGAATGCCAAATTCTTTTAATCTCATTTCCTAAATCTGTGTATTTTAAGAAAAAAAAAAAAAACTATTATTATTATTATTATTGCTGCAGTTCTTTCAAAATAGGAGAATTCGTTCCATACAAAATGTACGGGGAAAATAATTTTCTTCGGAGTGGAACACCCTTTACTTTTAGGGGTATGAAAAATAGATGTTTGTCGATTCTCAGACCTACCAGATAAGCACACAAAATTTCATCAAAATTGGTCCTGCCGTTTCGGAGGAGTATGGTAACAAACACCGTGACACGAGAATTTTATATATTAGATTTATGCTGCTTTGGTTATTAGTTATTATATACACGTAATGTAAAATATTTTTTATTTAGTTTTACCCACCAGCTGGGATTTTACATATTTTTGAAGTTAAAGCAACTAGGTTTTTTTAAACATTTTCGATTCAGTTGCGATTTTTAGAATATCATTTGGATGGTAGGGATGGGTATCATTTTTTCGACAAACAAAAACCCGCCAGGTGATGCGTTTCTTTTGGAGTATTAGTAGGGGTGTCTGGCTTCAGCACGGGGTTAAATTTGTCTTAATTGATAGTTGATGTATTTTCCCATTTACCGCGTGGCGGCCGGATCGGGAGAAACTGGTCGACGGAGAACTTTTAACCTCTTCAGCCGGACTCTCTCAACCGGTCGCTTTGCACCGCAGTGGAAGGAATGGATTCATCATCAGTCACTCCTAGACACGCTAACTTCCTGATTGTCACACCTTTTTCCTCTCCTTCCTTTCCCTAAAAATACCATCCGCATAGCAACCCGAAAGATGAGAGTCTTCGAGGGATTTCCTTTTCCTCAGGGACTCCTATGTGGAGGTAAAGTAAAAAAAATGAATATTAATTTTTCGAAGAAAACTTCTTCGGAAAGGTTTTCACTTTGTGATGGCATTATTTATTTTAATGAAAAGACAAATAACTTTGTTTACATCACTATTATTTACACACAATCAACATGTTTCGTGAACGATGTTCACATCATCATGATCAAATGTATACTAAATTTAAAAATTAAACATAGATCACATATGTGAGGAAGGGGTAATATTGAGGGGACTTTATTTAAATTGGGGATTTCAAAGTCATTAGCAGGGAAAGACCGGTTAAGTGGGAAAAGGTTCAAAAGGGGGTTTATAAAAAATGGTTGTTTATTAATTATGTCTCATAATGTATAGTTTGTAATTTATGTGTAAGATTCATAAAAAATTTGGAAGAGTTTGGTCACTGGTACGGATGGACGTTAATAAAGAGTTGCAATGTAACAAGATTGTCTTGAACGTCACGTTGAAGGAAATGTCAGCCACCGCCTGAAGAATAAAACTCTTGACCTAATAACATCAATAATAAAGCGTTGAAGTTTTGATGACGCATTAATTCCGCTTATAAAACTGGGTGCTTAAAACTGAGATGTTCTAAATTACCCCTGGCAATAAGAACAGAAGAAACAGTCAGAGCAGCCCTCTTCATTTATTATTCTACCCACCAAGTTATTCGCTGAGACCACGTCCAATTGGCGGGGATCCAAAATCAGTGCATTCTTGGTAAAGCCGAGGACCCACTGCATTAGAAACTACTTGCTAAGAGTCCCTACCTAACAGTGTGTTTAACTCATATGCTCTTGCTATGTTCGCCACATGCTTTATGTAATGTTACGGTATTAGCTGAAAAGGTTTTCCGTATTTATTTTACGTGCTGTTTATAAGTTTGACATTTGGTTTTTGGAAGATCACGAGTTTTATAAAAGGGTGCTCTTTAATTGGCAGTATTTTAAAATTTCAATGGGACACGTTCATAGTATTATACGAGTATCTTCTAAATTAATTTATTAACTTCAAGTTACACATACCTATTCAAAACATTAACTAAACATTTTTACTAAATACACTTAAATTGCATTCCCTACAAAACAGAAGAAAAATAAACGACCTAACTTTTTTGCTTAAAATTATTCACTCCGAATTAGATTGTTGCGAACTCCTGCATCTCATTGATTTCAAAGTATCTAATCGAGAAACAAGGCAAAACATATTATTCTGCAACAATAATTCTGTAACCAACTACCACATACATGCACCAATTCCTCGACTACACACACTAGGGAGCAAATTCACCTCAAATATCGATGTATTTAATACAAGTTTACCATTATTCAAGAAATATCAGAACAATATTTTTATGTAGAATATTTTGATATCTAAGGAGCATCACATAGGGTCTATTGCATATATTTGTGTATTTCTAAATTAATCTTCAATGTAAAAACGTTTTCTTTTATGTATCTTGCATTTTGTCATGTGTTATTCATCACATTTAATCAGTCACCTGCAAATTTTGTAATTACTAACATATCTACCTACTAGTTTATTTCTATGCTATTTACAGGTTAGAAACTTTCTCTTTTATTGTAATGCACTATCTTTCCTTGAATTTATCTGTATACCTACCTTTCATATGATGTTTACTAGTTATATTTTTTATTTAAAAACTGTCCCTGTATTATAAACTTGTCATGTAAAAGCCCATCAGGGCGTTGAAAATTAATAAATTAAATAAATAAATCGATATTTTCCGACTGCTCTCAACCGTCGAAAGCCAGTGTATTGCCAATTGGAATATGTTGTGAGACTGAAGAACCAGGTGTATCTGGTTATTCAGTCAGATATGATTTTAGATTTTCTCTGCCAAAAGAATTATCGTTATTTTTTTGCGAATTTTGCCGTGTTGCGCTACCTCCTTTTTTAGTCAACGTTTTGGACAGCGTTGCAGTGTCCATCATCAACCCTGCTTCATACACTTCTGCCCTGATGATGGACACTGTAACATTGTTCGAAAATTTGGCTAAAAAAGGAAGTAGCGCAACATGGCATAAACCTCAAAAATTAATAACGATACTGCGGCTTAGTGGTCTTTAACCGGGGCGATAATAAAAGTATCTTCCATCGGGAACGTGCCGAGAAAATATTCTATATATTATTTTTAATTAATTAATTGTTAAATAACACAAATTAATCACACAAAGTTTACTTCCAAACGCCGGGATAGTACCGGCAACTTCCGGATTCGTAGGTGTGATGTATTGAAAGAGCTTCTAAGCGATACCGACAGATACCAGCAGGGAAAGTGATTCTATCGATTGCCGACAGGAGTGCCCGAGTAGGCGGTGGCAGTTGAGAGTGGTACTGGCCAGCCTACCTACCGCTCAGATTCAATTAGCCGCCAGTACAGATAGGTCATGTGACATGCGGCATAATTATTGTAAATACGTAATAACTCATAATAAACCACTTCGATATCAAGGACCAATTTTTACTGAGAAGTACCATCACATAACTAAAACTGTTTGAATGTGGATAATACTGAATATTAAAGTAGCCAAGTACAGTTACAACTTAAGGGCCCGCAAACCGGATTTCTACCGATTTATTACATATTTCCCTTAAACACGGCAAGTTTTAAAGCTCTTCAAAAAATATATGTTATTCTTGAAGATAATATCTAGACTTTGCCCGCGCCGAAAGGCAAATTGTGTAAAATTCCCTCGATAGAAAAAAATCGCAAAGTATGCTCCAAAAATTATTATAAACACGTTTGTTTCAGTTATCTTACAAGTTATATGTATGAAAAAATCACAGTATTTCTTTAAATGCTGTTTAAGATAATGCCCGCGAGATTTTTGTTCTATTTTAAACGAATCGTGTTTTATTAAAGATTTTCGCAATTTTCGCATCGATTTTGTCGCTGTAAATGTTAGCGCTCTCCTCTAACATTCGTAATTTCGTATCTCTCCATCTTCTTCTTTTCGAACCTGGTTGCAGAGCCTTAACTACGCAGGCTATCAACTAACAATATGATTACGATAAATAAATCACAAACAAATGTTGTTTTAAGCATTGAAGGCCGGAAAAAGGCTTGAATGCAAAAATGATTGTGTTGACTTCTGATAAATTGTACGAAACTTTAAAATGAGGCGGCGGGTCGCGTCGTCGCTAAACTCGAGGGTTAAATTCAAGGTGAAAAAGTTTTGATGTTAAAAATGCTTCATAAAAATTTGCCACTTGGATGCACGAAAAACTTTAAATGATGCAGATTTTCCGAGTTCGCTAAGAAACTTATTGAGACTGTTTCATAAAAATACGAAGAAACTTTAGAGTCTATTATTTCCCCATTTTGGGAGGCAGTATAGGTCTTCCCTAGTGGTTCGCTACGGTTGGTGACTTAGCAGGCGTACCGAGTTCATGGGGTGAGATTTGTCAAGGTCCTGGCGGCCGTCTGCCCACCTTCTGCGTGGCGCGCCTGATCGAGATAGACTGGTTGACGAGGTCTTTTGTCCTCTCCATCCGGAATCCCTCGACCTTCACCATAGTTGAACGGATGGACACATGCATCCGTTACTCCTGGACACACTGACCCTCAGATTCCTACTCCCCCTTCTTACCTATTTCCTTCGTAGAGCTTCCTCTTCTTCCTTTCCTTAAAAAACCATCTCTTAAGATGACATACCTATGCTCTGAGGGAAATTAATTTCCTCATGGCCTCCTGTGTGGAGCTAACTAAATAACTAACTAACCATCACGCCGTTTCCCCGCAGAGGTAGGCAGAGAGGACGGACCGCCAAACAACTCGATTTTGGCACACACTCCTTGCCTCGTTCACATTCATACATCGTCTCATACATGCTCTTCTATTATTCCGACTCTTCACATGGCCCGACTCAATTATCTGATTCACTTGGTCATGCCATGTCTTCCTCGGGCGTCCTCGACTTCTTCTACCATTCACATTTGCGTCATATATTCTCCTTACACTCCTTTCCTCGTTCATTCGCTCTACATGCCCAAACCATCTGAGCGTCCCTTTCTTAATCTTACTCATCACGTTTACATCAGCCTTGCATTCTTCGCGGATCTCCACATTTCTCACACAATCGTACATGGTTTTACCGCACATACGCCTCAGGGATCTCATTTCAACAGCATTAAGTCTACTTTCATCCTTCCTCTGCCAGTTCCATGCCTCACTGCCATACATCAGGGTAGGTACCACCACTCCATTAATGTAAAAATAATTTTTTTAGGTTTTGATGGTTACACAATTTCCGTATCGAAGAATTTTATAATATCGTGTTGGTATTTACAACTTTTGCCATGTTATTTCAGTTTAATAGAATATAATAGTTTTATAGAATATATCGTAATCAGAGATTCAAACCGATAAGTCAGGTATGCCTGGCAGTAATAAGCTATCGACAAAACAAGCTTATGGGTCCGAGTTATTAATAGGAAAATAGTTGACTAAGAATTGTGACTAAATCAGGGAGAAGGTAATATCCGAGTGGATGCGTGGGAAGCCTCCAAGATGTTGCCCTGTCGTAGGTCGTAGGTCGAACCGTAGGTCACATTACCACCGCACAGGTGAGTGTACAATTATTAACGTTAAATACATTAAACAAAATTATTATTATAATGGCTTTGGCATTCAGTTCGATGTCTGTCAAAAATATCTAAGTAGTTAAACTTGTTCTTACGGTCTCTTTTAGTTTTATTTTATTTTTTGAGATTGTTTATATTAAATTCATACACAACATAAAATATTAATAAAATATTTTTACAGTATGCATAACTTTTTAAAATTCATTCTTTCTTCAGACTTTCAGGCATTTCATCAGTCATTTTAGTCCTCTTAAGTGACTTTAATTTTCTCATATGCGGCAAGCTAAATCTATTAAATTTCTGGTTACTTAACTATGCATATTTTATTTTTTAAAATTCATCATTAAAATAACACATTAAAAAGCAATCTCTATTTTATTGGAATTCAAATGAGCTGTTTTCTCAAGTGATTAATTTTTGCATATTTGCCTTTCCCCGGTACACATCTCGTAGCTCTCATCTGTGTAATATCTATGGCTGTTCAAGTTACCTTCACTGGCTAAATGTAATATCCTAGAATCGTAATGTAAATATGGTGCAATTATTAAAAAAAAGACAAAATTATATCTCTTCCCTATTCTAGAGATATTTCTGGAATTTAATGCACCACCTATCACAGAATTGCATAAGAGAAACGCCTCACATCAAATTTATAAAGAATATTTTATCCATAAAAGGATAGCATAAGCAATAGATTCAAACGACATTTTCCAACAGGAAATTAAAGGTGAATTAATCTCTTATGCTGATGACACTGTATTGTTAATAAAAGGTCAAACATGGGAAATAGTCAATAAATTGGCAAATGAAGATATTAATATCTTAAAATCGTGGTTTGATAATAACTTACTCACACTTAATGCTAAAAAAACAACATATGTCTTATTTTCCTTATAGAAAATACCTGCTCATACAGTGAATATTGTAATCCACCACGAAAAATGTGATCATGTACTCTGTAAACAACATAATCCAATTTGTACCGTCATTAACTCTTCTTCTGAAATTAAATATCTAGGTGTAATCATTGATCAAAACCTGAAGTGGAATAGTCACATTTCAGAGTTAGTGAAGAGAATAAGGAAATGTATATATATATTTGTTAGGTTAAGAAATATTTTAAATGTAAAAATTATCAAAAACGTGTACTATGCTCTTGTTCATTCTTTACTTATCTACGGAATTATAGGGTGGGGAGGATCTTACGAAAACCATCTAAACTCAGTAAAAGTTTCACAAAGAATCATCATTAAAGTAATATTAAAAAAAAAGTCTACCTTCTCAACAGAATCACTTTTCAAATTGTTTCCAGTACCAAGTGTCGATGACATATTCAAACAAGCTTCTATTATAAAAATGTGTAAAGAAAAAAATAACAAAGAATATCAAGAGTTTTACAAACTAATGAGAAATGGAAACCAATTTATTACACCTAATTTTAAAACAACTCAAATGCAACATCATTATATTTTCCAAGCCATAAAAAACTATAATAACCTCCCTTATGAATTACGCAGTATCACCACCGAATCAGAACAAATCAATAAAATTAAACAATTTTTCAAAAAAAAAATTACAGTAAAAAGTAAATATTTTATGTTATATTTTATATTATATTTTATATTTCATATTATAACTTAAAACCTAAGTAAGAATCGTGGCTCCCTTATCAGGCACAAGAGCTCCTCTTTTCTGATAAGGTATACATGACTAAATACGACCTTTAATATAAAATTTTGTAAAATATGTATATATATATGTAACTCATATTTTTTATATTACAATAAAAAAAAAAAAAAAAAAAAAAAAAACTAATGGCTTAATGGCATCCCTATGCTTAGAACGACCACGGCTCAGCACCATTATTTGTATTTAGGTGTGAGATGACCGAACCATTGAAATATGAACAATTCAAAAAGAAAATATAGTCCCTGAAATTGGATAATGATATATTCTACCCTTAATTTACCCTTACTTAATCTGTAAAATTTAATATAAGAAAAAAATTAAATATTTATATTGTTCTTATTTTTCAATAACATTTTTTTTCTAAATTTGTATACCTAAGTCAAATAATATTCGTATTTATTTCATAAATCTTTGATCATTGTTCACATATTTTATCAGAATTTATTTTTTGATGTAAATACTCCTCCCACAAACGCGAGCTCCTAGAACTCAACTTATGGAGAAATAGAATAATAATGAATTATTATATAATTTTGCATAACGTAATTATTTATAATAAATAAAATAATTTAAAAAATGAGCACTGTAATGTTTCTATTTAGTTTATTTTTTAATCTTCGTGAGTACCGTGAAACTGTAATTTCATCTCAATTTTGGCTAACTTTACTTGTCTTCAAGCAACAATCGTAACACAAAACATACTATAAAACTAACCATCACGCTGTTTATCTCAGGAGTAGGCAGAGAAGAAGGACCGCCAAAAAACTCTGCCTTGACATACTCCTTGCCTCATTTACACTCGTACTCCATCTCAGACGTACTCTTTTTTTATTCTGACTCTTGAAAAGTCCCGACTCAAGTATCTGGTTCCCTTGATGGTGCCATGTCTTCCTCTGGCGTCTCCGATTTATACCATTCACATTCGCGTCATATTATATTCTCCTATTTGACTACTTGCCCAAACCCTCCAAGCATCCCTATCATAATCTCACCCATTAAGCTTACAACTAACTTGCATTCTATTTGTTAGGTATTTTAGGTAGAGATGAAACGGATAGTTGTTTGGCCGGATACCGGATATCCGACGAGTTGCGAGGCCGGATGGCCGGATATCCGGCAGCCGGATATTCGGCCCATTGTCTCGTTATATGTCGTCTAGTTTAGCGACGCGCATGTGCGATTGTGATTAGTTAATCATGTTAATTTAAGTTTTCGCTAATCTGCGAGGTTTTTTGTAAGATTTTACTAAAAGTTTTTAGTTTGGATATTTACTATTTATGTATTTATCATTAGAGTGAATATCTCAGAAGAAAATTTTAGTTTTTTGGAAGGCCTTATGGCTTTTTTGTAACTTTTGCGACTAAAAAATTTTTTTTTTAATTTTACAATATTTATTTTAAAAATCTTACAAAACTGATCAATCAGTTTGATTGTAAGAAATCTCTCATTATTCCTATTTAATTAATACTACTATACTTTTAGGTTTTACATTGTAATGACTGTGTAAAATCTAAAATACTAATTATTATAAACCACTAATTATTATAATGTTTATGAATACAGTGTGTGATAGTAATTTCCAGGTATTTGATCAATAAAATAAGAGCCGTCATAATTATATGCCATTTTATTGATATTTACCTCACAAAGACTAATGTATTGCATTTTATTATAGGAAATAGTTTTAGAATATCCGGTTTTAGGATGTAGTTTTTGAATATCCGGTATCCGGCCGGATATTGAGTTACTATCCGGTATCCGACCGGATAATAAATTTAGGCCAGATAGGCCGGATACCGGATAGTTACCGGATATCCGTTTCATCTCTAATTTTAGGTTAAATCTATTTCTTAGGTATTAGAAATGTAATTCTTCCAGTTCACTATTATTCGAACGGTAAAATCCTTCTTTTGAAAGGCAATGATCCGCTAAATATCTACTTTCAGCTTCACAAACTCTACAACTATGGTGTCCCGTGATTTTTTGCAGGTCTGCGCGAGTAAATTATAAAAGTTGACAAATACAGGTAGAAAACAAGACTACACTAACAATCGCTTGTCTAAAGTTTTAAAAAGAGGGAGCTTCTTCTTTCTGACTTTCATTGTAAACCTTAAGCGTCACGTTGTCGGAGATATAATAAAAAAATAAAAAAAAATACATTTTCGCATAAATTTTCTTGATCTGATTGAACGCTTGTTAAAACTTATATTTCCACGTAGGTAGATGCAAAGGATTCATTATTTTCTCCCCGGGAAACTTTAAATATGAATTTTCCCGACTCGCGATAAAATATTTGCCGGCAATCTTTCGCTTTTTATTTGTTTCGTGTTGTAACTTTTGAGTCTGACTGCCAAAGGACGAACGTGATTTGTTCCTGATTGTGGAGGAGACGTGCCTTTATGTTTGCAGCTTCTGATAGGCCCCCTTCTCCTAGTCAATATTATGGCAAAACAGCGAAATGAGATTTAAATCTCTTTTCATTTTACTGGCGAATGATAAACTTGTATTGTGGCTCAGAAAAATGGCAGTAAGTGAGGGTTTATTCGTACGTACGTCGTATCTTTTACAAAATGTTACTGTTTGTTTTATTGCCTTCAGGGATGTCTTGGTGGTCGAGCGTAGCGAAATCTTGTTTAAACTCTACTGTTTCCCATTTCGTCTATCTGTAAATTTATTTATTAATTTTATTTATTGCTTCCACACAATTTAAATACATTTTTAGAATGTAATTATTAACTCCACTAGGGTTCGCCTGCATTGGGGTTAATAATTACATAATTTATTAAAAGTAACACACATATAATATTATAAAGAGAGTACCTACATAAGAGCACAATATAGTTTTCATTCCATTGAAGTGTCATTTAGGTGTCATTATTTAAATTAAAATTTTTAACCTCACTTAGACATGGTTGACAATTTTATAAAGTGCAAAATAATATAAGTATCGAAGGACAATATTTTTACAATATTTCTCACAGAATGGGCCTCTACTAAGCTGTAGGAACCAATGCATTATAACGTAAATATGTAGAGTGACCGTGTGTTGAAATTGGATAATTTTTATTTTTTTTGCAAGCATCATCATCTTTAGTATTTAAACTGGTATTTTCCTAATCGGTTTCAGTTTTGAATGCTGCAAATTCATTTGTAAGGTCCGTTTCCGTTTCAAGATGGTGGCCGTTTTGTTGGAACAGCAAATATTATTTTTCTAATGTGAATTCGTTTCGACTTTCTTATTCACATTTTTTCAATATTATGGTATGTACCAATTTGGGAGGTTGGCATGTGTACCGCCGCCATGGGAACCATTTATTGGATAACCAACAGCCCTGCCAAGTGGTTCGCGGCGTTTGGTGGTTACTTTGGTTGTTCACGGAGTGACGTTTGTCTAAGTCTTTTTTTGTATTTTGAATGACGGGCTTGTGGAGCACCGGGCCAATCTAGGCCCCTTTCTCCTTCAACTGAGTTAATGTAAGGTTGTAGAATGTTTAGATATTGGTGTTTGTTTGTTAATTTTTAATTGCGAAGGGTATGGCTGCAATATGGGGGGCGATTATTTCGGAGGAGGTGGTTGGTGTTTGATTTCTTTTTCACTGCAGGGCGAGGGAAGAACTGGGTGGATACCACTATTTGAGGGACGGGGGGAAGGGTAAGGGGACTTTGGGAGATGGGGGATTTTAGTGGGGTAGTGGCAGATCGGGGGGTGGCACGTTGCGGGGTGGGGATTGCGTTGTCCTGGGCGAGGGTGGTGGGAAGAGATAGTGGGGAGAGTAGTTTGGGTAATAGAGAAGAGATTAGGATTAAGCGGTTGGTTTGGGGGGTGGTTGGCGGGTGAGAGGTAAGGGGGTACATCGTTTGGGAAGCTATGGGAGGGCGGACGGGTTGAAGAGCGATGAGGGCGCGTTCGGTTTGGGGGGCGATGGGGGCGCTGTCGGAATGGGGGACGATGGGGGCGCTGACGATTTGGGGAGCGAAGATATCGTGGGCGGTGTTGGGAGGGTGGTCAGTATTGGGGTCGGTGAGGGCCAGGTCGGATTGGGCGGCAGGGAGAGGGCGGTCGGTTTGGGGGGCGGCTAGGGGGGTGATAAGGGGGTTGCTGGTTGGGGTGATGATACTTGAATCGGGCTGGGGGGAGCTGGGTGGGGAGATGGGGGGGGGGTTGGGGGCCGTAGGGGTACGCACTTGGTTTCTGCGAAAGGCCAATTCGCAGACGTGTAGTTGATCTTCTTGGGACATGTTGTTTACGTCAGGGTGGTCATTGAAGAAGTTGAATATTTCACGGGAGAGGCGTTCGTATTCTTCTGGGTTTGGGCTGGGTGAGGGGGGGAGAGGGGAAGCCATGGTTGTTTATATCGGGAACACGGGAACACGGGGAAAAAACGCAAGAGTTCAAATCACTGATAGTCTGTTTTGGCGGGAGAAAGCACTGAATGTTATGTGGGTGATCCTCGAGGCACTGGGTATGGTCACTGAGGTGGAACGTTCCTTTACTGGGAAAGGCACTTTGTGGTATTCACGAAACTTGTCAAACTGAATCGGAACAGGCGACGGCGGCGGTGGAGTATGGCATTTTGCGAAGCCAGAGAGGCGCGACTGTCTCGGTCGGCAGTCACAAACGGAATGATTACACAATGAGCTGTGGATAACTTATGTTGTCTAAGTCTTGGCGGCACATGCCTTTGCCAACCTAATATTGGGAAAAAATGGTTGAGGAAGACCTTTTTATCTCTGCAGCAGGACTCTCTCGATCCATCGCCTTGTAGCGCAGTGGGAGGGATGGATGTATACGTCTGTCGCCCCTGGACACATTAATCCGGATTGCTACCCAGCCCTCATAACTTATATTTTCTTTTTAAATAAATGAAGACAATATCAGCGAAACTCAATCGAAAGTGTGGAGACAGAAAAATCAAAAAAGGATATTGGCACTTCTGGGACTCGAACCCAGGTCCTTTTGCTTACATGGCAAGTGCTCTACCAACTGAGCTAAGGTGTCTATGTCAAATTCGGTCACTTTCAACTGTATCACACTTCGACTTAGAACTACCAACATTATCTTCATTTTCTTAACGCACATATTGGCCGATGTCTTTATTATTCTTTAGCACCTGTCATTATTAATGTACCTATATAATTAATGTATTACTCCTGTAACAGACGTATCAAGCCTTTACAAGACTGTAAAATAAGGGGCACCGGTTTTGTGCACGCCTTCCACTAGCTCACGCTGATGATGGTTGTAGTAGCTGGCTGGCCTCCCTACATCCAGTGGTATGGCCCTGGATGCGCCTCGTTTCTGCCTGAGCAGTGCCTTGCAGTGCCCAGAGTCAGGGCCGACTGCAGCGGTAGGCACCGAGTTCCCGTTCAGGCAGAACTTCGGCAGGAGGCAGCAGCTGGCAGCAGGTCGCAGACTTCCAGAGGTAGGTGGAAAGGACCACTTGTAGAGTAAATAAAAGACTTGTTTGAATGTTGAAGAATAACTTATATTTTATTTTTGAAAAAATCGACATATTTATTGGGTTAATTGAACCCGACGGCGATCGGACATTGTTTTATAAAAAATGTGGAGGGGATTCTGGCCTCCTTGGTGGCTAAATAATGGCCCTTGTTGGGGCCGCAATATTGAAGAATGCGGGCTCTTGTTGTCCCTAGCAGCGTAGCCGGCCAAGGAGTGACTCCGGTTGGCTTCTTCTGGATGCCTTGTAGGGCTTTAGATTTGCCCTTGTGGGCTTTATGTTTGCCTTTGTGGGCCTTGTAGGCTTCGCGGGCTAAGTAATAATAAAAAATTAGGCAAGGCCGTCCGTCTTCCTGGCGGAGGAGGAGGAGGCGAAAAGGCCGTCCGTCTTCTTGGCGGAGGAGGAGGAGGCGAAAAGGCCGTCCGTCTTCTTGGCGGAGGAGGAGGAGGCGAAAAGGCCGTCCGTCGTCTTGGCGGAGGAGGAGGAGGCGAAAAGGCCGTCCGTCTTCTTGGCGGAGGAGGAGGAGGCAAAAAGGCCGTCCGTCTTCTTGGCGGAGGAGGAGGAGCAGCCTGCTTGCCTGTTGGTGGCAAGCAGACTCTCTTCCTAGTGAAAAAGGAGGCAAGGTTGCCAGAGCAGACTTGCTCTTCCTTGGCAGCGAAGCCGGTCTGGGCAAACCCTTGTTGCTCCTGGCGGTGGAGCCGAAAAAATGGCCCTTTTTAGGGCCGCAAAAATAAAAGGGAGGCAAGGCAGCCATAGCAGACTTGCTCTTCTTTGGCAGCGAAGTCGCAATACAGGCCCTGACCGGGGCCGCAAACTTTTGCTCCGGGCCAGGATGACGGCCCTTCATGGGGCCGCAAACTGGTTGCTCCGGGCCAGGATGACGGCCCTTCATGGGGCCGCAAACTGGTTGCTCCGGGCCATGATAACGGCCCTTCATGGGGCCGCAAACTGGTTGCTCCGGGCCAGGATGACGGCCCTTCATGGGGCCGCAAACTGGTTGCTCCGGGCTAGGATGACGGCCCTTCATGGGGCCGCAAACTGGTTGCTCCGGGCCATGATGACGGCCCTTCAAGGGGCCGCAAACTGGTTGCTCCGGGCCAGGATAACGGCCCTTCATGGGGCCGCAAACAATAAATAAAAAGGAGGCGGAAAAATAATGACAATTTGTTAGAAAATGTCTCCCGGTGGCAACCTGGCACGCAAGCTTTATTTGGTTGCACCGGGGCATTGTACATAAAGACATAAAGAAATTGTAAGAATAAAAATTAGAAAAGAGGGTGTGCAACACGTCCGTTACACTCCCCCCGTGCTGCTTGTCTGCACTAGTCATCAGGACGTGTCGAACGATGAGTAGGCGAAGCTGCATAGGCGGGAACAACAGGATCCCAGCGGGCGTCACGGCAGGTCGGGTGTAGACTGCGGGGCTCGTCTGGATTCGGGCTGTCCTCTCTCGGCCATCTGCGGCGGGGGTGTCGTCCAGGACTCGGCCGTGTGGTCGGCTGATGTGGAGCATCACGGGGTCCATGACAGCCAGCAAATTTTTCTTTTCGCTGGGGTTGATTGGCTCCCCCCGTGTGAAGAGCGCCACTTCTTTGATGGTGGCATTGCTGGGGCAGGGCGGGCTCGTCTTCGCTGCGCCGATAACAGGTATCACGAATGTGGTAGTGATACTGCTGGGGCAGGGCGGGCTCGTCTTCGCTGCGGTAATGATGAGCACCACTGACGTGGTAGTGATACTGCTGGGGCAGGGCGGGCTCGTCTTCGCTGCGCCGATAACAGGTATCACGAATGTGGTAGTGATACTGCTGGGGCAGGGCGGGCTCGTCTTCGCTGCGCCGATGAGGAAAACCACTGTTATGACAGCGGAATGTGGTTGGTCATCCATCTGGGCCAGTGCTTGGTATCTCTGTTCGCGCAGAGGTACGGATCCAGCAGATGCTCTCTGCTGATCGGCTGACTGTGCAGAGCTGGCTGTCCGGTGGAGCCCGGGTGAGGGCGGCCCGGGGCCAGAAGGTCCAGGTGGCAACAAATCCCACTGCTCTGGCAGCGGTGCGGATCCGGCAGATGCTCTCTGCTGGTCGGCTCGCTGCCTTTGATAAAGCAGGGGTAGGGGCGGTCCGGGGCCAGAAGGTCCAGACGGCAGTGAGTACAACTGCTCCGGCAGTGGTGCGGGTCCGGCAGGGTCCGGTGTCACGAAACTGGCCCTTCTCGGGGCCGCAAACCTGGCCCTTAATGGGGCCGCAAAACTGGCCCTTAATGGGGCCGCAAAACTGGCTCTCCCTGGGTTGTAGGAAGGGGGCGGCGGCGGAGGGTCTTCAGGCCCTAGCTGCGCCAGTGATGCAAATGGTCCAACGGGCTTCTCCGGTGCGGCTTCACGTTGCCTCTTGTTGAGCAGAGGTACGGGCGGCACGGGGCCGGATGGTCCAGGCTGCATCCAAATTTCCTGGAGTCGCCAAGGTTCTCCTTGGTCCGGAACTGAGCGTTCGGTTGGCTCAAGGACTGCACCAGCTTGGGCAGGCTCTGCTGCTGCTGGTGGTGCATACCTCTGGTCCACCAGAGGTACAGGTTCGGCAGGCTCTTCACGTACGGCTTCTCGGTACCTCTGATTGAGCGGAGGTACGGGCGGTACGGGGCCGGCAGGACCAGGTTGGGCAGGAGCTGCTGCTGCTGCTGGTAGTCGGTACTGCTGTTCGTGCAGCGGTACTAGCTGCGATGGCCCAGGTGGTGTCCACTGGGCGTATGACGATGGTCCCTCAACGTTGTAGTAAGGGGGCGGCGGCGGAGGGCCTCCAGGCCCTGGCTGCGCCGGCAAGGCGTACCTCTGGTCCACCAGAGGTACAGGTCCAACGGGCGTCTCTCGTACGGCGGTACGCGGCCTCTGGTCCACCAGAGGTGCGGGCGGTACGGGGCCGGAAGGTCCATGCTGCATCCATCCTTGACCCTCATTGTGCGGCGGAGGGCTCTCAGGCCCTGGCTGCGCCGGTGAGGCGTACCTCTGGTCCACCAGAGGCACAGGTCCGACAGGCATCTCTCGTACGGCGGTACGCGGCCTCTGGTCCACCAGAGGTGCGGGCGGTACGGGGCCGGAAGGTCCAGGCGGCATCCATCGGGGACTGCTGCCATAGTAGTTGAGGGGCTGCGGCAGGGGGGCTCCAGGCCCTGGCTGCGTCAGCGAGGCGTACCTCTGGTCTACCAGAGGCACCGGTCCAACGGGCATCTCACGTACGGCGGTACGCGGCCTCTGGTCCACCAGAGGTGCGGGCGGTACGGGGCCGGAAGGTCCAGGCGGCATCCGTCGGGGACTGCTGCCATAGTTGAGGGGCGGCGGCGGAGGGCCTTCAGGTCCTAGCTGCGCCAGCGAGGCGTACCTCTGGTTCACCAGAGGCACAGGTCCGACAGGCATCTCTCGTACGGCGGTACGCGGCCTCTGGTCCACCAGAGGTGCGGGCGGTACGGGGCCGGCAGGACCAGGTTGTATCCATGTTGGATCCCCTTTGTAGTGAGGGGGCGGCGGCGGAGGGTCTTCAGGCCCTAGCTGCGCCAGTGAGGCGTACCTCTGGTCCACCAGAGGCACAGGTCCAACGGGCATCTCACGTACGGCTTCATGTTGCCTCTGGTCGAGCAGAGGTACGGGCGGTACCGGGCCGGAAGGTCCAGGTGGCATCCATCTTGGACTGCCTTGGTTGCTTGGCTGCGGGGCTCGGCTATCTCGTGCCGGCCCTGAAGCATGATGAGGCTGCATCCATGTTGAGTCATGGCTGCTTGGCTGCGGGGCTTGGCTATCGCGTGCCAACCCTGAAGCATGACGAGGCTGCATCCATGGTGGTTGTCCATGGCTGCTTGGCTGCGGGGCTTGGCTATCACGTGCCAACCCTGAAGCATGACGAGGCTGCATCCATGTTGAGTCATGGCTGCTTGGCTGCGGGGCTTGGCTATCGCGTGCCAACCCTGAAGCGTCGTGTTGTGGCAACCCTGTAGCAGCATGCGGTAGAGCGGGCCCTGTCGCACTTTTGTGCCGGCCCTTTTGCTCCACGCGGTGTCAGTCCTGCAGGATGAGGTAGAGCGGGCCCCGTCGCACTTTTTTGTGCCGGCCCTTTTGCTCCACGCTGCGTCAGTCCTGTAGGATGAGGTAGAGCGGGCCCCGTCGCACTTTTTTGTGCCGGCCCTTTTGCTCCATGCTGTTGTGGTTGCAGGGTTTCCGTCAGCATGTCAATAAGTTGCTGCTGACGGCGCAGCTCTCGTTCTAGTTGTCGCACCATGCGTGTCACGGGCGTGGGTATGCATGGCATCAGGCGTGATGTGGCATCAGGCGTGGCATCAGCCCTGACATGGGCCATGGCATCAGGCGTGGCATCAGCCCTGACATGGGGCGTGGCATCAGGCGTGGCATCAGCCCTGACATGGGGCGTGGCGTCAGTCCTGGCATGAGGCGTGGCGTCAGTCCTGGCATGAGGCATGGCGTTAGGCGTAGCGTCTGGCGTAGCGTCAGGCGTAGCGTCAGGCGTGACGTAGCATCAGGCGTGGCGTCAGGCGTGGCGTCAGGCGTGGCGTATGGCGTAGCGTCAGGCGTAGAGTCCAGCGTGGCGTCAGGCAAGGGATCTCAGGCGTGACGTGGCATCAGGCGTGGCGTGTCAGGCGTGCAGCTGATCCGGCTCGAAGGACCACTTGTAACAGACGTATCAAGCCTTTACAAGACTGTAAAATAAGGGGCACCGGTTTTGTGCACGCCTTCCACTAGCTCACGCTGATGATGGTTGTAGTAGCTGGCTGGCCTCCCTACATCCAGTGGTATGGCCCTGGATGCGCCTCGTTTCTGCCTGAGCAGTGCCTTGCAGTGCCCAGAGTCAGGGCCGACTGCAGCGGTAGGCACCGAGTTCCCGTTCAGGCAGAACTTCGGCAGGAGGCAGCAGCTGGCAGCAGGTCGCAGACTTCCAGAGGTAGGTGGAAAGGACCACTTGTAGAGTAAATAAAAGACTTGTTTGAATGTTGAAGAATAACTTATATTTTATTTTTGAAAAAATCGACATATTTATTGGGTTAATTGAACCCGACGGCGATCGGACATTGTTTTATAAAAAATGTGGAGGGGATTCTGGCCTCCTTGGTGGCTAAATAATGGCCCTTGTTGGGGCCGCAATATTGAAGAATGCGGGCTCTTGTTGTCCCTAGCAGCGTAGCCGGCCAAGGAGTGACTCCGGTTGACTTCTTCTGGATGCCTTGTGGGGCTTTAGATTTGCCCTTGTGGGCTTTATGTTTGCCTTTGTGGGCCTTGTAGGCTTCGCGGGCTAAGTAATAATAAAAAATTAGGCAAGGCCGTCCGTCTTCCTGGCGGAGGAGGAGGAGGCGAAAAGGCCGTCCGTCTTCTTGGCGGAGGAGGAGGAGGCGAAAAGGCCGTCCGTCTTCTTGGCGGAGGAGGAGGAGCAGCCTGCTTGCCTGTTGGTGGCAAGCAGACTCTCTTCCTAGTGAAAAAGGAGGCAAGGTTGCCAGAGCAGACTTGCTCTTCCTTGGCAGCGAAGCCGGTCTGGGCAAACCCTTGTTGCTCCTGGCGGTGGAGCCGAAAAAATGGCCCTTTTTAGGGCCGCAAAAATAAAAGGGAGGCAAGGCAGCCATAGCAGACTTGCTCTTCTTTGGCAGCGAAGCCGCAATACAGGCCCTGACCGGGGCCGCAAACTTTTGCTCCGGGCCAGGATGACGGCCCTTCATGGGGCCGCAAACTGGTTGCTCCGGGCCAGGATGACGGCCCTTCATGGGGCCGCAAACTGGTTGCTCCGGGCCATGATAACGGCCCTTCATGGGGCCGCAAACTGGTTGCTCCGGGCCAGGATGACGGCCCTTCATGGGGCCGCAAACTGGTTGCTCCGGGCTAGGATGACGGCCCTTCATGGGGCCGCAAACTGGTTGCTCCTGGCCAGGATGACGGCCCTTCAAGGGGCCGCAAACTGGTTGCTCCGGGCCAGGATAACGCCCCTTCATGGGGCCGCAAACAATAAATAAAAAGGAGGCGGAAAAATAATGACAATTTGTTAGAAAATGTCTCCCGGTGGCAACCTGGCACGCAAGCTTTATTTGGTTGCACCGGGGCATTGTACATAAAGACATAAAGAAATTGTAAGAATAAAAATTAGAAAAGAGGGTGTGCAACACGTCCGTTACAACTCCATTAACTAAAAATTGTGAAATGTAATTGGATATATAAGTTAACTGTTTTTCACAATAAATAAATAAATAAATAAGATTCAACCCGAACTAAATGATCTAGATAGTGTCTGGATAAATTTTTTCCATTTTATTTTTAATATGTGACATCTATTAAATTTTCTGCAAGTCTAGGAAGAATATTTATTTTTAATGTTTAACTTTATGAGTAAAACCTCAAATTGTAATATTTAATTAAATGAAGACAATATTAGCGAAACTCTATCGAAAATGTGGAGACATTAAATATTATAATTTGAGGATGTATGAATGTGAGTGAGGCAAAGAGTGTGTGCCAAGACCGAGTTGTTTGGCGGTCCGGCCTACTTCTGCGGGGAAACGACGTGATGGTTAGTTAGTTAGTTTATAATTTGAGGTTTTACTGATAAAGTTAAAAATTAAAAATAAATCTATATTTTCCTTCCTTCTCCTTGATAATAATTACCTGACTTCAGAAAGTTTGAAAAAAGAATTGCCATTGACATAGTGACGTTTCTTCGGCAAGTTGTATTATTCCTTTATTTGAAATAAAAAAAAAAAACGGTCTCATAAAATATACGGTTTATATTTAAGAGGAATATAAACGCTAGAAATATTTCGATTCTCATGCCTGCAAAATTTAAAATCGAGCGTCTTATTTGCACGAGGCAAGTAAGCGAAAAAGTGGTTTTTATTGATTTTGTGCATAATTTTATAAGAACGAAAAAAAGTTTGAAAATAGAAAACCTTAAAAATAGTCTTAGCCATAAAGGGATATTTTTTAAAAATTGTTTTTTTTGTTACTTCATAGTTAAGTCATGAAAAAATATTTTTTTTTAGTGGTTTAGGCTTATATTTTTTGTTAAGTAAATGATACTTTTATTGTAATTCCAATACATACAAAAGCTAGTAAAATCTTCGATTTATCCGTAGCATATTTTTTGATGTTCATACTGTAAGCCGATTCGTCGTAAAGATTAATCTAAATAATATCTAAATAGGATTTCACGTATAACTTCATCTTAAGTTTGTAGGTATTTAAGTATACCTACTTGCAAATCCTAAGATTTCTGAAGAAATTATGGTTTTGTTTAATAAAATTAGAGAAAACAAGAATTAAAAGGGCTGCCGGTTTAAAATATATTTGTGCAAATGCCGAAACAGTGCTGGAAAATAAACAGTTTAAATGTATGAGAGTTACAAATGCAACGTCTTACAAGAACATTCTGAAACTCAACACATAAAGCTGGGGTTATAAACAATCATTTAAGGAACTTTGTTGAAAGCGTACATTAAACTGTGAGGATTATAGTGAGTTCTACACTCGGTCAAAATGCATTGTCTTGCCATACATTGCATCCAATTTCAAGAACACTCAATCTTCTGAACTTCATGTAACTTCCAACCAAGTACAAAAGTTACAAAGCCAAGGGTCCATGTTCAAAGTTACCACCTTTTCACCGAACTACCTCCACGGGAACACGGAATGGTGATGTCATAATTTTTAGGGTAAACTTAGAACGTTAACAAATTCACAACTAGGGAATTTTTCAAAATGTATACAAGTAGTATCATAGTTTATTAATATTATGTAAGACGTTTTTATTGAAAGACGTTTTCTCTGGCCCTATATTCACGAACAGAAAGAATTGTCGGATTATTTTTAAGAATTATAATCTGGAGAGGAATCGTCGAGAAAAACAGAAAATAGTAGCATTTTTGTTTAAAAATCAACATTCTTACGACAAAACCAAAGCTGTTCTCTCCGGCTCCGTGGAATGTGTGTGAATGATGATTTTTCAACAATTTTTTGCTGTTTTGTCAGTGGTTCCTCTTCAGACCATAATTCTTAATAAGAATCCAAAAATTCTGTCGGTTCGGCGCCATGAGGCCGGTGAACACGGTTTTTGGACGGCTTTTAAAGTTCCGCCCCAAGCCATGGATTTTGCCCGTAAAAATTATGATTTTTCAACAAACGTAATATTTTGTCAACAATTTCAATTTGTAATATTTCTATTTTTAAGAGTGATAATTCATGGTGGAGTTCCATTATAATAAAACAAATTTAAACTTATTTCCACTTTAATTTGTAGACCCCAACCGGTTTGAGCCTATTAAAGCCATCTGACCAGTCTGAAGATGGCCTTAACAGGCTGAAACCGGTTACGGCCAATAAATTGAAGTGGAAATAAGTTTTCTATATTTGTGTTATTATAATAAATTCCACTGTGTAGCTAGTTAAGAGCGCTGCGAAGACGACCGATTGCGGCCGCGTTCGAGCGGGTAGTAATGAACTTTGAGTATGGGTTTCGAGTTTCGAGTAAGTAATAAAAATGCTCAAATGTCGAATCTGAGGGTAAAATTATTGAATTACGGGTGTTTTATAATTATATTTTCATCATAATTATTGGTTTTTCAATAATGTCTAAGCAAATTAATGAGAAAAAAAATTGCAATATTTAAGATTTATCTATTTGTATGACCGTAAACAAATTAACAAACTGAAAAAACGTGAAAAAACCTGGTGTGAGCTGTTTAAAAAAAATTATTGCATTTTAATATTTCCAAAATTTGTTTTTAATGACTAAGAGGAATGAGCGAGCACTGGACGTTTTTGAAAGAAAAAATTTGAGGCGCATCTTCGGACCGGTTCTAGAAAATGGATTTTGGCGCAGACGTTATAATAATGAGCTCTATACTTTGTTTAAGGAGCTAAACGTCGCAAAATTTATAAAACGGGGAATTCTTCGGTAGCTGGGTCGTGTGGAGAGAATGACCGAGCATCAAGCACCAAAGTCCCTGCTGAACTCAAGACCAGTAGGGCGTAAGAGCCTGGGAAGACCAAGACTAAGATGGAGCGACAACGTCCTCAAAGACATATCTATCTTGGAGCTTCTAAACTGGAGAGAGCTGGCACAAAACTGAGATGAGTGGAGGAAGACTCTTGAGGAGGCCAAGACCCACCAGGAGTTGTAGAGCCAATAGTGATGATGATGATGTCTCATCATCTTCCAAAAACAGTTTTTAGTTTTCAGATATGTTCAGAAATATTCCATTCATTTAGATTTTATTGCAAAACGGAAATATTTTGTCCTACTGTCAAAAAACGACCGATTTCAGAAGGGAAGATAACGCATTTATGTGTATTCATTAAGTACCCACGGTATAATGTCTAGCTGTTCTGTTTGCATTGTATTTAAATAAACCGTTTGTTTTCAATTAAACGAGCGCGGCATATTCGCTTTTTTTACCGAACTTTTAATGGAAACTGTAAATTTGGCAGCAACAATGGGGTGGGATTAGGCGGGGCGGGGGCGTGGGCGGGGGCGGGACGGCGGCACCGGGCAGAAAGGGAGATAAACTCGTCAGCTTATTCATGAGGCCGTCCGAAGCAAAACGCCCGTCATATTTTTCACCGCCGCCGCAGCCGTAGAAACAATGATGTCAACAGGGGCGGGCCGGGTATAATTACATCTAGATTAATCCTGGAGCGTGCAGCGGACCCTCAACGGTGGGGGATTAGGGATCAGGGAATTCCTAATGAAACGGATTCCGTTCAAGACTTTTTTAATGAGAAGAAATAATAAGAAACACATCTCTGTTAACACTTTTTTTTTCCTCAGGTTTAAAATACAAAGTATGTAAAAATACAAACCTGTAGAATCTGATGACAAAACAATTTTTCATTCTATTTTATTGTTTATATAATAACCGTAGTGTTCGGTACCTACATTTTAGAAGCTCCAAAACACTTATAACTTGTGGAGGTTTAATGAATGATCAGTAGATTCTTAATAATAACAATTAGCTTTATTTATGTTTACGCATTTACAATAATAAGGTTACAAATTAGTCGACCTAACTGGAAGAGAGTAAGATTGAATCTGGTAGCGGCGGCGGTGCCGACCGTCGCGCGTCGAGTTAGCAGAGGCGATACCGGCGCTTCTGTCGGTCAAGTGGAGAAGTACTTCCCTGCTGACATCTCGCGGAATAGTTTGAAAGCTTTTGCAATACATTACAGTAACCATATTTTAATTTTTACCTTTGTAGAAGATACATGTGTTAAATATGTTTGTAAATGTTCGATACACTTGTATTATGTATGTAATAGCCCTATGTACGGGCGTTTAAATAATAAATATATATGTATAAAATAGAACAATATTATATTCGTAGTCCTCCCCACTTGTAGTTCCTGTACTGAGGGGGATTATGTTTTGATTAGTTTTCAGCGACTTCTATGGTACAATTTCATGGTTTGTAAAAGGTTTTACGGAAACTAATATGATGATACTATGATGATGTTTTTAAAAGTTATTTTTCGATAGTTTCTTAAGACATGATTTAATGTCCTTAATGTAGTTATTTTTACTTTAATTTGTTTGATTCTGTGTGGGATTTTGTTATACATATACTTTTACTGCTAAAAATTCAGAAGTTCTTTGTCCAAAGGTAGAATTAATCTTTGGTATAGTTAGAACGTTTGTTTCTTCATTTTCTACTAATGTCCTTTCCAAATACAGATTTACTATTATCAGGACAATCTTTAGTCTGTACAATCTGTATGATTTTTTTCCATATTTTGTAGTCGAATTCCAGTTCACCTTTTCCTACACATTTGGTCGCTAGATGTCGCATTTTTTTGTATTATATTTTGATTTTTCACTTTGGAGTGGTTTGAAGATTGGATATTGACTTGACAAAAATACTTTTTTTGGATTTCTTAAGATTCGATCCTTCGTCCGCTGAATATCTGGCCGCTGAGATTCTTCCGGTGCTTTATACAACTAGACAAGGAGACTTGCGCGGGACCATGGATTTATCGTATTTTGAAACCGAGTACCCGTGAAATAAATAAATATTTTATGCTACCTCATTCTCTCGCAGGCTAGATCCTATGGATATATGTGTTAATCTCTTTTTAAATTCGCTCGTTTCCGTTTCATCGAGTTTCAAATCACAACGGTGCTTAAGGCTCCGCAACCGGGCTCGAAAACAAGAAGATGGAGAAATACGAAATTACTAATGTTAGAGGAGAGCGCTATCATTTAGAGACAAAATCAATGAGGAAATTGCGAAAATGTTTAATAAAACACAGCAAAATAGAGCAAAAATCTTGCGGGAAGCATCTTAAGTATCATTTAAAGAAACATTGTGAATTTTTTCACAAATTTAATTTATAAGATAATAGAAACAGACTTGTTTTTAATAACTTTTGGAGCACACTTTGCGATTTTTTTCTATCGAGGGAATTTCATATAATTTGCGTTTCGGCAGCATCTAGACATTATCTTAAAAAATAACATATATTTTTTTAAGAGCTTAAAAACTTCAAATGTTTAAGGGAGATATGTAAGAAATCGGTAGAAATTCGGGTTGGGGCCCTTAAGAAGTTTTCACTTTAAAAAAATACAACAAAAAAAAACAAAACGAAAAAGAAAAGAAATGGAGAAAGGAGATTAAGAAAAAGCAAAATGAAAATACCCTTATCTGTCCCTTCCCAAATAAGGACACATATTTTTTCGGTACATGAATCCTTTAGGTTGGAACCGTTTGAGTAACCGTTGTTTGTAAGTATTAAACACTGTCACAGAGACAAAAGACAATTAAGGCGAAAAGGATAATCTTCCCCTGAATCACGAATACGCACGCCGGCCTTGGAGCGGTTCGGTTCCGGAGCGACTCGGAGTCGAAACCCTTACCAAACGGAACCTACATTCCCATCACGTTACCCTTATAAAACTAAATAGATTGAGGAGTGAAAAATACGCCGCGGATAACAAGGAAAACATCCAGTGCTTATATTATTCCCATGCTAAATATGGACAAATTAATATTCAAGAGGGTTGTTATTAAGGTTTACGTAGGTTCATATAAGAAAGGTTAAAGAAAACATAACGTTATTATACATATCCATTATCAGTACTTGTAAAATATTTCCTTTAATACTTACCTACCAGATGACAACTAAGAATACTCTTGAAGTGTGAATGTCACATGAGGGAGAAAGGAAGTGTTCGCGCTTATATGGGATTGATTGGGTATTGCTTTCGCAGACTTGGTGGGTAGCATATGTCAAGATCCTGAATTTATCCCACCTACCTAATCTTTCCATCCTGAATATCAGCATGAAAAATTGTTGCAAGAAAGTACTCAACTTTGGAGAGGTGACAGTGTGCTTTGCTGTTCAGTGCTTGTTCGGGCAAATCTATCCCTACACCCATGTATTCCTCCCGTCTTACCTACCTATCCTGATATATCCATCTTTCCATTGTCACCGGTTCAAGATTGATTCCTAACCGCGAAGTCAGTACAATTTCAACACCCGCGCGGTACTGACAGCCAAGTACTTTGGTCTCGTCGCCATATATTCAAAACCCGGATCCGCGCAAGATACGTGTTTACAACCGTGGAGTTTTCTTTAGTGCATGAGTGGGGACCCCGGGACATCACCAGCAAGGTAGGGTCATCTTGTTTTCGGTGGACATCCCATTTTTTCCTCTTCATCCTTTTTCATTCCAACAGTGGTAGGTAGAGATTTCGGACTCCGCGGAAGAAAATAACAACTTCCAATAGCTATCGAAACAGTGCTAAATAACTTCTCAGACGGGGCGCATGTGTCATAACCTCTTGCTATAAGAATATTGCGATTTTTAAATTAAACATTGTGAAGTGTACACCACAAACTGGAGATCAGCGAGGCCCCATCTGCAACGGTGAGTCCTATTTTCCTTTTTCCAATCTGGGCTTATCTAATTTTCCAAAAGCACAGATCTGAACTATCGACTGACTATCCATCAGGTTTTGCGAATGTATGCTGTTTAATCTTTTTTTAATTTTTTTTTATTTCTATTCTTGAACATACACAATACAGATTATTACATCAGTTTAAATAGATATTAAGTTTAGTAATAAGAAAAAAAAATGTTAATCATCCGTAACTGTATGTATGTTAATACCTAGCAGTATTTTGTGAACACCTCACTAGGCGAACCTGTGCTGAGGTGTTCCCATGTTTGGGAGTAAATGCTATGCTGTCAACATAAGTAGAAACACCGTATCCTCCTTGATACTGTCAAGAAGGACACTGTGGGTCGACCCATGGCGGCAGTATCGAATATACATAAATGAAAGCTTAGTTGCAGTTAGGATCTACATATACAGTTATTCATAGCATCTAGTTTATGTTTAGGATAAATAGTAGTTGTGGTAAATAGGTAGGAATTTTTTCTATGGACCACTCGCCACTGGTATAAATGATACTGTGGTATTATTTTTTGTCTCAAAACAAAGTGTTTGTAATAATTTATTTTTAATATTTGTGTTTGGTTATGTTTGGTTAGGTGTTATAATGTTTTGAATAAATTGAATACCTTGTTGTTTGATCCAGTCTTTGATGTGTTTTTTGTGAAGAATTGTAAATATAATGAATAAAAAATCACTTTGTTTAAACCACTATTTTTAAAACAAATCAACATGTTTCGACAACAATGTTGTCTTCATCAGGATATGTTACTATAATAAATGACAAACAAGTATAGACAAATTAGAATAAATTATAACATAGACAAAATATTAAAAAGTAGAGGTGATTAATTACTTACTAATCATAAAAATAGTTATACAAAATTAAATATAAAAATTATTTAAGGAAAAAATTGCATTTAGATAATAATTTTTTTTTTTTAAGAATAATTAATTAAAATAATTAGTCTAAATCAAAAAATAATTATAATTAATTGTAACTATTAATAAGAAAATAAATTTAAAAGATGGCTATTTTTAAAAAAAATTTATTAATAATGGCTATTTTTTTTTTTTTTAAAAATAGCCATCTTTTAAATTTATTTTCTTATTAATAGTTACAATTAATTATAATTATTTTTTGATTTAGACTAATTATTTTAATTAATTATTCTTAAAAAAAAAATTATTATCTAAATGCAATTTTTTCCTTAAATAATTTTTATATTTAATTTTGTATAACTATTTTTATGATTAGTAAGTAATTAATCACCTCTACTTTTTAATATTTTGTCTATGTTATAATTTATTCTAATTTGTCTATACTTGTTTGTCATTTATTATAGTAACATATCCTGATGAAGACAACATTGTTGTCGAAACATGTTGATTTGTTTTAAAAATAGTGGTTTAAACAAAGTGATTTTTTATTCATTATATGAAAAATGATACCACAAAGTTATTTTGCAAAGTTCGAAGAAGAAATTGTAAATATGTTTGTAGTTAGTAGTTGCTTCAGTGAGGTGGGCATGTAGTTATATAGTTTGGTTTGCGTAGTACTTAAAGTTTCTTTGCCCGCGTGAGGAATGAGTTATCGGTATGTTAAGTATTTTTTTTGTAGAGGCTCTGGTTTTAATTGCTAATTGAGGTTGCATCGGAATGTGATGTTTATGCTGGAAGAAGTATACTAGTACAGATTTGGCGTAGAGTTGTCTTATTGTCATGATGTCTAGTGTTTCGTAAATTACATTCGAGCTTGTGTAGCGAGGAACTTGGAGGATTAATTTAATTATTGCCTTTTGAATTTTTTCTAAAGGATCTTTTGCTATATTCGTTGCACTTCCCCAAGCCAGTAAGCCATATGTGATAATGGATTGGCAAAGTGCAAAGAATATGGTTCTGAGGATTGGTCTTGGAAATATGTTTTTTATTGACTTTATGAGATGCATGACTCTTTTCAGTTTGTTTGTGATATAAGTTATGTGGTCAGTCCAGCGTAAGTTGGCATCTATTATAACTCCTAGGTATTTTGTGTGCTTAACCCTTTTAATACGCTCGCATTGACGTGTGTAAGAAGTCTGTCCACAGTTGTGTAAGATAAGGTCTGTGTTCGGTGGAGGTTGTCCTCTTTGTGTGATACTGTGTGCAATATAATTGGTTTTTGTTGTGTTTAGGGTAAGAATGTTGTTATTTAGCCAATTTTTGACCACCGATAAACTTTTTTCGGCCTTCGAATATACCTCATTCCATGTTTCTGCCTGGCAGAGAAGTACAGTATCATCAGCAAATGTTACGATTTGACCGTCGATATCAATATTACACGATATCAATATCCCCTAATGTTCCTTATTATGTAAATAAGGAACATTAGGGGACCAAGAACGCTTCCCTGTGGTACTCCGTATCTAGATATAAGAGGCTCGCTTGACATGTTGTTAATTTTAACCTGTTGCATTCTACCCGACATGAAGCTTTTCAGTAATTCTAGTTCTGTGCCACTAACACCGACGTTTTTTAGTTTTTTGAAGAGTTTTTCGTGAGAAATGGTGTCAAAAGCTAAATAAATTGGTGCACAAGTGTAAATAAATTGATATAACTTTTTTTTAGCATCTAGGTTATGTGTAATAAACTCGGTTACAGTGGCAATTGCGTTTTCTGTGTTCCTGTTTTTTCTAAAGCCGTGTTGATTTTTTGAGAGTATTTGGCTGTTTTCTAGATAATGTTGTAGCTGGGCTTTTATCGCTTTTTCAAGAATTTTAGACATTGTGTTTAATAATGTAATGGGTCTGTACTTATTTACATTATTTTTTGGTCCTGATTTATAAATTGGAATAACCAGACCTTTTTTTAGAATGCTCGGGAAAATTCCTTGTTCCAGACTAAGATTTATTACGTATGTTAGTGGTATAAGAAGTTGTTAGCTTAGTGTTATTATTGTTTTAGAGTCTATTCCGTCAGGTCCTGATGTTGTGTTATCCTTTAGGGATTGTATTATTTGTTTGGTGTCTTCCAGAGTTACTTCATGTAGTTTGAAATGTCTATCATTGTTTATATTAGAGCACTGAGTCATATTGTTTCGAGGTTCTAGATTTTTGTTTCCAGATGTATTTTTTTTTTCGGCTAGGCTAGCGCCGATATTTGTGTAATGTCTGTTTATGTAATTAAGAATAAGTGTAGGATTTTTGTGGAAGTCAACTTCTTCGTCGTTGATTAGTAACTTTTTGATTTTATCATCTTTGTTTTTTAGTGTATGTGTACTTTCTCTCAAAATTGACCAAACGCTTTTCGGGTCAAAGTTTGCAATTATCAGTTTGTTTCTGTAATATAGTTCTTTGGCTTTACGTATAATTTGTGAACAAATATTTCTGTACCTTTTATAAAAAGAATAAAGAAAGGTATCATCTGGGTTGCGTTTAACTTGTTTGTGCAGTTTGTCCCGTTTTTTTTATGCTATTTAGTATGCTTTGGGTAATCCATTTTTAAAGTCTTTTTTTTCGGTGAGTGATAAAGTTGAATGTTGTTGTGGTGTTTTGAGTGATGAGCGTTTGTAGATGTGCTAGAAAGTAATTCCAGGCTTCTTCTGTCGTGTTTATATTTTTTAGATATTCCCACGTTTGTTTTTCTAGGCGATTTTTTAGTTTAACGTAGTCAGTTTCAAATTTTGTTATATTATTTTGAATGGTTGATTTCAGAGTCTGTGAGGTCAGGCCTATCATTGTTGTGTAGTGATCTGTGATTGTGGATTCGAATACTACGCTACATAATTTGTTTTTGGATTTGACCATTACGTGATTTACACATGATTCCGAGTCTCTTGTAACTCTGGTTGGAGTGTTGATGGCGCAAATTATGCCATGTTCCAGGAGCATCAATTGGTAATCAATATTTTGTGGGTGGCCTTGTGGTAATATATTGATTAAGGTGGTCCAAAATTTTTTTTTAATTATTTTTCATTTGGCCACCCCGTGAATTTGTTACACGTATTCATAGGAATAACATAGTAAAATTTCAGCGAGATAGCTCAAGTAGAAAGGGGTGCTCAATCGAGTATTGTTTTTGACTTTTTTGTGTAAAATGCTTAATTTTTACTTTTTGCTACAGGCCAATTTCGTGTGTTAAACTATTAAATAAATATTAAAATAAACTACTGAAGAGTTTTATGGACAAATTTGAACAGTATTTGATACTTATTTAGTAGACTGTAAAATGAATCAGTGTAGTAAAATGTGTTCATCTACTCGAAAAAAATACGAAAATTTTTCTGCTTGGGGTTCGAGATATTGAGCCATTGATGAGGCTTAACCAACATCCTACTCTTCGGCAAGTTTTACTCCGTTATCACTATATATTAAATGATTCCAAAAATGTGAAATATTCCGCGCATGTACTTATTCAAGAACTTTTAAAAGTATTGAGTAAATCTAGTATTCCGACCGGACAACAAAATCACTGCATTGAAAAACTGATTAAGTTTCTTATGAACTGGCTGCTATTGAATAAAAATAGAGGAAGAAATTCTGAAGCACAAAAAAAGGAGAGTATTTGTTTTAAAAATAACTAGACAAAATTTTTGATATTGCCCATTCAAGCGCTTTGAATTTGATAAAAATTGCGGAAGACAGAGCGTTTCTCATCGATCAAAGATGAGAACGTAAGATGATTATGACCTCAATCGACAAGAAACTAGAAAAGGTCAAAGAAAGTTCTCTAAAACGGAAACAAAGATGTGAAGAATTGAAAGAAATGGCTGCTGAAAGTAATGCTTCATCTTCGGTGGTATCGAGACAAGAGTTAGAACTTGAGTGCAGCTTCAGTAGCACTTCTAGTAATGCCAGCATATTAGAGGATAAGTCCAAAGATGAGTTTGTAGTGCGTTGAGCTGTCTACAAGTGACATATTTACACAATACGTTACCAGTGCGCTTGATCGTAATAAGATTTAAACTAATCAAGAGAGAAGAAAAACAAATTGTTCGATTTGTTAGTTATCGTCTACACCAAAGTTTGAATCGAAGCGTCTTTGGCAGCAGATGCGCCAGTAAATGACTTAATACTTTGGAATAGCTTAAAATTGTACGAAGCCATTGATTCCGAAATCAGTATAGCAGCTAGGGGTGTCTTAAAGCGTCACTTATGGTATTTGTCAGATGAACTAGTCTCATTTATCTTGTTTTCTGAGAAGCTGTCTGATGCTGAGAAACAGGCCATTGTTCAAAAAATAAATTCTGATGGCGGTAATCCTTCAGTACGAGATGATACTGCTAAGCTTGCCTCAGAGGTTACATTAGAAGCTTTTGCAACACAAAGAACGTTGAAAACGCTGTTAGTTCTTGATATCACGGACTCTTTCTTGTAATTACCTCCTAAGACTTGGAATAACAGTGTTCATTTCCTTCAAGGTAAAAGCTGAGTCAAAAATTTGCATGTTGTTAATGATACAGCGGAGAGAGGTGTTAAACTATTTGAAGATTACAACACGATACTCACTAAGAATGAGGAAGAAAAGCAATTTTTACTTCACATCGTTGAACAAAACTGAAAAATCGTTTCTACTGAAACATTCAAAATGGAGTTAACAAACATGGTTTTGAAAGATTGCGACTAATAATATGTTAATTATTGCTTCGTTACCAAATTTTGTTCAAATTTAAATATGTTTTATACTTATTTGACTAAAATACTTGTAATATTAATAAACCTTAAATAACGTGTTTTACTTAAAATCCAGAACTTTTGTCAGAAACTTCTAATTCGATGAGCACCCCCTTGTATATAAGATAGGGGGCTGAAATTTTTTACACATAATAGGAATGATAGGTGTAACAAATAAAATGGGTGGCTACATCTATATTTGTAAAAACAAAATTTACTATGCAGGCCTGGACCACCTTAATATTGATGTTTAGATCTCCAGCTACAATGATGTTTTTGAAGTGGGTAATTTTTTTAAGTGAGTATCAAGAGCAATTATAAAGGGGGCAATGTTTTGTCTGGATGGTGATCTGTAAATAGCGAGTATGCTCGTATCTGGTTCGGCGATTATTTGTAAACAGTTGGTGTTTTCTAAGGTGATTTCTGAGACAGAGGCGTTAAGGCTATCTTTTATGTAAACAACAACTCCATCATTTTGATTTTGATTTTTTGTTGCGAAATATGTGGAATAGTTTTTTTTGTGTTTTACAGTAAACGTTGTTGAGATCCAGCATTCCGTTAGGATAATAATTTTGAATTCTATTTTAAAGGTGGACAAGAGTATGTCTAGTTCGTCATAGTTTTTATTGAGGGATCTTATGTTTTGGTTAAATAGAGTTAGAGTTCCTGGGATGCTAAAGATAGAATCGCATAGTTTTGTATCATTGGTTGAATGATGTAAGTGAGTGCTAGATAAGTTCATTATGTTTAGTAATTCGGCCATATTAAATTAATTGCAAGACATGAAATTTACATTAGGGGGATTAGTCATCTACGTCTGTCTCCCCATTTTTTTCAGATCGTTTTCATGTTTGATTTGTATAATTTTTTCCCCAGTTGCTTTACGGACAAGCAATTTATTAGATTTAAACCACACGAATTGGTAGAGGGTTTCTTTAGTCGTTTGTTTTGTTTTCAACAGAAGTTCCTTATAATACGGTGATAGCACTTCGCTGATAAAAATGGGTGAATTAGAGTCCAAGGTTTTTGCCGCATTTTTTAAAGAAAGCATAGATTCCCTTGTTTTTTGACTGTAGAAGGTGATGTGGAGCTTGTCCGGGGTCTTCCTTCTTCGGTCTTGATTCTTGGTCACCATGCGTATGTCTTGTTGTAGCAGGGGCAGTCCCAGTGAGCTGGTTACACGAAGTACTGCTTCCGTGGCTTGCTCTCCCGGCCGCAATTCCACACCCGCCATTTCCACACAGTCGGAGAGTTTATCTTGCTCTAGGTCGGCAAGACGGCTTTCCAGGGAAGCGATTCTTATGTTTTTTTTTCATTCTCCTCTCTCAAGAAATTAGTTTCTTTGAGGGCCTCCTGTATTTCTTTGAATCGTGTGAGCAGGTCATCATACTGATTGCAAATAAAGTCACTGCTTTTCTTAAGGTCGCTCATTTCTTCCTCAAACATTTTTTTCATTTCACATATTTTGTTGTCAAAATGTTTTGTGAGACGATCATATAATACATCGGCATCTGAACCGAATGTTGAGGCCGACGGTGCAGGTGAACTCGGCCGGCTTTTACATTTTGGGCATTTCCACAGTTGTTTATTTTTAGTAGACATTTTTTTAAAGTTGGAATCAGAGATATTTAGGCAGTTGTTGTGAAAGGTAATTCTGCAGATGGCGCACGTAAGTGCATGATCATTTTTGCTGATAATGTTCAAGCAGGCTTCACAGTTCATTTTTGATCGATTTATTTTTGTCTCTGCTTCTGAATTAAGGTATAAATCCCGATCACTTGCTTATTATTAATTATGAAGAAAAAAATAAAAATATTTAGCGGCCGTGGGGATCGTCCCGGCGTCCTTCGGATGTCGGTGCAAGTAGGTACAGGTTTGCTAGCCGGACGTTCTTACCGCTACACCACGAACCGTATACGGCTGCCGCCTGCCCATTAATAATATTAATTATTGACTCACGGCTCTTGTATATTTATTGCTTGGTGTGATGATTTTTGTTTGGTAACAACACACTGTTTGACACAACACAGTTTATTAATCACTGAAATAATAATAAATCCAATTGTTTTCAGTTCACAAAAGTAGAAAATTTACTTTCCTGATTTTATGGAACACGTTTACCGATTAATTACTTGGTTTTTGTGTACTTTTACGTATAAGTTTAGGTAATTACTGTAGAGCGATATTTTGGCGTGCGGTCTGATTGACAGGTACTTTTTGTCGTTCCGTATAATTTAGCGATCACGTTGTTTCGGGACTGGTCCTTCGATGGTTGCACAGGCTTTGCTCTGCAGCACTTAACGCCAATTTACAGTAAAGTCGCAGTTTCGGGACACCAGGAAGCGTGGGGCGACAAAAAATGTTCTCCAATATAAGATATTATTAAAAGGAAAATTTCTTTTGAAAGGAATTGCATTTTGCAAAACTGATCCCCAAACAAATACATTAGTCCCAACTACTCCCAATTAAATGGAGCCAGTGATACTATGGCATCCCGAAGTTGTAAAATTACATAGGCGTGAATTTCACCAATTTCACGTAGGTACCAAGCGTCACATTGGAAGAAATTACACAACAAGAGAATTAAAACTACTTTAGTAACACCCCCCGGAATGAATGAATACTCACGTTAAAAATCTGCTTTTCAATGGGTTAAAATTTTGAGTTTTTGAGAGAAAAGACGGTCGGGGAGAAATTTGAATAATAGATATTTCACCAAACTGTTGTTGTCACCTTCGCTCTTTCCCCCGAATACTAACGAAAGAGGCAACTTCACCTCTGCTGATAATCATTACATTACATAGTATAAAATGAAGTCGCTCAAAATGTATGTGCGCGTTAATGTTTTAAACTACGCAACGGATTTTCATACAGTTTTCACCAATAGATAGAGTTATTGAAGAGGAATATTTATATGTATAATAGATGTAAATTTTATTAGAGAAAAGGCAAAAAATTTAAAGAAAACATATTTTTGTGTGATTTAAAACGGCTGGCGGGCCGTACTATAGTCACTTTTGAAATTCATTCTACGAAAGAAATTGGAAAATAGATGTCCTAGAGTAACTAGGTATCATCATCATCATCATCATTACATAGTATAAAATGAAGTCGCTCAAAATGCATGTGCGCATTGATCTTTTAAACTACGCAACGGATTTTCATGCGGTTTTCACCAATAGATAGAGTGAGGAAGAAGAGGAGGGTTTATATGTATAATACATGCTTATTATAGTAGAGAAAATCCCAGAAATTCAAATATTCAATTCAGGCAGCGGGGCAAGCGGGTGGTGTGGATTTTATAAAGGTTGGGTAATGGCGTTGTGTTTCGTTAGCCACAGCAATGTGTGGCCGGGTCTGCTAGTACCTAAATAAAATCGTCAGAATCAAGATTTTGCATTCTCAAAAAAAAAATTAATTTAACATCTGATTAAAAAAAAAAACTTAGATAAAGTTAAGTTTTTTCGACTTGTGTAATACCGGTACTTGTAATTTACTTCTTGTATAATGTCATGAATGTGTATGTGTATGTGAAATTAGCGTCTGAGTGATTTCGTAATTTAACCCTTTTATAATTATGTATTAGTAAGTTTTTTGGGTTTCTTCGATCGTTTGTACGAATTATAAACAAAATTGTACACGCTGTAACTAAAAGATTTGAGTCAAATCTGTAACTATAACCATCGAAATTGAATGTCTAAGAATAATTTCGGATTTTGTATTTTTAATATGCTTAAAGGATTTTATGAGAGTATTTATTTGTTTATTTATTATTTTTAACGACCTTTTTAGTAGATTTCACGTATGAATAATACATATTTTACAGCATTTATTATACAACATTCAACTTTTTTTTTACGTTTGCTCCACTCACGAGGCCATGAGAAAAATAAATCCCTTAGGGACTATGTCATATTTGGGTGTACGACTACAACTGTGTGAATGGATTTTTAGGGAAAGGAAGGAGAGGAAGTTCTGGAGAGGAAAGGGTAAGAGGGGTGGATGGGATTCTGGGGTTCAATGTGGTCGGGAGTTACGAGCATATAAGTTCATGGGGTGAGGTTTGTCTAGGTCTTGGAGGTGGATGTCCAGTACACACTAAACCCCAGATTCCTACCCACCCCTTAAACCATTTTCCTTCCCAGATCTCTCCTCTCCTTCCTTTCCCTAAAAAAAAACCCTCCACACAGCATCCCCAAAGATGACATAGGGACATCCTAAGGGAAATTATTTTCCTCAGGGCCTCCCGTGTGGAGCTCATGCAAAAAAAAAAATGAATCCATCCCTTACGCTGCAGTGCAAGGCGAGTTCAAGGTAAGTCGAGAGTGTCTGGGTTAGGACTCCCTCAACCAGTCTCTCCCGATATGGCCCGCCACGCACGTCGACAACCTAAGTCACCAAAGTAGCGAACCACATCTGGCGTCATACTCGTATGGTAGGGGTGTTGGTTATGCAATACATAGTTCCCGGGGCAGCGGTACCCATACCCGCCTTCCAAATTGTAACACATTGAATTGTCTCAGTAACTACGTATTTGTTTAGTGATAAATTGAAGATGTCCACTGACCGGGTATAACTATTTCTCTCCATTAGTATTCTGGGCAAAGAGAAACATGTGTTAGTTAGATCCAGAATTTCTGAACTGAAATAAATCCAGTAATATGTACAGTAATACTGCATTATATGACTGTCTTAGGAATGCAATGATGAACTACAGACAAAATCTGGCGAATATCGAGCATTCAAAGTTGGGACTCCTGAGTCAACATACGAAAAACTTATGGATGCGAGTATATGGCCGAAATTCTCAGTTGTGAGAAAATACATTTTCCGAATGCCGACAACGCAAACCAATGATTCAAAATAATTCTCAAAATGGATCACATAAGTACCAAGACTCTAAAAATTATCTCATTCAATTGCAGATCAATTCGTCGAACAGAACACTTCATAAATGAATTATGTGGTTGTAATGACATCATTGCATTACAGGAAACCTGGCTGTTACCTACAGACTTGGGATATCTGTCGTCAATACATCCAGAATTTCTCAGTCATGGAACATCTGCGGTGAACCTCTCAGACGCTCCATTAATTGGCCGCCCCTACGGAGGCGTTGCAATTTTATGGCGCAATACAATAAAAGCCATTCTGATTGACTGTAGAGATCCACGAATCACGGCTATTGAACTGGAGTCAGCAAATGGAACTCTCCTTATAGTCACGGTTTATATGCCGACCAATTCAGCTGAGAACTTACCGGAATTCGCAGACTGTCTGGGAAAAATACACGCCATTATTGAGGAACAAAACAGCTCCAACTCCATGATTATAGGAGATTTCAACGCGGATCCGAGGTCACTTTTTGGCCGTGAACTTGCACAGTTCTGTATAGAAAATAGCTATACATACACTGATATTGTGCATTTAAGCTCTGATGCATTTACTTATGTAAGTGACGCCCACGGAACCACCAGATGGCTTGATCACTGCATTATGACACAGGGGTTGAATCGTGCAGTGAGGAGCGTAAAAATTACAGCCGATGCGACGTGGTCAGATCATCTCCCACTAACTGTGGAAATAGATCTAAATCTAACCCCCATTATTTCCAACAGACAGAATCGATCAAAGGATTTTGGAAAATGGACGGCGAAATCCGAAAATGATATTAAAACTTACAACGCCCTTGCCAATAAACTATTGTTAAAAATGAAACCCCCAGATGCCGTAAGATGTCAAAGACTTAACTGTGATAACGAAACTCATAAACTTGAACTAGATTCTCTCTACGGTAATATTGTCCATATACTAAGAAACTCCGCCATTAAAGCATTCAGAAGGAAAGAACCCAAAAAAATGTATGAAATTGTTCCTGGGTGGAATAATGAAGTCTCCACTTTGTACCGCCATTCAAGACATGCATTCCTCTGCTGGGTTCAAGCCGGAAGGCCTACGGAAGGCCGTTTCGCAGACGAAAGGAAAACTAGTAAGAAATCTTTTAAAATTGCTCTCCGAAAATGTCAACACGCGGAAAAAAAAGCACGAATGGATAGCATAGCTACGTCTATGCGTAACAAAGATTTCAGAAAGTTTTGGCAAAAAACTTCAACTGTGCTGAAAGCCAAGAGCAAAGTTCCACTATGCGTCAACAACATTATGGGTGATGAAAACATAGCCAACGAATTTAGAGACTTTTTCTCTTTAAGCGAGGATCAAGGAGATACCACGAAACCTTCGATAATGACATGCCCGCCTGCGGCCAATGATGACCTGGTCATGAATGTTACTCATGCAATGATTGAAAGCGCAATTAAGCAAACCGCCCATGGTAAAAGTCCAGGATACGACGCCATTGGTATTGAGCATATAAAATACGCAGGAGATCAACTTCATACTATTCTAGCCGCCCTGTACTCGAGCCTCCTAAGACACACACATATGCCGATGGATATGAGCAAAACTATTATCGTACCAATCCTGAAATCCAATCAGCTGGATGCATCGGTATTAGGAAATTACCGACCGATTTCCTTGGCGACAATGCTTTCGAGACTATTTGAAAAAATCTTATTCGCACTAGTCAAAGAGAAACTATTTACCCTTGATAACCAATTCGGCTTCAAGAGCGCCTCATCAACCGATATGGCCATTTATGGAGTAAAACAAACAATAGCCTACTACAAAAAAAGAAAAACCACAGTCTATGGGTGTTTTCTTGACTTAAGCAAGGCGTTTGATCGTGTTTCCCATCAATTATTATGGGAAAAACTCATAAAGCGAGATGTTCCAGCAGCAGTGGTCAATATGCTGGCTATTTGGTACGGACAACAGGAAAATCACATTCAATGGGCAGGAGCTTCTTCAAGACCTTTATTCCTTAAGAGCGGAGTCAGGCAAGGGGGAAATATGTCTCCAACTCTATTTAATGTGTACATTAACGACCTCTTACAAGAGTTGAACGATACACGAATCGGTTGTCATATCTGTGGACAAGGAAGTAACAACATTAATTACGCCGATGACATGGTGCTGCTTGCACCTTCGATTAAAGCGATGAGACGACTTGTGCAAATATGCGAAGAGTACGCAAACTCTCATAACCTGTTGTACAATTCTAAAAAGTCAGTCATCGTCGCTTTCAAACACAATAAGGAGCCATCACATATTCCTCCAATATATCTAGAAGGAAATGAACTGCTTGTGGCCTCACAGGTTAAGTATCTGGGACATATCCTAACCGAAGACATGAAGGATATAGAAGATATGGAACGACAAAGAAGAGCAATTAACATACGGGCCGGAATGCTCTCAAGGCGGTTCTACCACTGCAGCGAAAATGTCAGAAAATTACTATTCAAGACATACTGTACTGCCCTGTATACGTCTGAATTGTGGACACAATACCCAGCAGCGCAATGGGACAAACTGAGGGTGTGCTACAATAATGCATATAGGCAACTTATGCAACTACCGAGGTTCTGCAGTGCCTCCACGATGTTCACCGAGGGGAGGGTGCACTCATTCTCAGCCTTACTTCGCCACCGACTAGCCAGCTTCTGGAGCAGGATACGGACTTCAACCAATATCATTGTCGTGGCTGCATCCGAGTGGCTCAGTTCCCCATTAAATGAGCGATGGATGCAGATGATGAGGCGACCTCCATGACGGACGATCCCAAAATATCTTTTTATCTTTTTATTTTTAATTCTGTCTGCTTATTATTTATTTTAATTTTATGCTTATTTTTTGTTATTTGTATTTTTCATTTTATGTTTTAATTAGGTACATACCTAATATTTAAACATTTTTTTTTCTTTTATAGTTGTTTATGTAATATGGCAGACTGGGATTGCACTACCCTCCCAGTCCTGCTGGAATAAAAACTTAAATAAAATAAATAAATAAAATAAATAAGAAAATAATTCAACGATTATTTAGTGCAGTAAGATGTTTTTTCATTAACTCCACAAAGGAGGTCCCGAGGAAAATAATTTCCCTCAGGACTGTTTTTCGAGGAAAAGAAGGGATGATCATTGGTCTTGAAGAAACCCATGTTGTAGGAAGGAGGAAACACAGAGACCGGAAACACAATGAAGTGTGAAAATAATATTTTACGAGAAAAAAGGAGTTGGGGATGCACGATGAAGACATGACACGATAAACTGAAAAAATACTTGGACATGTTGAGAACCGCTATAACAGAATAGTTTGTATGGGACGATGTGAGAAAGTGAATGAAGCAAGAATTGTATATCTTGATAGATTTGTTTGGCGGTAGATAAAAATCACATTACAAGGAAACCATCTAACTAACTAACTAGCTAACCATCATGCCGTTTCGTCGCAGAGGTAGGCAGAGAGGACGGACCGCCAAACCATCTATGTTTTTAAAATATCGCTTTTTTAAATTTTCCAGAAATTTTTCAAGCTAGCCTTTGTTAGTTAGCGCTTGTATTTAAAAATGATTATACAAAACACATTTTCACTGGTAAACAAATCTCTAACTTAAATATTATCGGACTACTCAACGGCAAGACGCGACTTTTTATTTAGCGGACAAGGGGTTAGGTTGGACAAAATATATGTGTGGGTCGGTTGGCTGAACCGGTATCTCGCCTGGTAATCCTGCGGCGGAGATTCACCCGAGGATTAATTGGTGTCATTCCTTTATTGTCTCGTGTAGCCACTAGCCAGTATAGCCAGGCCACGCTGCTATCTCTACCAGCTACACATCGAGTAATTCATTTGAAAACGGAGAGGTTACGCGTTTGTACGTCACTATTACGTGTGCGTATGTTTTTAACTACCGTTGTTGCGGAAATTTTACAATACGTAGTGGCGGCTTTAGGGGTAAGGAAGGTCAGTGCACATCTGACGTGAACTGTCATAAAAATGTGATTTATAAAACTATTGGTATATGCTTTTTCCGCATGCCCGCAAAGCCTACAATATATAATGTTGAGCTCTGTCGTTATGAAATTATTTCCCGTACCATTCATCCGATTGTGATGAAACTTTGGCGAGTTGTTGTGCGCACACCAGTAAAGTTTTATAGTTTATAATTACATATAATCAGCTCTGACTTTATGAATTTTTTATAATATTTTTACAATAGGTGGTGTTTGAAAAAGGCGGGTATTTAATCTAACAGACAAATAAGTTTTTAATATATATTTGGGTACTAACTAAGAGGAATGAGCGAGCACTGGACGTTTTTGAAAGAAAAATTTTGAGGCGCATCTTCGGACCGGTTCTAGAAAATGGATTTTGGCGCAGACGTTTATAACAATGAGCTCTATACTTTGTTTAAGGAGCTAAACGTCGCAAAATTTATAAAATTGGGAAGACTTCGGTGGCTGGGTCATGTGGAGAGAATGACCGAGCATCAAGCATCAAAGTCCCTGCTGAACTCAAGACCAATAGGGCGCAGGAGCCTGGGAAGACCAAGACTAAGATGGAGCGACAACGTCCTCAAAGACATATCTATCTTGGAGCTTCCAAACTGGAGAGAGCTGGCACAAAACCGAGATGAGTGGAGGAAGACTCTTGAGGAGGCCAAGACCCACCAGGGGTTGTAGAGCCAATAGTGATGATGATGATGAATATATATTTACCCACCGAACTAACTAACTATTAAGTGAATTCTCAAAATTCTTCTGTTCAGGAAACCTCCTTTGTACGTTCACAAATTGTTCGCGAGAAGGCACCAAAAGCTATCAACGTTCGTGTCATTCATAGAAATCGATTAATCGATTCAACTGATTTATATTTTAATGTAGAACGATCAAGATACAAGCAGGTTTATAGATTTCATTATGGGAAGCAGGTAATATTTTTAAAAGACGCATTTCAAGGTTTACACATTTAACGATCATTGCTGGTTTAGGCTCCAGGAGTCAATTCAGGATATTAATGTGACAGCTCTAGAGCGACCGAGCGTTAAAGATTAGGCGATAGTGAAACGAAGTAGTACTTTCAGTATGAATTACTACCTAGTTTTTAAATAGCAAGTATCCACAGCGGAAAGTCGCTTTGGTACTACTACAATTTCCAAGTTCTATATTATTTCTCTCTATCAAACTGAATGTTCAGTTTTGTAAGACATAAGTGTAAAATATATGTACTGTATAAATGTTAAAAAAAAAAACAGATAATTATCGTGCTAATTAGAGATAAATTAAATTTAATATTTAATTTACGATGGAAACACAGCAATTTAGTATTATTTTTTTTAATATAAACAAAATTTTTCAAAGCATTTTGTCGCGTATTATTAACAAAAGGTAGTCCTACAAAACTGTTATATGATTCTTTCCTAAACTTCTAAACGTTTAATTATATATGTAAATACGATTGTCTTTGGACTGATTTGGCTTTGTTTTCTTTATATATTCCAAGACTGATGAAATTTTACTCAGATGACCACGAAAAGATAAGAAAAGTGACAGTCTACATTAGATTTCGAAAAAAACGCCCTCCACTCCCCTTTCCCACCCCATTAATTTACGTAATTAACGCAAGTAATGTTGTTTTGGTATATAGTTTATTGTTCTATGAACGTGTTTCAGTCAATAAAATATACGATAGCTCAAAATTAATCCACAAAACAATCAATTCAAAATCGTGTTTTTTTACGAAATTTCCGTATTTTTCCTGGAATTTGCCGGCCTTTGACAGGTTAAAGCAGAATTCTCACACATCTTGAATACATTTTGCACGCTTGCCGATGAAAACAAGAGAAAAATTGCTGTCTACGTCTGATTTTGAAAAACTCGGCGTAAAGAACGCTGGGACAAGATATTTAACAAACAAATGTATACTGGGTCTAGTTTTTAATAACACATTTATTTTAATAATTCCGTCATACGTCATACATATGTCTGGTAGAGTTATGTTATCGTAAAAACAAGCTTAAGGGTCCGTGTGGTTAATAATAAGAGAGGTATAAATAACTTATATTTAACTTGTTACTGAAGAAAGCAATCACTTTGTGATTTGACATAGGCATTTAATAAAAAAGAAACCGATTGTCCTATACTTTTAATCAAATAGATGTACATATCTAGTAGCCCAATATTAGGTCCGTTTCTAATAAACCATAAGAAAATTGCCAGTCAATGCTTTGTCTCATTCGATATATTCATCCATTAGTCTGCATATTTGTATGACGGTTTTCTCCCATTTCCTTTATAACTAACTAACTAACTAACCATCACGCCGTTTCCCCGCAGGGGTAGGCAGAGAGGACGGACCGCCAAACAACTCGGTCTTGGCACACACTCTTTGCCTCACTCACATTCATACATCGTCTCATACATTCTCTTCTATTGTTCTGACTTTTGACATGGCCCGACTCAAGTATTTGATTCACTTGATCGTGCCACGTCTTCCTCGGGCGTCCCCGACTTCTTCTACCATTCACATTCGCGTCGTATATTCTTCTTACACTACTTTCTTCATTCATTCGTTCTACATGCCCAAACCATCTGAGGGTCCCTTTCTTAATCTTACTCATTATGCTTACATCAGCCTTACATTCTTTGCGGATATCCACATTTCTCACACGATCATACATTGTTTTACCACACATACGTCTCAGGGATCTCATTTCAACAGCATTCAGCTTACTTTCATCCTTCCTCTGCCAGTTCCATGCCTCACTGCCATACATCAGGGTAGGTACCAGGACTCCATTGTGGACTGCTAGCTTCGCATTTCCTTTATACTCGTGTAAATATATCCTCACTGTTTGTTATATTGTTATCTTGTTGTCTCTCCTTGTATTTATTCGCATATAAGCACACACTCTCTATTTCTTATTTAGTATTAATTTCTACCCTGATGATGCTTGAGCAAAACGAAATGGTCGTAAATAAATTATTTAAAACTCATGGTTTTACACAAATTAAGTGTTAATTTTTTTATAATATTTAATTAAATGAAGACAATATTAGCAAAACTAAATCGAAAATCTGGAAAAAGAAATATCAGAAAAAGATATTTGCACCTCTGGGACTCGAACCCAGGACTTTCGCTTTCCAGGCAAATGCGCTGACCACTGCGCCAAGGTGTCGATATCAGATTCGGTCATTTTTAACTGTAGGTATCATAGTTCGACTAAGAACCATCAACATTATCTTCATTTTCTTAACGCATATTTTTATTGACTGCTATCATTGTCCTGGGTTCGAGTCCCAGAGGTGCAAATATCTTTTTCTGATTTTTCTGTTTCCAGAGTTTTGATTCATCGCTAATATTATCTTCATTTAATTAAATATTACAATATTTTACTCATAAAGTTTAAAAAAAAATTTTTTTTTTTTTTTTTAAATTTAACCATTTACTTACATATTACGGATAAAAATTTAGGTATTTTGATATTTAAAAAAAATCATAGATTGTTAATTTATTAGCCACAGCTTTGTCATTTTGGTGCTGGTCCTCTAATTTTCCGCAAATTAGATGATTATATAATCCATAAACCGTCACATTTTTAAGCACAGATTATGGAAATCACATTTCATTTCGACAATTACTACAAGAAACAACTATTTACTTACATACATAAAATAGGTTATTAGTTTCTTAGTTTAGGTAAACTAAGTAATTCATGCGCATTTAGATTAAAACAAAACAAAAAAATGGTGGCAATGGAGATGTTTTATATGGGAAATTTTTAAATTTGATTGAATGTAAATTGAATTTTAATGCATATTTGTCGTCTACCCCGACTGAAACTTATGTTTTTTTTGGTAATTAGCCACTGAAGCGATCAATTTGCCTCGATTGCTCGCGATTTCCCAGAAGATCATTTTTTTTTTAATTTTCGCCAACATTAAAAAATGATACCTACGAATTTTAACAAGGAAACATAAAAAAATATTATAAAGCTTTATAGCCAATGAATTAACCTGTATTATACCGTTTACCTCATATTCGTAGGACTTATAATTTTTTTTTAAATCGTAAAGTTTATTACTGCGCGATTACTGCAAGTGCTTATTAAACTGCCGAGAGGATTACTTATTCGAGTCAACATAGAATATTTTCGATTTACGTATGTTGTATCTGGTATACTTGATAATGAAAGGTACAGGTCTATAGAAACAGGACTTCATTTTAACCGTAAACAGCTGATGAAAAATTCGACGCTAAAAAAAAAGTTTAACATCGTTCTAAAATAATCTACGAAGTTCGGATTTGTGACATCTCTGGTCATAATAATATGTTCAACATTATTGGTATAAATTCTAACATCGACATTTTCACCGATTCACTGCCCAAATTTAAAAAGAGCATCATGTCAATAATATAATTTACATACATACTTACACACATAGACATACACACACCTTCCCACTACATACATCATCCGGTAATTACTTAATACGCATACCGTAAATAAGACACTACAATGAAACACGTAATAGGTACCCACCATGTAATATATTTATTAATTGTAAATTTGTTTAACCGAAGTATCTAATTTACCTACTATTTGTTTCTGTTAAAAAATAAAATAAAATAAATAAAACATTTTTGTTCTGAAAAGTTTTATTTTTCGATGTACATTTGTTACTTTAATTTTAAATTTTTTGCGACCGGTTTCGACACGTCCGTATCATTAACGAGCAAACTTAAAACTAATTTAAAAATTCTATACAAGTACACAATTAATTAGGCGGTGGTGGTGGGATTAAAAATATTACTAGATCATATTTCTCCAGCTTTCTATACTAATTTTAAAATAAAAAAAAATGATTAATAACAAGGATATTTCTAATAAATTTGAAAAAAAACGGGATATACACTTTAGAATGCAACGATTGTGACGCGCAATATGTAGGAATGACTACTAGAAATTTTAAAACCAGAATTAGGGAACATGAACTTTGTTTACGTAATAATAACTACTCAGAGTTTGCTAACCATCTCATAGACACAGGTCATAGCTTCAAAAAAGAAAAAAACTAAGTTTAAACATTGCAATGTAAATTCATATTTTAATTTGTGCGCGTTAGAAACTTTAGAAATCAACGAAAAAATTAAATCTAAAATTAATTTAGTTAATAAAATAATTGCACCATGTAAATCACCTCTGCTTACGATGTTTCCATGTAATTTGACTCCTCCCACCGTCCTCCCTCTCCACCAAATTCCCCCCTCCCACTTCACCCGCCTAATTAATTGTGTATAGAATTTTTAAGTTAGTTTTAAGTTTGCTCGTTAATGATGCGGATGTGTCGAAACCGGTGGCAAAAAAATTTAAAATTAAAGTAACAAATGTACATCGAAAAATAAAACTTTTCAGAACAAAAATGTCGAGAAATTGTTACATAGTCAGTGCCCAAGAAATACAAAAACTAAATAAAACATTTCAATCGCTTCATTATAAAATGGATGGCTGGCCGGGGAAATGTTTTCAATAATTACAATAAATTCAACTAAATAAATTCAACAAGGAGGATGCAAGATATTTTCTATATATCTACCTACCTCACAAATACAAGATATTTCTCCCCTTTACCACGAACATTAAGACATTATAACACACTCTAATAATGAAATTGACATTTTTAATAACCCATTCAATCACTTGAAAAAATATATTTTACCATCAATCGTATAAAGCTGATATTGTGATGAAGCCCTTTATTCAAAGACAGGAAATATTGCACCTACTAAATCATTGTTCCATCAGCACAGGTGCCAATAATAAATTGTTGGTGATTCTTTTGTACTCTACCTTTTACTCATTCTTGTTCGTCATTCACTTTTGCATATTTACGAGTAGCTAATTATTACTGATATTATTTTTGTTATAATTTTTGTAATTTCAAAATCAAAATCAAAAATCAAAATCATTTTTTGTACAAAATTTTCATTTAGTACAAAAGGTATAACTTATAGGTACCTACATCCTATTTCTTCCAGTTAACCTAACATGTTATACAGAAATGAACACAAATGAAATATAATTAATGAAATATAAATGTAAATCATCCATGTATATAAATTTTTGGGCTTAATGCCTGTTTTATGTACTTAAAATAAAAAAATTAAAAAATAAAAATACAAATGTTTTACAAACGGTAGGAAAATGTAGTCAATTTGGACCGCTATCAATCGCAGAAAAATAAAAGTGGTCCATTTTTCGACCATAATCGCTCCAGTGGTTAAGTTTAAAAGTAGTTTACTTTTCACTTACACTACACTTTTACACCGCTACACTTTTAATAGTAGTTAACTATTAAAAGTTTAGCGGCGTGTGGCGGCTTATGGATTATTTACCATTATATTTATAAAGTTAGTAGTATTTTCTGTATTCTAAGTAAGCCAAAAGGGTGAATGTTTTAATCAGAACATTGTTTGATGAGAGCTGCTGCAGACGCCATCAAAACATTTAACGATGACTTGTGTTTCAGTATCCCGAGATTAGTGAATATTTGGAGCGAGTGAGTAGTAAATGGTAAATACGGGCACCTTGGTCCCTACTTAGAAGCTACAAGAACGTAGATTTTACGAAGAGGGGAAGGATTAGAAGATAGAGAGGTCAGTGGCTTGTGAATGCGGGTTAAATGATGCCTTTAACTCTGTCGTCGGACGAGCGAAAATGTGCCAAAAGGGAAGCGAGTAGTCTAGAGTTTTTTTTATGTTTAGACATCTTGGCTCACTCCTCTCCTTAAAAATGTGTAACAAATTGTAATAAATATATTGAATCTACGACCTAGTACATACTTTACCATAGTAATCTATGGGCTCTTTGAGTCACATGGTCTCGTTGCCGAGTTGTGGCGAAGGTAACCGAATGTGACCGAAGGTAGATTTCGAAGTTTTCAACCTGAAAATGTTTGTCTTTAGAAGTATTATCATATATAGTTTCAAGACATTAATAAACAGTTCCCGAGTTATTATTAAGAATATACATAAGGTGATAGAAAGCAGTCACTTTGTGGTTTGACATATTGAATGAAATAAAACAATAACTTTGTTTTTTAAACATGATTTATTTAATTTTTATAATACCGACCGGTTTCGCTTTACTCAAAGGGTTAAAAATTAAACTGAACTTATTAATTTTATAGCCTGAAGATGCTTGAGTAAAGCGAAACCGGTCGGTATTATAAAAGTAAAATAAATCGTGGTTAAAAAACAAAGTTATTTTTTTAATTTCATTCAAGAATATGTGTTTTGATCGAGCATCCTAAGGACAGTGAGTTCTGGAGAATACATGTTCCAGTACTAACAATATTAAATTATTCTCCGGAGAGAATTTATAGGACTTTACACAAATTTAGTCTTAAGAAAACAATGTTTCTAAATATCACAACATGACATATAACTGATACTGGAAACAATACATTTTATATAAATATACGCATTGGCCAAAAAAATTATTGTTTCTGTAGACATTGACTTTAAGAGGGCATTACCAGAGAAAACCGGAAATACGTCATTTTCAAAAAAGTTTTTAGACGTATTGACTCTTTTCCACAAAGAATTATAAATGGATTTCAAAAGATTGTTCTTTTATCTAGCATTCGTATGTAATAAATTTTGAGAAAATTTTTTAATTTTTAGTATAATAAGGTTATTCCATAGGTCGTTGGCAGATTTGTTCAATTTTCAAAAAAGTTTTTGTATTATACCACACCCATTTCAAATAATAAAATCATGCAGTAAAATAAATCAATACATTATCTAGCAAACGTATGTTTTAGAATTTTATTTTAAGTTTCAATAAAATCATTAAAAAATATGTACGTACATGTGTTTCTTGGCGAAAATTGGTCCGTTTGTGTATTTATTTGCGCACTTACAAACTAATAAATTTCAGATTTTTTTAACATTTTTATTAAATTTAGACATTATTGAAAAATGGTAAATACTTATAATCAAAAAATAACTACAAAAAGTAGATTATTTTAATAGTTTTATCATCACGCCTTTCAGCATTTTTGGATGAAGGTATAAATTAAAGCTAATTTGAATTGAAATAAATTCGATATTCAGTTATAATTTAAAAAAGCTGGTACGGAGAATAATTAATCTTTCTCATTGTAACCGCCCTGCACGATCGTAAGAACAACTTTCGACGAAATGTGGGTTTTCGTCCGCTGGCTGGTTAAACGCTCTTAAGGATCTAGATAGAGAGACGTTACCGAAGAAAAGGGTTTTCAGAGGGGTTAAAATTGAAACAAGTTCTATAACTATCTATGTAATATGGTTTATATATGTATGACTTAACACAGGAAACACAGGAAAGGGTGTCAAATTTATAGTGTCCGACCGAAACTAGTTTTTACGGCCGAACGAAACCGAAACATCCATATAAGGTCATGTTTTCGTGGAAAAAAAATAGTCAATCTTAATCAATCAGCCTTTATTTTTAAATCATATATTAATCATTATTTAGTCTCTGATATTTGAACTAAAAATAAACATAACATAATAATCACTCCTTATTTAAAATAAATTATTTATGCTTTTTGAAATCGTAATCGTAAATCGCTTCGTAAATAAAATTAAAAAAAATAGTAAGTAGTATTACCTATTTGAACATTATTAAAAAATAACATCAAATAAAAGGTAGAAAACAAAATTACTTTTTTGAACCTAATTTGTTTAGGTACATTAAACAAAAATACTCTTTCATCTTAAGAACAAAATAATTTGGCAGGCGGGAATGGGTACCGAATGGATACCGCCTCCCCGGGAAACTTTATTGGATAACCAATACACCATCAAATACACCAACCAAACACCTCTGCCATAGGTCACCCCAAGTGGTTCGCTACGTTTGGTGATTTAGCAGGGGTGCCCGGGTTCATGGGATGAGGTTTGTCTAGATCTTGAAGGTGGATGACCAGGACACATTGAACCCCAGATTCCTACCCACCCCTTTTCCTTCCCAGAACTTTTCCTAAAAAACTCTCCCCACAGCATCCCCAAAGATGACATAGGCCCTCAAGGAAATTATTTTCCTCAGGGCCTATCATGAACTAAATCATTTCAATAGTGAAATAAAACTTACCTATTTCGAAATAATGTTAAGTTGAAAACGAAACAAAGCTGAAACTCATTTTTTAGCCGAAATTAGGCCGAAACCGAAACTGAAACCGAAAGTTCGGTCGGACACTACAAATTTATAATAAAATATGTAACTTCTAACCTTGTTTTTCATTTCACGTGCCATTATTAATGATATCAGATATATGTAGGACGATGATTTTGCGATATATTCTGGTTATTAAGATTCATACCTACAAAGAAAAATTAACGCAATCTCAAATACGAGAAACAACGTATTATATTCTCAAGATTTGGTTCTGTAATTAAAGATACATTTTCTTGCTGATGGGAAAAATCCAAGCTAAGATGAATGATCTGCCAGCCGAATTAATGTTATTTGAGATATTGTATTTCCAACGATAACTAAATTCCCAGTATGGTTTTTATTCTTTCATTCGTGTAATTAGAGCAACTCGAATATGTGGAAAGAAAATAACAATATGTTATACTGATCAAGTTTTAATTAATATTTTAATAGATTTTTGTGAATTGCTTTTAACCATGTGCAATTGTGCATTTGTTCATGTGTGTATTTTTAGGCCTGTTTTGGATAAGAATATGTACCTACCTGCTGACGGCCTCCATGATTGAGTAGTTATGATCTTTGGGTACATATTTATTTATTTATTTACGTCCAAAATAATCATTTAACAATATAATAATAACGAGAATAAAAAAAGAAATGACAATGAAAGGAGAGTACATAGATAGATGAAGAGCATTGACAAAATACATATAATATATAAGTACATATAGAAGATAACTACAAGTAGCTTGAAGATGAATTTAAAAGGCTTGAGTGACCCCAAAGTCATTGATAGGTAGATAGTGACAGTAGAGAGACAAACATTTAGTTTATAATCAAACTGAATAGGTTTTTTGGTTCTTTAAACGGACAAAATGTTACATTTATCAACATTATGCTCCATGCAGTTAATTTTGCACCAATCATTAAGTGAATCAATATCAAGTTGAAAAAGTAAACAATCAAAATGGGATTAAATTATCTTAAGAATCTTATTGTCATGGGCAAAAAGCCAAAAACGTGGGTGAGAAAAAACTTAAATGATATCATTAATAAAAAGGTTAAAAAGAAGCGGGGCCAAATGAGCTCCTTGCGGAACGTCGGTCGTTCCATCAACGTTAAAGGATTCAAAGTTATTTATTTTAACCCTTTGTTTTATGTCACTCAAGAAAGAGTGAAAGAATGATAACGATGTAATACATATCCTAAAGTCTTAAAGTAGAAATTATCCCACAACAGTAGCTTTTTGTCGACGAATGCTTGTAAAATTTGATGAAGATCTTGAGTTTTTCTACAGAATTCTTCAGTAAAACTCCGGATCTTTATCAATATTGAAAGGTTATCTACCACCCACTGTACGGATGTTGTGTTCTCATAAACAGAGATCTCCAATACTTCTTGGAAGGATAGGATTTCACTTAGAAAGAATAGAGTTTTTTGGATAATCGAGATTTTTTAATATTACACGGATTACAAAGTAGTGACTACGGTTTAGTCGACCTAACTAAGAGCTTGCTATAATTTATCTGGTGGCCACTTTCTTTTGTGGGTTCAGCAAACCTCTGCCTTCTAGTGGCCATGCTGGGAACCCAATCCTGCTGACATCTTACGGATATTACGCAAAGTTTTTGTATCTAGGTGGCAAGACAGGGAGCTTTTAGATAACTACAATGGATGAACGAAGAAAAGAATACATGAATGGGAAGCTAATAGCAAAACACTCGGGGGTGACAGTAACAAGTGAAAAAAATACTTTGTGTTACCGCCTATTTCTACTCGTACGTCAAAGCGAACACGGGCCTTCTAACTACCGAATATTACCAAAGACGGGTGACGACCTAAAAGAGAATTCATTCTGTTTCCGATTGCCGCCGAACAAACAGCTAGCAAATCACCTAACGTTATCTACCCACTTCCCAATAGGTAATCTTTTGTAAAAAGCTAAATTATGTATCTGAATTATTGTTTGAAAAACCTGTAAGTAAAGAGTAATGCTTATTTGATTCAAATACACAAAACACATTCATGGCCACCCTAACATGATTCGAGTCATGTCAAGAAACTAAAAAACAGAAGAGCAGTCCGAGACGACGTATGAATATGAAGGAAACAAGAATGTGTGAGAAGACAGAGTTGTGTGGCGGGCTATCATCTTTGTTGAGATAATTAGTTATTTATGTTAGGGTTAGAGATCCGGTAAGGCAACGTTAATGAACTACAAACTCCTTTAAGATCTGAATATTTCAAAATTGTCTGACAGAATGATTTTTTCTGACTTGGTATATCTATGTAAAATTTTAGATTATGCATTCGATAGTACAGAATTGCTTACATTGAAAAACTTTCGGATTCAACTACGTAATATAAAAGAAACGTTTCAAGGCAGTGCAAAAAGTCCTTGGGCTAACTAGTAACTACTGCATGTATTGCTTTGCCTAAAATACTAATTGAGGGAAAAATGCTGAGCGAGTGAAGCTCTTCAATTTATCACTAAATAATTACGACATTAAAAATAATTAGAAAAAATCTGGGGGAAAGAAAAAATCATTTTTATTTTTCACCGATAAAATAAATGAAAATGAATAATATAGCTAAGTAATGGAATTTAAAATGTTTTTAGTTCAGATATTTTTATTTAAACAACTTTTTTTGCACAAGGAGTGTGCGCTAAAACTTGGATACATCGTCTCATACATACTCTTCTAGTATTCTGACTCTTGACATGGCCCCACTGCGTATTTACAATCCCTACCGCGTTTCAGTCGATAGCGCCACTGAAATGCGGTAGGGATTGTGTATCACTCGATTGTGCCGTGATTCCTCGGGCGTCCCCGACTTCTTATACCATTCACTTACACTCTTTTCTTCATTAATTTGCTCTTCATGCCCAAACCATCTAAGTGTAAATTTCTTAATCTTACTTATTACATTATGCACCATATGCTTCAGGGATACAGCATTTAGTCTACACTCAAATCTTTATCTGTTGACTCGTCATATGCTTTTTGTAGGTCGCAAATACTCGCAATAGGTTTAAAAAAACTCAGCTAACTTATCCTATGTATAGCCACTATTTATAGGTTGAAGTACCGAGTAGTAAACTCAGACTTTTTAAATAAATAAATCGTGTTTAATTAGGCAGGAAAACAGGATGACAGGAAAAAGCTATGGAAGGTTTTGTCCAAGTATGGAGTGAATAAGTATCTCATACAGGCAATTGCGTCTCTGCATGTGTTAGGGTGAACGGTGATTTTACGGGGTGGTTTGACATCACAAAAGGTGTTAAACAAGGCTGCGTAATGTCGCCGTGGTTATTCAATTATGTATGGATAATTGTATGCAAGAATTGAAAGAGATGGGATTGGGCGCGAAATTGAGTAATCTGGAAGTATGTTGCCTGTTGTATGCTGATGATGCGGTGCTGATATCTAACAGTATGGAAGATCTACAGTCTCTCGTGTCAAGGATGAACGAAGTATGTATGAAGAATGAGTTAATGATGAATGTAAGTAAGTCTAAAGTCATGGTGTTTGAAAGAGAGAGTACGAAAACAGTATGCAATATAGTTGTGAATGATGAATACTTGGAGCAGGTGGATGAGTTCGTTTATTTGGGAAGTATGTTTACGAGAGATGGGAAGGCTGATAGAGATATTGAAAGAAGGGTGAATGCAGGTAACTCTATTAATGGAGGACTGAACGCCGTTGGCACCAACAAAAAACTGTCCAAAGACGCGAAACTAGCCGTCCATAATGGAGTACTGGTACCTACCCTGATGTATGGCAGTGAGGCATGGAACTGGCAGAGGAAGGATGAAAGTAGACTGAACGCTGTAGAAATGAGATCCCTGAGGCGTATGTGTGGTAAAAGCATGTATGATCGTGTGAGAAATGTGGAAATCCGCAAAGAATGCAAGGCTGATGTAAGCGTGATGAGTAAGATCAAGAAAGGAACGCTCCGATGGTTTGGGCATGTAGAGCGAATGAACGAGGAAAGGAGTGCAAGGAGAATATATGACGCAGATGTGAATGGTAGAAGAAGTCGAGGACGCCCAAGAAAGACATGGCACGACCAAGTGAATCAGATACTTGAGTCGGGCCATGTCAAGAGTCAGAATAATAGAAGAGAATGTATGAGACGTTGTATGAATGTAAACGAGGCAAGGAATGTGTGCCAAGACCGGCATGTTTGGCGGTCCGTCCTCTCTGCCTACCCCTGCGGGGAAACGGCGTGATGGTTAGTTAGTTAGTTAGTGTTTAATTAGTCGCAAATGTACGTTTTTGTATTGATAATAATCTATGAGGAGGATGGTGAAATACCCCCTTAGTCTATTCATAGCGGCGAGTCGTAGTTTAGCTGTATATTTGATTTTATTGTTTTTTTTTTTTTACATTAACTCCACACAGGAGGCCTTGAGGAAAATAATTTCCCTCAGGGCCTATGTCATCTGGGATGCCGTGTGGAGGGTCTTTTTGAGGAGAGGAAGGAATGAACATTGGTCTTGAAGAGACCCATGTTGTAGGAAGGAGGAAACACAGAGGCCGGCAAATCATTCCACAGCCGAGCTGTTGAACATAAGAACGAGTCGAAGAAACGACCCGTTCTCATGTGACTAATGTCAACCGTGTACAATTGTTGGGCACGCGTTTGGCGTGTTTCCCGACTATGCACCGGTGCCGAAGGGATCAATGATGCTAGTTCCTCGGAGCATCTTCCATTGTAATACCGGTAGAACAAGGATAGCATTCCCACCCGACGCCTGTGCTCTAAAGATTGCAATCCGTCTGTTAAGATGGAAGAATCTATCAAACGGACCGCCCGTTTCTGTACAGAGTCGAGGGTATTTTTCAGGTATTTTGGAGCTCCAGACCAGAGGTGGCTGCCAAATTCAACCGTGGGGCGCACTTGCGATTTGTACAGGGTTAGCAGTTGTGCACTATTAAAGTATCTGCGGGCCCTATACAGTACGCTCAGTTTCTGGGCGGCTAACTGAGGTTTTAGGTTGAGAAAAATAACATCAAATACTTATTGGGTCGTCGAGGCTTGAAAGCCGTTTTTTTAATCACTTCCTTGTTACTGTGATTTACTAAGGAATCAGGCAATTCGATGAAGGATTATATTTTTGTACAACGTATAAAAAACACTTATTTCTGAAAAAAATGGATTAAAGTAGATATGTTTTAACGTATTTAAAAATATCATTGGTGTATCAGAATTGCTAACAAAATTTTTGTTTTGATTGTAATTATTTATTTGTGTTTGTGGCTTAACAGCCATTTTTTTTTTTTTTTTTTACGTGAGCTCCATACAGGAGGCCCTGAGGAAAATAATTTCCCTCAGGGCCTATGTCATCTTTGGGGATGCTGTGTGGAGGGTTTTTTTTAAGGAAAGGAAGGAGGGGAGAGTTCTGGGAAGGAAGAGGGTTTAAGGGGTGGGTAGGAATCTGGGGTTCAGTGTGTCTTGGTCATCCGCCTCCAAGACCTAGACAAACCTCACCCCATGAACCCGGGCACCCCTGCTTAATCACCAAACGTAGCGAACCACTTGGGATGACCTATGGCAGAGGTGTTGGTTATCCAATAAAGGTTCCCGGGGCGGCGGTACCCATTCCCGCCTCCCAAATTGATCATATTGATCTGACATTTATCTAGTTACTGAAAAGCATATAACGAGTTTTTTTGCGTAAATGATCGGTTAATTTATTCTTAACCAGCTTGTGAGTTGGGAAATATAAACATTCATATCCGTTTCAAGCTTCACTAGGTTCAGTTTATTATAAATAATTCAGTTTATTATAAAATTACTGTACAGTCCGCATAAAGTTGTAGAGTTCCTTACCCCGCTTGGTTATGGCATAAACAAATATACATTCAATTTTATGTATTAAGATTAATGTATTTTTTCCCACTAAAAAAAACCTGTGAAAAAGTCTTGCTTGTACTTATATTTGTATTTTACCGTTTTATATTTGTATTTTTTAATGTTTTACCATTTTTTATCAAGCTAAACCATGTTGTACAACGTTTTGTAACCTTTATTATTTGGTTAATTTTAAAATTTAGTGTTTTAAGTGATTATTACCTTTTGATTCACTAATTAAAATTTAATAAATGTATTGTGTGAAGTGGCTAGCTTGTGTATTCTGGAAAAGAGTAGAGCATGAATTGTACGACATTCAATATTATCAATGAAAGACAGATAAAGTTTTATCGAATTTACACTTCAAATGACAAAACGATATTATTGAATGATAAGACTCTTAAGATATTTAACAAAATCTCAGGTGTGGATGTAATCCTCCGAAAGAGATTACAACAGTCAAGAAAAATGAAAATGAAGTTATATTATGTGGGTGCATGATGAAAAGAAATAAGTTGAGCGCCAGAGTTTTGGAACCGAATAAAACCCAAGTAGAATAATCTGGTAATTTAAAAGAATATACTAATAGAAAGATAATATTACGAATCCGGAACGCCATGATGTGATGAATTTTGACAGCCGTCCCCAAATTTTTCTATCATCCACTTCAACTTTATAATTCAATATCCTTACCAGCTAAACGGATGATGAAATCCCAATCGGCCATGTTAAATGAGAAAAATTATCTAAGAAGAATAATTATTTCTCCAGATGATGATTTAATAGATGATTTCTTAAAATCCGTAAATAATTTTTTTCTTCAAACTTCGCAAATACACTTTGTCGTCATTATTGATTTAATGAAAACAAATAACTTTGTGAATTATTAATATTATGAACATGTTATTAATATTATGAACTATGTTATTAATATTATGAACATATTTCGAAAACTAAGTTTTCTTCGTCGGGATATGATTTACTTAATAATAATAATAATAATAACGTAGTATTTATATAGCGCAGTTTTGTGATATTTCACTTCAAGTGCGCTTGATTATAATAAACTTAAAATTAACCTATATTGTTCCTTACGAGTCCTTAAAAAAATAATTAAATAATGTGAAATAATGAATACACAAAATATACAAAGCAATTCCTAAAGAACAATATTAACAACAATCGTGAGTGCTGTTTTGGCATAGGACAATATATAATGATAAACCATCACGGTGCCATTCAACAAGAATCATTTAAAATAAATTATATAGAATAGGAGGCATTTAGCATTTAGAAATAATACAAATAATACAAAATCAGAGTGCACATAAAACTATAGTAAGGAGGTAATCGAAACCAAACAATTACCAGAAACTTGAGGAACATGACTTATTATAGTAGATTGAAAAGGAGTTAAAATTCATGAAAGGTATGATTTTTTAAATAAGTTGGTTTTTAAAGCTCTTTTGAATTCAACCAAGTTCTGGATATTAGTAAGAGCTGAGGGAAGTTTGTTCCAAATGAGCGGGCCAGTTACACGAAAAGATCGATCATAGTAAACGGCTCGATTTGACCTAGAAAGTTCGATTAAACGATTAAACTTACATTGAAAATAACTAAAGGCGAACAAGTAGGTATAAACAAACTAGAAGTACAGACAAAATATTAAAGGGAGAGGGATTAATTAATTAAAAATATCATGAAAAACAATTATTAAAAATGAAATATAATAATTATTTCACAATGTGTAAACATTGTAATCGTATAATAAAAATGTTCATAACAATCAAAAAGAAGTCTAAATAATAAAATAAAATAACTATTTGTTTTCATTAAATCAAAAAGGAAATAAATGAAATTAAAATTAATGGACTGTCCCTCAGGATGGTCGCCGCGTACTACTGCAACCTTATTGAATGGAGAGCTGAACCACGACAATCACATTGGTTGACATTTTGTTTTGAGCTACAAGCTTTGATATTTGAGTTTGGAGCTTTGAGCTTTTGCTCTTTTAGCTCTTCAAGAAAGTGAAAGAAAGTTTAAAATTACCGGGTTGCCTGGCCTAAAAGTGCCAGTCGAAGTAGTAATGACTCACTTGTTTTGAACATCAGGTGTGCAAAATTTCATCGCGACGAAACAAAATTCTGTTTTAATGGATGGTAAAAGCGGATGGTTAAAATATGATTTATATTTAGGAAATATTTGAAATATTATTTAAACAGTAACCTCTTGTTATAAGGGTTAAATATATATAATAAAAAATCAGATAATTATAAGTTCAGATTATGGTCAGTGGCTGAGTGCGCATCGCGTTTGGGTCCCATCGCGTCGCTTGTTCGATTCCTCGGCATGCTAAATCCTCCATCACGACACGAGCAACATTTTCCGCTTAGTGTGGTGATAGTAGGGGGTTTTTAAACATTGTTGAGTTATTCGTAACCCGGGAATGTTTGCCTTTCTTATTAGTTTCTGAAAACAAAATGATTGTTTGATTTTTTCTTGTTGGAAATGTGGAACATAACATTATTGAAATAAATATTATTTTCACAATTCCAAGAAGCGTGTTTTGAAATAATGTTGACCAACATTTAATTCATCATTATTTATCAATCTTATTTACTTTCTGCCTTCAGAATATAATAAATGTAAAGCAGGAAAGCCCTGGTAACCTTTCTAAAATACAATTTCTTCAATTTAACGGGTTCAATTAGTGATTAAAGTTCTCATAAGTTATTCAACATATTTTAATTAGTCTCTCAGTAAATATGAAGTGGCGGTTTCAAGCATTTTAGAATCATTTGCCGGTAAGCGGCTACGGGAGTATTCAAATTCCATTAAAAATTAAACCAACCCTATCAATATTCAACATTAGGTGAGATGGTTTTAAATGTTTGAAATGCTCACCCATACTTATGATATTTACGGGTTATTTTGTAAAATCTAGAAATTCTTCATTTATTGGAAAATGTTCGCGGTTTTAAGTGTACTGGATACATGTATTTAGTTACGTCAAAAAACTTTTTAAATTCGTTAAATATGTTCAAATATTTTTAATACTATTCTTCCATGGAAGCATTACCTGATGGCTGGAAGGGGAGTGCGTCAGTGTACACTGTACAGTGTTTTATTACAGATACTTAAGAGGGCATTACCAGAGAAAGCCGGAAATGCGTCATTTTCAAAAAAGTTTTTAGACGTATTGACTCTTTTCTACAAAAAATTATAAATGGATTTCGAAAGATTGTTCTTTTATCTAGCATAGTTATGTAATAAATTTTTAGAATTTTTTTTAATTTTTAGTATAATAAGGTTATTCCATAGGTCGTTGGCAGATTTGTTAAATTTTCAAAAAAGTTTTTGTATTAAACCACACCTATTTCAAATAATGTAATCATGCAGTAAAATAAATCAATACATTATCTAGCAAAGTTATGTATTAGAATTTTAATTTTAGTTTCAATAAAATCATTAAAAAATATGTACGTACAATTTAAAAAAAAACTTTCTTCCTAAAATAGTGCACAGGTATATAATTTTACATACATGTTGTTTTTATTTTATTTTTTCATAAATACGCTCATGGTAGCATCAATTAAACATATATTAAAATATCAATTGTGTTAGTACTCCCTCCCTAAACACGAGAAATACTCAATTAGAGAGGTATTATTACACCATTAAAAAATATTTGCATTACATGTACATAATTAAAAAAATAATTGTACTTATACCTAACTTTGTAAAATTGTAAAAATGGAATAAATAAATAAACAAAAATTAAAAAAAAAAATGTGTTTCTTGACGAAAATTGGTATATTTGTGTATTTATTTGCGCACTTACAAACTAATATATTTCAGATTTTTTTAACACTTTTATTAAATTTAGACATTATTGAAAAATGATAAATACTTATAATCAAAAAATAACTACAAAAAGTACACTATTTTAATAGTTTTATCATCACGCCTTTCAGCATTTTTGGATGAAGGTATAAATTAAAGCTAATTTGGATTGAAATAAATTCGATATTGAGTTATAATTTAAAAAAGCTGGTACGGAGAATAATTAATCTTTCTCATTGTAACCGCCCTGCACGATCGGAAGAACAACTTTCGACGAAATGTGGATTTTCGTCCGCTGGCTGGTTAAACGCTCTTAATAGTAATTATACATGCATGTATTATATATGCTACATTAGGTAAATTACAGTGCGATAGTGGAAAACAATATATTGGAGGTTGTTAGGTGTCTTATAATTGTAAGTATTTTATTACTATCAGACTACTTTTACTACTAGTATAAAGAATCTAATAAAGCTTAATTAGTAGTTAATAATAAAACAAAAATTTTCTTATTTGAAGAAGGGAATATCACTTTAAAAACTAATTGAGGTACGAGTTATTCTTAAGATTAAATCAAATGGAAACATTTTTTTTGGATTGTCTTTAAAATATTTTTTCACAGCGTATATTAATTAGATTTCATCACTAATGTTTCTAATTTCTTCTGGTAGTAGATTGAAAGAAATTCTTACTTGGTAAGTGTAATTATTTTGTGCAAAGGAAGTGTTTAATTTTGGGAATCAAAGAATATATTTAAGCCTAGCACGGTTTTCAGTCAGAAATTGAAACTTGTCATTTTCTTTTTTGGTTTGAATACATCCTTTTTTAGGGGTATGGATCTTAGGATGAAGGTACTTGGAATTCTATATATATAATATATTTAAAAAAAACTTTCCAATCACGCCACAAAAAGATGGCAGCCATAATATGAAAAATAATTTAAGAAGATATTGTTAGGAATTCAAAAATATAAGAATGAGGACGATAAAAAAATGTCTGAATTTAATGAGGTGGGATTAGCAAAAGTGGAAGAGATGCCAGTCCCAATAAGACTAGAGGATTTAGAAGTTATTTTATTTACTTTCACGATTTTGACGGTTTCATACATTCAATGAGAGTTGTTGACATTACCTTCATCAATGTGTTTAATGATTTTTAATGTTTCATTAAACAATATCAACCATTACTTGAAAAGTGAGGTCATAATCAAAGCGACCAATGAGCACGTAATTTCAGTTTCGTATCACAACCAATAGGAGCCTTTAAAAATGACATTATTATCAAAGCGGCCGATGATGATGACGCCGCTAATCGTCATTTCCGTTTCATCCGAAATCCAAATCACGAAGTTTCACTTCAAAACACTAAAATAAGAATTCGAATTTATTTTACAAGTTCCGTTTAATACGACTTTGCACTTTTTAAAGCTATGCCGAGAATAATCTGTACGGCTCGGTCCCATGCTTCTCATTGGCACTGTTTAGATCGCTAGCTGAATAAGGAAAAATATACCGTATTGAAGAATCCGATTGCATTTATAACGATGATAAAAACTCACACTAATTTATTTTATTTATTTATTTATTTATTATAGATACAAAAGAAAGTACAAATAACATATTAGGAAGCTTTGCCTGTCCAACTAGGAAAGTTTCCCGTTCCAGGACAGACAAATTGACAGGTTTAGTTCATATTATTCCAAGAAACGTACATAATTACATAACAAAAAAAAAAAGAAAAAGTAACCTGGTAGCATATATTATTTACTCGGATTTACCGAATTAACCTGGTAACGTATAATATATTCGGATTTACGGTGTATGAGATAAGCAGGTAAGTTAGTAGTAAATATTGAAAAGTATAAACCAGGTACCTGATAATAAGTTGGGCATCGAGAATCATCAAAACAAACATACAGCTGTCATTTCAAAAATGACATTCTACGTTAGAAATCTGTGTTACCTTATCATTAGTTCATAAAAACGACAGAAGGGGGGTTTTAGCTAAGTGTCGAACCAGATTATCATATATTTTATTCCACAGAGGGCAATGGTACCTAGTTTTGATTTTAACACAATCAATTTCAATTTCAGTGCCGGCAACCCGGGCGTTTATTTTATTTTCATTTAGGTACATAGTTTTCTTTTACCCACCTCACCAGACAGAGTCTGTTCCGAGGCGGGTAAATAAAATATTGTATTTATTAAAAACATATGCATCAACAAAGATATGCTTGTATATAAAAAGATAAAAATATATGCAAATATGTACACATACATGCACACACGTATTGTTGTTTTATTTACATGTTGTTTTTATTATTTAATGCATTTCCATAAAAAGTTGCATACATACATACATACAATGGTAAGAAATTTTACTATTTTATGGGAATACCGCACTAAAGTTTACTACTACCACCATCCTTCCAGCTAGTGGTACTATGGCAATCCCAAATGGGGTAACCGGTGAGCTTGAACGGAGGAGGGGAAGGAAACGGTAAAAGCTTGGGAAGTACTTTTTTTTGATTTCTTTCTTTGGTGGTTAGATAATTTGTGGATTTTGCTTTGCCATTTGATTACGAAACTCGGTTTAAGCTATTTCTAGCAACTTTTCGATTCTGAATAGTTGTCCTTTACCAGGAATGTAAGTTACATAAACATATTTGTAACAAGGTGTGTGCACCCTCTTATACACACTTTATTTATGGTTTCGGTGTGTGGCACCTCTAATTCTTGCCTATTGACATTTGGGCATTGGTAATATTGCGAGCCCTGCAATATTTTGGAATGCAAGAGTTGTTGATCCTGCACAGATTCAAATGAGCAGATATGAAAAGAAAGCACGCCATTCTTTATGGAGCAGCCGAGAGCTTAGAGTGGTCCTCATTTTTGAAGATCGCTACAATTGTGATTGTAAACCTTGGACGTGATACTAGCCATCTTGTGAGCTTTTTTTTTACATGAGATCCACACAGGAGGCCCCGAGAAAAATAATTTCCCTCAGGGCCTATGTCTTCTTTGGGGATGCTGTGTGGAGGGTTTTTTTAAGGAAAGGAGAGTTCTGGGAAGGAAAAGTGGTTAAGAGATGGGTAGGAATCTGGGGTTCAGTGTGTCCTGGTCATCCGCCTCCAATACCTAGACAAACCTCACCCCATGAACCCGGGCACCCCTGCTAAATCACCAAACGTAGCGAACCACTTGGGGTGACCTATGGCAGAGGTGCTGGTTATCCAATAAAGGTTCCCGGGGCGGCGGTACCCATTCCCGCCTCCCAAATTCACTGGAAGTCATCCTGGATCCTGGAAGGATGATTGGCATCGAGAATCATCCGCCTTCCGCTGTTTCTGGAGAGTCCTTTTGGCTGGGAGCCATTTCTCTGGAGTCCTGCCCTTCTCACGATGTTAGATTCACAAAAGAAGATTTCATCATGCATCATTTCAACTTACCACGGTATCCAAATGAACTATTTAAGCCTAAGCAAGCCCAAGCCAGACAGCCTTAGTTTCAGGGTGTCACTTTTTAGTTTAATATATATTTTTGTATTTCTAATACCTTCTGTTCTTTGAAAATCATCAACCTATTCCTTACATCTGCCATGCTAGTCATTTTTGCTCATAATAATCTACCTTGTGCATTGTTGCCACCTCATCCCCGGTAACAGTAAATAGTAAGTAAGAAATTTGACCAGTCGGAGTCTTTTAGCAAATTGGTTCTTAGAATGTTTGTTTCACACTAAAACTTTCTAATTTTGGTGTAATTGTGACAACGATGTCGACCTCGTTAATGACTTTCGTGGAGAGCATAAAGATGCAGGTTAAACATGCACACAGATCACGGCAGAGCACTCTGGCCAAGAGCAAAAAATGCGAGTTAAATGTACAGTACGGTTTAAAAGGTTGGTGACTCGTGTGCCCGGAATGGTACAGTCCTGGGCCCAATTCATCAGAATGCTATCAGCAAGCGCATGGCAAAGTTAACCGAGTTAAAATGACATTTGCGTCGTTTCACTTTTACCCCAAATCTGATGTGACATTTTCGCCCCATTTAAAGCATTAAAAAGCATCCAAATGGAGATTATAGCCCCTTACGACTAATAATGCCGCTTTGCCAGTTTGGACAACTCGCGTTGTTTTGTTTTATTCATTTTTTATTTTTCACAAAATACTTAAAAGGTTTTCATGTCATTGTTATATGGCAATTCGTAAAACGCTGTACTTTGTTAATACGATTCCCGAAAATTGTTTAATTTGCATGGTTTCGGAGAATAAAACATTAGAGGATCAGTTTTAAATCCCCATCTTGTGGGAAATTTTAAGAATCATAATAATATTATTTTAGTTTTAAATTCCTAACAAATAAATAAAGTACAAATAAGTTTAATACATCGATCATTCAGTTAATTAGTCAGACAGTTACATGTAAAATTGTACCTTCTATCTGGTACAATATTCCAATTACTCATACATAAAATCAATTACAATGCTGAAAAACTTGAAGTAAAATAAACGAAACAGAATACTGTTTTCTTGGTTAATAGTAGGAGATTTCAACATGTCATATTAATTTATCGAACCGTTATGTTTCCCGGTGTATTTTATTGTATAATAAATATCAGGCACATGATAATAACATTTGATTTATGGTAAGCATTCGAATATTGCTTTCCTGGTTATCGCAAAGCCTCGAATTTGGAGATGTCTGACTAACCAACTGGACGATCGACATGTAAGAATTACTATGTCTGATGCAATAACAGAAGATTACAAAATCAAATAGAAAAAAATGCAGGCAGTGATGGAAATCGGGTCAATGAGGCGAGACTCTATCGATAAGATCTACCTTTTGAACATCTCTTCAAAATATGTCCATCTTGGAAGAAATTTTGTTCCGAAGTAATATACTTCTCTCCACCAGGAAAAGTATTGGCACGTTAATCCTTAAGGCAGGAAGATAGAATGTACTATGATGACACTGTCCTAGTAGATAGTCATCAGGAACACGAACAGAGACACGTGTTCCAAAATAGCTGAATTTTCTGTACATCCTCGCAGCAGTCTAAACAAGTGGGCAGCGACATACCCCTCTCTTCTGAGCTGCAGGGTGTGAAATCGGAGCAGGCCCAGAAGAAAGTTTGTGACGACCTGAAGTGGTCTTGAAGGCCTGAATAAATAAGCCTGACACAATCGTTCACAGGTCATATAAAATGATTGATTTTGTTCTTCGTATAAATAAAGTGTTCAGTAACCCGCGTACAGTAGTAATGTTATATTTTGCATTAGTCAGAAGTACACTGGAACATGCTTCGCCAATTCGTTACCCCCAGTAAAAAGTATTCGTCGATATTTCAAATTCAACAATAACTTTCATTAATCATTAAATACTAACATGCAACATTGATTAGAAACAGTATAAACATATATATGTATATAATATATAACCTTTACAAGAGTGTAACTACTCGTGTGTAAAGGGAAGAGAAAATATATATATATATATATATATATATTTTTTTTTTTTAATAAAAAAAAATAATATTATTAAAATTAAAAATTATAACACATACATTATATTTACGTACTCACATAAATCAAATGTGTAAAAAAAAATAATATAAAAAATAAAAAAGAATAATTATATAAAATAAATTTTTGAAAAAGTATTGTTAATTTAAGGTTAATGCGGTTCTAAGTGGCTAAATTATTTATGATATTATTGTTTAATTTATTTTTGAATTTATTGTAGTCAGGTTCTAATCTCAGCTCTATTGCTAGTTGATTAAACCACACCACTCCATTGTACGTAATGGCGTACACAAGCGACCCACTGTGTTTTGCCTATTGCTCTCAACGCGGACCATGGCGTGGTGCGACTTCTTAGAATAGTCTTTGTGTATTTGAAGCAGTGTATTTTTTATATATGTATTTCTTAGAGGTGGGACTTGAAAGTCTTGAAAAAGTTGAGAGGTTGAATAATCTGATGGTTTCTTAGTAATAATTTTGATTATTAATCTTTGAGTAATTTCCAACGGTAAAATTGAGGTTTTGTAAGCTCCTCCCCATGCAACGATACCGTATTGTATTATCGAATGGGCTAGAGCATAGTATATATTTTTAAGAATTTTTAAGTTAAGTATATTTCTTAAATTAATAAATATGTATATAAGTTTTCTTAATCTATTTATAGTATTGGTAATTTGAGTCTTCCACTTAAGGTTACTATCTATTATTACACCCAAATATTTTATTTCTTTTTTATTTGCTATGAATAGACAGTCATTATTTTGGCATGCCAATATTTTAGTGGTACATTTTTTTGAATGAATTTTAATATTTATGGCGATAGGGGGAGATTTTTTGTTATTTATACTAAAAGGTATATAATAGGTTTTTTCAATGTTTAATGTTAATAAATTTTCGTCAAACCATTATTTCAAGATATTAATATCATGATTAGCAGTTGTTTCAAGTTCATTCCATGAATTTGCTTGGAATATAATTGCAGTATCATCTGCATATGAAACAAGTTTTCCTGTTATTGGTAATTCAAAGATATTATTAACATACAAGATGAATAGAAGAGGGCCCAAAATCGTGCCTTGTGGTATTCCAAAGTCGCTTGTACTCGGTTCACTAAGAATGTTTTTTATTTTTACATATTGATTTCTAGAGTTTAGGAAACTTTCTATCCATGTGCTAGCGTTATCTATAATTCCGATTTCGTTAAGCTTGTATAGTAATTTTTTGTGACTTATACTGTCAAAGGCTTTCCTTAGGTCAATGAAAATTGCAAGAGATTTTTTGCCTTTGTCTAGTGCTTGATGTATTTTTGTTGTTAAATCTATGATTGCGTCCTCTGTGGTTATTTTTGCGCGAAAACCAAATTGTTGGTCACTCAGTATATTATTAATTCCAATAAAATTTTGTATTTGCCTTTTAGCTACCTTTTCAAAAATTTTTGAGATATTTGATAATACTGATATAGGTCGGCAGTTATTAATTTCTTTAGAGTCACCTGATTTATAAATCGGTGTAATAATAGTTTTTTTGTATATTGATGGAAAGATTCCCTTTTTAAGACTATTGTTTATGATATATGTAATAGGCTTTTTCAAAAAGTTAAGATGTGTCTTTAGATTTTCAACGGTGATCCCATCAAACCCTGGTGCTGATTCAGTTTTTAGGTTTTTTATTATTTCAACAATTTCTTGTTCAGTTACCGTATCGAATTTTCCTATGGTTTTTTTTTATGATGTTACATCATTTTCTGCGGTAGATGTGGTATTATCTACGATATTAGTTATTTTGCTTGCGAGATTTTTTCCGACATTAGAAAAAAATGTATTGAAGGCATTTGCACATTGTTTAGGGTTATCCAAAACTTGTACCATATTGTTATTAATTCGTAGCTTTAAAATGTCACTTGTTTTCCTTTTTTTATCAATTATTTCATTTATTGTTTTCCAAATTTGAATGTACATTTTGAATGTACATTTCAAACTTTGCAACAAAGGCGAGCAATAGCTGATTTGACATTTATACACAAAATTTTAAATAATAACATTGACTGTACCGAACTTCTTTCCCTAGTTAATTTTAACATACCATTAAGACGTACACGCCATACAGAACTATTCCACACGCTTATTTACAAGACAAATGCAGCATCTAATTCGCCGATCAATCGTGCTCTTCATACGTTCGATGATATTGGTCTAAATTCTAACATCGACATTTTCTCTGATTCACTGCCCAAATTTAAAAAGAGCATTATGTCAATAATATAAATTGTTCAGTGCGCATACATACATACATACGTATACACATACTCTCTCTCTCTCTCACACACACACACACACACACACACACACCTTACCACTACATACATCACCCGGTAATTACTTAATATGCATACCATAAATAAGACACTACAATGAAACACGTAATAAGTACCCACCATGAAATATACTTATTAATTGTAAATTTTTTCACCAATGTATCTATGTTCTGTTTATTTCTTTTTAAAAATAAAATAAAATAAAATTAAAGCGTCCAGTGTGGAGTGAATTAAAAATAAAAATATACAATTGAGATGTTCTCGTAACTGTCTCGTTGTGGGCCCACAATTTTTTGCACCACACACCTCATTTATTGGTGTAGCTATGTTTATTAAATACTTTCTGCACATTACTTCAATATTATATTCACCGTTCTGTTTTTATATAAAAAAAATCGAAAAGAGAGTAAAGTTTTTGTGCTTCGTCGTTGTTGTCAGTCAGAAAAAAGACCTTCTAAAATCTCAAAGGAGTGCTGCTCGTAAGTACGTAGTTTGTATTTCTGAATATCAGCTATCCAATTTTTTTATCTCTTGAAAGTCTTCTGAGAAGTTTAAAGATGAAATGTACCATTTTGACAACTGTTGTAAGTTTCATTTTTATTTTTAAACTGATCGGTACATATTTTTTAAGAATTTTAGAGTTGTTGAATTGTGTTTTTTTATACGCCACCCTTTTACAAGTAATAAGTCAGACTAAATTTTATGTCACTCATGTTACAAAGGTCTGTTTCTATTTTGACAAAGAGACGTTGGCAATATTTCCCTCGAAGCGAAATATAATTTAAGAAAACCTTTTTCGGGAAATTTAATATTGAGATATTCTCTCGAAGATATTTTACATGAAATCTAGAAGATTTTTAAATTCCGTCTTTTGCGGAGAACTTAGACAAGAAGAAGCCATTAAATTTAATTATCCCGGAGAGAAGTTTTGCGTTTCTCCATTTTCATCGCATTCTTTAATATTTGTTAAGGCATATCTAAATTAGTTTAATATCCCTCCTAATGCAATAAATCTTCAATATTGTTTTAAAATACGGTAAACACGAGTTTCTTTTAAACCAAACATCTGGATTAGTAAACTTGAAAAATGTAAGTATTAAAAATATTTCTTCTTGACGGTATTCCTGCGTACATAACATGCACACCATATAAATATTAATATTGGTTCTACACAGGAGGCCCCGAGGAAAATAATTTCCCTGGAGGCCTACGTCATCTTTGGGAATGCTGTGTGGGAATGGTATGTGGAGGTGAAGAAGTTCTGGGAAGGCAAAAGTTTTTAGTGGGGGTCAGTGTGTCCAGGAGTGACGAGCAAATGAATCCATCCGCCCAACTGCGGTGCAAAGCGATGGGTCGAGAGATTTCTGCTGGAGAGGAAAAATATATGCAGTTTAATATAACCGAATGGGATAGGATCGAATAAGCTCAGTGGTTAGAACAGAGTTGAGCAGGTTTCAATGTAAAATGATCCGAGAAACTTGCGTTATTGATTCTTTCGGCACCGGTGCATTGTCGGAAACACGCCAAACGCGCGCCCAACGTATGTATACAGTTGACATTTGTCACATGAGAACGGGTCGCTTCTGCGATTCATTCTTGAGTTCAACGGTTCGACTTTGGAACGATTTGCCGGCCTCCGTATTTCCTCCCTCCTACAATATGGGTCTCTTCAAGACCCATATTCACTCCTTCCTCTTCTAAGACCATCCACACAGCATCTTCAAAGATGTCTCCTGTGTGGATTTAATGTTAAAAAAAGAGCCTCGGCAATCGACTCCTAGATGCAACCGAATATTTTTCTGATTTTTCTGGTTCAAATTTTCGATGAATATTGTGTCTACATGAGAAGTTATTTTAAAAAAAGAAATATTCATTACCAGGAGAACATGAAAGTGGAGGTTTAGTGAGAAATTCCTTGATACCGTGTCGTGACGTCTCTACGTCCCGTAGGTGATCATGGCATCGTGTGACGCTATGTCTCCCTGGTGGTATGGAAGACTATTTCATTCGACACTTGGATTGAAGCGTGCCTATCTCGGTTCTAAATCTCTAACTGTGTGCTGCGGATCTAGATTGAAAATATCTAGCTCAAGAACAGATGTTTCCTAATCGAATAAACTTGTTACTGCATGCTTTCCTGGAGGGTATTTCCAAAAACTATTTTAGAGCATCGTTTAAAGTATTTGTTGATACTGGTCTCTGATGTTTCCTAATCGAATAAACTTGTTACTGCATGCTTTCCTGGAGGGTATTTCCAAAAACTATTTTAGAGCATCGTTTAAAGTATTTGTTGATACTGGTCTCTGATAATTTGATAATTCTGGTTATTCCTTTTAGGCTTTAAAATATTTTTAGTCATTTCACAATTCCAACACGATGAAATTTCGAACGGAATGCTTCCAAAGTAGGTATTCTAAATGTGCTAAATCATCATCATTACATAGTATAAAATGAAGTCGCTCAAAAATGTGGGTGCGCGTTAATCTTTTAAACTACGAAACGGATTTTCATACGGTTTTCACCAATAGATAGAGTGATTGAAGAGAAATGTTTATATGTATAATACATGTAAATTATATTAGAGAAAAGCCGAGAAATTCAAAGAAAACATATTTTTGTGCGACTTAAAACGGCTGGCGGGCCGTACTATAGTCACTTTTGAAATTCATTCTACGGAAGAAATTGCAAAATAGATGTCCTAGATTAAGTAGGTATTTGATTTTCCATTTTCAATTATCCAGTGTTGCATTGCAAGCATTGTATAATTAGTGGCGATCGCTAACTATATTATTATATAAATAAAAAAAATAATAATAAAGTTGATTCAAGAGGAAGGTTTATATCTATAATACATGCTGATTATAGTAGAGAAAAGTCGAGAAATTCAAATCAGGCAGCGGGCAGCGGACAGCTGGCAAGCGGGTGGTGTGGATTTCATAAAGTTTGGGTAATGGCGTTGTGTTTCGTTAGCCACAGCAATGTGTGGCCGGGTCTGCTAGTATATAATATAATATTTACGAATTTGAAGAAAAACTAAATTAAAATGACTCTTTGACAAAATGACAGTTATGAATCCTTTTTGTAATGTATTTTAATGACGTCAGAATTATACAAAAAAATCTAAGTTTATTTTAACTTAAAATTGGTTTTCCATATATGCGTGATAATGGAATTCCACAAAGAATTAGCATCTACAAAAAATAAGTGTTAGAATGTAAATTTAAAGTAAGTAACCTCATTTGCAATTTAAAAATACACATAAGAACTTTGGCATCACGTTATTTTAACACTGAAAAGACCATTTCCACAAATCTATGTTCATTTAAGAAGCATCCTGCCGTTGCCAAAATTAAAAAGCAATTGAAAAAAGTACATGGACGAGTTTCAGACAAATAACTCATTTTAATGGAAACGGCATTAGGCCGGTATTTTGAGTGGAAAGAGTAAAACCCTTAAAAAACATGACGTAATATTTAAAAAAAATTCAAGACATTATTGAATTTTGAAGTGAAAACTTCTTTAGCTACGTTGTGATTTGAAACTCGATGAAACGAAAAAGCATCACTAAAAAGAGACAAAACTTACATCTGTAGGATTTGGCCTGCGAAAGAATGATAGTATAGAATAATTGGTTTCCTCTTTGTGCGGTGCTTCGTAGCCTCCCCACTCTTGTCTACTTTAATTTTGTGAACATGTGAACTCACTTTTTTTTTTTTTCGAATTACATGTGATACTCGACGTAAACCAAATTTATACAAAATCCTATATTCCATAAACGATTTTATAATCCGTTACGTATGAATCGGCAGTAAACTTTGTGACGATACCTACTGTGTAATCTTTTCTCTACATTTTATAAAATAAAGTCCTCCGCGTCGTCTGTCTGTCTGTCCGTCTATCTGTTCGCGATAAACTCAAAAACTACTGAATGGATTTTCATGGATTGATTCGTGGGGAAGGTTTAGGTATATAAGTTGGTGACCCGACAATTCGTCCTGCGACAATTCATCCGGCGACAGTTTATCCTCCGACAGTTCATCCGGCCGACAGTTCATCCTGCCGACAGTTCATCCTGCCGACAGTTCATCCTGCCGACAATTCATCCGGCGACAATTCATCCTGCCTGATCATTTAGAAGATTTTTATTAAGTAAGTATGCAAAGAGGATATACGGCCGTACAACCAAAATCGATATACCTATATCTGAAGGCATCTTGAGTGGAAATCCGCTGTAAAAATATTTTTACTAACAATAATTTCGACTCTCCGAAGAAGCATGCGTGAATAACAAAATACGACATACTTATACGTGCAGTCGGCTTAGCAAAGAACGGTAAAGATTCCTACTTGCATCTAATATAACTATTTATCTGAAATTAACACCATCTTTTTAGGGTGAATTGTGATTTAAAAAAAAAAACACAAGAGTCCCAACCGTCTCGAGCCAGTGAGTGCCAATGGCATCCCCAATTTTGGTATAGTGTGATGCTGAAGGTAGTGGCGAGGCGAAGGAGATGTGGAAAACGTATCTTCCTGGCTATTCAGATCTAGTCACTAAACACGGCTAGGTTAGGTTAGTTTAGGTAAGGTTAGGTTAGGTTAGGTTAGGTTAGGTTAGGTTAGGTTAGGTTAGGTTGTACGGCCGTATATCCTCTTTGCATACTTACTTGAAGAAAAAATCTTCAAAATGATCAGGCAGGATGAATTGTCGCCGGATGAATTGTCGGCGGGATGAACTGTCGGCAGGATGTACTGTCGGCAGGATGAACTGTCGGCCGGATGAACTGTCGCAGGATGAACTGTCGCCGGATGAATTGTCGCAGGATGAACTGTCATGGAACCATATAATTTATTTATTTTTATAATCTGTTTTTATAATATGTTAAGGTAATGTGTAAATTGGTTTAAAAATAACGATAATTGTTAGAATCGTCGGAAAAGATGAAAACACTGCCTAATCCCTTTGATATATAACAAAACAATGCATGGTGGGATATTTCTCTTTTATAGATCTACAAAAAAGTCCGTGATGGCATATATGTATCTATCTTTTAGGATACGGATAGCTTACTATCTCTACATCTTCTCTACATTTTATAAATTAAAGTCCTCCGCGTCGTCTGTCTGTCTGTCTGTTTGCAATATCTATCTTATACGGAGAGCTTACCATAACCATTCTGTCAAAAAATGGTCACGTGCGATGCGGTAATTGGAAAGTTATTTAGACTGATACGGTATTAATCCTTATCTACTTAAATACTTTAGTTACCTCAAGCATTTCATGCACATTATTATAATCTTTTGCACCATCTCTACGTATTTTAAATTAAGGTCCTCCGCGGCGTCTGTCTGTCTGTCTCTTCGCGATGACCTTAAAGATAATGGTGGTTATAAAGGTTTTGAATAAAAAACGAATAATGGATACATATATCAGTATCGCCCTGTTGAAAGATCACCATCCAGAATTAAATTTTGCTTGAAATGGTGATTTGATCAGCCAACTCTTTTCTCTCGCCACTCTACTCACCTTCAGTCTTACAACAGTCGCACCCCAATAAATTGGCGGTGCCGTAGTCTCACTGGCTCCAGACGGTAGGGAGCAGATAAACACGGAAATAAAAATAACCATATTAAAAAATATTTGACGTTATCACGTAAACGAGTATTTAAAAAGAATGGAGATTTTATTAAATTATCTCCACACATGAGGCCCAGAGGAAAAAAATCCTAAGGGCCTATGTTTGCTTTGGGGATGCTGTATGGAGGGTCATTTTATTATTATTTTAGGGAAAGGAAGGAGAGGAAGTTCTGCTAAAGAAAAATGTTTGAGGGTTGGTTAGGAATACAGGGATCAATTTTTTTTTATTTTTTTATTAATAAAATTCCTTTATTATTTATTTACAGTTTTACATTTTTAAATTAAGTCCCGTTAAACTGATTGATATCAGTTTGTCAACGGGTTCTTTTGACAATTACTTTTTTAAATTGAGACAGGTACATAAAAACAACAGGTTCATGAAAAAAATAAATTGTTAATAAAATTTATAAGAAAATACAGAACAGAGAAAATGAAAGAAAATAAAAAGAAAAGACAAGAGAAAATAATAACGGAAAAAAAACATTAAAACGAAAAGCGGAAATAACAGAAATTAGTACAAAAAAGTTCTTTCACTTAACAATTTTTTTAGCGTACATTTCCTTCTGAAACTCAATTCACAGCTTTTTATTGCGTTGGGTAACATGTTGTAAATTATTGGAACAAGGTATTTTAGAGTTCTTTGACCCAATTTATTTAGGTATCTGGGAATTATAAGTCCATCATTTGCAGCTAGTCTTGTATTATGAACATGAACCACTAGTTTATTATATTCAGATTGAGATGTATGCTGACTCGCAATTTTAAGCCACAATATAGCACGAACAGATAATAAATTTACAGAGTTGTATAGTAATGATTTTGGTATGTTATGTCTTTGTTCGTATTCAGTTTTTTTTAATAATAATTTTACCAAAGTATATTGTACGTTTTGCACTGAAAGAAGATTTGTTTTTGTTGAATGTCCCCACGTGGTTAATCCATATCTTATTAGGGATTCCGCCAATGACAGATATACTAATCTAAGAGTATTTAGTGGAACAAAAAACTTCAGTCTATAAAGTTTGCTCACTATAGCTCTAAGCCGTGTGCAAACTTAGAAGTGACGAACCCTCCATTCCATCCCTCCTAAGGCGTTAAGGGAGTCCGGCTGGAGAGGTCAAAGGGTCTCCCTCAACAGTCTTCACCGATCCCGCCCGCCACGCAGTAAGTGGATAGACGCATCCGCCGCAAAGATCTTGATAACTTCACCCCATGAACTTGGGCACCCCTGCTAAGTCACCAAAAATATTGAACTACTTGGGGTGACCTACGACAGAGAAGTTGGTTAACCAATAAATAGTTCCCGGGGCAGCGGTACCCATACCCGCCTCCCAAATTATGAATGTCTATGGATGACATAGACAACCACAATTTAAATAAATAATATTATGTAGACGAATTTTGCGTTGTATTGAAAAACTACGGGTATTCTAAAATGCAGCAAAGACTAGAATATTGCTTTGCAATTTTCCATTATAGAAAGTACTAACATCATTTTTGAAAATTCCTCACAAATTCTCTCCCTGTAAACTGTAAATTCTTGAGAATGTCTCCCAGATGGAATATTTCTTAGCATTCTTGTATGCAGACTCTTCCGGTTACCTAATGTTGTGTGTATTTTTTAAGAGACTCACCTCTTTATTAGTACGTCATTATTTCAGAAAAAAATCTTTATTAGGCTTATTTTTTCATTTGAATACCGGATAACAGTTCCAACTGCTCCAACCCCTGAAGCCAGTGAGACTATGGCTGAAGGGAAGGATATGGAGAAGAGGAATGTGGAACATACCTTGCTTTCAGGTCTGGTCACCAAACACGGCTAAAGCCATTTCAATCAACGTTTTAATTCTGAATGGTGGTCTTAAGCCAGGGTGTAAGTGGGAGAGTATCTTCCACTCTGAAATGTGCCCCAAATTTGTGTATTATTATTTTTAATTATTGTGAAATAAACTCCATCATATAAATTTTACTTGCGTTCGCCATGATTTGAACCCGCGACCTTCTGATTGCTAGTCGAGCGAGTACGGAGGCCTTCATGTTTGCAGAATTTCCTCAGAAATCTTAATCATAATAAAGTATCTTAGTAAAAGTAAATTTAGATAAATATGTTAATAGAATTTTTATTTAGATAAAACCCCATAGTTGCTTTTGTTAAACGAAACCAGTCGTTATTAAGAAATTTAATAAATAAATCGTGGTAAAAAACAAAGTTAACGTTTTATTTCAGTTAATATGTCAAACAACAAAGTGACTGCTTTCTACCAAAATATAAAATAATATGATATATTATATTACGTAGTTTTATTGAGTACATGTATCTAGTTTTAACTGACAAATAAAAACACAATTCTTCTAAAGAGATGGCTCTCAAAATAAACCTAAATCGTTGTACTGCTGATTTTTGGCTCATTTAACTAAGGAGTTTGTCAACCACTGGTCCTGGTCTAGAACAAAATCAAGTTGAAAAACTACACATCAAAGTTTAATAATTTGACCGTTGAAAATATATTTTCTCCTCCGGTGCACATCTCTGCAAAAACTTTTGATAAAAACTGACAGAAGCCTTTGTTGATATTTAACGAAAATTCGAATTATTAAAAAAAATGGAATGATGTTTCGAAATATATATTCGAATAGCGCGCTGCTTCCGGAATTCACAACAATCGAATTAACGTCATCGGCGCCCAAGCGAGATTCGAGTGCTGCTAAAGCTTTAGAAACATTTCGACTCTAATCCAGTCGAATGAATGTTGAACCTATCGATTCCTACTGACAAATCTGTGAACTGAATTTTTAAAAGCTCGTCCAAATTTAATGATAATGGACAGTGTTAATAATTAAATACTATACGTTAATATTACTAGTTAAATATCGTTAAGGTATTATGTAAATATAAATTTTGTGCTTTATTTACCGATTTCAAATCTAAAATGGACTTCAAAAATAATGAGTTGGTATGGATATCAAACGAATTTATTTACAGTGTAGATTTTCGTGCTTATACGCTGTTGCATATAATATATAGACTGTTGGTTTTGCATTTGAATGAAAATGTGTTTTATACTTTCCGAATAACACAAAAAGTAGTTCGTATGTATATACGAAAAATTAATCTTAAAAATGCTTAAAAATGCAATCTGACCTTGATGCTATTGCAGAATGGTCAGTAAAAAACAAATTAGAATTCAATATAAAAAAATGTGTAACTATGACATATACCCGCTCCCAGAAGCCCATAATTTTTTAATACAACATTAAAGGGAAAACATTATGCCGAGTCAATAGCTTTAAAGATCTCGGTATCGTCTTTGATCCCAAACTGACATTCTCGGATCATATATCACGGCTCACTCCAGCGTGCTACAAACTCCTGGGTTTCATCATCAGAATATGTAAGCAATTTGATGACCCAGATGCAATGATAGCCATGTTCGATGGAGTCATAAGAAGTAAGCTGGAGTATGCTAGTGGTGTGTGGACTCCGCACCAAGCTAAATATATTAATATGCTAGAACAAATTCAGAAAAAGTTCCTTAGGTATATCTATATGCGGATGAATGGAACGTACCCGAGATTCATGCACCATATGGAATTACTTGAGGCAACAGATAGATTTAGCTTGGAAACTAGACGTTATGCAAATCTTGCAATTCTTAGTTTTAACATAATCCATAATCGTATTGACAGCCCATTCCTCTTGGAATGTTATGGCTTATACGTGCCTGAAAATTTCAGCCGTAGATGTCGACACGACTTGTTCAAAATACCATACGGCAGAACAGATTTTCTAGCACAGCATAGCATGACAAGAGGAATGGTGCTGTTGAACGAAATATCGGAAACACTAGATATATATAACTCTTCTTTAGATAGCCTGATTTTTTTGTATAATAATCATCTTCCTAGGTGTTAAGACTGTCAAAATGAGAAAAATTGTACAGTAATTGGATAAAAAATCTGTTGTAAAATTTAAAAAAAAAAAAAAAAAAAAAAAAAAAAACAAGGTGGCGTAAAATTAATCACCCTATCGGAAGATGTCATAATTTTCGCAAATGGCGTCGTATGTCAATCGTATTTGACATTTGTGAACTAGACAGCTGCAGAATACAAACAAATAAGCAATGGAGCGCTATACTCCGCAAGAGGGTGGAATAATTTTGTTGATTTTAGCTTTAAGCTTTTAGCAATTTTGTGTCGAAAGTCATCATGAGCGACGAGGCGCATTTCCACTTAAGCGGTTTTATCAATAAGAAAATCTTCATTTCTGGGGCACTGCAAATCCAAGTGTGATGCACAAAGAGCCATCACATCCATTCAAAGTCACTGTGTGGTGCGGCGTTCACGCGAGAGGAGTGATTTTTTGAGGACTCCATTGGCATTATGGTCACTGTTACTGGCGGACGCTACAGGGCCATAATAAACGGCTTCTTACTGCCGGAATTAGATGAGCGGGCCTTGGTGAACATGTGGTTTCAACAAGACGGTGCAACCGGACACATAGCATGAGCTACAATGGATATTATGAAGGAAGCGTTTCCTGGTCGCGTAAACTTCCGTTTTGGCGATTTGGCATGGCCAGTAAGATCGCCCGATTTAACCACCCCAGACTTCTTTCTTTGGGGCTACTTGAAGTCGGGGGTTTATGCCAACAAGCTTCAGATAATCGCAGTCCTTAAGGAGAATATTCGACAGGAATGCGAACAGTTATCACCGGAAATCTTGCGGAAAGTTATGGAAAATGCTATAAAACGGGCACAAATGTAAATCAACACTGGCGGCAGCCACTTGACGGATATCAATTTTTCCACTTAACAGAAAAAATTGTTATATTTTCCGTAAAGATACGTACACCAATATTGTTATAGATAATTCATCAAATCATCCTTATTCTCAAAAACTCGCGGCCTTTCACTCTATGATTAATAGATTAATTGCAATTCATTTGTCTGTTCCGAATTACACTTCAGAATTAAATATTATTAAACAAATAGCAGTTAATAATGGTTATTCTGCTAAATTAAAACATAAACTAATAAATAAAAAGAATAAACAGAAATTCTTATAACTATGTATTTACCCTTTTTCTAAACAAATAAATAATCAATAGCGTAGAATTCTATTTGTTAATAACAATATGTCAAAAATAATTTGTAAAAATATTCTTAGCACTATACAACCAGCGTTTTATACAAATAATAAATTAAAAAAGTTCATCCTTAACAACAAAGATAGTGACATTAAAACAAAAAAATCGGGCGTGTATAAACTAAATTGTAAAGACTGTAATTACTTTTATATAGGTAGAACAAATAGAAACTTTGAAGTAAGGGTTAAAAAACATCTCAGGGCACAAAATGGCAATAGCGAATCTAAGTTCGCAGATCATTTAATAAAAAATGATCATAATTTTGACAAAAACCATGGACTTAAAATATTACACACGGGTTATAAGGCATCACAGATAATTTAGAGATTTTAGAAATTAGGAAAAATGTAAATAATAAAGCAGACATAATTAATAAGCAACAATTTTTTATGAACCCTCTTTGGAACCTTTTCCCACTTAACCGGTCTTTACCTGCTAATGACTATGAAATCCCGAATATTAATAAAGTCCCCTCAATCATACCCCTTCCCCTTCCTCCTACTCTTTCCTCCCATATGTGATCTATGTTTAATTTTTAAGTTTAGTATACATTTGATCCTGATGATGTGAACATCGTTCACGAAACATGTAGATTGTGTACAAATATAAGTGATGTAAACAAAGTTATTTGTCTTTCATTAAAAAAAAAAAAAAAATTGTAAAAGTCCAAATAAAGATTTCCATTACTAAAAATCATTTTTTTTATTTAGTAAAAAACGTTATTCATAAACCAAATTGGATGATTAATTTTGCGCCAACCTGAAGTTATAAACGTTAGTTAGTCGCAAATTTAAAAAAAAAGTTAGGCGTAATCGCAAAAGTTTATATTGATGTATGTGTTTGTTACTCTTTCACGCAAAAACTACTAAATGGATTTTAATGAAACTTTACAATAATATAGCTCATACATCAGAATAACTTATAGGTTATAATTTATAAAATTAGCTAGGAAGGGGTCGCGGGAGGAGAACGGGGACGCACGGGAAAGGTGATTCAGGGAGAAACAATGTATTTATTTGAATATGGCATTTTAACGCATGCAGAGAACCAGCTTCTACATCATATTTTAACAAAGCTGTATTACATTTGTTTCAACATATTTTTTTATACTAACTAACGTTTTTAACTATACATCGAATTACTTTGTTATTCGGCGGTACGTCCTCTCTGCTCACCCCTTCGGAACATTTAGTTGAAGTATTGTGTGTATATGTATACCGCATTTTTCCTAAACCGTCTGCATGTTGTATATAAGTATGCCGGGGACTAATTATCAAGGGATCAACAATCATCATTGTGTATTTACAACAACAATCATTATGTATTTACTTATCGCTTGTAACAATAATCAACTGAAAAAAACAATTATTCACACTTGCAGAACTTAAAAATAGTTTTCATTATATAATTTGATTGGCTTTAAATTTAAAAAATTAAGTTTTACAAATTATGAACAAAAATTAATTACCAATACGGTATTTGTGCATTAAGCAATTTTTTAACGACTGCTTTTAAATGCTGTGAATGTTAACCATCGACGTCGATCGACGTACTTTAATAAAACTTTGTTCTGATATCCATTCGTTTCTATGTATTTTTTTTCGATATTTTGTAAATGTAGTGTATCTAAAAAGCTTCCGGCTTGTAGACACAGATGGCTGTGCTAAGAACTGTCCTTAGATTTCGCTAGATGGCAGGTAGCTTAGTACCTGAGGTGAGCAACAGAGGGTCGAGCTGCTCAGAGAGGGTATTCAATAGAACTCTGAACTCTCTGATCAGATTCAATTTAGCCAGCTCCTAGTTAGGTCGGCTGTAGAGGTCGATATTGTAATACGCGAAGCATTTAATAAAACCAGATAAACATCAAGAATCAATTATTCACAAGAAGTAATCTCCATCCAAGGTGTGTTGGAGAATCTGTAAGTGTGTCAATTAAAACTACAGAACACTACAATAAAAATCAAGAAAGTGGAGTTAGCCCATATTCGGGACTTAATTCATGTAAATTTTTACATAATCTAATCTAAGAAGATCTAAGATTTAGAAAGCAAATAATCGAAAAAGCAGCCTACCAATCATTTTTCGTCGGTTTTCATGTATTTTTTATTTTTTCTGATTTAAATTTACTTTCTAATTTTACTCTTGTCAAGAAGCTCTCACCGTTGTGTCCTTCAACATCCTTGTTACAAGGATGTTTCTCATCTTAGGGAATACTTTGATGTTCGAGATTTTATCGGAGCTACTGACAATCAGGTTTTTTGTTGTCCGTGGCCTATTTTTCCATTTAACGTTGGTCCAAATTTGGTTGTTATTTGACAGAACAGATTCAGTGTTAGACTCGGAAATAGGAGGCTTTTTTTGGTAATAAAGGCTTAGTTATCTAATTTATTCGTCTGTATTTTATTACTAGCAGAGCCGGCAACACGTTGCTGTGGCTAACGAAACACAATGCCATCTACTGATAACGCCATTACCCAACCTTTATAACCAACGCCATCTGCATACATATCAAATCCACACCGCCCGCTTGCCAACCTGCTCTCTTTATATTTTACTAGCTGGCACCGGGCATGCGTTGCAATGTTATTCAAAGAAATAAATTAATTCTCCCTGCATGTCCTTTCCCGTGCGTCTCCATTCCCTTCCACCTTCCCCGCCTTCCCCCTCCCTCATCTCTTCCCTCTCCGCGAACCCCACTTTCCCTCTGCATTTCTTCCCTGCCGCTAAAATATATGAAAGACACACATTTTTATTTATACAAATTTCATAAAGTCAGAGCTTACCATTTTATACAACCTATGTTATTTGCTAATGTAGCTTTCTATTGGTCAAAGAGTTTTTAAATCGGTTTAGTGGTTTTGGCGTGAAAGCGTAAAAATCAAACACAGGCACTTTCGTGTTTATAATATTAGTATGGGTGGATGGATATATTTCAACCAATTAACACAAAACCTTGACTAATTATATACTTAAATCTTCCTCATGAATCACTCTATCTATTGGTGAAAACCGCATGAAAATCTGTTGCGTAGTTTAAAAGATCTAAGCGTACAGACAGCGGGAGCGACTTTGCTTTATACTATGAAAAGATCCGTGAAAAAGAAGTATTAAAAAAAATTATTATGACACTCATTGCTATTAAGATGCTAGAATGAGCAATGATCACGGCCATTATGGTTGGCAATATTATCAGTTCCTAATTGCATTTGGGATGCCCATAATCTTGCTTACAGACACATTAGTTCAAGGCTCAATCTCTACGTGCAGCACCCATAAGTGAATCCCTTTGACGTTTGTCTGCTTTAAGCACTGAATACATAAAACGATAGACGTGTACTGAGGGCGTGTTGTGTGCCAGAAGTACCTCGATTTTACCTCATTTAATTGAATATATTTATTTAAGCATTATTATTTAGGCATATGCAAAACAATTTGCAAATTTCATTGGCGTCTCCGCACACGGACAACTTCTCAAATACCAATTATAGTAAAAGGTGACGCAACCAGTCACTCGCAACTCGCCATGCTAGTTGCCAAGGCCGCCGCGTTTCTGTGGCCAGATTGACAGGTTGCCATAGTTAAGTTTTAGAGTAATTTGCGATATGTCAGAGTAGGAAAATATCGTTTTTGTTCAGGAGTTTGTTGCATTATAAATATATATTAAGGTTGATAATTGATAAATTATTCATAAATTATATTTTTGTTAAACAAGCTGATATAATTACTGAAATGGTAAAGTTGAGTTGCGCCAAGAATTGAGTTGACAACTAGTTTTAGTTTGATTTCGGTTTCTCCATGAACGAAAGGGCCTAAATAGTAATTAATATCGTTGGCCTGTCTGGAGCCTGTGAGTCGAAAGTTCTAACCAAAGTTGATCTTGATAATACGAGTAGTTATGTTTGTAATTGGTTTATATGGGAGCAGAGAGGAGTTACTAGTTTTAAAAAATCACTGAAGGCCCCCCTAGACCGAGCAAAGGAGTGGGCGGGTGTCGTTTTGTCGGGGAAATGATGCCGTTTATGGTAGTGACCATGCCGTGGTCAGGTAAGTACCAGGGATTTGCTGTGGAGACGTTCTTTTAAAACGGGGAAAGCGTTGTGGCTAAGCATGGGGCTTCTCGGGTCCGGTTCGAGTTAAATCGTAATGACAGTGTTCCTGATCCTAAAACCATTCGGAAATGGATCAGTAATGTAAGGTGGACAGGAACTGCAGATACTAAAATACCAGTTGGGCGACCTAAAAGTGTGCAAATACCTGAAAACATCGCGGTAGTACGAGCGTCAATTGAAGAGTCTCCAAGCCGAGCAGCGCGGAAACATGTCGCTGCGCTTGGAATATCGTCCAGAATTATAAGGCAAATCTTACACCTAGACCTTCACCCGTACCCCTAGATGATGCGTGCAGGGGAGTTGAGCTCACAAGTTGAGCCCACAAGATGCTTGCATTGCGACCGTAACTGCTGTATCCCTCGGCGCTGTTTTGTGCACTAGGGATTAACCACGAAGGATTAACTATTATCGTTATTGATTTATTCATCTCATTATTGTGAGGTATTGGAGAACCTTAGGCATCCCATAATGGAAGAGTATGGCGAAGAACACGATACAGAAGCCTTCTTGTTTCGACAAGATGAAGCCATGGCCCATGCTATCCATAGTTCATACGAAATTTTGCAAAAGCTCTTTCCAGGTCACCTGATCTCTTTGCGGGGGGATATTCCACGGCCCCCTCGCTTTTCAGATTTTACCCCGAGCGACTTTTTTCTGTGAGAAACAAACTTCGACCTCGAACCCTTGAAGCTTTGAACTAGGTGATTGAGGACGTCGCCGCTGTAATTCCGCAAGATATTCTGGGAAGAGTGGCCGAATACTTCTTTGAAAGGCTCAATATGTGTATTGCTCGCAAAGGCCGCCACGCCAAACGATATCATTTTCAAAAAATCATGAAAAAAAGGCATCATTTCTCCGATCTAACGGCACCCGCCCCGCCGCTTTGCTCGGTCTGGGGGGCCATCAGTGAGTTTTTGAAACTAGTAACTCCTCTCTGCCCCACCTTGTATTATTACATTACACTACTAGAAATAACTATTCAGTGGTTTTGAGACAATTCAATCAAATTGTGGTGGGCATCGTTCATACATTATCTTCAATAATACACCTGGGGCTTTGTTTGCGATCAAGGTATCTCCAACCTCTCTCTCTTCTCGATAAACAACGCTTGTAACAGAAAGAGAGATCTCAGTGGCAGACCATGTTGTATGTGAAGCAGTTATCTCTATAATCAGCTATAGCACGCTCGATGAAATTGGGAACACCATTAGTTAATTCAATTATGGCCTTCCCGTGATAGTTCCGTTGAAACACCTCTAACTTCCTCAGATGCGTGTAAGAAAGGAAGTGGTTGCAACGGAACTCTTAGTGGTATTACTGATATCATTGTTATTCTACCAGCTTCTATCAGCTTCTACCAGCTTCTATCAGCCTCTACCAGCTTTTATTAGCTTCACACATGAGAACCTGAGGAAAATAATTTTTCTCAGGGCCTATATAATGTTAGGGGATGCTGTGTGGAGAATTTTTCTTAAGGAAAGGATTTTCTGGGAAGGAAACAGGTATGAAGGGTGGGTAGTAATCTGGGGGCAAGTATGTCCAGGAGTTACCGTATGATCCATCCTCGAAAGGTCTGTCGAAAGATTCTGACTTGAGAGGATAAAAGAGAAGGATAAAACCAGTCACTCTCGATCATGCCCACCACACGGCTAGTGGGCAGACCCATCGGCCGCGAAGACCTGGACAAACCTCACCCCATTAACCCGGGCATCCCTGCTAAGTCACCAAACGTAGCGAACCACTTGGGGTGACCTGTGGCAGAGGTGTTGGTTATCCAATAGATGGTTCCCGCGGCGGCGGTACCCATACCCGTCTCCCAAATTGGGAAACAACAACATAACAGCCTCATTTTTCTCATATAACGTCAAATTACTATTAAAAAGAAAATATACATTATTTATCTATCCTACTTATATTCAGCGAGTTTTATAATGAGGAGTAATTTTATAATACACTTTTTTTATGAATGGCGACCTGCAATACAATAGCTTGGAGTACTTATTATTAATTTGAAGTTATTATTATTAATAATTTTAATGTATCATATTGAGTACGCAATTTATTTATTTATTTATTATCTTACATTTGATACAGACAATTCTAAGTTACAGAATTGAGCCAAGCCATGTAGATAGGAATTTGGAATAAATGCATGGTGGATTTACAATAAAACGATAAACAGAAAAACTCCAATACAGGTATGAATACTATATTATTCTGTTCATTGGTCAGAAGTCCACTGGAGTATGCTTCCACCATATGGAATCCTCAATATAAGGTATACATAGATTTAATAGAGAGTATACAGAATAAATTTTCGAAATATTTACTCAAGAAATACAACAAAACTTCAAATAATATGTTATCTTTACAAAAAAGACGCACACTGTCAGATCTGATGTTTCTACATAACCTGCTCAATAATAAAATAGATAGTCCCGAATTGCTATCTGTCATTTGTTTAAATGTTCCAATGAGGCGTACCAGGCACACTTCACTTTTTCACATAGGATCCAATAATACGAATGCAGCACAAAACTCACCAATCTCTCGCGCAATCAAATCATAATATACACACTATGAAAAATTATTACACTTAGACATTTTCCACAACTCCCTGCAAACATACAAAATTAATTTACTAAATTTGTTGGCGTGATATAATTAATTTTAAAACTTCTTATTTACACTTATATTTTCATTAAACTTTAATTACTACTCATGAGCATGTATTTATTGCTCTAAAAATACTTATCTTTTCACTAAACTAATTACAATTTGTTAGCATGTAATTCTTGTTCTAAAAAAAAAATCTCTTTTATCTTTGTATACAATTTTCCTTTATATTATTCTTCTCTTTCATTCATTAGTTAAGTTTTAAGAACTGTTCAAATCCCAGGCGTATTATCCCAGATATTATACGGACTTACGTAATAGGTACTAAATCATGTAATAACTTCATTTAACATTCCTTATAACTTGTAAACTTATGTACTGTGTATGTCCTAATAAACAAATATGGCCCTGTCAACACCAGTACATTAAAATTGTCTTAGTCGTGTTTTGACATCAGATCAGTGTCATAACGGTTCCATGCCAATTCAGAATCATTCAATCAACAATCACCAACTCAACACCTCTTTAAAAAGTCATAAATGCTAAGAATAACTAATGTTAACTATTTAACCTATTTTTCACACATTTTTTTTTTTTAATTATTGAAAGAATAGATAATACATAATATAATCAACAAACAAGTCCTGCTAAGCCAATTGAATCGGCTTGTCAACAGGTGCTTATATTTTAGTTACATATTTATACATTTTTGAAATTTAAAATTTACATCTTATATCTACAGATTCAACATTTTTTCATACATATCAATATCAATATAAATATTTAACCTTCTTCATAGAATTACATTGCTTTATAGTGTCAGGTAATAAATTAAATATCTTCGGTATGATGTATTCAAACGTTCTCTGTCCGTACTTAAGAGGAAATACTAGCGGCGTTTTTCCATACAAACGTATTCCCCGTTTATCTCTCTGGATTTTGACCCTAGAGCAAAATTTTTTTTTACATAATATAGATATCGACCACTAGCGTGTCGGTACGTTTTGCTTTTTTTGATAATTTACTTCTTATAGAAGTTAGGACCTTCCAAAAATGAATAAAATTGCCTAATTTAAACGCCGTCAAAAAACGTTCAGTATATAAACTAAACAATGTATTTTGAAAAAAAGCAAAACGTACCGACATAGAATATTTTCTTTTAATACAGTTAGTGAAAAAAAAAATTAAAATCGGTCCAGTTTTGGAGAAGAAAAATGGGGAATACAAAACATCGATTTCGAAGATTTTATTTAGGTATTTTCGGCCCGACGTGCAGGTGTCCCTTTCGCTCAGTTCTCCTGGGGGGGCCGGGGAACGGGGGTTTTGACAAATACATATAAAGCGAAGTAGTGATGTAACGAATTTTATCGGTAGACTAGTGTTGTCCTTGCCCGAGTAATAGATATTTTTATTCGTTTTTTTTCTGTTTAGTGACTCATCGCGGTATACCAATACTGACCGAGCTTTCATACTAAAATTGTGCAAAATTAAAATTGTTTATGTCAAGTACTATAATAAATTTTCAATTTGGGAGGCGTTTTAGGAACCATCGCCCCGGGAACCATTTATTGGATAACCAACACCCCCGCCACTTGGTCACCCCAAGTGGTCCGCTATGTTTGGTGACTAAGCATGGGTTCCCGGGTTCACGGGTGAGGTCTGCATGGGTTTTGGTGGCGGATGATTTTGTCCACTTACTGCGTGGCGGGCCGGATTGGGAGAAACTGGAAGAGGGAGATCTTTTGATCTCTACAGCCGGACTCTCTCCACCATCTTTTCATATTTTTACTTACCCAGAAATTCCTCTCCTTCCTTTCATTAAAAATAACCTCCACACAGCTTCTCCGATGACTTTGCTATACTATAAGGGTATTTAACTTAAAAATAATTTTTATATTTCATTTTATATAATTGCATTTTGTGATATTTTTAAGTAATTAATCACCTCTCCCTTTATTATTTTGTCTATAATTCTCATATGCCTATACTTGTTTGTCTTTTAATATTAATCTTATCATGACGAAGAACACTCTGTTTTCGAAATATGTTGATAATATTGATTACATAAAGCTGTTTTTACCAAGTTATTTGTTCTCATTTAATTAAAAATGACGCCACAAAGATTGGACCCATTTGCAGCATTTCAAGCTGGGTCGCCATAACCAATTCGTTTGTGCAATTTCAATCAATGCATTTTTGTGTTTCTCGAGAACCCTTCTATGGGCTTACACGTCATCAGTACTTTTACGCCAGTTTTTTAAACATTTGTGGTCAGAAACATCCAAGTAGTGTAGTTTTGTAGCTCTAGCACATATGAAGCTATATGACTTTTGCACTCCCAGAAATAAAACCTTTTTAGTATAATTATCATTATGCATATATCCAATTGTATATCCGCATGTACATTATTTGGCTTAATATAGTAACTATGTTATTTTCCACATCAAGTATATAATAAAATAGATGCAAGAATGTTATTTTTTTGATAAATTAATAACGTAAAAAAAAATATATCTATATATTTATTCTCAAAACTCTTGAGAACATATCGTCGTTGCATTCACAAAATATCCCATGTGAGGTTTTCGACCAATTTTTTTTTGTTTACACCATTTGATTCACCACGGTTTCCTAAATAATCTGACAAATATATCCCATTTTTCAAACTCATCTTTTTAATCATATTAGAGGCAACTCTGACCATTACTTGTAATTAATGGTAATTATTTAAAAAAAATATACTACATATACTACAGAAATAAAAAAAAATATAAACCGAAGATACATTTCATCAGGAATAATTAACTAAATAATTACCTGTTTTTCTCATTCTTTCTATTTATTATTAATCTATATTCATCTCTATTTTATTTAGATTTTTCGAATTTCTCCCAAGTGCACAATATTTTAGTATGTAACCGTATCCTATGTATGTACACCATATGTAATTTATATAACTCCATTGAACAATTATATATCTATATTAAATATTAAAATATATATATATGTTATGGTTAAGGTTTTCACGGGTGTAAGATGTAAAACACTGTTCTCGGTTTACCCGCGTAACGTAGTCCTGAGAAGGACTTTTTAGGAGTTAAAAAGTCCTTCTCAGGACTACGTTACGCGGGTAAACCGAGAACAGTGTTTTACATATATATATATATATATATATATATATATATATATATATATATTTCTTCAATATTAACTCAGTAGGTAAAGCAAAAATATTTTTTTTTATAATTTATATTTAACTCTCAAAAAATTACCAAAAAATTAAGTTGCATCCAAAATCATACGAAATTAATTTTTTTAAGACCAATATTTCGTAATTTGAAACAAAAATAAATAAAATAAAACATATTTATCCACACAAGATATTTTCTCTACCTTTTGATAAAAAAATACATTTTCAGTTTATTTGGGTGTTTTGGTCACAAATCCCAATTTAACCCCCCCCCCCCCCCCGGCTATTTGTTAGCTTTGGGAACAACTCATATCGATCTTGTGTCTCCCTTACTATTATTTATTTATTAATTTTCGGGAAATCGACAGTTTATATTTATTTCAGTTTGTACATAGTGTTAAATAGCCAAAATAAAACCAATTACGGATTTCCTCCTTGTGAATTTACTTCTACTGAGACAGCATAATAAGAATAAGTAAATTAATTTTATAAAAAGGAATATGAATCTAAAATTATATAAAACAAAAAATATATATATGTATACTCAAAACATTTTTTTTAATATAAAATGAAAAATTACAAAACAAATCTATCAAAACATTGGTAGCCATGAAGAGAGGTTGTACATATAAATCAAATCATAACAGAAATATAAACAATAAAAACATAACATTATTCAAGAACCATTAGAGAAGCACTCTTTTTATGGACCTTTTATATTCAGTAAGTTTGCAAGTGAAAATGTCCACATTGGAAAATACGCTATTATAACTATTGTGAGTATTATGTTGAGAAATAAGTTTTAAACGGTGTTCGAAAGAGAAAGAGAAAATATCAAACTTTATATTCAAATTCAAAAGTTAACCACAAAATATTGTAATTGTACACCTTTATAAAACCAAAGTTTATTTCATCGCCTTTCAAAAACAGTTTTTAGTTTTCGGATACCATCAGAAATATTCCATTTATTTGGATTTTATTGCAAAGCGGAAATATTTCGACCTTATGAAAAAATATGCCCGAGGCCCTACGTTTGCTACACAAAATATCATATGTGCATAAAAAGTGCGCACAAAAATCCTGAATGCAAAATTTAAGAAAAAATTGTCGGTTTTATTAAAAAAATATATATTAAGCCCACTTGTTTTCACCCAAACATGGTATCACAAATAACTCTACAATTAATAAAAATATGGGTCCCTATTTTTTTATTTATTATTTCAGAATTGAAACGTTGCTTGAAAATGGCTTTAGCCGTGTTTAGTGACCAGATCTGAATAGCCAGGTACTTCCCAACCTTCCTCTTCCCCACCTCCTTCCCCTCCCCACTACCTTCAGCCTCACAACATACCCCAATTGGGGATGCCATAGTCTCACTGGCTCCAGACGGGAGCAGTTGAGATTCTTGTGTGGTAATCACTGTAAAAAAAAAAAAAAAAATTTCTCCTAATATTCTAAAATACCCACAGGATATTTTGTGCGCGCAACAACGATATAAAGTAGCTATAATAGCATATTCATAGGACGCTTACAATGGGACGCTCCTGTGAGCGGGGAGAGAAATTGAATGTTTAGTCTTGTCTCTACACGTTTGCAGATTGGAACATGCGTGGTCGGCAGAAATAATAATTCGGCTTATTACGGGTGAAGCGCGTAGCCCACACACACAATTCTGACTAAGCATGCGATGAGATTCGCGGAAGACGGTAGGAAGGAGGCGCAGAGGGGGAGAGAGAACACTCACGTGGTCTCACCCACACATCTATAGCTAGTTCTTTTGTGAGCGCGGTGCGATAACGATAATTTTTGAAAATACCTACCGTCGAGATTTCTCACCGATGGTATTACCTCTTAAGCACGGGTCACATCATGCTGGTTGCCAGCCGCGAGTTGAAGAAGTCGCTTCTGCCAGCCGTCGATCAGCTTGGTGTGACAACAAAATTCGGCGCTGGCGTCGCCAGCCGGCGAGTATTTGTCAGCGGCTGACGAAGTTGGACATGCTTAACTTTTGGTAGCAGGCAGCGGCGAATAATCAATCACGTGACCGCTGGCACCAACCGGCAGCGCAGTGTGACCACTATTGCGTCTACCAGCAACGAGAAAGCACGTGTTTTTTTTGTGAAGTTGTTGTTGTGACTATTTTATAATTTGATATTTTTAATCAAAGACGTTACATACTTGACGCGGGGTAGACATCTCAAAATGGGAAGCCAACAACAAGACAATTGTAGAGTACTCGATTTCTAGTACTTTAGTAAATACATGAATTGTAAATTTGTAATTAATTAATTAATTAATTGTAATAATTTGTAAATACATGCAAATTACTTATTATTATCGATTATAAAAATAATACAATTGCTTTTCGAATACTGTATCGTGTTTTTTAATTAAAGGTTCAACTAATTCTAACAATTCTTGAAATTGAGGGGTCGTCATTCTTAAAACATTTCTGTATGTTTCTGGATCCTCTTCTTTCAGTTCTTGGAGAAGTCTTGACGATGCCCCTAATTCTTCCCTTCTTTGTATCCATGGCCTGACCCACCATCGTCTCTGTTTGCGGTGAAGCTGGTTAAGCATTTCTAAACTAAGTTCCCTGACACCCTCCCTCAACAACTGCTTAATTAGCCTTTTACGTGAAACGACAGACAACATAATATAGTGAATGACTAACTGGAGAGTGCGAGACGCGAGTAGCAGCAACAGTACTGTGACCAGATTGCCCGCCGCTGCTAGCTGGTACTACTACCAGCCGCTGGTAAGCAGCAGCTGGCAACCAGCATGATGTGACCCATGCTTTATTGTTAAATTTCGGAACTATTAAGAGGGCATTACCAGAGAAAACCAGAAATATGTCATTTTCAAATCAGATTTCAGACGTATTGACTCTTTTCCACAAAAAATTATAAATGGATTTCGAAAGATTATTCTTTTATCTAGCTTTCGCATGTAATAAATTTTGACAAAATTTTTTAATTTTTAGTTTAATAAGGTTATTCCATAGGTCGTTGGCAGATTTGTTAAATTATCAAAAAAGATGTTGTATTATACCATACCCATTTCAAATAATATAATCATGCAGTAAAATAAATCAATACATTATCTAGCAAACGCATGTTTTAAAATTTTACTTTTAGTTTCAATAAAATCATTAAAAAATATGTACGTACATGTGTTTCTTGACGAAAATTGGTCCATTTGTGTATTTATTTGCGCACTTACAAACTAATATATTTCAGATTTTTTTTACATTCTTATTAAATTTAGACATTATTGAAAAATGATAAATAATTATAATCAAAAAATAACTACAAAAAGTACATTATTTTAATAGTTTTATCATCACGCCTTTCAGCATTTTTGGATGAAGGTATAAATTAAAGCTAATTTGAATTGAAATAAATTCGATATTGAGTTATAATTTAAAAAAGCTGGTACGGAGAATAATTAATCTTTCTCGTTGTAACCGCCCTGCACGATCGTAAGAAGAACTTTCGACGAAATGTGGATTTTCGTCCGCTGGCTGGTTAAACGCTCTTAACCCGTCGTTGCGCGTGAATCTAGTGCTGTATTTATGTTCTAATTTCTCTTTATGCTGCGGGGTAAATATATGCTGAATTATAATTTTGTGCCATAGTATTGCCTTAACAGGTAAAATTTTGGCACTCTGAAACAGCAACGGTTTATTATGTCAATTTTTCAATTGCGTTTTGTACAACTTGGACTTGTTTCAGATTGGTTATAGTAATATTTCCCCATATTGTTAATTCGTATCTTATAATAGATTCTGCCAGTGACATATAAATTATTTTAAGTGTTTCAATTGATCGGAAAAAAATTAATATGTACATTCTGCCTGCAATTGATCTGAGTCTTTTACAGGTTTTTTTTTATATGTTTGTCCCATTTAAAAAAACAATCTACTGTAACACCAAGACACACGTATTCCGAAACTAATTCTAAGCTTTCAATTACTTTTCAAAAGAGGTGGTGTGTTGAATTCATTCTAAATTGTCCGGTCACCGTCGTAACATCCTTCAATTGCGGATAATGTAATCACTATGACTCCGGGCATTTAGGACTCTAGTGCGATAATCTTTTTTAAAAAATCTAATGAATAATGTCAAAACAGATTAAAACAAAATACCTCCATTGAAAAGAATACAATCGCATCCAGTTACGAACGGGCAAAACCTACAAAATGAAATGAAATCATAACGCGAATAATGCAATTACGCATTCCATGTACGTAACGTCTCATGACACCTCGCTCCGCAGAGAGAGAGGGGTGAAAGGCGGAGGGTGGTGGAAGGATTCCCTCGAGAGAGATGTAAGGGTTCTTTGCAGTGAGATTTGTAATGAGATCAGTCCCTCCCTTAGGCCGCGCTCGAGTGTTTGACATCCCTTGTCTGGACCGCCGCTAGACAGGGGTTGATACCCCGCCCTGCCTGCGAGTGGTCGAGGAACGCCGGACCTCTGGATATTGTAATATACGAGTATCTGGCTGATAGATTAAACTGGACACTACTTGGATGTAGGAGAAAATGTTATGTGAATGATGTGGGAATAGTAGAATAATGACTCGATTGGTAAGGTTTTACGTAGGCTGAAGGAGTTAGGTTGTTTAATTGACTGAGACGTCTGGAATGCAAAGGGGGGAGATAATATTATTTGAAAAGATTGTTATAATTGGGAGAAGATGTTTCTATATTTGCATTTTAAAAAGAATATTTTTATTTTTTTTTTTATTTATTTATTTAATGAAAAGATATATGATTTTTGAAATTCTACGCCAATGAACAGTACTACCTCTTGAGCTTGGCGTAGGAGTTATTTTACAGCTAGTTCATTTTTATAACATAGGTACATTTTACTTACATTTTCCAATAAATATAAACTCTATATAAATATAATATATAAACTACTATTTTTCACTTTTATAACATACATTTTACTTAGTGTATACAATAAATATAAACTATGTTGTGATGTTAATTTTTGATATGCTATGAATTGAAGTTATAACATTTTGATTGGTGTTGTTATGGTTGTTGATTTTTTTTAAAGATTAATTTGACCTTTTTCTTGAATGTTACGAAATCTGTTATTTTTTTAATTTCTTCGGGAAGATTATTAAAATATTTTATGCCTTTGTAAATATAATTGTTGTGCATTTGTTGTGTTGAAAATAGGGGAATTTGGAAGTTAAATTTATGCCTTAATGATGAGTTGAGTTTAAATTTTTTAGTTACATTTTCTTTGAATATTTGTAGTATTGAATCTTTTTTATAGAGGTCTTCAATTTTTGGTACTTCGAAAATTTTGAACAATGATGCTGAAGGGAATGTTGGTGGTTTTTTTAAAATTACTTTAATAATCAGTTTTTGTACCACTTTTACAGGACTTATAATTTTTTCATATGCACCTCCCCATCCAATGATTCCATACTGAATTAGTGATTGGAAAAGCTTTTTGGCTCATCGACTTAAAATTAAGTACATACAAAATTGTGCAGTTTTCAGGATTCCAGAGAACACCGTTAGAGGTATTTGTTGATGTAAAACTCAGATTCTTTTAAAATTCAGGCGAATCATTTTTGACTAAGGTGCAGATGATTAAGGCAATAAAATGTAACGATAAAACATCACATTTAATACATTAACGCCATTTTCGTTATTTGGCGTTATGTCGTGTTGCGCTACCTCCTTCTTTAGACAACGTTTTGAACAGTGTTGCAATGTCAATCATCAGGGCATATCTGGCAGATGTGATTTGCTTTTGGCCGTGAAAATCTAAAAACGTAACGCCATAGTTTCCCCAAGGACCTATTTTATCTTAAAAGAAAGTACATGGAATACATTCTTGAGGAGAGGATGGAGTGAACATGGACCTTGAGCAAAGATATTGGAATATAAGTAGATGTGCTATCTGCTGTTTTTACTATGTGGGTCTGCGCTTCCGGGTGTCGCCGATATTGTTTACCAATTAACAAATAAACTAAAAGAACAAATAATTAACGAAAAAACCAAACGAACGTTAAACTAAATGAACGAATTCTTTCCTTATTCAAAATATATTGTTAACCAATATTAATGCACATTTTCAAAAAATCAACGAAATGAACAAATTCTTTTTGTATGAAAACTACGCTAATTAGCGCGTAGTCCGGCGACAGTTGCGCGGACACCGTAGCATATCTCTTGTATTTGAATATCTTTGACCTTGAGGAAACCTATTCTGAAGGACGAAGGAAAAACAGAGGCCGGCAAATTGTTGCAGCTATTTAAATTAAGAACGAGTCTAAGGAATGATCTGTTTTCCCGTGACAAGTTACTATCAAGTGTTGGACGCGTATTTGTCATATTTTCCGACTGTCCGGTTCGGTACCAGTGCTGAAGGGATCAATGACGCTATTTCTTCGGAACAATTACCATTGAAATATCTTTGCAATAAGGATAGCATTACTGCCTGACGACTGAGCTCTAAAGATCATAATCTGTTAGTTAAGTTAAGAGGATCTATCAAAATCTATAAAAGCTAGAAGCATTTCGATAGGAAACAAAATAACGAATGAGCGAGAGTTATTTATGGCTTCTGTATTTTTTGTTACTTGGTTTAGACATATTATGTTTTCATACAATATTCCAAGATTAATATATATGTAAAGTGAGAACAATTGTCATTTTACGAGCGTACTAAAGCGAGAGGCAAACTGGCACAGTGCAAGGAGCATGGAGCGTAGTACACAGCGCATAGTGCACAGAGCACGGATGCATAGTACTTAGGCGCATAGGTGCGCCGCGACGCTCGTGCGACGGGCGTCGTGTGTCGCCTTTACGACGTCGAGTGGTAAAGTACGTATTGTTCTGGGCCCAAAGGAAATGGCGGGACAACCTTCTTTATAATGAACTTGGGATTGAAAAAGCGGTACTCGAAAAATGGAAGGCACTATAAATACTACACCTACATCCCAACCATAAATGCGGACGCGACGGTTCTCAAATGAGTGGTGGTTTTTTTTTATTATTATATAAATTTATGAGTGTAAAAATATAATTTTTAACTGCAATATGCAAGTCTCCCATTATATTAGCTGGCATATGATTAAATTTGCTTCTATTGGCCTTTACTGCATTACCAATAAATTAATATAATTTATTCATTTATTACACGCCCTAATGTGCTTTTACATTATTTGTTTGTAAATAAAGTGTCAACAGTTATGTTAAAAATTAAAAACAATAAAGAAAATACAATTTAATGAAAAAAATAACAAAAAAGCATACACATAATATAAAATAACACACACTGGTAAAAATAATAGGAAGTCTTACATAAAAAGATATTTAATGTAAACAAAAATTGCTGAAATTATCCACGATTCTTTGTATCTAGATGTATAAATGAATTGGAATAAACAATGTTTATACTGGTTATTCTTAAGGCGAAATATATCTCCCAGATCAGAATATTTATATCCGAGATTATGGAGTCTCGGAATTGGGAAATTTTGGTAAGAGTGTGTCGTGGTATTGTTAAAGCAAAAGGGTAGTAAATGTCAGCAAGATCTTTTAGGAAAATGGATGTTGATTAATTGAAGTAGTTCGGGACAGTCAATTTTTTAATGTAATAATATTAAATCTGTGGTAATTCTTCGTTCTGAAAGTTTTAATAGGGACATTTAATCCAATAGGTAATTATGATCAATTCAATTTACAGTTTATAAACATCAGGAACTTATGTTGAATCTTTTCAATGCTGTCGGAATGAATATTGAAAAATGGAGAACATTACGTGGAGTTATACTGTACTTGGCATCTGACAAGGGTTTTATATAATATAATTATTAATTTCTTAAAACAGTCACTATCTAGTTAGAAACTTATGTCGACTGGGCCAAAATTTATTCAGACCTGTATTGCAGCCTCTCGTCGACATACGTGTACTTATCACGTGTACTTATTATATTACAGTATTTATTTAATTGAATATTCCTGACTTAACACGGTAACTTTGTAATTTTCTACGTCAAATGTTCAAAAAATAAACATGCCTAATTTGTAGTATTTTTTTTTAATGTGAGAATACCTCATTAGAGTTCTAATTGTCCGGAGATAGAGGGTTTGTTGGATCCCCTTTTGGGGTATGTTGTGAGACTGAAAGGAGTGAAGATGGGGCAAAATTTATTATTGATCATATACAGCATTTTTACGGCACGTTCCATAATGAAAGATACTCTTAAAAGAAAATATATAAATTACTCTCGAAAGATCCTTCCGGTGTACGACCGTTATTCATAATTAAAATACTTATTGAAATGGCTTTTGCCAAATCTAAACTGCCAGGTACTTCCCCATCTTCCGCTTTCCCATCTACTTCTGCTCCCCTCAACCTTAAAAATCACGATATACTCCAATCGCAGATGCCACGGTCTCACAGGCTTCAGACAATTGAAACTCTTGTGCGGTATTCACTTTTAAAAAAAGAAGACTGTAACGAACCTGGCTAGTCAGATCTGGCCAACAAACAAGGCGAAACAACTGCAACGTTCCGATTCAGAAGATTATTATGAGGGCGAAACTGAAAAGTATATTCCGCTGTGGAACATACCGCAAATGAACTACATTAAAAAAGTCAATTTATTCCATATCAAATAACAAAACTTTTAACGATAATTGCAATTTATGTGTTGACTGATCCTGGTGAAGTTTGTTTTAATTCTACAGCTTGGCATTTCATCTCTCTGTAAATCTGTTTGTGTGATCCGTTTCCGTTTTCAAAACCAGACGATAAATAAACACGATTCGCGTCCTGATGAACTGAGTATCATGGAAATTCCCGATCACCTAAGAAGTATTGTTCATCAGAGAATACCACAGTACATACATCATAGGTATCTACTTACAGACTGATTTCTGATGAAATTTTGGTTTTGATTTATTAAATACTAGCTGGCTCCCTGCTTTTGTAGCTATGTCATATTCAAAGAAATAAATTGTTTCGCCCTTCGTGTCCTTTCCCGTGCGTTCCCGTTCCCTTCCCGAATCCCCTTCCCCTCCCGCGTAGCCCTTCCACCTTTCCCGCCTACCCTCTTCCCTCTCCCGCTTCCCCGTTCCGCCCCCTCCCCCTCCATATATTCAGTCCCAGCACATTCAGTTTTCAAACAGCTCGCGTGCCACCTATTACAATTCTTTTAGTAAAGTTTAATTTTTCGTATATTACAAAATTTTAAATAAAAAATGAATGTTTAATATTCAATATATTCATTTTTGTATATAGTAAGAACAATCAATTAAATTTGGTAACTAACATAGGAACCTATTTAAAATATCTATAATTTAAAAACTCCATAGACAATTCTTAAAAAAAAAAAAAACAGCTGCCTGCTAAATTCACATTCATCAAACGCGCGAACTGTATAGTCGTTAAGTTTTCTGAAATTATACAATTTTCTGTGCAATTTTCTAAATTTATCTTTCTATCTGGCGTGACCAAGGGAAACAGGGATTCATTTTTTTTATATACAGAAGAGAATATGAGAAACACGCTGTCCACAGAATTACAAGAATTTATACTTTTGAATGTAGCAATAACTTTGTGGTTATCCATGAAGGAACGGTCGTTCCGAAACCTGTCGGCTTTACTCACATATACAAGTGGTTCAAACAAAGTAACATTGTTTCATTTATCTATAAGTATTTATATGGTCAACAGTTGTAACAGCTGTAAGTTTTTTTTTAATTTGCATAAACTAATTTTCGAAAACTATTCCAACAACTCGTTGTGTATAAACGAAAGAAAAAAGGCATTTCAAGGAAACTTTCATAGAAAAAATCCCTTCCGAAAAGATCTCACCGAGGGTTCTGCCAAAATATTAAAATAAATAACAATGTTCTAAGAAGTGTGTTGCTACAAAATGAAGTTGAATTTTTATTTCAACCCTTATGTCTTCCTAGGGTGTTTTTTATTTTTTTCTTGTATAATCCGCCCGACACATCGTTGTGTCCAAATTCGTTAATTTATAAATTCTTCCACCCTATCTCTGGCGGGGGCTTATCTGGTTTATAAGACGTGGCCCGGAACGAATGGCAAAGAACGGAAATCAAAATCCGAGAAGGATATAGGAAATTGGTAGAACGGGTCAATTGTTTTCCTTTTTTTTCGTTCCACATAAAGCCGGACCTCCTAGTGAATTTCTCACTTGTCTGGCACGTTCTTTAAACTAAGGTTGTTCTGTAAGTAAGAAATATTAGTAAAAATTACCATGCATAAAAACATTGTTAGTGTTTTGGACGTTCTCCAATTAAAAGCACCTAAAATAGTCCCAGCGAGAGCTCGTGCTTATGTTATCGATGTTCGTCCTCTTTATTCTCACGCACGCGTCTTGTTTGAAAATGAAAAAAGATAAAAGATACTACGAAGAATGATTAGTATAATGCAAAAATTTGCCCTTATCGGAAAACTTAACGAAATACTATTTTCATCATTTCTTCGTTGTTATCAACGCGACAATCCGAATTATTTCATTTTTCCACATGTAGAAACAAAATTAGAAAAAAATTCACGATTCCCCGTATATGTACGGAATCTATATATATAAAAATCTCAAAATGTTTTTATGTACGTTCCCAATGCTTTGCTTTATTAATAATAATAATAATAAGCATCCTGATTCAAAATTTAGGCATATTAGATTTGTCAAAGAATTTATATATAAAAATGAATAAATCAGTCATTTTAAATACATGTAGGATTACAAAAGATTTTTTAAATATTTATATCGAGGGATCAGTAGGATTTGTAGGTTCAATTAGGAATTCCACAGAGCCGAACCCTCTGATATGAAAATATCTGGAATCGGTGAATTATTTTCCCATATGGTCTCTTTGACATGTTGTTCTTGTATTATTTTGTATTTATTATACTTATATAGTGCAATTGCATAGCGTGGATTGACTAGATGATCATTTGGGGAAGTGAAAGGGTTTAGTTTTTCCTGTGGGGAAAATTTAACCCGAACATTTCTGGTGCGTAAAAATTATAATAATAATAATAATCCAGGATGTGGGGAGGATAGTGCAATCCTACACGTCCCATATAGCACACGTACATATTTATATTAAGCATAGGAAATGTTTGAAACTTTCAAAATACCTTCTTTGAACCCCCGCGAAGATTTCTGGATTATTAAAACCACATGATAATATACCAGAAAAGTTTTTTAATCATTACAAAAACTCTTGGAAAAAATTTCAAAACTTGAGAATGACTTTTTGCGAAACAATGATGTTAAATCAAAATTCTATTTTCGAACATCTTTAAATTAACGGATTTATTTAAGTACTTTAAGTACTCGCCTCATACTTCGAATCGAATAAAAAATTATAGATATTTAAAATAGGTACCTATGTCAGTTTCCAAAATTGATTGATTGATCTTAAAATGTACAAAAATGAATATTTGTTATATATGATAAATGAAAATTTGAATAAAAAATTGAAATAGGTGGCACGTGGGCTGTTGGAAAACTGAATAAACTGGGACTGAATGTATGGAGAGCGGGAGGGGTGCTGGTGGGACAGGAGAGCGGGAGAGGAAAGGCAAGGAAGATGGAAGTGGATCGTGGGAGGGGAAGGAGACGCGAGAGGAGACCAGGGACGCACGTGAAATGACATAGAGGTAGAAACAATTTATTTCATTGAATATGTCATAGCAACGCGAGCCGGGTAACAGCTAGTATAAAAAGATATAAAATTTCAATATACAGACGTTATTAGAGGTACCCCTCGGAAATGTCGAATGAAAGTAACACGTACGTTCAAAAATTAATCCGAGAGTGTGAAATGTATCAGGAGCATCTCCTGTCCTTATCCTATACTCCTCTTCCTTACCCCCCGTGCCTAAAATTATTAAGTCACAATAAAACTCCATCTCCAAGCGACATTAGCATAAAATACTTTTTTGGCTTGACTTCAGTTGACATATCGATCGTCCAGTTGATTAGTCAGACATTTCCGAAAAACCAAAATTTAAGTTGAGTATGCAGTTATGTGTAAAAGTGTACCCTCTGGTACAATACTCAGATTACTTGAGGCGACCAAATCAATTATAATACAGAAAAAGTTGTAGTAAATTAAACCAACTATTGAGGTTTTCTGGGTTGTTAGTAGGATATTTGAAAATGTCATACTAATATACAGGACCATCGTGCCCTCAGTGCTATTTTACAGCATATTTAATATATGTAAAACAAAGACACGTGTAAATAACATTGGATTTGTGGTGAGCTTCGAATATTGCTTTCATCATTAACTCAAAATTAGTATTTGGAGATATCTGACTAATCAACTGGACGATCGATATATTTATCTCCGCGTTCAATGAATAAGTTGTTGTTTTCTTACAAATAAATAATTCTTAGAGCGTTCGTTCAATTTAATAGATTTTTAAAATTTGTACTTACAAATATACAATTATTTCTTAGTAACCCACTGATGTTTTATTTGGTGACCGGACAACTCAGAATGAAACCAACTCAGAAGCACCTCAGAAAGGTCATTAAAAGTGGTGATAAAAATATATAAAAAAAATGTTAAGATAGGTTAAGTTAGGTTAGGGTTACCGGCTATTTGAAAATTATTTTTTCCTAGCTTTTAATGACCTTTCTATGGTGTTTCTGAGTTAGACTCATTCTGAGTTGGCATGGAACCATTTTCAAGAGATCGCTAGGTTTGACTTTTTTGAAAAAGTCCGATAATATATGTTCCTATATTAGCTTTATTTATAAATCAAGGATTATTATTTTTTAAATAAATGAAGACAATATAAGCGAAACTCAATCGAAAATCTGGAAATAGAAAAATCAGAAAAACATATTGACACCTCTGGGACACGAACCCAGGACCTCTTGCTTTCCGATGTTTTTCTGATTTTTCTATTTCTAGATTTTCGATTGAATTTCGCTTATATTGTCTTCATATATTTAAATATTACAATTTGAGGTTTTACTCATAAAGTTAAAATAAAAAAAGATTATTTTTTTATTACTTTACAGTGAGGTTTATAAGAATGATACATTTTGAAAACATAAAACATTTATTAAAGCTGCAGCGGTTGCTGATCACATTGAATAAAGTGAAACTCAAAAAATTAATGATGGATTGTTAAAAATTAGCGAATCATTGTCATCAAATGGCATCATTCCATTATTGTTATTTAACAGTTGAAAAGTTCCAGTTAAATGCCAATTATAAGTTCGTTTCAGCTTTTGAAGAAATTGTGATCAGCACCTGAGGACAACTATCTAGTTGTCAAGCTTGTCGGCTTATGATAGAAAGCCGAACGGCGTGGCTCCTGGAATCGATGGGTACCTTTCAGAACTAAATGGGGTCCTCACATGGAAAAAATAATGGCACCGTATGGCTGTTTGATGGCAATGTCTGTCAGATTTGATTTTTTGAAGAGAAACTTCTATAGCCCCGTTGTGATTTGAAATTTGAAGCATCAAACTGCGCTCATTTGCCACTTTGATTATGATGTCACTTTTCAAGGCTCTTATTGGTTGAGATATGAAACGGAAATAACGCTAGGTCTGTGCTTATTGACCACTTTGATTAAGACATCACTTTTGAAGAACTTCTGTTGGTTGAGATTGTTTTGGTAAAGTTTCGCTTCTCATCATCATCATCATCATCTGTGGCTCTACAACCCAGGTCGGGTCTTGGCCTCCAGCAGAGCCTGCCTCCATGACTGTCGGTGTTGTGCTGCGTTGCGCCAGTTTCGGATGCCGATGGTGCTTGCATCCTTCACCACTCCATCCAGCCATCGAAGCTTTGGTCTTCCAACTCTTCTCCGACCCCCAGGTGCACCATCCATAATTCGCTTTGGAATATCTCCTTCGCTCATTCTCTGGATATGTCCAGCCCACCTGAGTCTTCCAGTTTTGATTTCCTTGGAGATATTAGGGTCCTTGTAAAGATCGTATAGCTCCTGGTTGTATCTGATACGCCATTCTCCATTATCACAGACTGGGCCATAAATCCTTCGCAGCACCTTCCTTTCAAAACTTTCTAGGGCTCCTTCATCACCCTTACTGATTGTCCAGCATTCCGAACCATACATAAGAACAGGTCGTATAAGGGTCTTGTAAAGCAGGACTTTAGTTCTTCTGGTAAGGTGGCGAGATTTCATATGCTTCTGTAGCCCAAAGTAGTATCGATTTGCAGCTACTATTCTTCTTTTGATTTCGCTGGATACATTGTTGTCATTTGTCACCATAGTACCGAGATATACAAACTCGTTGACAGTTTCAAATGTATAAAGTTTCGCTTCTACCGCGTGTAAACTGCACTCGATTTTTTTTTAAATTGGGCTTCACCAAGGATGCGTTTTTATAAAAAAATTTATCAATTCATCAAATTTTTAAGTTAATTATCAAGTTCTGTGAAAGTTTTATTCAAGTTCTGTGATTATTTCAGTTTTATAAAGCAACAGGCCTATAATGATATAATAACAGAACTTAAATAGAACTTACACAAAACATGAAAATTAACCTCAATAAATTAATGAATTAAACGATATTTTACACGTTCGTCCGCGACCTTTTGAAAATAATAGTACCACAGTGAATAATATACGTAATTCTGTATCTACTTGTCACCAAAATAAAGTAAAATAAAAACAAAATACAAACAAAACAATCACATAAAGCTACTGATATCTTAAAAAAATTATTATGACTTGTTTTTGACGGACGAATCTATACTGGATTATAAAAACGTGACTCTTGCGAATAAAAAATGTTTTCCACGCTCCCGTTTCAGGCAGCCGATTGTAAACATTGCTTTTCACGCCCCTATAAATGCGAAGCCTCTTTATCGATACGTTTTCTATTTTGGGGAAATCAAATGTAAGTAAGGGTGATTATAGTTTATTGAAAATCTATAGAAAGCATCGCGACCAACTTGGCAACAACACACTTGCTTTTTGGACAATAACAGTTTGAGGATAAAAATTTAAAAAGACCGGAGGAGTAAAATGTCTCCGTAAACACTTTTTACAGAAAATTTTTAGAAACATATCCTGATGAAGACAACATTGTTGTCGAAACATGTTGATTTTGTTTTAAATATAGTGGTTTTATACAAAGTAATAAGTTATTCATTATATGAAAAATGATGCCACAAAATAAATTTGCGAAGTTTGAAAAAGTAAAAAAATATTACTTGTATTATATTTTAGGTATGTTTATAAAATATGCAACTCAAGAATTATAATGTACTCTTTGTTATGTATTCTTTATCGAACAATATCGTGCCACAAGAGAGGATGGACTGTAAATCTAATTTGTGTGAAACTAGACAATTGACGGCGTTTTTTTTAAGTATCACAGGTCACAGGAAATGGCGATTGGAAAGGAGCAAGCCCCTACCTTTGACGGGTTCATATGCTGTGATGCTGCAATCTTGATGGCTGCTCTCCACGATAATAGCACAAAGGGTGGTTACAATTACCTACACTTTTGGTATTAATTAGCACTTTTTACGACCTTTCAAGCGAGATTTCAATAACGAGGTGAACAATTTCACGACGGTTTTTCAACTGATTAATGTGGATAATACTGTGTATGTGTACCAAGTAGGTAGTCAACATGTTTTTCTTCTTATAGTAAATAAGTCGGGACTTTCAAGGAAAGGAGAAGGACAAATGGAGAAAATAACAATGTAAAGACTATGGAAAATGGATTTCAGTTTTAATCTGTTTCAGAACTGAACACGGGTCTAGTAGGATTATGACACCCTTAACAAATTGTGTATATTGTGAAGAAGGAAGAAGTTCGAGGGAGGAGATTGAAAAGGATTTAAGATAATTGATATGGTAAATAATTAATATATTTTGAACACATAAAAAAGTATTCGAGTTTCAAATGGAAGACATCCATTCACAACCGAAACTTAGCTAGAAATGGTTTTAGCAGTATTTAGCGACCAGATTTGTGTTTGAAATTGACATGATTTCAGTGAGAAATAAATGCCCATCTCGATCATTCCCCCACCGAGAGACAAACTGAAACCTCACCACCTTGTAAAATCTGGTCCATCAATAGGATTAGGTGATCCCAAAGCCGTTGTACCCATATTATGATGTGTAGTTGAGGTTAGTTAATTTTTGCATTGGATTTGCAGTGTTTTTGAATGTTACGGCTTTGTTTAGAACGTCTTCTTTACTCACTTATAAAGTTGCGTGACACAGAAAAAAAGTATTTAATTTTCTGACCTTAAATTCTTCAAATGTACGTGTTAGTTTAAAGGCATATAAATATATTTTTTAAATATTATTTTAATTATTAGTTTTGCACAATGTAGAGAGATTGTGTTTAGGTTCTATAAGCGCCACTCCATCTTATTATACCATATAGGGTTATGAATTTACAGAAAGCGAAGTAGATTATTTTTAGTAGTTCTTTATTTAGAATAATAATAATAATATATATCTTTATTGAATAAAAAAAAATTAGGATTTATAACTACAAAAACAAAAAGTATCTACATCATAAGTACAGTTAAAGTACAGTTTAAAAGTTGCATAAGTACACAAGTTAATAACAGAAAATCAAATACATATATACAGTAGGTACTTAAAGAATAGAGATTTATAATTATAAATTTAGGTTTCTCGTAACCTGCCTCACTAGGCTAGCCTGTGTTGAGGCAGTAATTTTACGTCAATTTATTATACTGTGAACATACGTACACTTATATTAGAATAAAGTCACACAATACAATGGTTGCATTAATAATAACAATAACATTGGTACAATAATAACACTATTGGTTCAATACTAATTTCGAATTTGGGTGAGTGCACCGGTAAATGCTCTATCATTATTTTTTATCCAAATTTTTATGTTTTTTTTAAAAATTTTTTTGTGAATCACAAGTATGGGAATTTGGAGTAAATTTTTGTTATTGTTTCGAGTAGGTACAGCGAATACAGAATATATCTTAATCAATTAAAGATATAGGTCAACTTTTGTACTCTGTTTTTGTTAATGGTCAAGGGTGTCCATTTTAAGGATTGGTCAATAGCGATGCCAAAGGAATTTAATTAAAGTCATATTTTAAATATAAGTACTTAGTGAGTTACGTTAGTATTATTGATTGTTTGCTGTAGAATGAATCCTAATAATTATTTCACATGGCGGGTTTTGTTTTTTTTAATGATGAAAGGTATACCATGTGTTTCTAAAAAGTTTAACATTAGTAAGTTATTGTCAATCCATGTTTTTATTTCATTGATAACCGTGTTAAAGAGTCGGTGTTATGTGAGTACGATGCGGTGCACACCACCGAGTATGTGGTAAACAAATGCACACTCCATTCATTCCCGGCGAGATTGATGAAGTTCATAGGACGCCTGAGGGCCTACACTGGCTCGCAGACCTAGATGTGCCCCTCTGACCTCCCTATATATAAAAGTAGAAGAAGAAGAGACCAGATCTGAACAGCTAAGATGTCTCCAACCTTCCTTAACCGTAATTCCTCCCTTTTCCTTCAGCGTACTTCAACATATCCCAAATGGTGGTACCATAGTCCCATTGAAACAATTTGAATAATTTGAACTCTCATGCTGTTTTCACATTAAAAATTGTTTGTTGCTTTTGACAGAATGTTTGAGCCAACTTATTTTGACATAACAGGGTTTCTTAACCACTTGGACGCTTAAGCTTGTTTACACGACAATATAACAATAGCAGTCCAATAAGCTTGTTTTCAAGCTATTTTAACGCGCGTGCTCCCACAGAAATCGATATAACTCCGTTTCTGTTCTAGTTACAACCCTAAAACAAAAAGAAGAATATCTACAATAAAACCCACTACACATCTCTATTCAACGTTGTCCATAGAAGTAGATAAATAACACTTATTTTATAGAAACGGTTTTCGCCTGCCAAAATGCAGACGCGCTGTAATGCAGCGTCAATTTTTTATTAAATATTTTTGTATGAAGTGGTAAAAAAGTGAGGTGACAAAATTATTTATTATATTTTTATACGATAGAATAAGTATTTTTTAACATAATCCGTGATTTTAGTACCGTTTTCAGCTTTTAGTATTCGAATGCGTTTAGAAATATTGCATTTAGCAAGCTTTAATTGCAAAGAGGAAATAACACAATTTTTTTTACCAAAATTGACCATTCATTAAGACCAAAACCCTACACAAAGGCGATAGACCCAATTGGTTAAAGTTACAACTTTCCTTACAATTATTTGCTCAGATTTAACCTTACAAATTCGAATATTTGTGTGAAGGTTGAAATTCTTCCCTGTAATTCATACCTAAACGGAAAAGAATAGTCCCATTTCACAGAGAAAAAACATCAATAAATAAGGCTATAACACCTCCACAATACCACATTCGTACTATGAAAATGAATAAATAATGTATGCAAAATATCCTCGCGGTTCGAGCGAAGTCTCGGGGCGAGGGAGATGGAATTATACGCTCTATTGGCGGGTGAACATAGAGGGTGGAGCAGTGCTGCCAGATTCGTGGATTTATTTATTGAAGTGTACTATTCAAAAACAAATATAAAAGTTTCAATCATAGGCATTCAAATTGATTGGCTTGTCCTAACATGAAGTCTGGACAACATTTCGATGAGCTGCTGCGGCAAACCACGTGACCATATTTTTGACGGTGACCCGACAATTCGTCCTGCGACAATTCATCCGGCGACAGTTCATCCTGCGACAGTTCATCCTGCCGACAGTTCATCCCGCCGACAATTCATCCGGCGACAATTCATCCTGCCTGATCATTTAGAAGATTTTTATTAAGTAAGTATGCAAAGAGGATATACGGTCGTACAACCAAAATCGATATACTTATATCTGAAGGCATCTTGAGTGGAAATCCGCTGTAAAAATATTTTTACTAACAATAATTTCGACTCTCCGAAGAAGCATGCGTGAATAATAAAAAAAAGACATTCTTATACTTATAGGTTAGTTTAGGTTAGGTTAGGTTATATTAGGTTAGGTTAGGTTAGGTTAGGTTGAATTGTCAGGATGAATTATCGCCGGATGAATTGTCGGCGGGATGAACTGTCGGCAGGATGAACTGTCGGCAGGATGAACTGTCGGCCGGATGAACTGTCGCAGGATGAACTGTCGCCGGATGAATTGTCGCAGGATGAACTGTCATGGAACCATTTTTGACACCAAAAGTGTTTTAAATAAATAACGACATCAGTTGTAGATTGACCTTGGGACTTTTCTGCACAGGATCTGAATGTTCGTTTTTAAACGAACCACCAAATAGCCATTAAAATATGAAACATCTGTAATATTTTAGTTATTTGTTTTTGGGGTGCTATGCCGTGTTGCGCTACCTCCTTCTTTAGCCAACGTTTCGGACAGCATTGCAGTGTTCATCATCAGGGCAGATCCGGTAGATGCGATTTCACACATGTGATGTCACACATCTACCGAATCTGCCGGATCTACCCGGATGATGGACACTACAACGCTGTCCGAAACGTTGGCTAAAGAAGGAGGTAGCGCAACACGGCATAACACCCCAAAAACAAATAACGAAAATACTTTTGGCCGTGAAAATCTTAAAACGTATCTGTAAAATTGCCTAACTAAATAGTGTAATACAATATTCTACCTTTGAAATAAGCTCGAACTTTTGTTTACCCGATTTGGGAATTGTTGTAAGTTTTTTACGCAGCCAGCAATTTGCACGCCATTGTAAAAAATTATTTATTTATAATTTCTCACCATACATGTGTTCTTATTTATTTTTTTTACATACAAAAATATTAACCTCACTAGGACCAGCAGCCTGTATTGAGGTTAACATTCATAAATTTGAGTGATGCATTTACACACAAATCACTAAAATACAAAACACTACATCCAAAACACTAAAATATTATACGCAGAAAGTAAGAAATAACAATATTATATTGGTGACCAGATGGGTAATTTGTAACAATATAGACCATTTTTGACGGAACTGTAATAAAATTTAGTTATTTAAAAAAATGTTTATTTATATTTATATCCCAAGATTCTTACGACTAATTTACAAAACATTAAAAAATTCAGGTTCGCGTCATGAATGACTTAAAACAACAATTTTCCTAGTGACCTTTATAGCAGAAAATAAATTATCGTAAAAAGTTTTTATGAGCACGTAGGCTTCAATTTCATGTTTTTTTTTTCAGATAATATTTCTGCCACCGTTGGATCTTCCTCACTATGAGATGCTAGTTTAAAGGTAAGAAAATCATAACACCCATTATTACGTCTCAGGTGACTTTTTATCGTAAATGATATTTTTTGGACGTGATAAAAACAATAAAATTTATGGTACTGTATTTGTTATACTATTATATTATTGAGCTATCAGCAAACTTTAATATCGATCCAAAATTCTTTTTAATTGCAACAAAAATATCAGGACTGAGTCATTTAGATACTCGCTTATACCTAGATTGCATGCAGTTGGCAATGCTTTCTCAGAAGTAGTAGATGTGTTCAACTGCACTGAATACAGTTATAAGAAGGCTATAATATCATACCTCAATCACATTAATTAATGTTAGGTATAAAAGTATTCGTCTTCACAGCGTCTATATCATACTCTATAGATTCCAAACTACTTACTTCATTTATATCAACTATCAGACAGACTAGTAAATGTATAATTATTTGTCAAAATTATTAAGTATTTTTAAACCAAGGATTTATTATTGATTCTCTAACTGATAGCCCTGAAAAGCAGAACTAATTAGCAGTACTTTTAGTGTCATAGTCATTTCAAACTGCAGTAATTTCAACTGAAGGTAACAATAATATCATTATACTAAGTTACTCCATTTTAGCCAAATCCTAGAATCCAACAATATGTACAAATAAAAGTAAAGTAGGTATATTATACTTGATGTTGAGAATTATTCTAAGTCACCTTTATTTACATATTTTTACTCTGCATAAACATTTTTGTATCCTATTACTAAATTTTAGCTGTTATCAAACATATGTACTTTGTCTAATGTACATTTTTATCGTTGTAATTACCCTCCTGTGTACCACTGTGTATCATGTATCACTGTATTGTAATAGCCATTTTATGGCGTTGAAATAAATATATATCTATAACCATAAGTAACTGTTATTTATAAAACGATAATTCATATTGTTTTCCGATCTGGCCGCACCGTCCCAGTGCGTTAAGGGTAGTTGAGGCCACCAGTGTGTCACGTGACGCGGTAGTACGCAGGCGCCATAGCCATCACAATAATAATAATAATAATGATAACCCCCTAAAATAATTCGCCGACGATCACCGATTAAACCGCCATTGTGTTGTGCGAGTGAGCGCTCATTTCTGTCGAAGTGCCGACTAAGATGTTTTTAAGCGGGCGATAATCACCATCACCGATAGGGGCGGAAAAATAACACAAACATCGGTGGTTCGTTTAACCATCCACATGAGCTTTATTAAATACTAGAGTTGCAGATACATTGACTGCGAAAATCAGCAGATTGTTAATTTCAATATGACAAACCTCAATTTTGCCAATGGAAATTACTCAAAGACTAATAATCAAAATTATTACTAGGAAACCATCAGATTATTCAACCTCTCAACTTTTTCAATACTTTCAAGTCCCACCTCTAAAAAATACATGTACAAAAAATACGCTGCTTCAAATATACAAAGACTATTCTAAGAAGTCGCACCACGCCATGGTACGCGTAGAGAGCAGTAGGTAAAATACAGTGGGTCGCTTAAGTACGCCATTAATGCATACCAGTTTTGCACAACACTTCTACCAATTGGCAATGGAATTCAATTAAAAAATAGACTAAACAATGATATCTTAAATAGTTTGGCTACCTAGAGTCGCATTGGCAATTGATTAACAATACTTAATTGACAGTTTTTTTTTAAATTTATTTTTTATTTTATATATATAATTATTATAATTTTTTATTTATGCACGTATATATTTGTGTCACAATTTTTAATATTAATTAAAAAAAAAAACTTATTTTTGTTCTTGCCTTTACACACGAGTAATTGCACTCTTTAAAGGTTATATATTGTATACAAATATGTATGTGTTTTTACAGTTTTTTAATCAATGTTGCATGTTTAATTACTCATGATTATGTTACATGTGTGTGTATATAAAAACTAATATATTTTTTTTAAAAAGACAACTCTGAGAAAATAGCTTGGTGAACAGTGGACATCGGGATCAAATCTGACTTACCTTATTTTTACAAGCACTGCACAGGGTTCCATAAAAAACGTTATCAAAATCACCGCGGTATCACAGGGGGTGATAACTCTACGGGTTACTTAAATAGTCACCAATCAAAAACACTGAGAGATCACTACATTGGTGATCATTGCACATAGGCTTCTTTAGTACCGTCGGTATTAAAGATCTGAGAAATGAATAAGGGATGATTAAATACAATATTATCATATTTTTATTGAAATAACTTTTTTAATTCCCTTTGAAGGTTATATCTAATTATTAACGTAAAATTAGTCCTTCAAAAGTATTTAAATAAGTTATTCCAACAAAAAATGAATACTTATTCCCGTATTCAAGAAAAAGTCAATAGGTGGAGCATATAAATAACAATCAAATGTGTTTATCCTAGACACTACATCTTATTATATAAAACAAAGTCGGGTTAGTCACACCATTTATAACTCAAGAAGGACTGGACCAATTTTTATGATCTTTGATTTATGGGATTTGTCTCCGCCCCGAATAACAGAGGTGTTGGTTATCCAAATGGTTCCCGGGGCGGCGGCACCCGTACTCGCCTCCCAAACACCCGTAAGTAAGTGGAAAAGTAATAAAATCACAAAAATATAAATCCGTACACAACGCCATCTCTGAGACTGACAAAAACAAAACACGGACTGTTGCACATCGATAATTGCTTCGTTGTGTAATTTTTAACTTAATGAAAAAATTAAATTTAATTCAACAGTTATTGATTTTGATACGGTACGAAGTTCGTCGGGTCAGCTAGTAGGATATAAATGAATTCATTAAAACTTTGTAATCATCCAAAAATATTGCAACTGGTTGAAGATAATGTTGTTAATTCTGAATTTTAAATGATTATAAGATCAACAGAAATGACGCACAAAAATTATATCCCAATGGCTGAGTGGTTTGAGGTGTTGTCTCGGTAAGACAGAGATAGAGATCATGGGTTCGGTTCGCAATTGCAAACGTTAACTTTTTATTTTTCTTGTTCTGTTTCATGTTTCGTTTAGATTTATTAATATTTTCTTCTTTTTCAATGAACAATAATAATATCCACGCATTTATTGTTTAACAGAGAATGTAAGAACTAACTGCGGGAAGCCTGTGGGAATACGACATCTCCAATTTTTTAAATTATATATTATCTGATTACCGCACAAGAGTCCTAACTGCTCCCAACCATCGGAAGCCAGTGAGATCAGGGAACATTGTGAGGCTGAAGGTAAAGGGAAAGGAAAATAGATGCGGAAGAAGAAGGTTGGGAAAAGCTACCGGGCTGTTATGATCTGGTCACCAAATATCAAAAGCCATTTTAAGCAAAGTTTAGATACTGAATTATATCTTTAATCAGGACGATTCTTAGATTGTCTTCCACATCGCAAATATAGTATTTATTATAAAATTATTTAGTTGTGTGACAACAAAAATTAATTGAGAAAAAATTACTTGCGCACGCCGGGATTGAACTCGCAACCTCCGAATAGCTAGTAGAGAGCCTTACCCTCGACCACGAAGAAATTTAGTTATGTAGGACCAATTGGAATACATTTATTAAAAGTTGAAGTAGACGTTGAAGAGGAAGCAAAGGACCTGTCACCACATACATGTCTAAAGACTAAAACAAGGTTTAGATTCTGGACGGTGATCTTTCATCTGAAAGGCGTCGTAAAAGTACGTAAATCTGTATATTATTTTGTGTTAGTTATAATAAAACATGAAATATCTGATTTTAATTACTGAAACTTATTGGCCATGCCGGTAATAAAACCAGCACTTGATTCGTGTCCGAGAATTTTAACTGTTTTGCCACGGAGGTCGTTAATGCACTTCAATGAAAACTTTAGTAATAAAAATAATTAACTGGTAACCATAAATAAATTAGAATTATATTCGAAACAACCTGTATTCATATCTCTTATCCATTTTTTGGTCATAAAATTGGCTTAGACTTTTAAAGTAAAGATTATTTCTTAAATTTGAAGAAACAAACTTATTTATAAACAACATAGAAAATGAGCGTAAACAAACATAAATACGATTCTAGAAGAGTGACTAACATAACCAGTATCTACAGTATTAGATCTAATGCCAAATTATAAAAATTAGAAATCGCATGTATTGTAACAGGTCTTCCACGCCGTTTAAAAGTAACGTTTTTTTATATTAGTTATATTTTTCGTAAAGCAAAACTGCAGTTTTGGAACAGATAAACTTGTATTAACAAACTTACAGAAAATCATAGAAGAATTTCTGACATAAATAGTACGGAGTTGTTTTTTCGTTATATGTTTTTGGGGTGTTGTGCCGTGTTGCGCTACCTCCTTCTTTAGCCAACGTTTCGGACATCGTTGCAGTGTCCATCATCAGGGCAGATCCGGTGTTAAAACTTATCAGTACGGAGTTGGTTTTTACATTTTAATTAAATGAAAACAAATCACTTTGTAAAAAACTACTTATTTAATAAAACATATCAACGTGTTTGAAAACCAATGGTTTCTTCGTCAATTTTGATATAATTAAAAATCTTTTTCAAAGTGATTTGCTTTCATTTTATACGTTTATTAGTTTTAAAAACGATAAAAACGTTGGACAACTCGTATATTGATGATAAAGTAATTTACAACCCTGCTTTTGCCAGGGGTTGAATCATTATTATATCGTGCCAAATTATAAAGCCGGGGGCACTTTTAATAAATGCAGTACATGCGTTTTGTAATTGCGAACCATTGTTGGCAATGACAAATCAATGGAAATGCGTGATGGTAAATTATTCCATTTCAATTCATATTGAAAATGTTGGCACTTGAAAAATCAACGCGCTCACCCTAATTTTAATTCACGGAATATTATCTCACGGTAGTTACCTAGGGGTAGTAAAGAAGATTTTATATGCGAAATTGTGGGTTTTGGTAGTACCTAATAACTCCATAAGGACTGAATTTTTATTTATTTTGGAACCATTTTTTGGATAACCAACACCTCTGCCGTAGGTCACCCCAAGTAGACAGCTACGTTTGGTGACTTAGCAGGGGTACCCGGGTTGATGGGGTCAGGTTTGTCTGGAACTTGGCGACAGATGCGTCTACCCTAATGGCAGGCCAGATAGGAAGAGACTGGTTGAGGGATATCTTTAGACCTCTCCAGCAGGACTCGCTCGGAACACACTAACCCCCAAATTTCTATCCACCCATCACACCCTTTTCCTTTCCAGAACTTCCTCTCTTACCTTTCCATAAATAGACCCTCCTCACAGCATCCCCAAAGATGACACAGGACCTGAGTGGAATTATTTTCCTGAGGACCTCCGGTGTGGAGCTAATGTAAAAAAAATATCTTCGTCATTCGTTAATTTTACGCCGAATGTTAACAAATAGTCCGTAAAATAGTAAATATAAATTCAATCAGTCATATATATTATATGATATATTTTTATTTTACCACAACTACAGACAGACTGCTTTCGAGCGCTAATGCTTTCCACCTCCTCTGAGGTCGAGGGGCAAGCCTCCCCATTAATAATCCGGAGGACGCGGGTTCGAACTCCGGCGTGCGTAAGTACATTATAAATGAATTATTTGTGTTATTTTACAATTTAATTCGTTTATAATAATAAAAAGCTTATTTGCGGAATGTTCCAGAGTGGAATATGCTCTTAATATCGCCCCGATTAAGACCAGCCTTCAGAATTGCAACGTTTAGTGACCAGATTTGAATTTCCAGGTACGTCTCCATCTTTCTCTTTCAATCTCTTTCCCTTTTCTACTACCTCTAGCCTCACAACATACCCCAATTAGGGATGCCTCATAGTATCACAAGCTCCGGACGATTGGGAGCAGTTGAGACTCTTGTGAGGTATTAACGTGACGACCTCCGTAGTCCAGTGGCTAAGACTCTTGACTCACATTCCGGAGGTCGCGGGTTCGAACCCGGCATGCGCAAATAAATTTTATTTGATTAATTTGTGTTATTTCACAATTAATTCATTTAAAATAATATATAGTATATTTGCGGCATGTTCCAGAGTGGAAGATACTATTAGTATCGCCCTGGTGTAAGACCACCATTCAGAATTGAAACGTTGCTTGAAAATGGCTTTAGCCGTGTTTAGTGACCAGATCTGAATAGCCAGGTACTTCCCAACCTTCCTCTTCCCCACCTCCTTCCCCTCCCCACTACCTTCAGCCTCACAACATACCCCAATTGGGGATGCCATAGTCTCACTGGCTCCAGACGGGAGCAGTTGAGATTCTTGTGCGGTATTCACTGTAAAAAAAAAAAAAAAACATAAAAAACAACCTTGTCATCAAAAAACTTTACACGGGACTAATCTTTGCGTTGTGTTAGCCCAATAAAGTAGATATTTGGTTCTTTAGCTTTGAACTAAATACCTTCTACATTGAAGCAACACCAATGAAGTGTTTTTATTACATAATATAATAAATAATCTATTAGTGGCCTTTTATTTTTGTTTGCAGTGGTTAGACCGGTGAATTTATTGTGGCAATTTTAACCTTTTCTTTTTCTTCTCCTACCCCACAACATACCCGTTTTTGGGATGCCGTAGTCCCACCGCATCCGGTAAAAATTTTTTAATAGATATTTAAAAAATCTAAGTTAAAAGGAAGCCACAGGTCAAATTGTATGTTTTCTTACCTTATTACCACGAGTATAGGTAATAAACATGAACATCACTCGTCAAACGAAAACTAGGTACGGCTCACGATTACAAGCGCAAAAGTGGTTTTTATTTATATTGTGAATAATTTTGTAAGAAAGAAAAAAGTTAATCAACGGAACACATCACAGGAAATTTTATCCTTAACATAAAATTTTTTAAAGGTTATTTCTTATAAGTGTTCGTATATTTCTAATGAAAAACATACCTTTTAGTAGTTTACTCTTATATTTATTCATAAAGTAAGTAACAATAGGCCACTTGCATGGACTTCATAACGACTTGGAAAAAATCGTGTGGATAGAGTTTTTTTACTAAGATTACGAAAATGTTAGTAAAAATTTTTAGAAATGTACAGTTTTTTTTATTTTTAAATAAATAAATCCATTATTTGGGCTCGTGACGTCACTACATGAAAATGTCCCGTCGCCGAAAATGTTCCTATTAATTTTATAAAATTCCACACTGATTTATTTTTTTATATGGCATCACTTTGATTTCAGGCGAATTTTTGAATTCGTTCACTAGATTTATTGTTTGTTCTCTGCGAACTTATCATTTGGTTTGATTTTTTGACAGATGTTCTGAAGAGAACCCCGTACAATTAATGGATACGGGGTTCTCTTCAGAACGTGAAGAGGATGTCGGTACATGTTTTAGAGGTATAATGATTATGGTGCTGATTTTAACAAAATAAAATTTTATAATATTCTTATTATTATTACAATTTACAAGTTCAAGTATATTACATTGAATTTAGTATTATAGACGCTGTACATTATAATGATTTATGATCAATAAGATGGATCAAGGAAAAAAATATTTATGAGATGTAATATTTTTGGTATGCCACGTTATTCTCCTGTGCCATTCGTGTGGAAAACGTTATTTTTTTTAAAATGATTTTCGGCTATGTAATTATCGTTTTTTCACACCTATAAAATTATGTCCCGTCTTTCCGGTTTATAAAAAATGGTCTGGTTTTTCGTATTGAAATTTTCAAAAAATCCCCAGGGTTTCAAAAATACGATTTAAAAAAAAAAAATACAGAATGTCTTAGAATATTTGCCTAAACCGGAAAAAAAATTAAAAAAATGTGATGCAAGTGGCCTATTTAATTATAATTTTACTTGATGGAAACGGTAGGAAAAGCTTTAATTTATTCAATGTTTTTTTTGTATTTATAATTTAAAGATTAATCTAAAATGATGATTTAGCATTAATATTCACCTTTCAGGATAACTTTGGTGAGATACCATCAGAATACATCAAGAATGAAAAAAATGCTTGACATGACCGTACGCATACCTTTTAGTAATTATGACTAGTTCTGATTAGCCATCTCTTCCCCCTCTGCTTATCTTCTATTTTCCCTTTACATTTTTCTTCAGCCTCAAAACATTCTCCCATTGTATCCAGACGTTTTTAATTCTTATGCGTTATCATAAAACCTTTATCATAATTGCATTCAAATAAATGAACCCCATGACGTACCTACTTACATTACGCTGAAAATCCTAACTGAAGTTGACAAGCAATTTTTTTATCTCCACTAACCAATCCTAAAACCCTATCAAGGCTTCATGTTTTTATTATAATAATCAACGCAGCGTAAACGAACCATTTACTTTCCTGATTCATGTGACACGCACGTCCGCCGCATAGGTTTTCTACCGCTCAAACTGGAAAAACAAACGAAGAGTATTTTATATTTTTGAATGTAGCTATTACTTTGTGGTTATCCATTATAGAATAATGAAATAATTTTACTTTGTATAAACCACTTATTTGATGTGCAAATCCGACCGGTTTCGGAACAAACGTTCCTTCGTCAGGGAAAGCTTATACTAATTTGACAGTTTCGAACAATGTTTTATTATGGTAGGGGTGGAGCTGTTGCTAGATAATAATGTAGATTGGGTAGGTAGGTATTAGTGTAGAGTGGGTATTACGAAGAGTATTTTAGTTACGGAAACTGTGTTTATTATTTTTATTAGTCAAAAAGTTGTTTCAGACGAGCCGTGATTATGACAAGCCATTAAATTTATAACACTCCTTTAAAACAACTTTGTAATTTAATTAAAATGATGTTGTTAATTGGACCTACCAAAGTATCTACGCATTTCTTATTATCTATTCTTAGGCATTAGTGAAAGTTTCAGTAAAGCGAAACGATTGCCTCGTTGCTTTCCCATAATTCGTGGTTCGGCTCGTATGTTGGTTCATAAATGTACTCTTATACGCAGCGTTAAGCAGCACGTTTTTCAAATTCCGTGCTAAAAATCCAACCATCCTAAATGAATCCCAAACGTGCGTTTCAAAACCAGCGACTATGATACTTTTCGTTCTAAAAAACAATTCTTACAAAACATACCTGTGGTGTTGATAGGTACACAGGTGCGCAGCTACTATGAGATTTTTCAAACTCAAATTAGAATCAATAGATTTTTTTTCTGTAACTACTGCAGTGAACTCACATGAAAAGATAAGAAAACAAGACAAATTTGTGTTAGATATAATAATTTTACCGCACTTTAAACTCAAATTTCGTGCTAAAAAAACCCACCCATCCTAAATGAATCCCATTCGTGCATTTCAAAATCCGCGACTATTGACCTTCATAATCTAAATAATATTTCAAACAGAACATACTTGTAGTACTTCCCCGGTAAACCTAAGGATGTTACCTGTAATGATGCACAGCAACTATGATATTTTTCGACACTAAATTAGAATCAATCATTGACATTGATCGATGGAATCAATAGATTTTTTTGGATGGTTTATTCGTAACAGTGTTCGTTAAAATAAATTGATTACCTACTGAAGAAGCTATGCTAGCGTTATTCGATGGCATACTGAGAAGCAAGCTGGAGTACGCGAGCGATGTTTGGGCACCGTACCACCAGAAGTATATTAATATGTTAGAGCAAATCCAGAAGAAATTCCTCAGGTATGTTTATATGCAGAAGCATGGAACCTATCCAAGGTTCATGCACCATATTGACTTACTTGAGGAAACTGATTCTGTGAGTCTAGAAACTCGACGGAAAGCAAGTCTTGCTGTTCTGTCTTTCAAAATTTGCTATAAAATTTTTTATATGTACCAGACCACTACAGCGGAAGTCGACATCACGACTTATTAAAGCACCGAACGGCGGAACAGACGTCTTGGCAAAGCATAGCATGACGAGGGGAGTGGTGTTGTTAAATAAAATTGCAAACCATTTGGATGTAATTGACTGTTATTCATATGCCTCAAAAATATTATTGAAGATTCACTTGCCTAAATGCCGATAGGGTAACGAAATTGTACTGTAATGGGAATTATTCTGTTGTACAATAATAATAAAAAATAATAATAATAAAATAAAATAAGAAGTTATTTTTCAACACAAAAAACAGTTTCTTGTTTTAATTGAGATTTTCGCATTTAAAATAACTTTTTATAACCTATTGCTTTATATGAATCAGCCACAGTCGCCTTTCTGAATCCTTGAATTGTATCTCCAAAAACATAATCCACAAATAGTCCTGTCGCTAGGTTGCTAATTTCTGGTGTGTGTGATATGATGAAATTCCATTTTTCCGATAGAAAAATATATTCATCCGAACTCATAGTAACCATTCAAAGATACAATTGTAAGCCGATATCCGCTGTCTACAATGGACCGTACAGAAAATCACAATGAAAGTGCGATCTATACAGATCTGAAACAGGCCAATGAATTCCGTAATCTTTTCAAGAAATTCGATACTTGAAAGCATTTGATCATTTTTCCGAAACTTACGAAAATAGAATTTGACCATGCTTTGTTCTCAATATACAGTTTTTTACCCAGAGATTAAAATTTTCTCCCAGGAACTGTGTAATTGTTCGAATTTACTTTGATGTGTACCAGTGTTGGTATGACCTAAAGTTTGTTCGGTTGAGTATGATCGAATCTTGCAAATGAAGCTTGCTTAGCTGAAATAAGATAATAAATTAAGTTTATGGTTTTCAGAACTTTATTATGCGAGAATGCTTTATCGATATAATATTTGACCCAATTCCGGATTGGCCAAAGTGAAATAAACTCGAAGCAATTAATATGAGCCATAACTCGGACGATATAAGCATATTTACGCTCCTAGGACGAGGTCGTTAATAAGAAAAAAAACAGTAGAAAATAAATAGTGTATTTTTATTCCAAAAGGTACTATTTTCTATAACTTAACAATATCAACTAGATTACTATACGTTGCTCCGTAACTACTTTCATAGTACCTCAAATACTTCTTTTTTAATCCTATTTTCCTGGACACATTGAACTACTTTGTAAAACTTTACATAATAATGAAACTACGTAACTACTTGTACTGTACCTATTTATATGTTTTATATTCAGTTTATTATGTTATGTTATATATACAACTTCATCATCATCATCATCACTATTGGCTCTACAACCCCTGGTGAGTCTTAGCCTCCTCAAGAGTCTTCCTCCACTCATTTCGGTTTTGTGCCAGCTCTCTCCAGTTTAGAAACACCAAGATAGATATGTGTTTGAGGACGTTGTCGCTCCATCTCAGTCTTGGAATATACAACTATATTTTATACACAACTTGCCTATGATAAAGTATGTATACATGTAAAAATCCTCAATAAATAAAAAAAATACAATTTGATGCCCTTCATAGTTGAGTGATTGAAGGACGTGGGTTCAAATCCCAGCGTATGTAAGAGTATCACCCTAGTGAAAGACTACCATTCAGAGTCGAAACATTGCTTGAAATGACTATCACCCATTCATAATCGAACGACCACCCAAAAGACCACCGTTCATAATCGAAATGTTGGTTAAAATGACTTTAGTAGATTTTTAATAGCTAAGTTTGGTGACCGGATATAAATCGCCAGGTAATTGGGGATATGGGGAATTGTAATTGGGGAATATGTGGGAACCTTCTTCTTTACCGTCTCCTTCCTCTCCCCACAACACATCCATTTGCTGATGTGATAGTCTCACTATGGTTGGGAGCAGTTGGTGCCTTTTTGATGTGGGTACTCACGTTTAGAAAGGTCATATTAAAGGATGTAGATTATATTGGGTTAAAATTGTATTCATAAAAAAATCCATAGTTTTTTATATTTTTGAATGTAGCTATTACTTTGTGGTTATCCATTATAGAATAATGAAATAATTTTACTTTGTATAAACCACTTATTTTATGTGCAAATCCGACCGGTTTCGGAACAAACGTTCCTTCGTCAGGGAAAGCTTATACTAATTTGACAGTTTCGAACAATGTTTTATTATGGTAGGGGTGGAGCTGTTGCTAGATAATAATGTAGATTGGGTAGGTAGGTATTAGTGTAGAGTGGGTGGGTAGGGGAACAAATCCATGATTGGGCTATATGACAATATTTTTTGTTTGTTGATAATAGATTCATTATTTTTAAGGGATTTTTTAATTTCCAAGGCTTCTAAGTTATCGTTTAGATATGGTGGCCGACCACAAAGAGGCTTTACTACAATAAACCAGCTGGACTGGAGGTCTAAACTTGGACCTAAAGAGTCTTGGACATCTAAACTTAGATGAATGGAATAAATGGGGGGTAAATACCGCATTCTTTTGAATAGGGAAGGGAGACAGTTGCAGGTAAATGTAAAGAATGAGCATTAGAATAAAAATAAAAATGGTGTTGATGGTTCTTAGTCGAAGTATGATGAAGTAAAAAAGTGGTTGAACTGATATAGCCAAATTAGCTCTGTGGTCAGAGCAATGCTCCGGGAAGGCAAAGGTCTGGGGTTCAATTCCCATATGCGAACGAATCTTTTATCTCTTTTCTATTTCACATTTTTTGTTTGGGAGTGGTTATAATTGTTTTCAAAAAGAGAATCTAGAGGACTCAATGATGTGCTAGCTGAGAATTATAATAACCTTCGTTGTTGTGCTGAAGGGATATCCATCGTAGACAATTCCACAAATTCTTGACACGACAACAATATATTTCATCTTATCATCCATAACATTAGAATTTTTCTCTACCTCATTTCCTTCCCCTCCCAATCCCAACTCCATTCAGGCTTTCACCATACATAGCCCTACCGAGGATGCCATAGACACATTGGCTTCGGACAGTTGGAATCAATAAATGAGTTAGGTACACCCCATACGTCATTATATAATGTCTCGTAATGATGTAGGTAGCTTGAAAATAAGCTTATAGGTCCAAGTGGTTAAAATGAACATTAAACAACAATCACCACATATTTTGGTTGCCGCCTCAACCTTCTTCAGGACAATAGACGGTTACCGGACAACTCAGAATGAAACCAACTCAGAAGCACCTCAGAAAGGTCATTTAGAGTGATTATAAAAAAATATAAAAAATTGTTTAAACCGGTTAAGTTAGGTTAGGGTTACCGGCTATTTTAAAATTATTTTTTTCATAGCTTTTAATAACCTTTCTGAAGTGTCGTCGTACAAAATAAATTAAAATGATTTTAAGCAAAGATTTTTTCGTTTGTATAATTTCATACCACAAAGTGTTTGCTTTCTTCTATAAAAAGGTTTTTATTAGCTGCTTGTGACTGTGCAATTACAAAATTATATTTCCGTGCACAAAAGTATTGCAAAAGTGCACTTCAAATCACTTTGAACAGGCCAAATGTTGTAAAATCTTTCAGACAACGAATTTATAATATTGACCGCTTTTATTATTACTTTTCTCTTCAGCCTAATAAAAAACCTTATATTATTATTAGGCTGAAGAGAAAAGTGTGGCACTATAGGTCAGCAGGTTGGTTCGGTCTGCGGGCACATTTTAATGCTTTCGCGTGGTCAGCTGTCTGTTTTCGGACTTCGGATCCCTCAAGATGTGCCCAGGAAATTGGTGAAGTCATCACATCCGCGATGGATGGCTTCATCCAATTTACTGTTAAGGAAACTGGTGTAGGCTCAAAGCCGTGGTTCAGTCGACAATGCGCTGAAGCAGTGCGACGAAAAAACGCGGCTTACCGAGCCTACAACACATCTAGAACATCCGAAGACAGAACAGCTTACAACAAAATGGCAAAGGAAACCAAGAGAATCATAAATAGATCAAAATTTGAGCACGACCAGCAGATCAGCAGAAAGCTGACTGCATGCCCGCATGGCAGCAAGCAATTCTGGTCGCTTGCGGGCTCAATAGGTGGCAATTTCTGCAAATCAGAAAAATTACCAGACCTGACGGCTCACTAGCAAACACCGCCACCGAAAAGGCTAACTTATTAGGTAAAATGTTTGCGGATAACTCAACCCTCGATGACCAAGGTACTCTCCCGCCGTCGGTTCCTCACTGCGGTTTTCGTATGAAAAAGCTGAGGATCAGGCATCGGGAAGTACTCCATGTTTTACGAGGGCTTGATGTTAATAAAGCTAGTAGGCCTGATGGAATACCTGCCCTGGTACTACAGAGGTGCGCTGCAGAAATAGCTTCAATTTTGACGAAGCTCTTTAAAATGTCCCTGAAGTCTGGCTCTGTGCCCTCTGGTTGGAAAAAAGCGATTATCCATCCTATTCCAAAGAAGGGTGACCGCTCCAATCCGGCCAACTACCGTCCCATAGCGATCACATCAGTTCTGTCTAAGGTGATGGAACGTGTGATCAACGACAAACTGCTCACATACCTCGAGAAGAACAAAATTATTAACGACCGTCAATACGGATTCCGGCGGAACCGCTCGTGCGGTGATCTTCTCGCGTATGTGACGCATGTTTGGGGGCGATGCCTGGAACGTTTCGGTGAGACCCAAACGGTTGCACTGGACATCTCCAAGGCCTTTGACCGGGTTTGGCACCGAGGACTTGTCAACAAACTGCATTCTTACGGACTTCCCGCATCCTTGTGTACTTGGATTGCAGACTTCTTGAGGGAGAGGTCGATTCAGACGGTAGTCGATGGTTTCACCTCTTCCTCACACTCGATAAATGCTGGCGTCCCGCAGGGATCGGTTCTGTCTCCGACTTTGTTTTTGTTGCACATCAACGACCTTTTGTCATGTGCACCAATTCACTGTTATGCGGATGACAGTACAGTTCATGATAGCTTTTTGTTTGACAAGCCCCCAAAGGGCTCACAAACTCCAACAGCTCGTAGGGCTTTGAAGCAAAGGATGGACGGTTACCTCGAGAGTGTTTTCTCTTGGGGTAAAAATAATCTCGTTGAATTTAATGTTTCAAAGACCCAATCTTGTCTGATTACGTCTAAAAGGGATCGAAATGAAAATCTAGTCTCTTTCAACGGAAACAATCTTCCGAACAGGCCCTCCATTGATATGCTTGGTGTAACCCTAAGTGACCAGCTCAGGTATGGGGGCTCCATCGAAGCCAGAGTAAAGTTAGCCTCGCAGAAACTGGGCGTGCTGTATAGGGCCCGCAGATACTTTAATAGTGCACAACTGCTAACCCTGTACAAATCACAAGTGCGCCCCACGGTTGAATTTGGCAGCCACCTCTGGCCTGGAGCTCCAAATTACCTTAAAAATACCCTCGACTCTGTGCAGAAACGGGCGGTCCGTTTGATAGATTCTCCCATCATAACAGACGGATTGCAATCTTTAGAGCACAGGCGTCGGGTGGGATTGCTATCCTTGTTCTACCGGTATTACAATGGAAGATGCTCCGAGGAACTAGCATCATTGATCCCTTCGGCACCGGTGCATAGTCGGGAAACACGCCAAACGCGTGCCACCATTTGTACACGGTTGACATTTGTCACATGAGAACGGGTCGTTTTTTCGACTCGTTCTTGTGTTCAACAGCTCGGCTGTGGAATGATTTGCCGGCCTCTGTGTTTCCTCCTTCCTACAACATGGGTCTCTTCAAGACCAATGTTCATTCCTTCCTCTCCTCAAAAAGACCCTCCACACAGCATCCCAGATGACATAGGAACTGAGGAAAATTATTTTCCTCAAGGCCTCCTGTGTGGAGTGAATGTAAAAAAAAAAAAAAAAAAATTACCGTTCACGATTACGGTATCATGTAGGCAAAAATCATAAAACGTATGTTCCGTATACGCTAAAAAGCATATAATGCTGAAACTCTTTCAAAAGACGAGATGTACAATGTACGTTAGGTCTGTTTCCTCAAAAGCAAAAAGGTAATGATTTTTTTGCCTCTCTCTCACTCATCGCACCGTGACCCCTACAATACTACTCGCTGTACGATAATTTTGAAAGTACGGTGACTAGGTTAATTTTAAAGTGTGAGTAATTTCCAAAAAAAAAATCATAAACGTCTAATTTCAATGCTTTGATGGTTTTGCTTTTGTTCTTAAATAACACACTAAAAACAAGAGTCGAAAATGAGACAAACTATGAACGTATGTCTGCACCCCTCCCAAAGGAAACGTACAATAATTATCATATATCTCCCTCACACGTATAAAGAATATGAAACGCAACTTCTGTCGCCGTAGCTGACCCGTAATACGATATACCTAAATGTTTCCCCCAATGGAAAAAAGTAGTACTTTGGACGATACAGATACAGATATATTATGTGTCTCATCTTTTGTCTCGCCATTATTTAATGTGTAAGAAAGAACTGCAGTATTATTAGGATAAAGAACGCACGTTTTATGCATTTTTTGCCGTCACGGTACCGTCACATGAATCGCCAAGTTAATAATGAAAGCGCTCAATCGGGTTTGTAATCTTTTCCACGGAACAAATTAGGTGATAGATGAAGTATTTCGTGCCACCATCAACCTGGTATCATCGCAAATAAATGAATTTATTGACTACGAAACACAAATTAATAATAAGTGTCATTGGAGGTAGACAATCTGAGATTAAATTTAAAACAAAACACTTAGCTAACAGTTAGTTACAACTACAATATGAATTTGTATGAAGGTTTCGACAAGTTCAGTAAACAAGATATATTCGCATTCTCACTGTAATTATTGCGAACCAAAACTAGAATATCCAGCGGCAAATGAGCGGGAACAGTGTTATGCATGTTATTATTATTCTCAGTATCGTAACTGCTGCTAACTGTGACATAATATCGTGTTGATTTGAGCTTGCTTGTGGCAAAATTTAATAATATAATGCAGGTACGTGCGGCGCAATTGCAGCGGAAGGACACTCATCCTAACATGCACTAAATGCGATGAGGATTTCCACTGAAACTAAACATACAAAAGCTGATCAAAGGTTTAGCTTATTGTCGTAAATGGTTATTGATGATAAGCAAAACACCCATCAAGATTGTGATAGTAGCTACGAGATATAGATGGTTTTAGTATTGATAGGTCATACGCCTTAAAGAATTATTCGGCAGATGTCGATAGTGGTGCAGAGAGGGTCGCCTTTCTATGGTGGTTAAGAAAAGTTCGGGGAGCCGTGAGATTTCAAGAATCAGAGAGAGCTCATGAGAGCAAGTTGAGAGTTCGTCGTCCTCCAAGCCGTCCTACACACTTTTTCCACGTTAAAGGTGTTTTTAGTCTAAATAAAAGACACAGTGTTTTGTTGTGAAGGATTTATTATTTCAAGAATCCATACTCAAGAGCGTACTAAACAATTGGTAAACCCAAATAAAATTATATATTTTTGAATGTAGCTATTACTTTGTGGTTATCCATTATAGAAAAATGAAATATTTCAACTGTGTATAAACCACTTATTTGATGTGCAAATCCGACCGGTTTCGGAACAAACGTTCCTTCGTCAGGGTAAAAAAAGGTCAGGTAAGTATAAGCTTTCCCTGACGAAGGAACGTTTGTTCCGAAACCGGTCGGATTTGCACATCAAATAAGTGGTTTATACAAAGTTGAAATATTTCATTTTTCCAAATAAAATTATTTTATATCAGCTGGTTCCTGGCATGCATTGGAAATAAATACTTTCTTTCTCCACTCCCGCGTCCCCGTTCCACTCCCGCGTCCCCTTCATAGCTAGCTTTATAAATTATAGCCTATATATGTTATTCAGATGTATGAGCTGTATTATTGTGAAGTTTCATTAAAATCCATTCAGTAGTTTTGCGCGAAAGAGTATAATATATTGGTAAGAAGATTCGACAAAGATTTATGAATTTCGCCCCTACTGTTCATCTATCTATCTATATATCTAAATAAAAATGAATCGCCGAAATATATGTACGCGCATAACTTCCGAACGACTGCACCAAATTGGATAATTCTTTTTTTGTTGTATTCGTTATTGTCAGGACAAGGTTTATATAAAACTACCGGAGAGCTCTGGCATTATGAAATTTGTATTAAAAAAATTGCAATAGGTGGCACGCAAGCTGTATGAAAACTGAATGTACCGGGACTAAATGTATGGAATGCGGGAGGGGGAGGGGAACTCGGGTAAGGGGTTTGCGGGAAGGGGAAGGGAACTCGGGAGGGGGAGGAGTGGAGAGAGTAGAGGGAAGACGGAGTGGGAATGCGAGAGGGGTCGGGGTCGCGGAGAGAAAGGGGAGTCGGAATGAGAACAATACGAACGGGAAAGGACACGCTGGGAGAAACAATTTCTTTATTAAATGGCAAAGCAACGCATGCCGGGTGTCAGCTAGTTATTCCATAGAAATATTAACCTGAGTTTGCGTTTAAGGTATTTTTAATAAAATAGACAAGTTAGCCTGATTATTAACAATACCAATTTTGAATAAGGGAGGAAACACAAAGGCCTGGAATTTTTTCAATAGACGAGTTATAGAGCAAAAGAACGAATCATTAAAACAACCAGTTAGTTTTTTTTACATTAGCTCTAAATGGAAGGCTCTGAGGAAAATAATTCCCTTCAGGGTCTTTGTTATCTTTAGGGATGCTGAGTGGAGGGTATTTTTTAAGAAAGGAAGTTTTCGGAAGAAAGGGGTATTAGGGGTGGGTAGGAATCTGGGAGTCAGTATCCAGGAGTGAAGGACATATGAATCCATCTCTCCCACTGCGGTGCAAGGTGGTGTTCCGAGAGAATACGGCTGGATAAGTAATTGACTCCCTCAACCATTCTCTCCCGATCGCATCCGCAGCCAAGTCCCGGAAAAACCTCACCCCATGAACCCGGACACCCCTGCTAAGACACCAAACATAGCAAACCACTTGGGGTGACCCATGGCGGAGGGTTACCCAATAAATGGTTCCCAGGGTGGCGGTACCCTTACCCGCCTCTCAAATTAAAATATCGATTAAATACGAACGAAACAACCATGCGCTCGTAAAGGCTTCGTCAGCTGTCTTTAGACCAAGCCTCATAACTTGGCCAAATCGAGAATGCCATAGTCTCACTAGATTTAGACAAATCAGAACTTTGTGAGGTATTCACACAAAATCTATTTCTCTGAAGTTCCCTAAAATGCATTAAACATACCGGTAGGTAATAACTTCTGTCTTATTAAAAGTCCTGCGTAATATATTGCAATAACTGGCTATACCATTTAATTTTCAAGTAACCTTAATAAGTTAGATAAGTGAAAATATTGGAGGTCAAGGTTAAAAGGTCAACCCTTTTGAACAATGTCAAAGAATGTAAAACAGTGGCGTGTTGCTATGATAGATATGTTGATCCCGAGGCGTCGGTCGCACGTTTTGAAGTAATTTATTATGTGACCGAATTGAATTACGAGCGCTTTATCATGGTTTATATAATTAGTGAATAACACATATACGTTCAGGCCCGCTTTGTCCTATAAGCCGACTGTGCACAATGAAATATCAAACCTTTTAGGGCCCACCAAACATTTACGAAAATGCCAAATTTAGGTAAACTTTTGACAACTCTCAGCAGCTGTCATGTATTCATTTGTATGGTTATAGTACGTCGGTGTTTTCAGTGTACGTTTTAAGGGACAGATGGGGTATTGTAAGAGTGTCCGTCTCCTTAAAGTAAGCTCAAGTCTACCTTACTTCTGGAGAAATTATAATCTATAATTATAAAAAATTATAATCTCTAATGATCTTTAAAAGGTACTTTTATATTTATTTCATTTAAAAAAATCACTTTCAAATATTTTCCAGTTTACATGATCTAATAAATTTCATTATTCTCGATATGGCATGAAACTCAGTTGAGGCTATTAAATTCTGAACTTCCGATGACTTCGAGGTCATTAGTATTGTAGCTCTCTGTCGTTCATATTTAATGCACTTCGACAATGTGTGCTCGACATCTTCAATTTGTTCACATATCGAGCACATTGGAGAATCAGAGAGGCCTACCAAACACAATATTCTTCCCATTAGTGCATGTCCGGATCTGAATCTAAAAATGATTCTCATTCTCTCTGGAGAAATTATTGATCAAACATTTAACACCTCGAAATTGTCTTTTAACAATAGCAATATCAGGGGCCTAGGTAAAAGAAAAGTCTTCCATGTCTTCTTCTTCTTCTTCCTTGCGCTGTCCCAACTCATTGCCTAAGTAGGCTGATGGGGTCGATTCTTCTCGTTCTCAGGTTGTAGTTTCTTCTGCTCTGAGTATCGCCTTCATCCAGGCCGTTTCTCTGAAGTATTTTGGAGCATTGAGTCATCCAGGAGTTCTTCGACCTTCCTCTGGATAACTGTCGATGAAGCTCCATAGATGTTGCCTGCTTCACTGTGTGGTCTTATGGTCTCCGTTTTACGTGCCCATACTATCTCAACTGTCGTTCCTCCAGCTTACTGTTTATGTACCACGAATGCGTGAACTTTTAATCTTATCTTTTAGTGATACTCCTGCCGACCATCTAAGCATTCGAATTTCTGTCGAAAAGTCTTCTATGTGAATTGGAGAATTTAATTTTACTTCTTTAATATTCGCAAAATTCACTTTGTGGCATCATTTCAATTATCTCGTCAAGTATATTAGTTCGGTGTTCACAAAAACTCATGCAGGTCTCCGAGAAATCGTTCTCGCTTACTACCATGGTTAGAAATATGATGTAAACGGTGGTCGACAGAGAAAATACCATGCTTCATAAACAAATCTAAAATAAACAACAAAATAATTAAAATGTGCATCTTTTTGAATACCCACCGCAATTTGAAAGAAAATTCTGAAACTTAGAGAATTTTTTATTAATTAGTAGCTTTTGCCCCCGGCTTCGCTCGCATAGTATTATGGGGGGTTTCCACTCCGCCACCTCCACCTTCCCTATCCCAACTCCATCCCCCCTTCCCCCTTCCCCCCTCCCCTCTCCCCCCCTCCCCCCGCATCCCCCCCTCTCCACAGCCGTCCCCTATCGCTCCAATCCCCCATCCCCCCTTCCCCCCTCCCCCACTACCCCCTATCAACCACCTCACCCTCCCTCTCCCCAACCCCCCCCCCCCCATCGCCAACCCCTCCATACCCGTTAAATTCATTTTTCAAACAGCTCGCGTGCCATCAATTCCAATTTTTTTATAAAAATATCATAATACCAGAGCTCTGAGCTATGTTATTCTGATGTATAAGCTATATTATTGTAAAGTTTCATTAAAATCCATTGAGTAGTTTTTGGATGAAAGAGTAACAAACATACATACATCCATACATGTATACAAACTTTCGCTTTTATAATATTAGTAGAATTTTTAAACGAAACATTGAAATAGTGAGTTGAGGATAACGTTTATATCTAATACATTTGATATGAGTGGAGGAAGACTCTTGAGGAGGCCAAGACCCACCAGGGATGTAGAGCCAATAGTGGTGATGATGATGATGAAAATATTAAAAATATTTTAGAATACTTAATAATTGCATGTATGATACCAACTAAATAATCATCACTCTTTGTAATGTTTTTTGTCCATAAGAATTTATTTCTCTATACCTACTTGTTTGTCTTTTTGACGATTTTTTTATCCTGACGAAGAAACCATCGATTTCGAAACTAATTGGTTACATAATGATTTGTTTTAATTAAAAATATTTTTAATAAAAAAAAATATATCACACTTCTAAGATTTATCTACCCGTGTGTGTAAATAATAAAATATGTGTCAATAGGTTAGTATAAATCAAATTTAAGAAATCATTTTTCATCCTTAATGAATAACCCTTGACATTGCAAATGTAATTGAAAAATATTGTGAGGGTTATTATCTTGAAGCTTTCGTGATTGATATAATAAGAAAACAATAAAAGCTTTAGGCTAAAGCCAACTCACACGCTGACAAGTGAATAGTTTTTGATGAAATTTGAATGACACCCGCCTTGCAAATCAAACGGCAAGGGGGTAGTTTAATTTAAAGAGTGGATGTAATAGGTGAGGATTGAGTTAAGCTGCAACATTTAGTAGACGACCGACATTGTATTATAGTAATCACACATAAACCTGTCACAACGTTAAGTGTCTCCGAGAGGCTTCGAAGAAAGTTCCAAATCCGGGAATCTCGTCCTTTGGGCGGGCGGCATCGGGGGGCGGCGCGGGGGCGGGCTTGGGCGGGCGGGGAGGGCGGGGGAGGGGAAAGCCCGGGACTCTGTGCGCACACCCTCAGTCGTTCGCCGTCCAACCTTTGGTGAACATCCCTTAGCGAAAACCGCCCCCAGTGCGCATGCTCGGAACCTACTCATTCAAACCGTGCCGAAATACGCACGAAAGTGGACGAAATCAGTGCTTAAATTCACGTGACGTAATAATGTGATATGCGGGTGTTCCCCTTGCTCCAATTTACCACCCCCCTCCCCCGACTAGGGGATGTGTGACATTTAATTAGTGCGTGATTAAACCCGGTGATACTGCATTTCATTAAATGCTATTTATTTTTATAATAATGACTGTTTATTAATTTATTATACAGTGGTTCAATTCACACGTGACTTCGTGGTTATCAAGTGACACATCCGACACTTGATTTTATGTGATGATTTAATGAAATACAGTGAATCTTCCTACTTTCCATCATTTATCATTGAAACAATAAAAGCTCTCTCTGGAAATTAGGCATAAAGTGATGGTGTATTGATATAACTGAATCAGTGTTAGTTTATAATAATTGTGAAGAACTTTGCGAGTTGGATAAAACATTAAAACCGAAAATTACATACAAAATTCAGCTGGTAAGTTCAAAATTATGATTATGATAAAAAAAAACAATGAATGCATTGCCAATTGTGATTTTAAGTTTGTTTTTCACGATTTTATACTTGATTAAGATATTGCCATTATCTGTATTTATCGCATAAATAATAATTATATAGTGCTTCCAAAATCAATTTAATCAATAAGGCTTGATGTACCCGTTCTTAATAAAACGATTATTTAATGTCGTTCACAACTTTAATATTAAAAATATAAATATATTTTTAACAACTTAATAACAACGTATTTACTTACTTTTATATTCGTAGGTACAACCCACAAATTCATATGCTCTTTACGTAAAAAAATATTATCAAACGGCATAGTATTGTCCACGCATAATTAAAAAGGGTGGCAAAAAATCAACCTATTACAACAAAGTTTTTAACTGTAAAACATTAGAAGTAAGACTGTAGAAACGTATTATAAATTTGTACAGCGCCCTTAAGGTGATTTTTCACGAAAAACGGCGCTATACACGTCATAAAAATAATATTATTATTATTCAAATGTCCATTGATACTACAAATTTTAAAAATTCATTTGACTGAGGATTGAACCTTCCTGCCCAGAGATTGGAGTCAACAACTCTACCAACTGAGCCACATCCCAATTGGAGAGAACCGACAATTATTTCACATATTATCTGCTGTAGATTTTAATTAGATTGTGTACTGTATTGTAAAAAATAATGTCATCCAATTTCAAAGAAATGCCGCCAACAGTTGTTAGAATGCATTTTCGTCAACAACGAGTCTATTTGCCGAGTTTCAGCTCAATAGGACGTCGGGAAGTAGGTTAATTTTCACTTCCAAGATCCCTTCATTTCTACCTTCAATCATTCAATCAAGAAAACCAAAGAGAAATCAAATATTTAAATAGTTACATTTTTTACAATCGGGAAAACACTTGTAAAAATAATGATAGCGGTAAAACCATTTTTTTGGTACTCTAATATTGTTAGATAAAAAAACGTATTTTCTAGAATAATAAATAAAATTTTATAATAATTTTATTTTATTAGTATACGCTTGCCCTGAAGAAGGAACGGTCGTTCTGAAACCGGTCAGCTTTACACAAATATATAAGTGTAATATACAAATATACATCTGCCCTGATGATGGACACTGCAACGCTGTCCATAACGTTGGCTAAAGAAGGAGGTAGCGTTACACGGCATAATACCCCAAAAACTAATAACAAAATAATTTTTGGCCGTGAAAATCTAAAATCGTATCTAATATATAAGTGGTTCAAACAAAGTTAAATTGTTTCATTTATTTATAATAAAATTTTAATTCCCTTTTTATGTTATTGTAAAAAACTAGGGTGTATATTGATTGTCCAGTAAAAATATTATTTCGGGCGTATCGGTCTCACTTCATGAATAATGCATTGAGGATTCTGGCTTAAGAAAGCCGACGGTATTTTCAATTTCAGAAAATCGAATGGTATTGCGCGAGTTTTTTTCCAATTTAAATATGATTATCCAATGATTATATGAATGTAAATAATGCTCATTTTAATAATAAGGTCATGCTTATTCGGGGGGGGGGGGGGTATGCAGATAGGACGGAACGCCACACTTACCGGCCTTAGAGATAAAACATAAATTAATATAAGGAAATGGAAAATTTGTGGGGTGAAACTTTTAATTGCGTTTTTCCTAAAGAATAAAGCATACTTACTTAATCAAGAAATATTTGAATATACAGGAGCCGATCAAATTAATTTTACTGATAAAAAAAATATATTCTGGTAGATTGTGAGACATGGCAGAATCAAGTAATAAAGTCAATTACAAGTGACATTATTTAGTTATCGTATGAATGATATTTTTTACATTAGCTCCACCCAGGAGACCCTGAGGAAAATAACTCCCCTCAGGGCCAATATCATCTTTGGGGATGCTGTGAAGGGGGTCTTTTTATGAAAGAAAGGAGAGGAAGTTCTGGGAAGGAAAAGGGTATGAGACGTTAGTAGGAATCTAGGTTGAGTGTATCAAGGAGTGACGGAAGTATGAATCCTCTCTCCCACTGCGATGCATGGCGATATTCTGAGAGAGTACGGCACACAATTCTCTCACGATCCAGCCTGCCAAGTAGCTGGTGGGCAGAAGCATCCGCCGCCAAGACCCGGACAAACCTCACCCCATGAACCCGGGCACCCTTTCTAAGTAATCAAAAGTAGCGAATCACAAGAGGTAACCTACGGTCGTGATGTTGGTTACCCATTAAATATGTGCCGGAGCGGCGGTACCCGTAACCGCCTCCCAGATGATATATTATTATAAATGAGCCAAAGACTGTGCGACTTAACAGATTTGTATGGCAACTATAGAAAAATGGCGTAATCCTTAGTAAATAACTAAAATATAACCTTTTATGGTTATTTCCTTTTGGGGTATTATGCCGTGTTGCGCTACCTCCTCCTTTAGCCAACGTTTCGGACAGCGTTACAGTGTCCATCATCAGGGCAGATGTGTGACACACATCATCACACATCTGCCCTGATGATGGACACTGTAACGCTGTCCGAAACGTTGGCTAAAGGAGGAGGTAGCGCAACACGGCATAATACCCCAAAAGGAAATAACCATAAAATTTTTGGCCGTGAAAACCTAAAATCATATCAAAATATAACCTTGTCTTACGAATTATCTCAAAACGATGAGAAATAAAAAGGGTTTATATTTTATTTTGTGTTTTTTTGGTATGTTCATTACAACATGAAATCCTAAAATAATTATTTTTGAGACGATGTACGAATGCGAATGAAGTAATGAATATGTGCACGAGATATATAGCATTGAAATACACTTTCTAAAAAAATATCGTGAATACTTACAGCATATTGTGTCCGGTTATTTTCGACGGTGTGAATCAAAGGTGAATACCTAATGTGACCAGACGTCCCGTTTTCACCGGGACAGTCCCGTTTTCAGGCAGTGTGTCCCGGTGTCCCCGAACAAAGCTTCGGGACGCCAAAATGTCCCGTTTTCGAAAAGAAAGAAACTCGTAGTAGAATTTTAAAAATATATAAAAAAAAGCGCGCAAATTAGAATCCTGGCGGTAGAATCTGGTGACTACGATACAGAAATATTTGGCGAGTATTCACTTATTTCTAATTATTACACCGCAAAAAGTCTTAATGGAACACTGACAATATTTTCACCGAAAGTCTTTGGGTGGAATTGTTCAAACACTTTCGCGACAATAATTTGTAATACAGTCTTCTCTCTGATGAATAAATTGCTGACGAATGAAAAAACACAGGTCAAAGTAGATATCCTTAAAGCAATGTTAATTATGAAAGTAAATTCGAATCAACCCTACCAAGAATTTCATTCGTTTTTAAAATCAACATCAGATGTACTTAAGAAAATTTGTTCGTCGGAAAAATATAACGTCTTTAAATTTTGAAGAAGAGTCTAAACTTCGAATCGTCCATGCGATTGTAACTGCAAGATGAATTGTAATCTAGCCTCTTTTGAATAGCGCAAGTTGTCCAAATTTATTATTATTATTATACACCTACCGTTTTTTTCGGTGTCCCGGTTTGGAAGAAAAAATAAATGGTCACGTTATGAATACCCCACATTGGCAAGGCGTTGGGGTATATTATGGGGAGGGGAAGGGGATGACTAAGAAATAGATGAAGAAGTGCCTGGCTATTCAGACAAAACAAGGCTAAAGCCATTTTTTTAATATGAATACCACACAATACTCCCGTCTGGAGCCAATGAGATTGCATCCCCAATTGAGGTATGTTATGAGGCAATGAGGAGGGGAAGGAGATGGGGTAGAGGAAGGTGGGGAAGTACCTGGCTATTCAAATCTGGTCTCTAAAACGCCTAAAACCATTTCAAGCAACTTTTCGATTCTGAATGGTGGTCTTACATCAGGGCGTTACTGAGAGTATTTTCCACTCTGGAACGTGCCGCAGCTATACCTAATATACATTATTTTTAATTAATTTATTGTGAAATAACACAAATTCATTAAATAAAATTTGTTTGGGCACGCCGGGTCCGAACCCGCGACCTTCGGATTGTGAGTCGAGAGTCTTACTCCTCGACCAAGGAGACCGCCATTTCAATCAATATTTGGATTCTGAATAGTGGTCTTTCATCAAGGCAAAACTGAACGTGCCGCAAGATAGGCTTCGTAATACAAAAAAAAAACTTGAGAAATAATACAAGCGAATCAAATAAAATTTACATGCGCTCGCCGCGCTATGAATTGTACCCCGACCCCAGTATTCGAAGCCAACCATTGAACTACGGAGGGCGTCAAAAGTGCCTGATGCCTATTCTTAATAAGTGCTTTTTGAACGATGTATGAATGAGATTGAAGTAAGGAGTATGAGATCAAATAAAGTTATGTAGCGTTCATACCTGCCTATTACCAATTGAGATCTAACGATGGTTAGTTATATAGAAAACATAATAAGTCAAAGCAAAACCGAGCATAATATTTTTACAGACGGTAGAAGAAAACCCCTCCAAAACTAGCTGGAAATTTGTATGGCGGCAGTTAATTAGTCAGTCTATTATGGCCTTGTTCCACAGGAAGTGGAATGCACTCGAAAAGCCTTCGAAGCTTTTAAGGCTGTAAAGTAATTTCAGGCGAAAAATAAAATCGCAATTAGCCACCAACAGGCCGCTCCACTTTGAACGGTCGCTAATTTACCCGAACGCAACGCGAAACGTTAAATATTGCCAGGAAACGGGTGACCGACATTGTAAATTACGTCAGTGAAGGGAACTTCCTGTGCCTGGCCAGTATCTAGTAACTGTCTTACTTCTGTAAAGTATAAAGTATTTGATTAAATTATCATTGCAAGGAATGATTAATAAACATCGTCATGACAATTATAATTAAGGGCAGGGAAAATTTCCCATTTTTAATTAAATTTAATAATGCTAGTTTATAACAATATATAAAATAGTCAATACACATATACCTTTAAATAAAGTTACTGTCCTGCATGTAGATTTTTTAATTATTGTTTATTTATTAACGGACCTAAGTCCATTTTTTAAATTAAATTAAAACGTAAATTACAAGAGTAAAGGATCGTACTTGAAAGTGAAGAAAATAAACATTGGAAAATAGAGGTCAAGCAAAGACTTACCCAGAAGTCAAAATATTCGTAATATTTCTTTACTTGTTTAGTAACCGACAAAAATCATTAAGACTTTATACCAAAAAAATCCAAGTCTTGACTTGAAGAAGAGCAGTTCATTATTTCTGTAAGGGAAGGGATATTGTAAGGGACGAGTTGTTGTAAAACAGCATGAATCAACAATACAATTGTTAATTTTGAAGAAACAGAGGAGATAATTTTTTTCGACGGTCTTCTCAAAGAGAAAGGTTTAATTAGAGTTAGTTCAATTTCATCATATGATTGCCACTTTAAATCCTATAGTCCAAGCAATCCGTTTTAAAAACCGATGTTGAACGGATTTAACGAGACGAATATGAACAGCACGAAAAAAAAAACAAACAACACAAGGAGCGATACAAGATGGTGTTCACTAATAATGACTTTATATCACTTTTCAAAGGTTTGTTGAAGTGTCATTGTGTTGAGTTGTCAAGGAACCACAAATACATGCTCTTTCTTTCAAATTAATGAGAATGTGAAATTATTTCAAAAGCCGGTGTTATATCCTTCTCGATCTGCAGATTTATGTTGGAGATGGGGAAAAATATATATATTGAAAAAAGGTTGCAATAGCGAAATTCTGGGTTCGAGTCCCAGTTGCGACCATTGTCTTTTTTCTGTTGTCTACGTCTTGTTCTCTTTCACATTTGATTGTTATCTTCTTCTTCAATGAAAACTACAAATTTTTTAATTAGATAGATTTTAAAATATATTATTATAACATAATATCTCTCTGCTTATAATGCTCTGTTCCAATCGTCATCTCATCTTATTTTTAGGCGACCACTGCTTTTCTTTCCCCACCAAGAACAGCGTCAAATATTTTTTTACTTTCCGACTGTCATCGGTCAAAAAATCCTATTGTAATATTTAATTATCGAAATGGTCGTTTCCTAAGGCCTCCCCGATTTCTACAACCGATCTCTTCTCTTTTGACATCCTTTTCTCCCTTCAGCGGTCCTGTTATTTCCAAACATCAGCGATGTCTTTTTGAAGTATACACGTTTTAAATTTTTCACGGCCAAAAGTATAATCGTTATTTGTTTTTGGGGTGTTATGCCGTGTTGCGCTACCTCCTTCTTTAGCCAAAGTTTCGGACAGCGTTGCAATGTCCATCATCAGGGCAGATCCGGTAGATGTGTAAGTGGTCAAATGTGTGCCTATTTACTTGGAAGCGATACCGTGTCGCCAGCTCCAATACAGTCCCCGGTACAAAATAACCGTGACAAGCAGTGGCGTCATTGCCGCAGAGCGGAATAGAAAGTTCACTAAATCGTGGTATTTATGCTAGCCAGAGGCACGTCCCATTGAGAGTTGCCAACGGAAGTGTCTTTTTGAAGTTGTTAATTAATTTTGAATTATTTATTTCAATTTTATTTATTTTTTTTAAGTATTATTTCACCCGCCATGCTAGGGTCATCCCTGTGATATGGCAAATTATTAATATTTTTGTGGCAAAGTATCTAAAGCTGATCAAAGGTGGAAGAGAGTGCTGGAACTTGCAATATGTCTATGTTGGAATTACGTGTAAATCTTAGGTTTATTTAGACATATTAAGGTACATACTTTTTTCATTATCTCCACACAGGAGGCCCTGAGAAAAATAATGTCCCTCTGGGTCTATGTCATCTTTGGGGATGCTGTGTGGAGGGTCTTTTTGAGAAAAGGAATGAGATGAAGTTCTGGGAAAGAAAAGGTATGAGGGATGGGCAGAAATCTGGGATTCAGTATATCAAGACCATCTGCCGCCAAGACCTAGACAAACCTCACCCCATCAATTCAGGCACCCCTACTAAGCCACCAAACGCCGATGAACCAATTGGAGTGATCTATGGCAGAGGTGTTGATTATCCAATAAATGGTTCCCGGGACTGTGGCACCCACCCCCACCTCGCCAGGTCGCTTGTCTTATTCAGTTCTAATTTTGAAAATATATTCAAAGCCTCTCTGATTCAACGAACCAAATTTCAAGAAAGAAATTTTATGCAAGAATAACTAAATTAGAATGTTTGATAATGTAAATTTTTATTATCAAACCGGTACGTTTAAAAATTACTCGTATATAGAATTCGATCTCACCCAGAGATTACGAACTACATGAAAAATCGTTATGGCAAAGTTTGAACTATCAATCAATACAGATGATTGAAACAGACCAAACAATTTGGAAGAAAAATTATAACCTCCAAAACAAATTAAATGAAATTTACTTTGTCGATGAGAAGTATTCAATAAAATAATCACATCCGAGAAAATAGCGAATAAAATTTAACGAAAATACAAGAGAAAACTTAAAAAAAAAACACCGCTAAATCCATAAATAAAGCACTCAGATATTTTATTACTTGTCCATTCATCTTTCTTTTGTTCCATCTTATACGTCTGCCAAAATCACGCCTTGGTTCTTCTGTTTGAAATAATAATATCTTCTACCTCAGTTTGCTCTAAACATTGTGATATTTTATATTAACGGAAATTTGATAGTGAAGTTTATATTTGACCTGTTTGTGGTTGAAATGTCTTCTTAGGTGTAATTTTTAACCAATTTTTTAGATTCTTTCTGAATTTCACGAACATTTAAGGAATACAATTTATTTTATGAATTGGACTATTTGTTCAGTTGTAATTCAACGAAGTTCATTGTACCATCAACTTACCTCTTTCCAAAAAAGTTTTCTTTGTAATTGCTTGGATTCGATAATTTTTTCTACCATGTTTATTTTATATCTGGCTCGATATAATAAAGCCTGATTGTAATATCTAGAACAATGTAAGAACAGCAAATATTTTTTTTGTGTTCGCATATTGGGTTAAAGCAACTTTAGACATTTTTATTATAAAATAGATCCAATCCTCGAAAGTCGAAACTTTTTAGGGTTACTTGCTGTGGAATTGTCATTCAAATTCTTTGGGGATTTTTGGGAGGCTGTAGGACTTAGAGGCGTACGACATATATGTTATGGAAAATATCTTGGCTTCTAATTTGGACTTGAGGAAGAAGAAAACAGTAATAATCTAAACGTAAATATGAAAAAGAATAAGATACAGAAAAAAATAACGGTCGCAATTGGGACATGTTGTAAAAAGAGAGTTGTCCTAAAAAAAATTGAACATTCATTTTGGACTTTTACAAAAGGGTTAATAGGTGTTGCGTATGAATAAAATTGGATATGTTTATTCGAGACACTGGCTAGGTTACAAACTAGTTCATCGAACCCGCTAGGTTACAAACTAGGTTACAAATTGTTTCCAATGAAAAGGGTAGCTGCCAAAAATATGGCGAAAAAAATTTGTTGATAATATTATTAATTCTGAAATTTTAAATAAGAGATAGACCAAAAATGACATTTAGCCAAATTGGTAGAGGCATAGGTATGTCTCGGAGAGACGAGAGGTTCTGGGCTCGTATCCCAGTTGCGACCGTTATCTTTATATTTTTCTGTATCCTGTTCTTTTTCTTAATTTCTTTTAGATCATTAGCGTTATATTCTTCTTCAGTGATACATTGCATTGGTGGGAATAACCTTCAAAAGTTTCAATAAAAATTGAATGGTTCAAAAAAAAAACAATAAATAACTAAGGGTTCAGGATTCTAAAAATGCGTTTAATTTTAAGATATTTTCTTTTTGTTCAGTCCGCCTATCTCAGTTAGGAGACAATCGACATCCTTGGGGGTCAGATGGACGGTAATTTGATTCCTCGTCACTTGGGAACTGTTCCATGCATATGTATGCGACAAGCCGACATAATTAGAAGCCGCTCACGGCATTACTATTGATGATCGGTGTTAACGGTAATTTGACAGAATACTAGAACACGGCACGAAAGACGAACACGCTAATACGGGCCTATGGAAATCTGCTCAGACTTTAGTAGAAAGCTGTTGTTTTTACACCTGGTGTTGATGGAAAGATGCTGAAAATTACTAAAACTTTGCTAAAATTCGTAAAAAACACTTTTAACAATTGGTCGATTTATACTTTTTCCTTGAGAAGTTGTCTCGTTTCTTAGGATTGACAACCATTCGATGGGGTATTTCCACAAACGAGGAATTCTGTCGAAAATGTACGGAATATTTAAAGAACATATTTTCTGATTTTAATCATCTCTATCTCTACATATTATAAATTAAAAACCCCCGCGTCGCGTCGTCTGTCTGTCTATCTGTCTGTCTGTTCGCGATAAACTCGAAAACTACTGAACGGATTTTCATGTGGTTTTCACCAATAGATAGTGTGTTTTGTGAGGAAGGTTTAAGTATATAATTTGTCAAGGATTTGTGTAAATTGGTTGAAACATAACGATAATTGTTAGAAGTGTCGGAAAAAGTCAAGCCGCCTGGTAGCTTTCATCGAAAACGCTGCCTAATCCTTTGGGGATATAACAAAACCATGCATGGTGGGATATTTCTCTTTTATAGATCTACAAAAAAGTCCGCGAAGGCATATCTACATCTTTCTTTTACGAATAGCTTACTACACCCACTCTATCTTCTAAAAAAATGGTCACGTATATTGCGGTAATTGAAAAGTTATTTATACGGATACAGTATTAGTCCTTATTAATTTAAATACGTTATTAACTTAAATAGTCATAAATTAAAGTCCTCCGCGGCATCTGTCTGTCTCTTTGCGATAAACTCAAAGACGGCGGTGGTTATAAAGGTTGGATAACCACCCAGTAGATGACGTTGTGTTTTATTAGCCACAGCAACGCGTGGCCGGGTCAGCTAGTTCTACTAATAATGTTTGTTTTATATGTTTTCATTCAATATTATTGATTTTAAAAACGGTCTAAAACTGACAAAATCAAAACGGCCCTTGGTTTGAAAATCGGAATGTGACGTAACAAGCGTCGCTCAGTTGGGCCAGCATAAATTTACACTGTCAGTGAGCGTCCACGCTCATGACGTCACACGATAACCCCGCCCCAAATTATCGTTTTGCCGGTAATTCAAAAATGGGAAATTTTGACTCGCTCTGGAAAATTTATTCGTCAACATAAAAATAAAACAAAAATGCTTTAATCATCCATTTTTGCTTAATTTTTTTAAGCAATAAAAAAACGTGGAAATGCTCCGACAAGTCCCTTTGCTCCTTTTGCCCTGAGTTGTGCGGATCTGATATTGAGATAGTATGCCGTGTGAGAGAGTGATATTTGTACCAGAAAAAATAAAGTATTTTTTGCACCTTCGAGTAATATGTGTGAAGTTTTATTGGGTGTTAGTTGTAGGGGGATTGGACAACTGCGACCTCTATGCATTGTTTCTCTATTCAACCACTAGAGCAATTTTGGGAGATATTTCTTCCAGCCGTCAAACAACCGAATAATCTTTTTGGGAGATTTTTCTCCCAACCTGAAACAGACACGTAAATTTCACGCCAGCTCATTTTTTATATTACAGTGATATATAGTATTTTAACAGTGTTAGTAAGAGTAATTACCACGCTTTGTGTTGACATTACAAAATTTGCAATAGATGCACACAGATTTGTTTAAATAATTCTTTGAAACAATGTTTAGCATTCGAAAAATATTTTTCAAGGCTTGTGAATTTATTTTTTTAAACACAAACAAAAAGAAAACGAAGTGACATTATACTTTTGTCTAGTTAAATATGTGTTTTGTAAAGTGGTAATTACAGTTAACATTATAAAAACCATCGGTATCTAAATACCCGAAGAATCTCTTTGGAAGATTTTTTTCCCAGCCTGAAACAGACATGTAAAATTCATATGAGTTTTAAGATTTTCACGGCCAGAAGCATTTTCGTTATATGTTTTTGGGGTGTTGTGCCGTGTTGCGCTACCTCCTTCTTTAGCCAACGTTTCGGACATCGTTGCAGTGTCCATCATCAGGGCAGATCCGGCAGATCCGGTAGATGTGATCCGGTACATCTACCGGATCTGCCGGATCTGCCCTGATGATGGACACTGCAACGATGTCCGAAACGTTGGCTAAAGAAGGAGGTAGCGCAACACGGCACAACACCCCAAAAACATATAACGAAAATGTAAAATTCATGTTTACTTATTTTTTTATATTACAGTGATATATTTTATTTAAATAGTGTTAGAAAGACTAATTACCACGCTTTGTGTTGGCATTACAAAGTTTACAATAGATGCATACAGATTTTTAAAAATAATTCTTTGAAACAATATTTAGCATTAGAAAAATATTTTTCAAGGTTTGCAAATTTATTTTTTTAACGCAAACAAAAAGAAAGCGAAGTGACTTTATACTTTTCTCTAATTAAAAATGTATTTTGTATAGTGGTAATTACAGTTTACATGATAAAAACCATCGGTAACCGGTTTTAATGTCTATGTTCATGAACATAATTTTAATATTTTTTTTTAAATTGTGTAATACTAATATCTGTAAGCATCATTCATCTACTTTCAAAAACGCTATTTTATTTGAAATACTTTAAGAGCGTTTAACCAGCCAGCGGCCAAACATCCACATATTGTCGAAAATTGTTCTTTCGATCGTGTAGGGCGGTTACAATGAGAAAGATTAATTATTCTCCGTACCAGTTTTTTAAAATTACAACTCAATATCGATTTTATTTCATTCCAAATATGCTTTAATTTATACCTACATCCAAAAATGCTGTAAGGCGTGATGATAAAACTATAAAAATAATGTACTTTTTGTAATTATTTTTTCATTACAAGTATTTATCATATTTCAATAATGCCTAAGTTAAATAAGAATGCGAAAAAAACCTGAAATATATTTGTTTGTAAGTGCGCAAATAAATACATAAACGGACCGATTTTCGTCAAGAAACACATGTACCTGTGTATTTTTAATGATTTTATTTAGACTAAAATTAAAATTCTAAAACATGCGATACACAGATAATGTATTGATTTATTTTGCTGCATGATTATATGATCTGAAATGGGTGTGATGTAATACAAAATCTTTTTTGAAAATTTAATAAATCTGCCAACGACCTATGGTATAACCTTATTATACTAAAAATAAACATTTTTTCTCAAAATTTTAAATATGCGAATGCTAGATAAAAGAACAACCTTTCGAAATGCATTTATAATTTTTTGTGGAAAAGAGTCAATACGTCTAAAATCTGATTTAAAAATGACATATTTCTGGTTTTCTCTAGTAATACCATCTTAATAAACGCCGAATTTATCTGGCACCGAATGTAATGAGAAAATATAATTTCCCACGCAATATGACAGTTTGCTTAAGATATACGTTACAAAAGACTCTAGGGGCTAAAATACATGTCAGAGTTTTTTTCATGTTTGGTATTGCTTCAAGGTATATTCTTACTATATCACACTATTTTCGCGAAACTTTTAAGGTTTGGAACAGTAAGGAAAGGTTAGCAGAACGGTGAGGGGTAGAAATAAACATAATATTTTTATCTAACCACTAAATTTAGCTAAAGCCATTACAAATATAATTTTTATGAATAGTTCGGAGAACGTCTTCTACTACGAAAAAGTGAGCCAGTAACTTACAACAAACAAAGTAACCAACGTCCGATAATATATGATTGCTCTTTGCGAGTTTACTGTTACCCCTTCCTTCGAAGTCAAGGATTTTATCTCTTTGAAATGGAAGTCATCATTTTGTCAAATTTGCTCATTATTATCAGCTAAAACTATTTCGCAGCATAAATTTACTGTAATAATCTAATTAAAAATACAATTAAAAGTTATAACGGTACAAGGGAGAAACCAGAACTGCCGAAAATATAAATAGGGATTCGTATTTTAATCTCACCTTTATTTTTATTAGCCCATTTCACTTTCGCCTTTCTAATCCCTTTTAATTCTGTTACTACCGACATGAAACCACTACTCGTTTAAAAAATGTTGATACTAAACTCAACAAATTCGACAAATAAAATATCTCAAAGTTGGCTCAAAATAAATATTGTTAGATACGTTTTTAGATTTTTACGGCCAAAGGTATTTTCGTTATTTGTTTTTTGGGATTTTATGCCGTGTTGTGCTACCTCCTTCTTTAGCCAACGTTTCGGGCATCGATACAGCGTCACATATTTAACCCGATGATGGACACTGTAACGCTGTCCGAAACGTTGGCCAAAGGAGGTAGCGCAACACGGTATAACACCCCAAAAACAAATAACGAAAATAAATATTGTTAAATTATAAAGGAGTCTATACTTTTCAGAGCCATTGGGATTATGGTATTCCTGGCTTTGGGGAAGACAATAATAATGATATTGTCGAAAAAGTAAAGTGTTTAAATAATTAAGTAAAGTGTTCAGTAACCCGCGTACAGTAGTAATGTTATATTTTGCATTAGTCAAAAGTACACTGGAATATGCCTCGCTAATTTGGAACCCGCAGCTGTTCCCGTCTGGAACCAGTGAGACTATGGCATTCCCAATTGGGGTATGTTGTGAGGCTGAAGGTAGTGGGGAGGGGAAGGAGATGGGAAAGAGGAAGGTGGGGAAGTACCTGGCTATTCAGATCTGGTCACCAAACATGGCTAACACCATTTCAAGCAACGTTTCAATTCTAAATGGTGTTCTTACACCAGGTTGATACTAAGAGTATCATCCACTCTGGAATGTGCCGCAAATATATATAATATTTTAAACGAATAAATGTGAAAAAACACAAATAGTGGAATAGAATTAATGCATTGTAATGTCAATGGCATTCAGTTGGATAAACTAGAAATTTTAGAAATCAGAATGAGTGTTAATGCGAATTTGAGTATTATTAATTACCAAAAATTGTTCTTAAATGACCCAATATTAAACCTGTTCCCTTTGTAAATTGACTCCCATTGCCCCTCTCTCCTCTACCCACTCTCATATTTTCATTGATACCATTGTCTATGTCCATTCTTTTTCATTTGACACCATTGTCTACGTCTATTATTTATAATCAGTATCAATAAAAAAAACCCTGAAGAAGTAAGCATTGCTCACGAAACATGTGGGTTTTGTAAACAATAAAAGTGGTAAAAATGGTGCCACAAAATAAGTTTGCTGTGTTTGAAGAAGTTGCTGTCTTAGAAGAAACAAATTATTCAATTAAAATTTATTTGCCCGTGCCCGGATTCGATCCCGCGACCTTCGGATTGCGAGTCAAGAGCCTTATCGCTAGACCATTTTCAATGTTTTGTAATACAGCACACACAATGCATCATTATTTCACTAAGTATTCTGAAACCCGACCCGAAGGTTATTTTTGTGTAACCTTTATTGAGACAACTATGTTAAGGAATGGTATTAATCATAAACTTGTTCCTGGCAATTTTCTTTCACGTCAGGACTCAAATTAAATTAGTAAAGAAAGAAAAATTGGGCCGACGCACGCTCTCTTACGCACAAAAATATTCAAAATAAAAGTATCATATTTTTTGTACGTAATTTCCTCCATTTTTTTCATTTCTTCCAAGCGTTTATTTCGGGGAGTAGGTATCAGTTTTCCTCGCAACGGAAGTTTAATTTGATAAAGGTATTTTAATGGAAAATTAACGTTTTTTCATGCAAAGTTATTAAAGCATCATTTAATTAACGGTTGAGTTTTCATGATCAATAAAATATTTAATACTAGCTTTTGCCCCCGGCTTCGCTCGCATGGTATTAGTGGGGTTCCCACTCTGCCTCCTCCACCTTCCCTCTCCCACGCCACTCCCCCCATCTCCCCCTATCCCCCTTCCCTCCTCCTCCATCCACCCCTCGCCCTCCCCCCTCCACCTATCCTCATACACCCCACACCCTTCCTTCCCTCCTCCCGCTCCCTCCTCCAACCCCCCCCACACCCTCCCCCCTCCCACCTCTCGCATTCCACACATTCATTCCTGGTACATTAAGCTTGCAAACTGCGCGCATGCCACCTATTACAATTTTTTATACAAATTTCATAATGCCAGAGCTCAACAGTAGTTTTATTTAAAAAAAACGAACAAAAAAAAGAAATATCCGATTCGTTTTTAGAGATAGATATTAACTACGACGCCAACAAATCACTTTTTTAGGGTAAATTGCCTAATTAAAAAAAAAAAAAAACATCGTTTCCACGGCAAACGTTTGTTTAGCTTTTCTTCTGACGTTTGCAATAACTCGATTTTGTTAGGGACAGAAAACGTACGATAAATAATTTCATAACCAAAGCTTACCAATATATATAAACTGCCCGTGTATATATATAAACTATAGTACTCGCAAATAATGTAGCTTTCTATTAAAGAAAAAAAAACTTAAAGTCCATTTAGTAGTTTTGGTGTGAAAGAGTAACAAACATACATCCATACAAACTTTCGCCTTTATAATATTAAATAGGATAGGATAAGAAATCAATAATTGCCATTTCAGGAATGCCTGTCATTTTGTAACGAAATATTTATATATTTGGTAAAGGATTATTTTTATAATTTCACTCTTTCGACTTGAAAAAATGTTTGAAATGTACGTATCCTATTATCTTTAATTTACGCACCGTCATGCATTGTTCTAAAGCACAACGAATAACACCATATATTTCCGCTTTGGCAAACATTAAGGCATTCGAAATAATGCTGAAATCGTAAATATAAAAACAAGACATTTGGTAAATCGCACGTTCTAAGACCATGGAAATATTTTACAAAAAGCCTTTGTTAAACATTTTTCCGAGTGAATAATATCACTTGAATAAAATTTCACTCTGAGAAAATCTTGCGTACAGAATATGATTTTTTTGTCTCCTTTATCACGCAATCTTTCGTCAAAACATTCATTTTTTTTAGCGAAATCTGAAGAAACGCTCGTGGAGAAAACGCTACCTCAGTGCCATAAAAATGAATTGCTCCCGCGTCTCACGCCGTAGCGCCGGAGCCTTGGAGCGCCGTCCGGCGTCGCTTTTCACTTTAGAATATCCGACGCCTCTCACAGTTTTTAGCAAGTCACCAATTAGTGAAGCCTCATTTCGGAAAAGACGAGCCATCGTGAAAAATGATACCGACGCTTTGTTGCTCATTGCCTTTCGAAATTGTATCGTAAATTTCTCCGGAACCCGTCGAAATATTAATAAATATCAACTTAACGCCCCCTTTGCCGCCACCGCCGTTTCGCAGGCACGACAAAAGACAACTTGACGATGGTATTTATGGCGAGAATTTGCTGAATTAGCACTTGGAACTTTTTCGTTTATGCTGTGGAAATTGTTCCCAGAACCAAGTGGTTAATGACGTTGATTGAGTAACACATTTTTACTAACAAAACTAAATTATGTATTCCAGAGTTACATTCAAATCACCGCATACAACGGTGATCATAAATAAGGTAATAAGTCGTTACTAGTTCGATCTTTTATGTTTCTGATTAGATCTTCTATATTTTCTACACTTAACTTCAGGGTAGCAAGCACGTGATACGGAATCATACCAGTTAGTTTCATTTACGACCCGATATAAACCAGATGTTTGCCAATAGCAATTTAGATAAGGCGGATGAAACTTGAATCTTGATTCATAAATTGTTCCTTATTCTCCATACGTGAACGTGATTTGGATAGTTTGGAGATTATAAATTCCAGGGGTAAGCAAAAAGAGCTTCCTCGCCAAGATCCCAGTGCAACCTCCGTAACACAGGGAAGGTAGTGTTTACAGTTTACCCTAGTCGGTAATATACCCACATCCCCTAGCTAAGGGATGCTTCCGACTTACCGGTGGTAAACACAGCCATACTAGAAGCGTAATCAACGAACTTGGTATCATTCATACCTTGGGTAAACGCAAACTTATAGCGTAAGACACTGTCGAGTGCCTGTAAATATTTGTGCGCTTTTGTATTAAATATTAATCTAGGACACGAAAATACTTCCTTGGCGAAAATGATACTAAATATTTATATAAAACTTATTTCGGTGTGAATATTTTATAAGTGAACGGAGTGAATTTGGATATAAAATTATCATGGGAGCGTAACTATATTTATTTATTTACGGTACAATTTTTTTTTTACATTAACTCCACACAGAAAATAATTTCCCTCGGGGCCTATGTCATTAAGAGAGGAGATTCTTTTTGAGGAGAGCAAGGAATGAACATTGGTCTTGAAGAGACCCATGTTGTAGGAAGGAGGAAAACACAAGAACGAGTCAAAGAAGCGACCCGTTCTCATGTGACCGATGTCAACCTTGTACATATGTTGGGCACGTGTTTGGCGTATTTCCCGACTATACACCGGTGCCGAAGGGATCAATGACGCTAGTTCCTCGGAGCATCTTCTTTTGAAATGCGGGTAAAACAAGGATAGCATTCCCACCCGATGCCTGTGCTCTAAAGATTGCAATTCGTCTGTTAAAATGGAAGAATTTATCAAACGGACCGCCCGTTTCTGCACAGAGTCGAGGGTATTTTTCAGGTATTTTGAAGCTCCAGACCAGAGGTGGCTCCCAAATTCAACCGTACGGCGCACTTGTGATTTGTACAGGGTTAGCCGTTGTGCACTATTAAAGTATCTGCGGGCCCTGTACGGTACGCCCAGTTTTTGAGAGGCTAACTTTACTCTGGCTTCGATGGAGCCCCCATACCTGAGCTGGTCACTGAGAGTCACCAAGCATATCAATGGAGGGCCTGTTCGGAAGATTGCTTCCGTTGAAGGAGACTAGATTTTCATTTCGATCCCTTTTAAACGTAATAACACATGATTGGGTCTTTGAAACATTGAATTCAACGAGATTATTTTTACCCCAAGAGAAAACACTCTCGAGGTAACCGTCCAATCTTTGCTTCAAAATCCTCCGAGCCTTTGGGTTTTGTGAGCCCTTTGAAGGATTGTCAAACAAAAAAAACTATCATGGACTCTACTGTCATCCTCGTAACAATAGATACCGTTAAATACAAAGTTAAACATTTTTCACATAAAAAATGGATTACAAAAAAATTATACAATGTAAACACATTTTTTAATTACCTAAATTTTACTATTTTGGAAACAAAATAATTGTTTTTAAAAAAATATGTGAATTGCTTTTTTGTAAGTTCTTTCGATGCTATTGAAAATATGTGCTACTTCTGCAAATTGGTTACCTAAGCTGCACGAGTACATGCATGTTATAAAAGAGTACGTAAACGAATTGAACGGTGTTGACATGATTGTTGCAATGAAAGATATTTTTTGTTCGTGTGACTCTATTAGGAAGATGAAGTGAAATCAATTGAAATAAAGACACATACATACATCAGATTGTTTAGACGATGGTATTCCTGCAACGTGTACGTGTAAAAATATGGAACTAGTTAAAGAATATGTTTATTTAGGTGTTATTATTGATTGCTTTTTCAAGTGGGATATACAAATAAACAAAGTTTGTGCACGACTAAGATCAATTGTAAGCAAATTGAATAAACTAATTTTTACTTGTTCCTATCTGCACACTTCGAATAATTTATTTATCTGCTGAATCTGTTATAAGGTATGGAATAACAGCTTGGGGATTTTCCTGTAAAACAAATATAGACCATGCTCAATCAGTGCAAAATTCAGTGGTTAAATTATTAGCTGAAAAAAATGTGTTCATAGAAAGAAATAATATTCCATACTTTTATCAGAGTCTCAAAATTATTTCAGTGAGAGCAATTCTGTGGTACAAAATTATATTTCAACATATAAATAACCCTTTATATAGAAACAGGCTGGAACATAACCTTAATACTCATTTTAACTTTAATGAAGGACTAATTGTACCTAAGCATACTAATAAATAAGGACAAAGAACGTTAAATTACATGATTCTCAGTTGTTTAAATATGTTATCTGCTGAAATTAAAAACTGTGCCCAAAACAAACAATTGGTGAATTTTTCGGAAGACTTGGCTTACTGAAGAATTAATTTGTATTAGTTTACAATGACATATGTTTTCATAATTTTTCTTTTCTATATATTTCTGTAAATTTTTTACTTTTATTTTATATAATTATAAAAATGTATCTATTAACTCGCTATAATAAGATCTTTAATGTAAAGAACCCGTTAGACAAACTACTAAAAAGTAGTTTATCGGGACTTTTTGTCTTATATTTGTAGAGCGTGTACAATAAATAAAAAAAAAATAATAAAAAAAAAATAATCAATCAATCAAATCAATTGCAATAATTGTTCTTTGTGAGTTTTTAATGACTGAAAGTGGTTAAATATTGCTTATTTAATGAAATAAGAGTTGAATCATTCATCATTTTTACAGAAATACTTTGACCCTTTTCGCAGTGGGATCAGGAACCTATTTACTAAACCAAGAAGCCTCCAGCCTTTCCTATCTTGTACTACTTCGGTGTCCTTTGTCTATTAGATACCCCGTCTTTCCTCGCACAACTACGTCTATTTTGCCCAGATTTATCTCAGGCGCCTCTTTGGAAATTCTAAAATAATGTTTTTTTTGTTTTTATCTCGGAGCCTACATCATCTTTGGGGATGCTGTGTGAAGGGTATTTTTAGAGAACGGAAGGATAGGAAGTTATGAAAAGGAAAAAGGTATGAGAGAGGGTAGGAATCTAAAGGTCAATTTATCCAGGAGTAACGGATGTATGAATCCATCCCTCTTTCTGCGGTACAAGGCGATGTGTCGAGAGAGTCCGGCTAGAGAAGTAAAAAGGTCTTCATCAACCAGTCTCTCACGATCCTTCCCGCCACGCGGTAGATGGTCAATCGTGTATACGGCTAGGAGCCCTTGACAAATATCACCTCATAAACCCGTACACCCCTGGTTAGTCACCAAACTCAGCAAACCACTTGTGGTGACCTATAGCTATGGTAATGATTATCAAATAAACGGTTCCCGGGCGGTGGTACCCATACCCGTCTCCCAAATTGTTGAAAGATTCATTTAATAAAAGCACACGTATTAACTTAAAATATTTCAGTCTCGTAACTTGTCTTGTGTGTATTTCACGTATCACTGCAAGAATAAAACACGTACGGAATTACGCACGCACGAAATTACATACGTAAAGAAATTAGCTTACATAAACTATATATGTAAGTCTAAAATTTAAAAAAAAACCCTGACTTTTGAAACTGATAAAGTACATATCTAATCAAATTTTTTTGATTATTATTTTTAAATATGCCCTAGGTTTAGTCAAACTCAACCTGTTTCTCTTCGCAATATAAAATTTTAGTAGAAATTATCTGTAATTCTCTCTAAGTATAATTTCGTCCGTGTGTATTGGTACACGAAATTCTCGTCTGTATAATTTCACCCTGACGCCAAAAATTGTGATCTAATCTATGAGAGTGGTAAAAAATATTACAATGCTACATTATCGCCATTTACGATTACGAACTTTTAATTGCCCATTGAAAAATTAATATGCTTGTAAGGTCGTACCTATTCAAAATCAGTTAATTAAAAACCCCTTGTACAAAATAAAAACACGAAATAGCCCCTAACGACCCTTGTAATACAAGAAAACTTGTTACCCAATATTCAACAATGTCAGAAAAGTGAACAAATATGAAAAATGTTTCCTTTCGTCCAGCTGATGTGGGTTTGAAATTACAAAATGTGTCAGTATTTTAATAAAGAACATGATTTCATCTTGTAATTAGTTGACTGTACTTATTTGATTTAATTGATATCTATATTAGGAATAAATAAAACGTTCTTTTTCACCCGCACCGAACAGGACTAAAAAATAGTTAAAATTTGGCTATTCCGAGTTTTCGGTTACACCTACCAACAAACATTTGAAGTAAAGTGATTACAAACTTATTTGATCTAGATATGAGTCTACATCTATCTATCTTCTTTATCCACTGGAGCGCTTTTTGCTACAATATGGCACTATTTAAAATACCTCGGATTGATTTGCTTCCAATTTTGGCAATTTGGAAAAAAAATGGAAATAAGTTTAATATTTGTTTTATTTTATTGTTATAATTAAATTCCTCGACGATATTGTCAGTATTTCAGACGACCTCCGTAGTCCAGTGGCTAAGACTCTTGACTCACATTCCGGAGGTCGCGGGTTCGAACCCGGCATGCGCAAATAAATTTTATTTGATTAATTTGTGTTATTTCACAATTAATTCATTTAAAATAATATATAGTATATTTGCGGCATGTTCCAGAGTGGAAGATACTATCAGTATCGCCCTGGTGTAAGACCACCATTCAGAATTGAAACGTTGCTTGAAAATGGCTTTAGCCGTGTTTAGTGACCAGATCTGAATAGCCAGGTACTTCCCAACCTTCCTCTTCCCCACCTCCTTCCCCTCCCCGCTACCTTCAGCCTCACAACATACCCCAATTGGGGATGCCATAGTCTCACTGGCTCCAGACGGGAGCAGTTGAGATTCTTGTGCGGTATTCACTGCAAAAAAAAAAAAAAAAAGTTTCAAAAATAGAAATATTTTATTTTAATCTTTTTGAACCCATATTTGTATTTTTTATTCATTACGATAATTTATCTTTTCCGTAATGGACGTGAAGTAAAAATATCTATTTACTATGTAACATCATTAATAATTTTAATAATAAATTTTATAATTGCATATATGTACCATAAATTAACAAAATAGAAACATTAATTATATAGAGACAATGTTGTGAACCCCTGTTTAAGTTTGTATAAATACCGTAGCATAAGAATTTCAACTACCAGGCTGAAAATGTCCGTAGTAGGATGAAACCGGTCCTAGTGAAAATAAATAAGTGGAAGAAAGTGCAAAAATGTTTTAATTTCAATTCTAACCAAGTAGGTATTATTTTCTATCTTTTCTTCATACACAGCTTAATATACACGTATGTACCTTATTTTATTTTTACTTTAGCTACGAAACACACTATTTTACAAATGCCCTATCTTAGTATGTTTGATGTTAATACTCGTACTTAAACAAACGTTGTAAGCTTATACTCGTTAATAATTGAACAAGCAAGATACCAAGGGGAGTGGAATGATAGACATTGAAAGCTAACTATGAGTACGGAATAAAAACAGCGCAATTGTATTGTTATTGTTTCATACATAAAATACCCATGAAAACTTCAAGTTATTCGCATTTCCAAGAAAATAGGTCGCCTCTTCGCTCGAAGGTTCCCAGCTCTTATATACATTATCTAATGTTTATTTGCAAACCACTAAACTTTACCGGAAAGGGAAAAACAAACGAAAGGAATTGGGAAGACGTTTCGTTAGGGAAATAATATAAACATGCGAAACATAGTTCCGACAAAATGAGAGTAATGTTTCACAATGTATTTATTTTAAGTCAATCTTCTGATACCGTTTTCACTGATTTTGAACTATCAAGTGCTTCATTTAGAATTTAATATACCAGGTTAGCAATAATCCTTCTGTTCGACAGTTTTAGCATACGTATTAGTGTCGTAGTTAAAACCAAATTGCTGTAACACCATAGACATTTGAATATTAGTAGACCAGAACATAAAGGTGAGGGGGTAGACAACAACTACAGCGGGCGCAGAGCGGGAAGATGACTTTGGAGATATGTGATTCGTCGATAACTCAATATGACAGTATAAAGGCATCTCGCATTATAATATCACCATTTAGTTCTTAAAAGTAAACTCTGCTTTTGAATGAATAGAACTTTTACATGGGAGCGCGAATTGCTCGTCTCGTATTGAACACATTTGCGAAGTCTAAATACGGCAAAGTAAAGTTCGTTTATTTTCAGACGACAATATTTTGTTGCCGTATTTAGTTAGGACGCTTTTACAAATGTTTCATAATTTACTTACCCCGTAAACATCGACGAGCACGCGCCATGTATCTCGAGTGATAGTATATATTTACACGTTTTCATAACACAAACCATGTTTTTTGCGGTGTTATTTCGTAAAATGCACCGATGAGCGCTCGACGCTGGCTCGCAGAAGAATGATGTCGTCACATTTTTCTTTGTATGGATACGTACTTGGTACGTAGTTTTTTTTACATAAAAAGTAATTAATATTTAGAAGCAAGTGACATTTTGACACCAATAATAATACTTGCAAATGCATTATCTCATGAATCTAAAGTTCCCAATCCCAAAAAACTTCCTCAACATTTGGTGAACGTTTCCTTTCTCTTCGTTTACTAAAACAATACAATACAGAATATGGCGTAATACATAATAACATCGCTTTATAGCTGGTTACCAATGGAAGAGAAGGAACATGATTACATTACTTCAATAATATCCAGCTTAGTGTCCTTTACAGATTATAAAAACATAACAAGGACACTTTTATAGTATAATTACACTGCCTGTTCTTATAATTTGGCTTTGTGTGATATTTCTATATATTATTTTGTCGATGTTACCTTATTAAATACTGAGTAAGTCTTGGAAAGCGGGGAAAGAAGATTTCTTATTTTTTTTTCTAACAATTTTTGGACAGTCACTAGTAAGCAAATAATTCGTGTTAATACAATCAATATCACGAATGATAATATAAGTGACACGTTTAGGGGGGGGGGGGGTCAAAATGTCACGCTTGGTACAAATGAGTGGCGGCGGGCTTAGGTTTTTGGTCACCGGGGGGGGGGGGGGGTTAAAAATTGCAAAAAGTTGGTCACGTAGTATGGGTACATTCCCTAAGCTGAAATCAGTTGGGTTGTCCTGGAAAATCAACAGAGATATATTGTTAACTTCGTCCACTGTCAGATATTTATAAATGTTAGAATTCTTATCTACAATTAACTTGAATATTAATAATATGATGAAAAAAATATAAAACTTTTTTGCACCTCATTTATTATTGATGCCGTGAGGAGGATCTTTTCAGGGAAAGGAAGGAAACGAAGTTATGGGAAGGAAAAGGGTATGAGGGGTGGGTATGAATCTGAGCGTCAATGTGTCCAAGAGTGACGGACTTATGCATCCATCCCTACCATTGCGATGCAAGGCGACGGGTTGAGATAGTTCTGCAGGAAAGGTCTAGGTTAAATATATATATATATATTTAAGGGTACAAAATTTTTCAATAAATTACCCCTAAAATGTAAAAAAAAAAAAAAAATTAAATACTCCGGTACCACCTCATAATTCTTCTTGTTTCATTTCTTATTGTTTATGTTTTGCCTTATCAATCCTTTGTATCAGTTATAACTAACATATATTTTTATTACTTTTATTGTATTTTCTCATAAAATTACTGATTGTCCTCTCCTAAACACAAGCAGCTGCTTTATTAGAAGAGTGATAGAAATATTATGTTGTATCATGTTGTAAAATTGTAACTTTAATATATGTTTCAATTAATAAAACAATCTAGGTTCGGGTGCTAATTAGAACCATTATTTATATTTCTGTTGTATTATTCTATTTTCATTGGGTGTTGTAAATATAAATTCAAATGATTGTACAAATATCTTTTACCTACAGTGAAAGATGCGTGTAAATAGGCCCGACCATACAATTTTGGTATATACCCATTTAAATAAAGAAAAATTCTTCCCATAACTTGAAATCATGGTCCAGAATGATGAAAGCCTGAAATATTTGAAAATAAAACCATGGGGTCGTTAAACTACTGAAAAACCAATTTAGATTCTAAAAATACGAATGAATTTTCGCAGCAAATTTTTTCTCTAAATGTACTTTTTCTAGCGTAATGAATTTAAAGAACTATTTCATTACAAGTTATCATTGTGAAAGTTATTTTTTTAGTAATGTGGGCCAGTACTTTTACAAGCTTTCTTTATTTTTAGCATCCACTGTTTTCTTCGAGCTTATCAAGGTCGGAGCAATCGAGCTAAATAATACAAGTTTACTGGAATTTCAAAACCAATTTCTGAGAGTTATAAAAATATATATATCCATGTTATTTGCCAGCAAATCATTGTTAAGAAGAAATTACTAATTAATTCAGAGAAGTTTGTTTTCACGATGTTACAAACTATAGTTAATTTAAATGGCATACATTTTACAGGGTGTTAAGTTTGTACTTGACTTGCTTTTACTAATAACTCCTATTTGATGTAATTAAAATTCTAATCTCCGGAGATTTTTTGTTTTTTCAATTTTTTTCTTCAAAACAAAAAATCCTCCACATGCTGGTAACTCAGCCAAACTGCTTTCAATCATCAAGACTGTCTTCGGAACCACAACTAAAATACAAGACCTACTGAGGTCTGCAAATACCAAGTTTCCTCTGGGAACAGACGGAGTGTATAAACTCAACTGTTCCGGATGTGACAAGGTTTATGTAGGCCAGACAGAGCGGACGATCTCCAAAAGAATTTCAGAACACTTTCGTGCTTGTAAACTCGGCCACCGTGACATATCGGTAATCGCCGAGCACTTAATCGAAACCAGCCATTACTTTGGATTTGTTCCTGAAGTCCTGGGAAGACCCAAAAACCATAGAGCACGCCTGATTACGGAGGCAATTGAAATCCACAAAAATCCAATTAATATTAATGGAGACGACGGAGATAAGCTCAATAGTTCTTGGTTTCCGCTAATTGAAGTACACTGTATTACCAGCTCGTAGTGGAGTAGAGCTGGCAACACGGTATCGCTTCTAAGTATATAAGCACACATTTCATCACTAACAATTACACATCTGCCCTGATGATGGACACTGTAACGCTGTCCTAAAAGTTGGCTAAAGGAGGAGGTAGCGCAACACGGCATAACACCCCAACAATACTTTTGGCCGTGAAAATCTAATATCATGTCAAAATACCCATTATTCAAAAATTTGTTAGAAAGTTGGTCAAAGACTCCCGGGTTATAAATAACCTAACAATATTTGAAAATCTACTCCGCCGCCACAGAAAGCTGAGAATGTTACTTATGTCGTCGCGAGGGCCCTAGACAGTCGATGAAATGAATTAACGACGCCGGGGTGGAAACCAGAAGCGATGTAAACTTAGGCACTGACCAACCAAATAAACTGCAACCAAATAAAATTTGATTCGTTATCACTAAAAACTTTCCTTTCCACATATATAGATTTGAATGGAACCATTGTCACCATAAACTTTTCGAAATCTCATGTAGAAAGTGTCCTTCCTCTTGTTTTAAAGATCAAGTGAGCAAAATTTCATCCACTGTAGATTTGTTTAAAAATAAAATCCAAGCTACGAACCGTCACAGACACTCTTCTTTTTTATAAATACATATTTTAACAGCATTCGTACGAAAGTTTCCAATATATTCGTAGTTCGATGTTTATTTCGTTGATTGAATTTGATTCACGGAAGACCTTGCTTCTCTGTTAGACCTTCAATCGCATAATTCGAATCTGTTTTGACAATAAATCGATACAGCTTTAGAAATTGTGTACGGACGTGGAAAATATATACAACTAACACATTGGTTGAAGCTACTACGAATAATATATTATTATTGATCTAAATAGGTCAAATGCCACACTTCCGAACACGCAAAATATCATCACTGTAAATAAATTACATACAAAATATCATTAGGTACTGTAATTTGTGATAAAACCAAAATTCATATTGCATTTTTGACTTGGAAGGCGGGTATGGGTGAAACCTTTTATTGAGTAATAAACCATCATGCGTAGGTCACCCCAAGTGGTTTGCTACGTTTGGTGACTTAGCAGGGGTACCCGGGTGCATGGGATGATGATTGTTTAGGTTTTGGCGGCGAATACTTTGGTCCATCTACTATATAGTGGGTCGGATGGGGAGAGACTGGTTAAGGGAGAGCTAACCTCAATCTCCAGCCGGATTCTCTCGACAAAATCGACTTGGAATGCAGTGGAAGAGATGGATTCATAGGTTTATCACTCCAGAACACATTACCACCCAGATTTCTACCCACCCCTCATACATTTTTCGTTCCCAGAACTTTATGTCTTCTCCCTGCAAATATCTTCCACACAGCATTCCCAAAGATTACATTGGCGTCAGTGGCGGTCCGTGAGTTTTCAGTGAGCTAGAGCGCTAAAATTGAAAAATATGACGTTATTGACGTTAATTATTATTTTTTAATTACTAAACTAACGTTTAAGACAAGATTTTTATGCATAGCACAAAGGGAAACAATTATTATAAGCAATAATTATCAGCCTGAAACACTCATCTACATTTGACCACTGAGCTATGGCGGCTTATCTAATACCCGCCAAATAATTCAATGTATAATAATAATAACAATAAATTTGGATAAACTTATATAGCGCTGTTTTTGCGAAAAATCGCCTCAAGAGCGCTGTATACTACTGTTTCATTCAAGAATTACTGTTTATTATATATATATATATTTTTTTTTTATTTATTATTTTTTTTTATTATCATTTTTTTTTTGGTCAGAGCACTTCACCGGCAATCAGAAGGACACGGGTTCAAGTCCCGTTGACGGCAAGTATCTTTTCTCGGAAGATTTTTCAATGTAGATGAGTGTTTCAGGCTGATAATTATTGCTAACTATTGACGTTGTTGTAGCTGAAAATGAAAACTTTTTCTATGAAGATCTTCAGGATTCTTTCTTGTGGATGCGCCGCATCCACATACTGAAAAATCTTCATACAAAAAGTTGAAATTTTGAAAAAAACAAATAAAATTAATTTTCAGCTATAACAACATCAGTAATGTCACATTTTTCAATCTTAGCATTCTAGATTTAAATTTAAATAAATTAATTAATAATTTAAACTTAAATTCACCCAAAATTTCCAGCTCACTGAAAACTCACAGAAAGCCACTGATAGGCATGAGAGATTTTTTCCTCAATGTCTCCTCTGTGGAACTAATGTAAAAAAAAAACCTGATGTGAATCAAATAAATTTCCAATATATCAATGTTTAAAGTTGAATACTGTGACTTTTGAGTATTTTTTTTAACAATTTAAGTATTGAAATTTCTTTCATAGAAGACGAGAGTATCTCGTGGTGAAAAACCATTTGGCCGTGTTTAGAGCCCGTTCAGAAAAGCCCAGCACTTCCAAATCTTACCCACCTGCTTCACCCATTTGGGAGTGCTATTGTCCCACTCGCACAGGGCAGTTGGGACTCTGGTGAAGTATTCACATAATAACAATTAAAACTGATGGAAATTTGTCGAGTTCGTTTTAAAATTTGGACAAATAAACCAAACAATTTGGTATTTGAAACTGTGTGGTTTTAATTAGATTTCATGACAACGCGAGGCTCAGTAACTTTGTGAAAAGGATTTTTGTACTGGAATTCGTGTAATTGCTTAATCAAACGTACGTGATCTTTTAAATATCAATTGAGTGGTAGTGTTTTGTTTGTTCGAGAGTAATGTTAGAATTTGTAACTCTATAGAAAATATAATAAATAAATAAAATAAAATAAATAAATAAGTGTTTATTCCAGTATGTGGGGAGGAGAGTGCAATCCCACACATTCCATAAGGGTATAATATAAACATACATGTACAAAGTATTTGAAAGGAAAAAAAATAAAAAGAAGTTGGATATGAATGTACACGAAACAAAAAAAGATAATAAGCTAATAGTAGTAAATGGAAAACAAAAGAAATAATAATATTAAGCTTTCAGGATTCTGTGAGCACGTAAGGAGCCAGTATTTTTCTCCAATGTGCATCAATACTGGATGATGGACTGAGGCGGGCTTCCATGACGAGGATGTTTCCAGAGCTGCTTATCCTTTCCCTCATTCCTGCCACCCTGGATCTAATAAGGGCTGCAAAGCCAGGAACTCGCCCCTCCGTGAACATCCGGGAAGCGCTGCAATATCTGGGGAGACCAAACATTATGCGGAAGGCGTTGTTATACTGAACCCGAAGTCTTTCTATACTACTCTTCTTGTAGTTTGCCCAGAGTTCAGACGTATACAGTTTTGCGCAGAAGGAAAAGAAGAGCGTCCTTTTCACAGCAGTACTGCAAAGGCGGAATCTTCTACTGAGCATGTTTGCTTTTACACTGAGAGCTCTTCTTTGCCTATCGATGTCGTCATCGTCCATCAGATTACTGGTGATTATGTGTCCAAGGTATTTAGTTCCTTCAGTCACCTGCAGGTTCACACCATTCAGGGTAGCTGGAGGAATATTTTTTGGTCCTTGTCCATATCTTACGACCAGTAGAGCCGTTTTAGTGGAGTTGTATTGCATGTTTGTTTCTTCAGCAAACTCTTCGCAGATCTTTAAAAGAATTCGTAGGCCCCTTATGGATGGTGCCATCAATACCATGTCGTCCGCATAACTGATGTTGTTCAGAAACTGTCCTCCAATTTGGCAGCCTACCCCTGCATTGTTTAGCCTGTCGGTGAGTTCGTCCATGTACAGGTTGAACAATATCGGGGACATGCATCCTCCCTGTCTAACGCCGCTCTTCAGGAGGAAAGGTTCGGAGAGTCCATCTTTCCACCTTACTAAGTTCTCCTGCTGTCTATGCCACAAGTCGAGGATATGTATCACCGCCGGTGATATGCCTCTTTCCCTGAGTTTATCCCATAGTAGAGAGTGAGAAACCCTGTCGAAGGCCTTGCTCAGATCTAGAAAACATGCATACGTGGTGGTCTTTTTATTCCTGTAGTATTCCAGGGTTCTTTTCACAGTAAATATAGCAGTATCGGTAGACATTTGCTTTTTGAAGCCCATTTGGTTGTCCTTAGTTTCCAAGCTGGGACCGATCTGGTTTAGTAGTAGACGTTCGAATAATCGTGCGATGGTGGTGGCAATTGAAATCGGTCTGTAGCTACCCTGGGAGGTAGAGTCCAACGATTTTGATTTGAGAATGGGAGTTATTATTGTTCTTGTCATGTCAGTTGGTAGGTATCCATTCTTTAAGATGTCGGTAAACAGACTCGCCAGCAGTTGAAGAATTGGTCCTCCAGCGTGTTTGATGTGTTCGATACTCAATCCGTCGTGACCTGCTGATTTTCCAGCTTTCATGTATCTCAGGGCGGTGTTGACCATGTCCGCTGTGATCAAGAGGCCACTGTCTTCATTTGGGATAGGACTAGGTGGTGGTTTGCTTGCAGAGTTCGGTGAGGTCGTAGTAGAGATGGAGAAGTGATCTGCAAAAATGTTAGCAATTGCTTTAGTGTTTGTTTCTCCATTTATGTTGCACGGAATTTTACATTTCACTTTGCAGTATTTATTTGTCTTCAGCCAAAACTGTTTGAAATCACGACTATGTTAATCTCCTGCTATTTTGTCCATTTGAATTTGCTCGCAGTCGTTTTGGCATTTTTTCCGTGCTAGTTTGAACGTAGCACGCTTTAATTTTCGTTCATCCGCAATCGAGCCCTCATGAGGCCTGCCATTTTCAATCCATATCATCATTGCACGTCTTGATTCTATGTATTTTTGTGCGACAAAATCATTCCATCCACAGATTTGTTTACGTCGTTGCAATCTTCGTTTACGATTGTTAAATACTGCAATCGCGGCGCTTCGCAGGGCCTCTATAATACGTGTATACAGTGTCTTATAGTATAATAAAGTTTTGGTCCTCAGATTGATTTATGCAACTCCATTATACAGTGTGTCCGGGGGTAAAGCGCATTAATTTCGGGAGGTGATTCTACATGATGGTAGGAGTAAAAAAGATTAACAACTTTTTTAGAAATTCCAACACATTTTTTCCCATACAAAAAGATCTACCTAATAAAAATCCTTAGTGTGAGGTACGATCTTAGCTTGCCGGGAGCTTGCCGGGCACGGTCGTGGAACATTGTATGGTGGTGATTGGCCCGTATCGTAACAGCGGAGAATAATAAAGCTGGCCGCGCAAGCCGGTCTAATTTTATCATTTTACACAAAACTATCCCCAAAAGTTGGAATTTCGAAAAAAGTTATTTATCTTTTTTACTTATACTATCATGTAGAATCACCTCCCGAAGTTAATGCACTTTACCCCTGGACACCCTGTATAACGTTATATGTTTCGTTAACGAAGGGAGCTTTTAATTGACGCAAAGTCAACTTTATTAGTATTTGATCATGATAAAATTTATAATTTGGAAGGCGAGAATGGGTACCCCCGCCCCGTAACTATTTATTAAATAACCAACGCCCCTGTCACAGTGGTTCGCTACGTTTTATAAATTTAGCAGGGGTGGCCGGGTACATGGGATGAGATATGTATAGGTCTTGGCAACGGATACGCTTGCCAACCTACTGCGTGGCGGGCCGGATCGGGGGAGACAGGTTTAGGGAGACCTTTTGATTTCCCCAGCCGGACTCTCACGACCTATCGCCTTGCATCGCAGTTGGAGGGATGGATTCGTACGTTCGTCACACCTGGACACACTGACCCCAGATTTCTACCCACCCCTCATACCTTTTTCCTTCCCAGAACTTTCTATCCTTCCCTTCCTTAAAAAAGACTCTCTTCATAGTATTCCCTAAGATGACATAGGCCCTGAGGGAAATTATTCTCCTTAGGGCCTCCTGTGTGGAGCTAATGTAAAAAATATATTATAATGTGACAATTGTAAATACGCTCATTTATATTTTCTGGTTCATAATTATTTCTAATTTTCCATTGCGATCGGTACATTTTTTTTTCGAAAATTAATGAAAAAAAAAGTTAAATATATATGAAAGTTCTCGTGAAAATTTACAATATGAGCATTGTAAATTTTCAACTGCCTCTTTGCTTATGCTCATTTACATTTTCTGCTTTGTAATTATTTCTAATTTTCCATTGCGATTCACACAAAATGTTTCGAAAATTACAAATTCAAAGATCTTATATATTAATACACAGTTTATCGACCGCTCACTCTTCGACTTTACGCGAAAACCGACCACTCTGCCTCTTGCGTTTCTCCCACCTTAAGGTTCACTTTCGCTTAAAGTCACATTCAGCCACCCTCAGTACTTTGATTTTGTGAGGTCAATTTTTTTCGACAAAATTAGCGCTTTATTCACAGAAAAACTGACGCGAATCAACGGCTAAAACTAGAACCAATAGTAAAATTATACTCAATTCGGCCAGGTTACATTTCCCGCCGACAGGTTCGCGTTTCCAAAAAAAAGATGTCATTTTGGCCATCAGTTTCACCCTCAGTACTTTGATTTTGCGAGGTCAATTTTTTTCGACAAAATTAGCGCTTTATTCACAGAAAAACTGACGCGAATCAACGGCGAAAACTAGAACCAATGGTAAAATTATACTCAATTCGGCCAGGTTACATTTCCCGCCGACAGGGTCGCGTTTCCAAAAAAAATATGTCATTTTGGCCATCAGTTTCAATGCAAATGAAAATGCTAGGAATCTTGAGTCAGGTCAGGGATCTTAGACGTCAAATTTTTAGCCTAACAAAACAGACTTTTCACAGTTTTCGGTAGTGGTTTTACGGTACGCGGCATTGTGGCCCCAAAACCGATCCCGGCTCGGATGTTTTTCAAAAATCTAATACAGTAGAGAATTCCTCAACTTTTAATACCAATTATACATGCCCATCCCATATAAAAAATTTCAGGAGATGCTGACAAAACTCGACATTTTCCGAAAAAAATTCATCAAAACACGTGCTTACAGATTCCATCGGAAGTTAAAATTTTGCTAGCCAGTTCAAATTAACACGTTATTCATTCGGGGTAGGTACCTACTTATTTCGGTAGTATTGCAAATATGATGAAAAAAGCAAAGATTGCAGGAATTGAAGGAAATGCGCAGGTACCTACCCAAATACGTAGATAAACAATTAATTAGGTTTTAATGCAATACTCAGGTAAGGTTGTTTCGATGATACTGAATAATTCAACTTTTTATAAAGTTAATTTTCACGTTCTGTTTTGGTTCTACTCAAGTTCTGTTATTTTATCATTAAAGGCCAGTTACATTACAAAACTTAAATAATTACAGAACTCGAACGGAACTATCTAGAACTGAAAATTTACTAGAAAAAATTGAAGAATTGACATTTTTTTCTTAAACAACCCAGCCTTATTATTTTATTTTATTTATTGGTGTGTTGATTATGAATGAAGCATGGTTCTATTGGACATTGTTAAATAAAAAAATATATATTTTACGCGTGTTCTAGGTAGGTACTTACTTGCAGGGACTTTTTTCCTTTAAAAATCAAAACATGATATTGAATAAATTTATTTGTGCTGAAAAGAAAATTTATAAAATTATTTTATACTCAACAACATAATGGCGTCGTTTTGGTGAAATATTACAACAAAGTACCTACTTAGTACTTAGCCGCGCAAAATGAAATACAATACAACTACAAGAGTGACCTCTGGCATCATAAAATTTTGCATTGCTAAACAGTGCAACCGATTGTGATGAAACTTTGGGAATTTGATGTGCGCATCCCCTCGATTCTTTCTGTATAAAAAAGTAAGCTCTGGCCTCATGAAATTATGCATTGCTAAACCGTTCATCCGATTGCGATAAAACTTCTTTACGCACCCTCGACATGGGGGGTAAGCTGGTGAATGCGTTACGAAAGAGAATATAAATATTATACATTTTATGCGAACGGTAATCGATGCGAATCGATGGTGATCGGGTGAGGCGAACGGTCGGGCCTTTACGCACGCTTGACTTGAAGAGTGATAAGGATAGGGATGCCGATGGGGATGGGGACAGGGACGGGGACAGGGACCGGGACTGGGACGGGGACCGAGACGGGGACGGGGACGGGAATGGGGACGGAGACGGGGACAGGGGCGGGGACGGGGACGGGGATGGTGATGGGGATAGGGAAGGGGATGAGGAGGGAAAGGATAAGAGGGAGATGGAAATATTAGTTAGTTAGTTTTTTTATATTTTTAATGGACTATTTGTCCGTAAATTAATAAATTATATACAGCGGGTACCGGCATGCGTTGCAAGGCCACTGTAATCTCGGGGTCAACTTAGGGAACGTACCCATACTACGTGACCAACTTTTTGCAATTTTTAACCCCCCCCCCCCCCCCCCGGTGACCAAAATCCTAAGCAACCCGCCGCTCATTTGTATGGAGCGTGACATTTTGAAGACCCCCCCCCCTAAACGTGTCACGTAGTATGGGTACGTTCCCTTAACTGTAATGGTTCCATCCCAACTCAATGCCTGTGCAAGCGACTGCACTATATAACATTATACAAAACGGGTATCCGGCATGCGTCGCAAGGCCATTTTAACCTCAGGTCAATTAAACTGTAATGGTTCTATCCCAAGTCCCTGGAAATTACATAATAATGCAAGCACCTGCACTTTGTAACATTATATACAACGAGTACCAAGCATGCGTTGCAAGACCATTTTAACTTCGGGGTCAACTAAACTGTAATGGTTCCATCCCAGATCCCGGGAAACTACATTGTAATGCAAGCACTGCACTATATAACATTACATACAATGGGTACTTGGCATGCGTTGCAAACTCACTGTAACCTCGGGGTCAACTAAACTGTTATGGTTCCATTCCAAGTCCCGGGAAACTACATTATAATGCAAGTGCCTGGACTATATAACATTATAAACAACGAGTACCCGACATGCGTTGTAAGGCGACTTTAACCTCGGGTCAACTAAACTGTATTGGTTCCATCCCAAATCCTGGAAAACTACATTATAATACAAGCACATGCACTATACAACATTATATGTATACAACGGGTACCCGGCATGCGTTGCAAACTCACTGTAACCTCGGGGTCAACTAAACTGTTATGATTCCATCCCAAGTCCCGGGAAACTACATTATAATGCAAGCACATGCACTATATAACATTATATATAACGGGTACCCGGCATGCGTTGCAAGGGGACTTCAACCTCGAGTCAACTAAACTGTATTGGTTCCATCCCAAATCCTGGAAAACTACATTATATTGCAAGCACCTGCACTATATAACATTATAAACAACGAGTACCCGGCATGCGTTGCAAGGCGACTTTAACCTCGGGTCAACTAAACTGTATTGATTCCATCCCAAATCCTGGAAAAGTACATTATAATGCAAGCACATGCACTATATAACATGATATACAACGGGTACCCGGCATGCGTTGCAAGGCGACTTTAACCTCGGGTCAACTAAAGTGTATTGGTTCCATCCCAAATCCTGGAAAAGTACATTATAATGCAAGCACCTGCAATATATAACATTATATACAACGGGTACCCGGCATGCGTTGCAAGGTCTCTTTAACCTCGGGTCAACTAAACTGTATTCTTTCCATCCCAAATCCTGTAAAACTACATTATAATGCAAGCACCTGCACTATGTAACATTATATAACATTATACCCGGCATGCGTTGCAAGGTCACTGTAACCTCGGGGTCAACTTAACTATAATGGTTCCATCCCAAGTCCCGGGAAATTACATTATAATGCAAGCACCTGCACTTTGAAACATTATATACAACGGGTACCCGGCATGAGTTACAAGGCTACTTTAACCTCGGGGTCAATTAAACTGTAATGGTTTCATCCCAAGTCCCGGGAAACTACATTATAATATTTGATATTTAACCGATTGATATTTGATTTAACGCACACTCCTCGCTTCATCCACGTTCACACGCAAATCGCATAGTGTTTTAACCCGTTAGTTGCTTTTGCAACGGGCCCAGCTAGTATATGATTATTGTTCGCACATCTCGCATAATATAATGCTGACGTCGCGTCGTTCCAGTTCCCAGTTCCCAGTTCCCAGCTGAGATTTGACAGAGTAACGATCAATTGAATGCGTTTGACTGCTTACGTCAACTGGAAGCACCGTAGGCAGATTTAACAATTAATTTAAGGTTTGAAAGGAAATTAACATTTTGAAAACGTACCAAATAATAAAACATATTATTATCGAATATAGGGGACTTAAAGCGCCACATTCCCGTTCAAAAAGGAGTTGGAGAGATATGTAATTATGAAAGTTGGAGATAGCGCAATATTTTTTACAGCGATAAAATTGAAGCGAAAATTGTGAAAATGTTTAAAAAAACACGACTCGTTTAAAATATAGCAAAAATGTCGTGGGTAACTCCTGAAATAGCATTTAAAGACACACTGTATTTTTTTCGTGCATATAACTTCTAAAATAAGTGAAATGAACGTGTTTATAACAATTTTCGGAGCATACTTTGCGATTTTTTTCTATCGAGAGAATTTCCTATAATTTGCGTTTCGGCATGAAAGGCGTCTAGATATTATCTTCAAAAATAACATATATCTTTTTAAGAATTTAAAAACTTCAAATGTTTAAGGGAGATATGAAAGAAATCGGTAGAAATTCGGGTAGCGATGGCTTAAAGCGTATTATCGAATGTTTGCTTTTATAATTACCGTGATGATTCACGGTTACGGTGCCGTGATGGCAAAAAAATGCAATAAACGTACGTTCCTTAAGGCTATAATGCTGCAATTCTTTCTAACTCATTAAATGGTGAGACCCACAAAACACCTATGACTGTTTCCTCAAAAGATGTATTCTATGACTGTTTCCTCAAAAGAAGTATTTTTTTTGCGACGGGAATTGCGTTTCATTTTCTTTATACGTGTGAGGGAGATGTATGATAATAATTGAATGTTTCTTTTGCAGACATGCGTTCACCGTTTGTCTCATTCTCGACGGTTTTTATTTAGTGTGTAAGTAAGAGCTGCAGATTTATATGTTTACGAACAAAAGCAAAACTATCAGCGAATTTACATTTGACGTGTATAAATTTTTCGAATTCACTCACACTTCAATATTATCCTTGTAACCGTATTCCATACTTTCAAAATTATCCTCACGGTAAGTGGTGATGATAGGGTCTACGGAGACGTCACGGTGTGGTGTGTGAGATAGATGCAAGAAAATTATGACTTATTTCCTATGAAGGAAACGGACCTACGTACATTGTGCATCACATCTTTTGAATGCCTTTTTTTAACCGTCACGGTACCGTTACCGTCAATCGTGATGGTAATTATAAAGGCATTAATTAGGAGAATGCGATATTAAAGATTTTTGACAAACAATATAACCAAAACAGATAAATAATGATACCTCGGGGGTTGTTATTCACGATAATCTAAGAAAAAAAACCTTATAAAGTTTAAAATTAAAGCTATCCTAATTATAACAAAATTTGTTCGGTGTAATCGTATTTTTACTTTTGCGAGTAATGTACATGTTCGGATAACAAAATGGCCACCCTCACATTTCAAATCTGAAATAGAAGAGCTGACCGAGTGGGAAGAAAAAATAACTATAAAGGTGTGTTTATATGAACGTTTTGTAAATAGTCGCAGAATAAAATTCTAGAACCGTGGACTTTCATTTAACTATCACTTATAATTTGGGAGGCTAGTATAGGAACCGCTCTCTCAGGAACAATCTATTGGATAATCAACGCCTCTGCCACAGGTCATCCTAAATGGTTCGCTATGTTTAGTGACATTATGTTCGGGTCTTTGCGTCGGATATATCTACCCACCTGCTGCGTGGCGGGCCGGATCGCGAGAGTCTGGTTGAAGAAGACCTTACCTAGACTCTCTTGGCCCATCGCCTTGCACCGCAGCGAGAATGGTGGAGGCAGTTGGAGGCAGCGGTGGAGGTGGAGGCAGACTCTTGGACAGACTGATCCCCGGATTCCCATCCACATCAAACCTTTTTCTTTCCCTCTCTTCCACTCCTTCCTTTCCCTAAAAGACCCTCCAAACAGAATCCATAAAGATGATAAAGGCTGTAAAAAAGAGGACATAACATACTAGTGAGTAGTTAATTCCATATTGTTTTGTTCAATTGTGACAAACGGACAGAAAATCTGTTGAAATTCGTGCAAAGCCGGGTAACCGCTTAACTTCCAGTTGTACATAATAAACAGCAGAATGATTACTTTAATACAATATGGAATGAACACACAATTAAAACGCACTACTCAAAATGCTCCTGCTTTGATAATGAGATCGTTTGATGCTTTCCATTCAACAGCCAATACATTGTTTATAACAGAAATTAAATTAAATTTGATGGAACACGTATGCAGGTATGGCAGGCCATAGGTAATACGTTTCTCATTAAACAACAAAGATGACTTAAACGTTCCCCAGAATAACTCATGTAACAGGTTTTAAATAATATTTCCAGTTTTCAGTTCCCTTTCCCGATAATTCCCGCGCTTTCGTGTTACCGGAAAGTTCCAGAAAGAAAATGGCGGCGGTCGGGCGGGAATTCTAGAATAGATGTTGGGAAGCATAAGAAACTTTTAAGAGTTTTGCTTTGCATATAATTTACTCGGTAGAAACAGTTGTCAAATACGGAGCCATTCATTTATATTCTTAGGGGACTTTTAAAAGCTTTCCACGTTTCGGATAATTTGAATTTAAATAAGCAATTTATCTGGGAATTTCGGGTAAAACGGGACAGATAAGGTGTCGCTTTGCTTTGACGTGTTTAATTGAATACAGTAGCTGCCGGTCAATGAAATCACGTTTCTCCCGACTGTTTTTGAACAGATTAAGCGACGCGGAGTAATTATTAAAAAAATGGCGTAGAATCATGAGACATTGAACTGTATTGTTAGTTAAGGTGTGATTTATTTCATTTTACTAATCTGTATAATTTTGTAGGTACCTACGGTAATGATTTTAAACATCAAATGTCTTCGTCGTTTAAATTTGTTGTGCTGAGGTCTTAATCGTTCATAATTATTTTAATAATACTTTTATCTTGGGAGGCGGTTATGGGTACCGCCGCCCCTGGAACCATTTATTGGATAACCAACACTCCTCAAATAGGCCATCCCAAATAGTTTCCTAAGTTTGGTGACTCAGCAGGGGTTCCCGGGTTCAAGGGGTGAGGTTTGACTAAGTCTTGGCGTTACTTGTTTTTGCCGAACTAGAGTGTGGCGGGTCGGATTGGGAGAGACAGGCTAAGGGAGACTTTTTAACCTCTCCAGCCAAATTTTCGACTCATCGCCTTGCCAATAGTGGGAGAGATGAATTAATACCTACGCCTTTAGGCACCGCGAATCCACATTTTGTGAGCGGGCAACATTCTTAAGCTAGCAACACTCTCTGCGCAGACGGAATACGGGAATACGCAGATGACCAAGGTGAAATCCAAGTCGAGACAAAGTTTCCAGATTATTCTGTCCTCGACGCTCCCTTCGCCAGCAACTTTCGAAGATCGCTTCTGTACAATAAATATTGTCGCGGATAATTAATTGCAATCGTGTTAATGTGTTTCAAATAAATATAACTATATTTACACAGTGTTCTCATTTGATAAGATCCGTGACCTTCGGAGCTGATTATTTCCGATAAGGTAAGCGGAGATAATCCATCCTACAAACGTCCATCACTCTTGGACACGTTGACCACCCTCCAACCTTTTTCATTCCTAGAAATTCCTCTCCTTCCTTTCCCTGGAAAGACTCTTCACATAGCATACCCAAAGATGACTTAAGCCCTGTGGGTAATTGTTTTCCTCAGTACTTGATTTATCCAGTTTTGAGAATCTTACCGCTTGAAATTATTCATTTACAATTGGGTCAAACTCGTTGAAACTGAAATTTATGTTTGTTCATCTCTTCATTCAAGAAAATATTTGCGGAAAATAATTTTTCGAGCGTACAGATCAACACTTTAAACTTTCCCTTAGTTGTCGTGATCCACGGTTATCCGCAAAAGTTGGGCAGATAAAAAGACCGACTCTATAATCCAGTGAACACATTAAACAGCGTCGACTCTATTCGGGAATAGCAGCAAGTGTGCTCGTGACAGTTACGCGTGAGAAATAATTGAAAACTCCGACGTGTGTTCGAGTATTGTACGAGAACAAGTTCCAGAGACACCAAATAACGAACACACCCACACCAACTTACACCCAGCCTTTGTGAAGTACAAATACTAATATCTTTAATGAGAAAATAACAGATTTCTAAACCACTGGAGAAGAAATAGGCATTTATCTATTGGAATGCCGAAATTAAACATTTTTTATTGTTGGTTAGAAAATTACACATGTCGGAGAACAAGGGGTGGAAGTTGGGTAAAGTTTGGGAATACCTCGAAGATCTGATCAATTAAAATGGAAAACTTTGAAGATTAAATGAATTACGGTCTTGCCGGGGTAAAGTTTTGTAAAATAAATTTCACTCTGAATTGTTTAATCAGGGTTACTTCTTTTGGTAGACTGAACAATTTTATGGCTAGGTTTGTAATACGGAGCAAATTAATAAAATTAAACCGAAGGTGTGCACAAAGAGGATGTACCGCCGAATAACATAAGTATAAAACATTTTTTTATTCAAAAGCATCAAGAATAAAACTACTTGTTTATATGTATACAGGGTGTTAAGGGACGTACTTGACTTACTTTAACCAGTGATTCCTGACATCATTTGGAGCAAAAAATGTAAATGAAATTTTGGTTTCCGGTGACTTTATCGATGAATTTTTTTTTCAAAATAAAGTTTAAAAAAAATTCTTCCACATATCGTCATTGGTCACTCAGCCAAACCGACTAACCCCTTACCCCGTCTCCAACTGTCCAACATCGACAATTTTTTTAGGTTTTTGAAGAAAAAAAAAATTGTCGCCGAAGACCAAAATTTTATATAAATTTTTTACTCCGAATAATGTCAGGAATCACTGGTAAGTGAAGTACGTCCCTTAACACCCTGTATATAATCGGCCTTACTAAAAAACCTCGTGAAAATTTTATTCAATTGATAAACGGCCGTGGATGTGAAAAAATTGTTCATGGAAAGATATATATACTGCTTACACAGCCAGAGGGGTTGTTTATATGTTTATTTATTGTATACACCGTTAAATAAAATAATTCATCATCGGTTTTCCGAATTTCCCAACGCATTTTAAATTATGTATGTTTTTCTTATTTGAAGACGTCGTAAAAACAAATAGCATTGTAAAAACTAGATAAAATTGCTTTTTAGATTTGTGTATTTGAAACATACTTTAGCGTTAAGAGGGCATTACCAGAGAAAACCAGAAATATGACATTTTCAAATCAGATTTTAGACATTTTGACTCTTTTCCACAAAAAATTATAAATGGATTTCGAAAGATTGTTCTTTTATCTAGCATTCGCATGTAATAAATTTTGAGAATATTTGTTATTTTTAGTATAATAAGGTTATTTCATAGGTCGTTGGCAGATTTGTTAAATTTTCAAAAAAGATTTTGTATTATACCACACCCATTTCAAATAATATAATCACGCAATAAAATAAATCAATACATTATCTAGCAAACGCATGTTTTAGAATTTTAATTTTAGTTTCAATAAAATCATTAAAAAATATGTACGTACATGTGTTTCTTGGCGAAAATTGGTCCGTTTGTGTATTTATTTGCGCACTTACAAACTAATATATTTCAGATTTTTTTAACATTCTTATTAAATTTAGACATTATTGAAAAATGATAAATACTTTTAGTTAAAAAATAATTACAAAAAGTACATTATTTTAATAGTTTTATCATCACGCCTTTCAGCATTTTTGGATGAAGGTATAAATTAAAGCTAATTTGGATTGAAATAAATTCGATATTGAGATATAATTTTAAAAAGCTGGTACGGAGAATAATTAATATTTCTCATTGTAACCGCTCTGCACGATCGTAAGAACAACTTTCGACGAAATGTGGATTTTCGTCCGCTGGCTGGTTAAACCCTCTTAAGTTGCCAGATTTCATCTTCATTACGAAAAAAAGTTGAAAAAAAGCTCACCACACACATTTTAAACCAAAATGTTCAGAAATTAAAAAAATTCAAAATTCTAAACACAGCCCGTCTATTTAATGAATTTGGAAGAAAACTGTCACCTCACATTTTCTCGTTCATAAAATAAAATATTTAAAAAAACATTTAAATTTTGCTTTTAATGCCAAAAACATAACCTAAAAATAAACTGACATTTCGAACGGATTTCTTGCATCTCTAAGGACGTTAATTTCTTTGATACGTTTACCTATACGTGCATTAGATAATAATGCTTTCAAAAAATACCCTGATAAATAGCCCATAATATTTTAAATTATTACGCCCAATTTTGACAGCACGAAAATTTCATTTTTAATAACGCAATTACTGTAAGATTTCTTGAGTAAAACTAACGATATAAAGCACAAATTAGTTTTAAATATATCAAATTATGCAAATCTAATAATATTTTCACCATTTTATGAAATAAAAACATGATTGACGACAATATTTCGGTAACAAAAATTGCATAACAACAAAATGCACATTTTCTGGGCGCCATTTCAATATTCACACGGGCGCAAGAGCAAAAACGCTCATAAATTTTATGTTTTTTTATTGGCAATAGCCGGAATGTTTTATTGCACAGTCGTGGTACTAAAATTCCGTTAAACAGTCGTGGAGTGATTTTTTTAAGCAAGTCTGAATGTATGCGCCAGCGTAAAGGTAGAAAAAATAGACACTAAGTAAATTCGTTTGATGTTCAATATTCATACCAATTTATTAATAAAGTTACTTTGAAGTCGATTTAAGGTTTGAAATGGGGGAACAATGCAAAAAATACATAATTTTATAATAATTATACTTTCGAGAGGCAACTCAAGGGAATAAACCTTAAAATAATACATTTTTAACCCAATCTTTTTATATCCAATGGAAAGGGAACGATTTGGATAGGTTGAATACTAAAAAAATTAAAGCGATCAAATCTGAATAATGTTTAGTTATGGTCTCTAAATACGGCTAAATTTTCATTCTGAATTGTGGTCTTTCATGCGTGCAATTATAATAATATTCTAAAACGTTGTGGAAATTTGAAAAATTTTATTTGATATATGATTAGTAACTTGATTCGAACCTTTTGTGTCCTTATGTTGAATACCTATGTCATTATCTGTTTTATATATGCGGCCTGTTGTATCTAAGAAAAACTTTTCTTTTTTGTCTTTTACAAACGTCAATGCCAACACCACATTAAATAGAAATTACGGAGAAAATTCCTCAGAGTAAGACGCAGCAAATTAACGATTTACGCAAATAATTAAGGAAATTAATTACAGCGTTAAACATTTATAACCGCTAAGCATGTGACAGAGTGTACCTGTGCCGTGTAACGTTAGTCTCGTATAAACATATTCTATTCAACCTTGTTGTGGATTACCTTAGATATATTTTGGTAAATTATATGAAGATACGATATAACACGATATTGTAATACGTGCACAAAGAGATATGAAGTGATCTACAGTAAGGCTTTGCGCTGTTATGTATTTGCCTTTATCAACAAAAAAATTGGGACACTGGCAATTTAAAATAAGGCAAACAAAAAATGACTGCAAAATTTTCGGTTAAAAATGGCGTTTTTTCTCTTCGGAGTTTGTGTGTTTAAAGCAATTTATTAAAAATAGTAGTTAAAAATTGAATATGAAAGTCAGTTTATCATGATGGAGATAAAAATAAAATTGGAAACAGTAATAAAAAATTCAACAAAGAAGTAAAGAGTACCATTTTTATGAACGCGTGAATAAATATTTTCATTTTTTATAGTGATTAATTTTTGGGTTATTTCTTTAGTCAACGTGCTGAATTTGCCTAGCTTAATAGTTCGTGGTTTGTATGACGGTTAAACCAAAATAAAACACCGCAAACTAGATACATTTTCTAATTTATTGTACTGAAATAGAGAAAATTGTGGAGGATTAACTCTTGGATTAACTCTTGCTGTATCACTTCAACATGTAATATATTTCTGGTACTTTGCTTGAAATGGCTTTAGCTCTGTTTGTTGACCAGAGCTGAGTAGTTACATACTTCTCCACCTTTCTTATCCTTATCTCCTTCCTCTTCCCACTATATTTAGCCTAACAACATACCCCGACTGGGGATACCATAGCATTACTGGCTCCAGACGGTTGGGAACAGTTGGTACTCTTTTGCGGCATTCACATACATAAATAAAAATAAAAACATACGTAAAAATACACTTCACCACAGTCTGTACATCTACCCTGATGAAAGATACTGTAACGTCATGATGTCCGAAATGTTGGCTAATGAAGGTAGTAGTGCAACATGGCAAAAAATCTCGACAATACTTTTGCCGTGAAAATCTTAAAACCCACTATTATCATACTTACTTGATGTTTAATATTAACATTAGATTTTTCTTATGCCCTCTACTACTCTATCATGCACCCCACGGAATGCATCTACGAACAAATCTGCGAAACTAAACAAATAAATGAAGTTTTTTCAATAAAGGTACCACAACGGTACAGAATCACTATGTATATAAAGTATAAAGGAATAAAATTATTTAATCAATTACCCGCTGATATGCGAACAGAAAAAACTTACGACAAATATAAAAAAAATTAAATCTAGTTTTAGTAGTACCACCATATAATTTTAACTTTGTCAAGATATATTTTTGACTATTTTTTATTCCTAATGTTTTATGTACATCCTATATTTTCTTGTTTAATTGCCCTTATGATCTTTAAAAAATTGTTAAGTCTAAATCTCTTCATAAGTTAAATTCTGTTGATTTTTAAAAATAAGTTATTAACAAGTTGTCCTTTCCTAAACACAAGCATTTGCTTCATTAGGAGAGTGTATAAAATATGTAAGAAGCTAGGTTATATTATATCGTGTAAATGTAAAATAAATAATAAATAATAATAAAGGTACGCTTTTTGTCACATTAGTATGTTTCTTCCAATTTACTCAAATCTTTTGTGAAAAAAATTGCATTTTTCGCATGGTGCGAATGTAATAACTGAATATAAAAGTACAGTTAAAAGTGAAACAGTACACAGAGAAGTTATGAACGTCGATGACGATGCATATAGAGATGCAAAATATAGAATGCTATGCGAAACTGAGTGCGCGTTCGGAGCAAAGTGATGAGGGGAAAAAGTGAACCGTTCCATCAGCATATTTATCAGTCAGAATTTTGCTTCAAAGTGCGTTGTGTAACCAAAAAAACTTTTAAATATTCACTAAATGTTGTTAATGTTAATTTTTGTAGAACGAAAGAAAAACTTTATTATCGAAATGAATGCTTTTTTTGTTTGGTTGCCTGAATCATTTCACGCTTCTTACATTTTTGTCAATCATTTCACATTGTGAATTGGAAAACGTCCAGCAACGGCAGGACATGGTTTTAGCCGTGTTATGACCAAATTTAAATAGCCAGATTTTCCTTAACCTACGTCATCTCATTTCTTCCCTACCTCCCTCCCTCGTGTGGTCTTCTGAAAACAAATAAAAAAAGACAATGAAGAAATTGATTACTTTTTCATTATTATTATTTTTTTTTATATTTTCATAGAATATATTTTATATTTTGATATATTTTTGAATATATATTTGAATGTATTTTATATTTATATTATATTTGAATATTTTTTATATTTTGATCAGTTTAATTTTATACCCCAAAGATGCTTGTGTTACAAACTAAGTTTTTGTTTTATTTCACTTATTTTTTAACATTGCACACAGGAGGCCCAGAAGAAAATAATTTTCCTTCGTCCTACGTCATATTTGGGGATGTTATGTGGAGGGTATTTTAAAGAAATGAAATGGGAATAAATTCTGGGAAGAGAAGGTATTAGGGATGGGTAGCAATCTAGGGGTTAGGGGTCAGGGGACTGACGTATTTTTCCATCACATCAAATTTAGTTATATTTTCGAGAAATTTGATCAAAACCTTCTCGAATTTAACATTTATTTATAAAATTCTATGTTCCTCCAAATTTACCGACCTACGCTTTCAAAGTACCCTTTTTATCTTTACATCCAAAATATTTCTATTTACACAATTTAAAAAAACTGACAGCTTGTAAGATAAATCCGCCTTGAAAGACCACAAAAAACATGTAAATGTGTTGATGCCTTTTGTAGTTTATTTTGTGACGTATATTTTAATCTATATGAGGAATTTTAAGCTATCTTCAGACGTCATTACAAATGGATTATTGAAAATTAGCCAAGTATTATTAATACGTAGTTAAACAGACAAAATAATTCAACTAACGCCCAACATTAGAATAATTTTCTAACATACGTTTAAGCCTTCGCGTTAACGTTCGCATTTTGCACTTGATGTTTTAAGGTACTTACCAAAGTTAATGACATAAACAAGAATGTAATTAATAAATATTTTGATGTAATTAATGTTTAGGCAGTCGTGCGTTATTTTGTTCGGTACTCCTTCGGGTTGTTTTCTCTGCTGGCGTTGGTTGATGTAAATCAAAATATGTTTTCAACACAATTCAGAAACTAAGGTAGAATTTAATTTAGAAGGTAAATTTCGGGAACATAATATAATTTTGTGTGAATATTAGAAAACAAAGCATGCACCATTTCGACACTTTACTTTACGTTTTTCTGAAATATGAGGTGTCAAAGTTTTGCACATACGATTTCTCATAATCTATTGATAAATTTCTGATTTTGAGGTTGAATCTTGTGTAAAGTGTTTTAGTTCAAGATATTTAGAAAAACGTGTAACCAGGACGTATACCTACCATTTTAGAACATTTATAAACGTATCCATCCAGCTAGGGCATAATAATTCATTATAATAAATCAAAATGTCAGTTAGAACCTTGAAAGACCCAACTAAAGTGACGATTTGGTAAAAAAATCGTTAAAGAAAACCTAACATATAAAAAAATAAAAGCGGCTATTTATTGTTATGAAGGGTTATTTAGTATTGCCATATAAAATGCATTTACTGCCAACCACTGAACGAACAATATACCTTCATACGCCAAGATAATCTTTTAAATTTGACTTAGTAACACTTGGCACTTTATGCATGGATTCGAAGTCTTGGTTAACATGGGCTTGGCGGGAGTTGGGAACATTTAAAAAACTAATTTTGGTTATGATTCTGTCTGTAACGACGGTACAACGAACCGTGGAACTTGAATTTCCTTTTAATTTGAACTGATTATGATTGTGGGAACATTTCAGACAAGCGATAAAGTACGTACGTAGATACCAAACTAATTTTATTTTAATTAATGAAATATTTTTGTAATGAAATAAGTATTTCTTTTGTCGAACTGATTTCGTAATTTATCAAGTTTAATAACGGTGTTCACTCAAAAGGTAAATTTATGATCGTCTCCATAATTGAAATGCTAGTTTTGAAAGGCAATGATTCTGATGAGAAAATATACTTTTTTGAAATATTTTAGCTTCTCAAATCTCACAAATATAATATCCTGTGGTTTTTCAGAGGTTAGTTATTACATCGCTGCGCTAAACACTCGAAAGTGACAACTTTTTTGAAAGTTTGATTGGGAGCTTTTTAGCTTCGTTATGTGACAATTACGTTTTTAATCTGAACACGATCGAAGAATTATATGGACAATTTTCATTAACTTCTCATCGAACCCTAGCATGACTGCAGACCGCCAATGAATAATTAACAGTTCACAATGACTAAGTGATCTTAACTAATTCGACGTCAACTGTTTTTTGTACGTTAGCAATCTGCAATTGTCCTAGGGAATGATGAGAAAGATATCCTATCAATCGTTATCGATCGACTTTGCTAGGAGTCCTAGTCATATTGAAGGTCTTTAAATAACCAGTGGCTTAATTTCTAATCAGAAAACCTATTTGTGACAATTATTGAAAGTAAATTTGTAATAATTTTTGTGTCCGAAATTTTGGGTCCAATGTATTACAGTATTTTCAGTTTCTAACAAAACATTTATCAAGAGGCAAGGAAATTTAAAATATCTTTATCACTGTAAAAAAAACAGGTCAGACTCTTTGTGTTGTTTGTTTAATTTTTAATTTGAAAACGTAACTATGAAAATTAAGTGTAACCAAATAGTAACAAATAATAGATCTTACCGCAAACCCAATTTTCAAATAATATTTGTTTGTTTCAAATTTCGTTTCATAAATTTTATAATTATGTTTGCACTCTTGCGGATGAATCGCAACGAATACAAGGCGCTGCATAAAGATGTGGTTTTTGAATGGGACCAAAGTGGTTATTGTGTTGCAGCAGAATCTGCGACCTGAGTGCAGCATTATGTAAGCTTTTAGTGCATTAAATGCGCAAACACCCTTTACTCTGTGCTTCTGCTATCTTATATTATATAACCAGGCCCCACCGCACTTGAAGACAGGATATTGAAGAGAGCAAAGACAAGAAGAGCCCGTAGAGAGAAGAATAGTATTAAAACAAATCATAAAAATCGACCTGTAATAAAAACAAAGTTTAACAACAATATTTTCTACTACATCTATTTTCAATTCTATGGCCATCTCGGGTCGGCTAGTAATCAATTTCAGTGGAATGCGCGAGTGTGCGCGTATACGTGCGTGAGTGATATATAGCAAATGATAGAATGCTAGAATTGTCATCGCTTTAGCTTGATCGGATGTCGGGAAGTGGTTAAATTTCCATTTCCAAGATTTGCTTTCAACCATTCAAGAAAACAAAATCGGAATTCAAAAATACATGCTCCAAAATCAGAGATCAGAAAATTCATAGAGTGTGAACTAAAATAGGTCCTACTCATTTGAAAGAAAGCTAATTATATTTTTAATTTTATTAATAGGACCTTTCAACTCCTAGGTCCCAAACAAGGTAATACAAATTACTTTCTCTTTAAGAAATAATTTTTCACATGAACTCCACACGATTTGATATGATTGTCTAATTTGGGGACGTTGTATGAAAAATCTTTTAGAGGAGAGGAATGAGTGAACTTGGTTGCTGAATATACCGATACCGTTAGAAGTAGGAAATGAAGAGGCCAACAAATAATTTAATCTGCCGTGCTGTTGAGTACAGGAACCAGTCGTAGAAGCAATCCATTCTCGCATAACAAATATCAACGTCCTACAAATATAGTTTACTTTGGGCACCCATACATGTCTATCGGTTGATTTCTTTAATGCTTTAAATAGAGAAAATGATTCATTATTAGCGACTTCTGGTCTGAAGCTCCGATGTAATTGAAAAAAACCCTTCACTATGTGCAAAAACGGGCGATCCGTTTGATAGATTCCCCTTTGTTAACAAACTAATTGCAATCTTTGGTTCTAGATTTCTTCAAGATCCTTATTTATTCCTTTCTCTCCTTAAAAAGACCTTTTCACAGCGTCCTTAAATATGATAAAGGTCCCGAGGCAAATTATTTTCATAGAATTTTGGAAGAAAAATATATAATTTAATGGGCATTATAATATTATAAGTTATGTTATTCCAAAAAACTTGAGACTATTTTGCATTCGTGTCCACACGCCTCCACACGCCCACATGCGTCCATCGTGGCCAATTCAATTATTAACCCTTATCAATTTAAATATAATTTTTTTTGACAGGTGACATTTTCACAGCATTTCAACTTTGTGTAGTGTTTGTGTCACACATGAATAATTCGGGATATTTTCAAATACAATGATAAAACTAGGTTTTTAATGCAAAACTGTTCAAAAAATTATTTTGTATTTTTTAAGGACATAATTTTAAAAATCGATAAAGGATTGAGAATTGTCAAAGAATGCTTTGTGTCGAATTTTATTACGCATAAAACGTTTTGATTAGCAGGCCGGTTATGTTGAAATAATAAAGGTAGTAATTAATAGATTGTTTTTTAATGTTTATCACAGAGTGATATGAAGAGTTGCCAAAATTACGGTTAATAATTATTGATATTATGACGATAGAAAGCGAACTCATAATACAAAAAATGTTGAGGATTAAGCAGTAGGATTTTTTGCTTTCCTCCGGTCAGCAAGTACCTAATGATCAAAATTAGAAACAAGATTAGCAAAACGATATTAAGTACAAAATTTCTTTTGTTGTACATCACACAAAATTTAATATTAAAGTAACAAAGATGATATATAATTGTTATGATGTTATCCGCAATTTCATCGCTGTTGGCAAGTAAAAACGCAGAATTTTTTCTATAAATAAAAAAAAAACAGTTCAAACATAGAAATCGCTTCGTTAATGCTTTATGTAATATGTGCTTATATTTATGACACCAAGTGAGAACTCCAGTGAAAAGAGAAAGAAGAAAGACATGGCCTGCGCGGAGACAAATTGGAGCAGGATCAGGAAGAACTGTATCTAGAGATCCTATTATTGGTGGCAGGATTAGGGAATCGCATACACAACTCAAGAGTCCAGATATACCACCACGAAGATGACTTGAGAAAATTATGAGCCCTGTCAATCTTGATTATTGCTAATTAAGTAACTAACCGTCATGCCATTTCAGAGAGGACGGACCACCAAAAAACTCGGTATCGGTACTCTTTCCTTACCTCATTCACATTCGTACATAATCTTCAATTATACTGGCTCTAGACATGGCACAACTCAAGTATTTGGTTCGCCTGATAAGGCTATATCTTTTTTGATCACCCCCGACTTCTTCTACCATTCATATTTGCGTCATTTATTCTCCTTACACTTCTATCTTCGTTCATTCACTCTACATGCCGACCCTTTAGAATAACAACGTTTCATCTGTCGCGGTAACGTCATGCGATAATAAACTCTACAGTGGACTAATACCCCTTAACTAACATATTTAGAATGTCACTAGGAGCAGGAAAATTTCCTACAAAGTTCAAAGAAGCAACTATAATCCCTATTCATAAATCTGGTTCTAAAAGCAACATTGAAAACTATCGCCCAATCTCAATGCTAACGGTATTTAGTAAACTCTTTGAGAAAATTATCTACGATCAAATTTATACAACAATTGTTTGCAACATACAAAACCAACAACATGGATTTCTACAAAAAAGGTCGGTACTTACAAATTTGGTAAATTTCACGGAATATTTAACGAGCAATATGGACAATAGAAACCAAGTAGACGTAATCTACACGGATTACTCTAAGGCCTTCGATAAGGTAAACCATTTTATTCTAATTAAAAAACTAAAACAATTAGGCATCCACGGTGACCTGCTTCGGTGGCTTACTTCATACCTTCGGAGTAGACTTCAATGTGTATCAGTTGAGGGAACTAAGTCCAGCTTCTTTTCCGTGCCCTCCGGTGTACCTCAGGGTTCTCATTTAGGGCCATTATTATTTAATGTGTATATTTATGATATTCACAAATGTTTTTTACACGCCAATTACCTAGCTTATGCAGACGATAAAAAAATATATCTAGTTATCAAATCAATCGAAGATTGCATTAAACTTCAAGAGGACCTCAATCGACTTTTTATCTACTGTGAATCAAACAAACTGGTAGTAAATACCTCAAAATGCAAAAAATTATCATTTACACGTAATAAAAATAAAATTCCTTTTGAGTATAGATTAAATGGGACACTTATCAAAGAAGTAGAATCTATCAGGGACCTTGGGGTATTACTGGATGTTAAATTAAATTTTATACAACACACTGATGAAATCATCAACAAGGCCAACAAAATGCTAGGATTTATTATTCGAATAACGAAACCTTTTCGCAACCTTAAGACTCTATATTCCCTTTACACAGCGTTCATCCGTCCCCACTTAGAACACTGCACACCGATCTGGACTCCTTTCTACCAAGCTCACATTGATAGAATCGAAAAAATCCAAAAAAAATTTTTTAACCACATAAATTATAAACAAAAATTACACTTCTTAAATTACAACGCATCTATTAATTACCACAATTTCAACTCCCTTTATACACGACGTTTAATTTTTGACCAAACTTTATTATTTAAAATTGTTAATAATGGCCTGGACTCTCCAGAGCTAACCAACTTAATAAATATTCATATTCCGTCAAGAACAACTCGGCAATCCCATTTGTTTCATTTGCCTACATGTAGAACTAACATTAGAAAAAATTCAACAATTCCCCGTATATGTGCGCAATATAACACAAAATTCCAAAATATAGACATTTTTAGCCATACACTACAGAAATATCGATTAGAAGTAACACGTACGATCGAAAATTAATACGAGTGTGAAAAGGATCCGGAGCATCTCCTATCCTCCTCCTTTATTCCCCTTCCTCTCCTCCTCACCTCAAATTAATTTTAATATGTAATAAAACTCTATCTCCAATCAACTTTAACATAGGAGACTTTTTTGGCTTGACTTGATTTAACAATGTATATTTTTATCTTTATGTTTTATGTATAAGCTGTTTGTCCCTTACTAATCAAATAAATAAATAAATAAATACTGATCCCATACCTTGATAGATGGAATCTTGTTATTCCAAAGGGTCGATGCCCAGACTATTCGAATAATGCTACATACCACTAACGTCTTTTTTCCATAAATATTGCTTTATTTTGTTTATACTTTTTCACCTGTATTTATTTATGTATTTATTGTTAAATATTATTTTATAATAATATTTGACAATAACATAGAACAAAATATAATATAAAACATTACAAAAATACATCAAATAACACATAAATAAATTATACCCACGTTACAATAATTTGTAGGATTCCACAAAGTGTTGGTTTAAATTGTATTTTAGAATGTAAATAGAATCAGCGAATATATCTACAATACCACCAAACTTAAAATAAATAAAAAAAAACATGCATCCTATTAATAAGTGAGTGTGATTGCTAGTTGGTTGTGTATTTGTTGCAAAAGAATGATATATTTTGTCTAGTATTCCTTGTCGGTACATGGAGTTTAATAGTAGCAACGATGACAGGGCTGTGAATTAGGTTGTTCATAACTCTGTATATAACTCTGTATATAGGTAAGTACTTTATGGGATGTGTGGAATTGCGCTAAAAATCCCCACATTCCGAAATAAAATATATTAATCTTAGGTTAGTCCTGGAGAAAACTTAGAAGTCCTGTCTGAGAAAGCTCTGGCGAAGAATGATGAAACGAGAACGGATTTGATAGAGACAACCCAAGGAATAGGCCAAATCCCACCCTGGGATGTGGCGCTATGTTGATGAAGAAGTTGATACGGGTAACAGTACAGAACAATAGGGTTATTTTTAAATTTATATGCGACTTAGTTTCGATTACCTTGATGACATTAAGTATGTATTAATTCACCAACAATAAAATCCTAATTAGGCAGTATAATTCGTGACCCAAATCCATGGCTTAGCCCCAGCCACGTGGAAAAAACGGAAGTTCCGGTCGCTTAATGCGGATTTTACCGCGCCTTTTCCGCTACCTGTTTGTTTTGGCGCCGCGATGCATAATTTGACGGAAACGCCCGTTTTACCGGAGATTACCTTAATTTTTTAAATCGCCTGCGTAAAAATGACACATTTATTATTTGATAACTGCGCGATGAAAGGGGAAAATGGCCAGCGAGCTGTTTGGGGAAGATTCAGGAGGATTGTTAATTAAAACAATGGAAACAATATTTGCACGAACCCAAGTTTAAATTTGTTTGTTTTTGGGATATTGTTCTTCTACCCAACAACTAAAATTTATTGATTAAATTAATTTTGAGAAAAAATGATCTTCATGCAGATATTCTCTGCAATATTTTGTTGAAATTTACTTTTCTCAGTGATTTTATTACCCGAATCAAATCTCCCTTGATACAGTTACCGGATTTAAACCAATATCCGCAAAAAATAAATTGAATCACCCCCTGCCTGATAACTTCATTATATATTTATTTGTTCTTGTTTCGCATCTCTTCAATTCTTTTCAATTTATGAAAGTCACTGCTTTGTTATTTCGCTTCATTTAATTATTTCAATTTGGGAGGTGAGCACGGCTACTACAGCCCCGGGAACCATTTTTTGGATAACAACACCCAAGCCAAAGGTCACCCCAAGTGGTTCGCTAGATTTGGTGATTTAGCATGGATGTCCGGGTTCATGGGGTAAGGTTTTTTTAGGTCTTGGAGGCGGATGATCAGGACACACTGAACCTCAGATTCCTACCCATCCCTTAAACCCTTTTCCTTCCCAGAACTCTCATCTCCTTCCTTTCCTTAAAAAAAATCCTCCACACAGCATCCCCAAAGATGACCTAGGCCCTGATGGAAATTATTTTCCTCAGGGCCTCCTGTGTGGAGCTAATATATAAAAAAAAAATGTCCGGGTTCAGGAGTGAGGTTGGTCTTACGCCTTGGCGGCAGATGCGTTTGCCCACTTACTGCATGGTGGGCCGGATCGGGAAAGAATTTGAGGGAGGTTGAGGGAGATCTTTTGATCTCTCCAAACAGACTCTCACGACCCATCGCCTTGTGGATTCACACGTCCGTCACTCCTGAATACATTGACCCATCCCTCATACCCTCTTCCTTCCCAGAACTTTCTTTCCACAAAAATACCCCTCTACACAGTATCCTCAAAGATGACAAAGATCCTGAGGAATGTTTTCCTCTGGGTTTCCTGTGTGGAGCTAATGCAAAAAAATATTTATAAGTTTCCTGAAGTGCAAATCTATACATTTCGAATGTGTGTCCTACGTTCTAGAAAATTGTGAACATTTTCCCTGAATAAAAATGTAAAAACTGCATATAATACCCCATATTTTAAGCACTTCCTAAATGCCACCAGTCCGTACGTGTCCTCGGCAGGTCTCGCTTTATTCTCTTCCTTAGATTCTCGTAGGCAACCGCGATACCTTTCACCGCACCTCCACTTTCCACTACTTAGCTACTCAATCTCCAGTGAGAAGCTTCTCGCCGCGCAGCCTCCCCAGGCAGTATCTCAGTATCTTTCTCCAGGATTTGCATATAATTAGCATCTCGTGGCTACATTTCCATCCCTGAATACCACCTCCCCGCGAGGCGAGAGAGGCTGGCATGATTATTTACGTGAAATACGGTTGTTTTCCGTGATTCATTTCGGTCAGGAAATGTTCTGGATGAACCAACAGCCCGGCCGTAGCTGCCGCTTGAAGACTTCTACTATTTTTTTATCATTAGCTTTCAATTTAATTTGGAAAACGTTGAAATAAAGTACAAAAGATTTCTTTGGAAGTTATCATTATTATATATTATTGGGACATCTCTCTTTTTATAACTTTTAAAGGATTTTCCCATAAAATGTGTGTTCTGTGTAAAAATTGGTCGAATATATCTATCTAGGTTAAAGACCAGTTCTTTCAGAACAATTGTTTCTAATAAAAAAGGTAGTTGCCTACAAGAAAAATTAGTCGTGGATAATATTGTTAATTACAAAAATTAAAATTAGGAGGTGGCAGTAGCCCAATTGGTAGAGGCGCCCGTCCCAGTTAGACGAGAGGTTCTAGGTTCGAGTTCCAGTTGCGAGGGGTATATTTTTATTTTTCTGTTTCTTGTTCTGTTTCATATTATCGTTTAGATTATTAATGTTATCTTCTTCTTCAATGTTTTTTATTTATTTTTTATTTTGATATTTTGTCATCTTCGCATTGTGGCATTGGAACTATGGCGTTCCCGATTTGAGGAATGCTGTAAAACTGGAGGAAGTATTCACAGGGGGAAGTAATCGGTTTTTTAGTCTTATTATTACACACGGATATAGCCATTTAAGAATGGCATTTTACAATAGGCTATAGCATTTTCAGTATCTCATAAGAGCAAGGTACTGAAAAGTTCATCCACTCTGAAAGGAGTACTAATAAACAGTTTCACCCAAGGCCAGTGATACCAAGACATCCTCTGTATTAATCTGTGATGCTGACGAAAGGAGAAAAGTGCAAGAGAAAAAAAGAGAGAGGGGGGAAAGCTACTTGACGTTTCAGATCTAATCACCAAGCATAGCTAAAGTTAGTTCAAGTTACTTTTATACATGATTAATTGAATTGAAACTTCTTTAGCGCCGTTAGTGACTTGAAATTCGGGTGAAACAGAAATGCGTCACAACTCAGTTCTCCACAAATACTCGGTTCTAATATGACGCGGTAAATTTGCACCTCGGCGCGTTCCTTCCATAGCATAGTTGGCAAGGTGCCTGACAAATCTCAGCGGCCAGAGAGACAGACATCAAGCGAACGGGGGTTCGAATCCTATGAAATTAAAAAAAACGTTTTTATTTTGTGAAATCAATATCCAATCTTCAAACCACTTTAAAAAAAATAAAAAAGAAAGCGACATCTAGCGACTTTCTAGTTTCACTTCAGTGTGAGTGTGAATTAAACACTCTGATTTTTTTTACATTATCTCCACAAACCAAAGAAATTCCCTCAACCTAAGCATTCTTTGGGGATGCTGTGTGGAGGGTCTTTTTAGAGAAAGGTAAGAGAGGAAGTTAGGGAAAAAAGATGGGAAGGAAAAAGGTACGAAAGATGAATAAGAGTCTGGGGGTCAATGTGTATGAATCGCATCCCACTGCGGTGCAAGGCGACGGGTTGAGACTGTTGAGAGAGTCCGGAGGTCAAGGTTAGGTTAGGGTCTCCCTCAACCAGTCTCTCCTGATTTAGCTCACCATACTGTAGGTAGGCAAAAACATTTGCCGCCAAGACCTAAACATACCTCAAAAACACCTCATGGATCCGGGAACACCTGATTAGTCACCAAACATAGGCAATCGAAAGGGGTGACCGATGGCAGGAGTGTTGGTTATCCAATAAATGGTTCTTGGGACGACGGTACCAATGACCGCCTCCCAAACGGAAAAAAAATTGATTTTATCTTACCTAGCGATTCAGAGACTATATCTACCAAAGTTTCGAATATTTACTCTATTCTAAGCAGTTATTTGAATTCCACGGATTACACAGTTTTATTTGCTATTGTGGAGGTTTCGAACCCCGGACTTATGATTTCAGAGCAAAAGAGCTTCACAGAGAGGTCATCAAAGGTCATTTAAATGTGGATTTACCCTACTGAATAAAACTACGTTAAATGCGGTACTTCGCCACATATTTTACGCATTATAATGAAATGAGGTTAATTAGGGCAGAAGTAGTAAACAAGATTCTCCAGCCACCCATTAAGTGTTTATTAGCTATTAACAAAAATCCAGCTAACCCTCGCGGAATTTATTTTTCCGTTAAAAAAATATAAACAGAATTACTATTAAAAAAAAATCTAAAATTATGAAAAAACGTAATTCGGTAACTAAGTACCATTATGTAAAATGAAGATATGCGTAAGACATAAAATCTGACAGCGTAGAGGAGATTATTCCAAACAAATTTTGGTGTTGTCTTTTTGCCCTTCTTTCACAGGATTACCGATGCCTATATCCCTTGCCTACTCCTGTTGTATACCCATGTCGCTTCTGTAAACGCTACTGAAAACACGAGACCAGCGTCGTCGCAAATCATCGTTGAAATCTATAAATGTTTCGCGTTCACATTTTTACTCAGAACCAAACATTAATTGCATCTGTCATTTTTATATCCTGTTCACATTGCGGCATTCAATGGGAGTGGTAGATATTTTCAGTATAACCCTGGAGAAAAACTTTCATTTAAAATCAAAACGTTGCTTTTAATGGCTTTTAATGTGTTAGTAACCAGCTATGAATTATCTGATATATCTCAACCTTGCTCTTCTCGCCTTCCCCTCCCACCTAGCTATCTATAGCCTGACAATTAGGGATGCAAGGTTTTTAAAAATATCGATATATCGATATATATCGAAGTAAGTCGATATTGATAGGTCTAGTGGGCTGATATATCGATATTTCTTCTTTTTTAAAAAGCTTATCGAAATCCAATGTAATTTTAGTTGTATCAAACTTTTATCGATTATGTACATATATATTTTTTATACTTACCTATATGAATAATCACACAATTTGAATATAAAAAGTGTGTTATAAATTTATTTAAAAAAAATGAATTCCAGGTTTTTGTACCAGCTATCGAGATCAAAAATAATAACTTTGACAGTCGGCTTCCTTGTACCTAGCCGGTTTCTGCTTTGAGTTATAGTGGCTCCTGCCTTTGAAAAAATACGTTCAACACTTGTTGAACGTATTTTTTCCATTGTAACCATTGCCACTTTAAAACGATTGGTATATACACCTTGCATGTCTTGCCGTGTTTCAAGAATGTTTACTTTTAGAGTATTTACAGCAGAAAGATATAACGTAAGCTAGTCATCTCCGTCAGTTTTTTTATTATTTATTTTTATTTGCGTGTGAGCCAAAGGTTTATGGTGCTTTCACCTACCACAGATTAGAGTAGAGAACAGAATCATTTTTTTTAGGCACTCAGTGTTGCCAGGAATAGCATTTTACCCGATTTTGTGGGTATTTTAATTTGGGCGGGTTTTTCGATATTTCGATTCGATATATTGAGTTTTTCGATATTGATATATCGATATCGGCGTGTCTTCGATATATCGTTGCATCCCTACTAACAATACTTGGGAATGCCATTTTGTGCGGTATTCACAAAATCACACAAAAATGGTGTCATCGGGATTATGTGTGTCTTAAACAGTAACCCAGAAAAAATACATTATATGGAGCAAGCAACTACAAATACAACATTATGACAAAAAAAGCTTCAGCACCAGTGGTCTTAGCACGGGCGATCGATAAGGATTGATAGGATAACTTTCGGTAACTTCTCATCTTGCAGATCGCCAACGAATAAGTAACAGTTTACAGCGACTAAGTATTTTTAATATATTCGACTTCATCTCTTGTTTTTGCGTTAGCGATCAGTTGTCCTAGGGAACGATTACCGAAAGTTGTCATATCAATCCTTATCAATCGCCATGTTAAGTCCCCAGCTACAGCACTAAGCTCTACAACAAAAACAGATAACAATATAACATTTAAAACTTAAATAAAAAGCTGGTTACGAAACACAGGGAGATCAGAAATAAATAAAAAAAACATACGGACACCAAATATAGACTGATTCAAAAACTACACCTATTCCTAAAAAAAACAACACCAGGTACACAATATATTTATAATTCTGTCAGAAACATCATATAATTAAATTTTATTACGTAAATTAAATCCTCAGCACGGGAGATCCCAGTAATCTGTTCTTGTAACAGAAAGGAAAGATAATAAATCATTTGTTATTATTTTAAAATAAAATCTGAATTTCAACGCGAAAAAACGATAAAACTGAAATTGTTAAATAAAGTGAACAATTTGGTTTCTTTACCTTACCGGTCTAGTTGAAATCAGAGAAATCCCAAAGAATTGTGCAAATTATTCAAAGGTTTGTAAATCGTGATAGTTTACCGACCTTCCTAAGAGTTCCTCATTTAACTCCCACATACTCTGTAAATTGTGCGGTTTCACGAATGTTTAGCATAAAAGAAGCTTTACAAGAGGTGAAGCGAGACAAGAATGAACGAAAGAAGAAAAGAAGAAGGGAGAGTTAAATAGTCACGTTCACTCATAAATGTTAGATGTCTTTCTGGCATAACTTGTAAGCAAGTAAGATAGGGCAAAGACAAAGTAGGTTCTCTTTTTACTTGAGGGACTTAACGTAGCACCTTTACATCTAGGGCAGGGTTAAATAATAATAACACTCTGTATGCTTGGTACCCGTGTGTTGTTGTAAGAGGGTTATTTGGTTTACCTTTTAAAAACTCACCACTGATAAATGTTTACGTCGGGGATAAATATATTTTTTCTTAGTAAAAGATTACACAACGTCTATTTTTTACGCTGTTGTTGTTATAATGATTAGGGGTTTAATATTAAAAGCGCTTATTTTTTAACACAAATAGATAATTTTTCGAAAAATAAAAGTTTATTATACAACGATAATGTGTGTACAAAATGTATCGTTTTATTTGTAATGGAGAGATACAATGATGTATGTAAGTATGTTGTATGTTTTTATAATTGAATGGTTTATAGTTACTACCCTCTGCTTACCTTAATCCATTTTATTTACCGACAGGCTATATGTCGATAATGCAGGTTTCTATTGAGCGTCCTGATGACGCTTGTGGCAACTGTTAAAAGGTGGTTTGTTGATAAAAGGCCGGTTCCTGTAGGTTCATTCTCTTCCTGTGGGTTCATTATTGTGGCAACTGTCAAGAGGTTGTTTGTTGACAAAAGGCCGGTTCCTGTAGGTTCATTCTCTTTTTTACAGCTAATAATCGAATAATAAGCAAAGGCTTGTTTTGCTTTTACTCCACTTGAACGGGGAACCAACCGTGTAGTTTGTAGGCTATACAGACTAATTGTCGCATAGTAAAGTATCTGTCACGTTTTAACTTAAGACTTGTAAATAAATAACCAAGTTAAAACCTCTCAGAGTGTTTAAAAGAGGAAGGGGCCCAACCAAATCTTAACATGTGTCATAGGCAAGTCCGTGTGCTGGAAGTTATGCTTATTTTTTTCTTTATTTGAATGAAAATGATGAAACCTTTTTAAACATCGACATTATTTTTTGATCAGATAATCAAAAATTAATTGAATTGTCCGAGGCGTAACAATAGAAAGCTCTTTTGCAAAATAGCGATAGACTTTTGATTTAAAGATTTTCTGTTCAGTGTTTCATTTTTATAAATAATATCCAAATTTTTCTCATGAAAATCACTCCAAATTCTAAAAAGTTTTGTTTAAAATAAATATAGTTTATTATTTCGTATATTTTTTTGAGGAGTACTTTTTAAGGAAAGAAAGGAGAAGTATTTCTGGAAAGGAAATTTTTTTTTTTTTATAAGAAAGACAAACAATCCCGGGATGCGAATAACCCGACAATATTTGAAAATATAACACCACCACAGTAAGCCGAAAATGTAGGCGGTACGTAGGAGTCTGGGTTTCAGCGTATCCAGAAGTGAAGGACATATTCGCACTTGAAGTGAAATAACACAAAACTGCATTTTACAAATGTGTATCCGTCTCTCCCGCTGCTATGCAAGCGATGGGTTGAGAGAGTCCGGCTGGATAGATCAAAAAGTCTCTCAACCAGTCTTTCCCGATCCGGCTCACCACGCAGTAGGTGGTCAAATACATCCACCGCCAAGACCTTGACAAACTTAACCTCATCAACCCACGGACCCAAATCACAAAACTTAGCGTATCACTTGGTGCTTGCGACCATGGCAGGGGTGTTGGTAACATCGTAATTGGGGTTCCCGTAGCCAAATTTAAAATGAATATGTTTATTATATTATTATGTAGTATGTAGGTAGATATTTTTACTGTGTAGGTATAATATTTTGGGTTGTAATGGGCGTTATTAAATCGTGGAAATGTTCTTTAACTAACTTCGATTACAATGGGAGTAGAAAAAATATCCTTGTGGCCTACGAGTTTTTTTTTCTTAGCGTGATTGTTTTCAACGTAAAATATAATGTTTTCATATTAAATTCAGGTGTGGAAGGAACGGAGTAGAGAAAGTAAAGAAATTAAGGCCAAATGAAACAGTGCAGAGGTGGTAAGAACAGAGAGTTGCTGTTTAATTTTGCTTGCAGGTGGCATTTGAGGGGTTACCCATAAATCAGGTGCAGCTCGCTGCAAAGGCGTGATGCTTGCATTGTGAAGAAAAGTGTGAAAGATTTACAGTTTAGATGTTGGATGGATTACCTAAAGATAGTGTATTTTGGGAAACTTCCGTCGAACATTCTTCATATAACTTTAATTCTTTGTTTGATTTGTGATCGCTATAAGTGTTAGATACTAATGCAATGGTGAGTCTCGTGATAAATTTGTAGTTATGTGATAGATTTTTTTCTCTGCTTTCAAACCTTCTTCCTTTTTTAACGTGAACGCCGTGCAAGAGTCCCAACTGCCCCCGTCTGGATCCAGTGAGGCATCCTATGGCATCCCCAATTGGGGTATGTTGAGAGGCTGAGGAAGGGGAAGACGAAGAAGGTGAAATACCTGGCAATTCAAATGTGGTCACGAAAAACGGCTAAAGCCATTTAAAGCAACGGTTCAATTTTTAATGGTGGTCTTACACCCGGGCTATGCTGAGAGTATCTTCCATTCTGAAACGTACCGCAAACACACCATATATTATGTTTAATTAATAAATTGTAAAATAACACAATATATCAAATAACATTTTTATCCTGCCTCTCCCCCCGTTTTATTTGAACCTGCGACCTTCGGATTGGTAGACGAGAGCCTTACCACTACGGAGGCCGTCAAAATCTTACTAATCGACGGAAATTTCTTTCAAAACCACCGTTTCTCTCATCATGCTGTGCGGTGCTAGAACATCTGTTCTGCCGTGCGGTATCTTGAACAAGTGAAGTTTTCAGGCCTTCATGGCATTTTACAATGAATGGGTTTTCTATAGAGTTATGCAATATTAGAACTAAGCTTTGAAAATTTGCGAAACGTCTGGTTTCTAAATATTAATATTGAAAAACAGAAAAACTCAACACCTAAATACGCTACAAGGTTCACAGAAAACTTATTAATACCAAAAGCAAACAAAACAATATTCCAAAAAGGACCATATTACATGGCCGTTAAAGTATACAAAACTTTCCTCACAAAATTAAACAAATACAAGATGCGCACAAATTCAAATCGTTCCTCAACACTTTCTTTATAAACAAATGTCGTTACACCTTAAATTAATACCTCACATAAATGAAACACCTAATTTTGTTTGTATAAACATTGTAATATTCTTCTTTGTATGAACATTGTAATATTAAGATATTTACGTTTCTAAATTAAGATATCTTACGTACATATTTTACAGACTTAAAGAAGTGCTGAATATTGACAAATTGAAAATGATTTATTTTTCTTTGGTGCAATGTACGGAATAATAGGATGGGGTGGTGCGCTTGATGTTTTTATAAAACCTTTGCAAACAACTCAAAATTATATTGTCAAAGTTATGTTTAATAGAATTAAAACATTTTCAACACATGCTTTATACAAATAATCTAAACTATTCAGTCTCCGTAAACTATTTATACTGCAAACTATGAAATATATCTATAAAAACAGAAACCAATTCGAAAAAAATGAAAACAGAACAAACATTAGGAAAAATAATGTATTCTATACCCCTCAAACAAACACAAAACAAATGCAAACTCACAGTAGTTTTATTGGACCTCGCACTTTTAACCTTTTACCAAAAAATATCCAAGTTGCAACTAAACTTCAGCATTACATAAAAGAGTTAAAAATATGGCTATACCACACAGATGTAAAAACTCTATTTATTTAATTTTACATCAGTTTATGTTTCTCACAAACTTTACACTTATTATTACACTTATAACTGTTATTACACTATACACTAATTATTACCTTGTACACTATTGAACACACTTTTTGTACAAACTGTTTAAACCAATTTTAATATTTTTTTTTGCTTCAATACCACTGTTTGTTTTTTCTAGGTACTAAAATAAAATATATTTAACTATAATATTACCCACGTACAGGCTGCGCCTTAGTGGGTTCCCATTATTTTTATTATATCTAAAATATGTAACTATAAAATGTAAAATTGGGAAAAATAAAGGATTTAAAAAAAAATATATATATATATATATATATATAACATGTGTGTGGTTAGCTGGAAGAAATGGGGTTTACCCGTAAGCTATACCTTTTGTATTTTTTATTTGTACAATAAATATTTTTCGATGGACTTGATTTGAATTGATAATCATTTAAATTAAAGTTAAAATTTCGCGGTAGAAATAACATAACCTAACATAACGTAAGATATTTCCCGTTATCAGGTATATGACAATTCAGTTTATGTAATACTTACATTATAAACTATTAAAAACAATTGCGTGATACCTATAACACATTTTTAACTTTATGGAAATCTGTCAGCAGGAAATATTTTTTGATTTTTCGTACACGGGTTCTTTTCAAACGCAGCAAATTTCAAAGAGATGTCAGCTACTTTGCAAAATACTCTGCCGCGTATTTGAAAAATTATTTTGTGTCTCTGCTTCCTAGGAGATAAGATAAGATCCGGGCGTGGAAATACCCCGGGAGTTTGAAATAGATCATGAATCCGATGGCAACTCATAAATATATATTTTGTTCTATCCCCAGTTGTATTTATTTTTTAAATATTTGTAAAGTTTATTAAGGGCTGTCTGTTTCAATGGTTGCTAATGTTAAACTAAGAGTAAAATAAATTGCTACAATTAAATATCACAAAAATGCGTTTTTCAATCAATTTAACCGCCTGTTTTTTTACGTCACTTTTAACTTTTGCTTTTACTTTCCGAAAACCAATAGTTACGAGTACTCTAGAGCAGCGTTTCCCAAAAGGTATTCTGCGGAACCCTGGGGTTCCGTAGAAGCATCACAAGGGTCCGCGTTCCGTCCGGATTGTTGCAAGGATCATTGCAAGGAAGAAACACAAATACTTTTGCAGTAAACGACAAAATCTCTTCTCTCAGAAAGAAACTTGTCTTCTGGATAGAATGTGTTGAACAGAAACAGTACCAATATTTTTCTCTTTTAAATGAGTTTCTGGAAAAAAGAGTTGCAATTAACCACAGATATTGAAAAATGCATTTACGGACATTTGATGGCCCTCAACAAATCTCTGGAAGAGTATTTTCCTGAAAAAAACCTGCAGGACATTGACTGAGTACAGAATCCATTCCTAGTTCACAGGAAACGTACAGCAACAGAGTACGTGACTTTGAAAGATATCAAATGTTCTACTTCCTTACAACAAAAGTTTAATTCAGAAAAAACTAATCTGGATGAGTTTTGGATTGGACTTAAAAACGAATATCCAGAAGTCGTCGAGATGGCTATCACAGTTTTGTTACCGTTTGTGACCACTTACCGGTGTGAAACTGGTTTTTCGACTTACGCTTACAAAAAAAACAAATACAGAAACGGACTGGATGCAGCTCCAGATCTTCGTATTCAGCTGTCTGACACAAAGCCTGATTTCAATGCTATTTTAACCAAAAAATTAAAAAGATATCACTCTTCACATTATTGTAAGTTTAACACAAAATTTTTGATTTTTCTTTTCAAAGTAAACATGAAAGTATTTAAACTACGAGTTTATCTTTTTATTATAAAAATAGGGTTCCGCCTAGAAAAGTATGATCGATAGGGGTTCCGGGGCGAAAAAAATTGGGAAACGCTGCTCTAGAGCTACTCTGCCATTTTGACATATTTGACTGTTCTGTTGGAGTACGGTACCTACGAAAGTTCGCGCTTCAACTATGATTATTATTAATCCTGATTAATATTGTAGAAGACGATGATAGTGACGATGAATTGATGATGGCACATCAAATTGAAGGAGATATTACAAGTGCAAAGTAAATTATATTTTTCCGTAAATTTTATTTTAAATAATTAATTAAATGAAGGCAATCTGGAGACAGAAAAATCACAAAAAACCAGGACCTTCTGTTTTCATGGCAACAGCTCTACCAACTGAGTAGAAGGTCCTGGGTTCGAGTCCCAGTGATGTCAATATCTTTTTCTGATTTTTCTGTTAAATGGTTTTTTTTTACATTAGCTCCTCATAGGAGGCGCTGAGAAAATTAGTTCCCCTCAGGGCCTATGTCATATTTGTGGATGTGGGGTCTTTTTTAGGGAAAGGAAGAACAAGAAGTTATGGGAAGGAAAAAGGTACGAAGGGTGGGTAGGAATCTGGGGGTCAGTGAGTCCAGAAGTTACGGACGAATGAATTCATCCCTTCGACTGTGGTCGAAATTCTGCTGAGAGTCCTGCTGGAGAGAAGATCTCCCTCAACCAGTAACGCGGTTAGTGATCAGATGCCAAGATCCGGACAAACCTGATCCCGATGAATCCGGGCACCTCTGCATCCCTTTAGGCATGTTTGGTGGCCAGATATAAATAATCAAGTACTCCCCACCTTCCTCTTCCCATCTCCTTTCACTTCCCACTTCCTTCGATCTCAACATAACCTATTTTGAGAGGTCATAGTCTCACTGGCTCCGGCCGGTTGTCAACAATTGGGACTCTTGTGCGGTAATCCCATTAAAAAATTAACAGAGTAAAAATGGACAGATTCTCGGTCTATTAAAATCATTCGAAAAATTGACAAGTAGGCTCTAGTTTAAATCTGAAATCCTGCTTTCGGCACAGAAACATACAGGGTATCAGTCGTAAACCATGGATCTTTTAGATGTTATGGCTCAGTGAATTTCGCCTTATCGTAAAGTGTTTAACAAGGCTTCGAGGCTCATTTCATCGGTGAGGATGTGGATTTTAACACCGCGATAATAAAATAAAACACAAAGGTCAATTTTTCTCTTGCTTTGCTGATATTGAAATGTAAAGGGTGTAAGAAATTAAGGGTACTGTTGGTTGTTTCTGAAAGTCAACTAATTATAATTTTCGATACGGTATAATACAGATGCACAGGAGGCCCTGAGGAAAATCGTTTCCCTCAGGGCCTATATCATCTTTGAGGATGCTGTGTGGGGGTTTTTTTAAGGAAAGAAAGAAGAGGAGAGTTCTGAGAAGGAAATGGGTTTAAGGGGCGGGTAGGAATCTGGGATTCAGTGTGTCCTGGTTATCCGCCTCTTAGACTTAGACAAACCTCACCCCATGAACCCGGCACCCCTCTAAATCATCTGCAAGCTAACCGTCTTAAAAAAGTAATTATATACAAACTTTAGGTCGGAATTAATTTGCAAAACAATTGGAAATTTTGACTATCAACGATCACAAGCAACGATTTTTCAACAACTTTATTTTCAAGCCATTCATATTCGTGAAAATGTTAACTTTTTTTTGTTATTTTTTTAGAATTTTTTAAAAATATGGACGAAGAATTTTCTTCCATTTCCAATTTTCTTCCATTTCCTTCCATACCAACTCTAATGATTCTTGTAAGAATACGGAGGTTCACCTTTCAGGCTTCAACATAATTTAACCTACAAGATCCAACGACACGATGAAATTTCTTAGAATTTCCGAAAGCTTCCGGAGTGTTTTATATGTGCTATATTTTTTTTTTGTTTCTAAAGATGTCGCAAAAAAAACATTATTAAAAAAACTCGGTGAAATTATCTTCGTGAGGTTTGTATATGAAATAATAATAATATATGTATGTATATATATATATATGTACGTGTTGGTATTGCGTACATGCCTGTATATATATGTATATGTATGTATTCATGTAAGTAGGTGCATTTGTGTGTGTGTGTGTGTGTGTGTTTATGTGTATATGGATGTGATATGGATGGATATATGGATGTGCACCTGTATGTACCTACGTGCACGTTCGCACGCACACATATAAAAATAAATATAAAATTTTTGATATGGTTAGGCATATTTTCATAATCTTATCCTTACGCACTTCTTTTTCTCTTTTCTTTTTTGTTATAACTTTTCCAATTTTATCATGTGTTTACACTAGACTTCACTCAAAGTAACTATCCTTAATTGATCACCATGAAACAGGCAGCCGCCTAGTATGGTGATTTAATAAATCTAATCTGCGTATATGTAACATGTACTTTATAAATAAATAAACGATATTTCTGAATAATAAATTTGTAATATAAAACATGAAAATGTTAACGAAAAATCTTATCGAAGAATTTAATCCAAAAGATCATAATTTCGAAAAAACCAATATTTAGAAAAGAAATTATCTTTGTACAGAAAATTTTAGTAAGAAACTGTCGCTTCACTTTTTACGCCGTTATACAAAAAAAATGGAAAAGTATTTTTTTGACTTTAATCTGTCAACGGAAAAATCCCAAAAATTTGTAATTATAGAATGTTTTGGATTTATATGGATTCCAAGATTCCAATGGACTCCGCCACAGATTTATCTTTAAATTGTATGTATTTTTTTGATCATTTAATTTAAATTTGATATTATGCTCACATATCATTTTTTGATAAAACATTTTAAATTTGACTAAAAAAAATCCTCAAATATTTCCCTTCAGTTTTTTGTCTCTGCATCCTTCATGTAATGTGTTCATATGGCGTAGCACCGTAGTTTTGTGGGCTGTAGCGCGGCGTAGAGAAGAATAAAGCATAATCGTCAGCAATAAACAAAGCGAGGACTCCCTAGCAGGTATTACATATTAGGTGTAAGCCACACCGAGGGGTAACAAACTGGCAACTAAGCCAATCAGAATGTACACATAAATTCAGAAACAAACTGTTGGTAGATCCTATCTGGTTACCTGAACACATATTTTAATGTGTTTGCAAAGCCCTACTTACCGCACTGGCCTTTGTTTAAATTCAGATTGCGAAAATTATTGTTCGAATTCGCAACAAAACTCAAGCCGTGAGAACACGATCCCGTTGAGCAAACGTGTCCCCAGTATACAGGGTGTATCTGCGAAACAACACAAGGCAAATATTGTAAGGGATGATGAATTATGTTTGTTCATTCGAGTCATCCACATGTATGTTATTACATTAGTTGTTTATAACTTCTTTGATATGCGTCGGCTCTTTTGCCTTCTCATAAGCTTGTTCAGAGCCAACAAGTGTGTTTTACTTAGGCTACGAAGCGACAATTTATTGAGTTGGCTTAAATAAGCAATGCAGGGTCTAGCAATGACTTCACAAGGTGTGTTGAATTGCGGAGGGTCTTTTTATGTCGAGGAAAGAGTAAACCTGGATCCAAACCCTAGAGACCCATACGGAAGTAAGATATACGCATTCACTAGGTTTACATACATCTGGCTATAAAAACTAAGATGTGCTTCTAGAACTGAGCTGATGAGAAAATCAACTCTTCGAAATGGAGCGTTCAAATTTAGCGTATTTTAAAAGTGTCCACCATGCATCGTGTTCAAAATGATTCCAAAACAGTTGATCCTCGACAGTTGGCTCCCAGCATACTTGTATACAATATGCGAACGGTTTAGGGAAAATATATAGTATATCTGCTTACACATTAAAACTAAGTGACCCCGAAAGGGTGTGCAGAGAGGATGTACCGCCAAATATTTTTATTCAAATGCATCAAGGATAAAATTACTTGTCTGTATACAGTATTTACCAGCGCATAACTTCAAAAATTCGACACTGTAAAACGAGTAAATTCGTTAGATATTCATACCAACTTATTATTAAAGGTATTTTTAAAGTTGATTTCAGGTTTGAAATTGGCAAAAAATGCACACAAAATTATACTTTTATAATAATTACTAGCAGGTTCCCGGCATGCGTTGCTATGCCATTTAATAAAGAAATTGTTTCTCCCTGAGTGTCCTTTCCCATTCGTCCCGTTCCCTTTCCACCTCCCGTTCTTCTCCTGCGTCCTCTTCCCCTCTCGCGTTCCCACTCCGTCACCTCCACCTTCCTTCTCCCCACTCCACTCCCCCCCCTTTCCCGGTCTCGCGAACCCCCCTCCCCCTCCTAGGTCCCCTTCCCCCCTCCCAGGTTCCCCTCCCCCTCCCTCCCTCCCGCTTTCCATACATTCAGTTTTCAAACCTCACGTGCCACCAATAGCAATTTTTTTATACAAATTTCATAATGTCAGAGTTCACCGGAAGTTTTATAAAAACCTTGTCCTGACAATAACGAATACACAAAAAAAGAATTATCCAATTTGGTGCAGTCGTTCGAATGTTATGCGCTTAGCAACACATTCAGCGATTCATTTTTATATTATACATAATTTCGGGGGCCAATCGTCACGGGGTCAATTGTCGGGTCACTGTACAACAGTTCATTCTTTAGTGCTCTTTGTTTGAATATATATATACATGTAATTCCAACCAATTCTGTGCGTCAAAAATATTACTTTATTTACATAAAGATTGGGCAATGTTGGTACCTAACATTCATCCTTGTAACTTTTTCCAAAATTTTAATTCCTACCCGCAAATACTTTTTTTTCACTTACCTTCCTTACGCCAACCAAGTACAATCATGTGTCATCGTGTTCAGTTGAAAGTTAATAATCGTCCTGGCAACACGGATTGTGTATGTTGATTACGGAGCTGTGGTTACGTTCGACCATGTCGAAATAGATAAGAACCATCGTGAGCTCGCGAGTTTGGTGGTTAGTGTGATGTAGACATGGGCAAAATTGAATGACCGAATTAAATGAATAAATTCAATCTTGTGACACACTTGATCTGATTCTCAATTTCAAAAGGAATTGATTCTTCATTCTTTACCTTTGGCCTTGTATCGTACGATTTTTAACGGCAACATAAATGTTTAATTTCCATTTATTTTACTGTTAAATTATTTCAATGAATAATGTGTTCCGTAAACGATTTAAATATTATAATGTTTCATAGGTATTTTTAAAATATATTAAAATACCGTATTTAAATATTATTCAATGGGCGGCGCGCCGCGAAGTTGTCGACGGTATTGTGAACGACTCGTATCCCGCTATCGCCGGCCGCCGTTCTAAAAACCCGTAGATCAAAACCCGGCCGCGATTCAGCCGAATTGTCCGAGCGTCCCTTTCACGCAAGGAATTAATCATTTGTCGTAGTCAATGTCCTGAGATTGTCCTAAGGTCCCCGCGCGTCCCGTCCCGTCCGCGTCCCAGGTACTCGTAGCTAGTCTGTCGCTATCGGAAATTGTCCGAAGCGCTTTATTCAGGAATTAAAACTAAAAGTCTTTTTCACTTGTGACGTTGTTGTCTCTAGTTAACCTCAGACTTAGAAATGACGTCAGATGTCATCGTCTCATCGCCATCGATTCACGTCAATCTCGGCTCGAGTGTATCCGAAACGCAGCTCCTCGCGAGTCTCTGCGGGGTAAGACACAAGACACTAGTCAAAAGTGACTAATTCATTGCTCAGTGCCGGCCCTTAATCCGTCCGAGCGCAGCGGTTCACCAAATCCTCGGCGGGCCAAGCCTTCAATTTCATTACATAGTTAGCCGAAAACTTTCGACATTGAATCCGAACATCGCGGCATCGGCTAGAAAATTGAGAAGCAAAAATAGTGCACTTGTAATCGTTTTTTTGGCACGTATGAAAGATATTGGAATACAAGTACCTACCTACTTTTAGACGTGGATCTTGGGTAGATGTAATATGTAAATTTGCATATATTATAAGGCCGATCAGCTGTTGTCAGCTGTCATAGAATACTTTTTTTTTTTTTTTTTTGGAATTAATTGAATTAAAGGAATGAATAGAAGGAATCAATTCAAAAGGCCGGGGGAATTAGACGAGATCTATTCACTCCTGGGAATCATTTTGCCCACGTCTAGTGTGATGAACCAGCAAAATATCGACAAACTTAGGAAGAAAACACGGTAAGTCAGCACTCCTTGATTTTTCCCATTCTTTCTACTGTGCGGGTATTTCTTTAAGTCCCTAACACTTCACATTGATCCTATTGATGGCAGTCCAGAGTTTGCGAGGCAATGAGAACCCAGGGTGTCTCTCAGTGGGGTCTTGCACGAGATGGGCGTTTTTGACGTTGGCTGATTGCCACTCAAGCTTCCACCTATCTTCTGGGTGAGAAGTGTTCGAAGGAGTCTTTCTCCTTCCGTCCAGAAGGGTTTTCGAGACTTTAAACGGCATGCCAGGTGAGAAACGACATCATCGTGCAAGGGTATTTCGCTTTTTTGCAGCGCCTTCTTGTATTCCCTCAGTGTTGCAATCTCTCGCCTGATATTTGGCGGGGTTATATTTGCAAGTACGGGGAGCCAAGGAAGAGGAGTCGATTTTAAGGTTCCGCTGATGGTTCGCATTGTGGCATGAAGCTGAACGTCGACCATGGAAGTGTGGGCGCTTCTGGCCCATACTGGAGCACAGTATTCAGCTGCTGAGAAAACCAGGGCAATGGATGCCGTTCTGAGCGTGTTGGCGTCGCATCCCCCGCTAGTACCAGCCAGCTTATTGACTAAGTTTAGTCTTGTCCTGGTTTTTTTGCCCACTGTTTCCATGTGTTTCCGGTAATTCAGGCTCCTGTCCAAAGTTACTCCAAGATAGCGGGGATGGGGGTCATGGTAAATATTTTTTCCATCAAACTGAACACAGAGTTTTGCGTTTGCCTATGAATTACTGAGATGGAAAGCTGTCACAACTGTTTTCGACCCATTTGGCTTTAGTCGCTAATTGAGGAAAAATTCTTCCATAGCCTTGAGGTCAGAATTAAGGATCTCTTCTGCTGCATTGAGGGTTTTGGCTTGGACTGTGATGGCGAAGTCATCTGCGTAAGCAAATATTCTGCCTTCAGTATGAGGAAGATCTCGAGTATAGATATTGAAGAGTGATGGGGCCAGCAGTGAGCCTTGGGCAAGGCCATTATTCAGGTGCATTTTTTTGCTTTTTAGCCCTCCTAGAAAAAGTTAGTAGTTGCTCATGAATATTAGTAGTTGTTGTGAATGCGGTGCGGTGCAGACCACCGAACATGTGGTCAACGAATGCCCGCTCCATTCATTCCCCGGCGGGATTGATGAGGTCCACAGGGCAACGCCTGAGGCCCTAGACTGGCTCGCAGACCTAGATGTCCCCCTCTGACCCCCCACCATACGAAAGAAGAAGAAGAACTTCACATTGATAACCTGTTTTCGCATGTGCCACGACAATGTTTTAAATGAGAGATACAGATTACCTCCAAGCTTATATGGTCTTAGCGTTGCGAAAATGGGTGAAATGCAGATCCGGGCACAGCTTGGAAATTTAATAAAAAGGCACTTTCTAGATGAAAAAAGTGTGGAAAAGCTGAATAAAAAAAAATTAAGGCGCGCTCGGCAAAATTGAGGGAGATACAGCCGTTTAAAGTGTAAATAAAATTTCACTTCGTGAACCGATACTACGCCATTTTGTCACTGTTATGTTGATTCACCTTAATTACATTAAAAGGCAACTATTTGCATTGGGGGAAGTGGAAAATATTTTATTCTAAATTTCGATTACGTAAAATTAAAATTAGCTTTCGTCTTGTGAGATTGTACGCCAGAATCACAAACCATGTTACACAAACCTAGCGTAGCCGCTAAGCTACTTGACAACTGGGATGTTTTTCTTGCCTTGACGCGAGTAGGCGTTATAAAGGGGCTTTCTTTTGAATCACAAACCATATTACACAAACCTAGCGTAGCCACTAAACCACTTGAAAATTGGGATGTTTTTCTTGCCTTGATGCGAGTAGGCGTTATAAAGGGGCACTTTCTTTTCTTAGGTTAGTGACAAAATCAAAAATGGCGGGCGGACTGACAGTATCGGATCGCGAAGAGAAATTTTACTTAACGTAATTGAAAATTAATTACTTATTCAATTTTTTTTATTGCTTTCCGCACTTTTTTCCACCTTCCAGATTAAAGTTCTCAACTTAAAACGCGGTGAAAACATGGTTTTTTGCCAAAAACAAGCTGTGCCCGGATATGCATTCCTCCCGCGAAAATAAAAGCTGAAAAATATTGAAAGAATTTAAAATTTCCACATCTTATTTTTATTAATTTGAACATATGTACATATTCTGAAAACAGAAATTAATCTAGTTTCTTTCTCGACCGAAATCTTAGACGTATTAGCAACCCTGTACATTGTATTGTGGATGTGTATGGAGAAAGGGTATCGCAATTTGTTCCTGGGAATTAGATTTATTCTGTTTTGACACCCGCGCTGGAAGGCTGTTGCGGTTATGAATAAGTTAGTAGTATTGGAAATGCGATTCAATATCGCATAAAAATACATGCATGTATATATTACTGTACACATGGTATCGTCACATCGCGTCGCATACTAACTACTTATAAAAACTTATACAAGTATTGAGGTCGGGGTTGAGTGGATTTCATGCACTTTGTTAAGTTATAACTGAAAACAGACAATATTATTAAGTAGCTTTCTGGCTGTCGTTACTATGTCTAGAATTTATACTCCTTATATGAATACTAGACGTTACTTGAACTAAATTTTAACTGAAGACTTCTCTCTGAGAATTTTGATTTAAACATATCTACTATTTACGGTGAATTAAAAAATTTCATAACTTCTCATCGACAAGTGCTGAGATCAGCGTTAGTGAGTTTTTGGTGATACGTACAGATTTTTCACAAAAGTAGAGTGCGCATGTGCATTTTTGATAACATTGATAACACTTTGTTTGCTATCGTTTTTCTGTTGTGTATTAAAATATGCAAGTATTTTCAATAGCGTACAACAGACATCTTTAACAGCCGCTAGTATAGTTAGCTGTATGTATTTTTGATTGGACTATGTAAATGTTCTCGGGATAATCTGATAAAGCCTTATTCCACATAGGCCCTTTTCGAACGATTAAATACATTCATAACATCTGCATATTCACATTATTTAGTTAGTTAGTATTAGTACCTATGTAGCAATTTAGTTATACGAATGACACCGTTCTAATGTAGATGTATAACCTAATAGTGATTGGAAGAGATTGAGGTAGATGAATGTCATTACTAGATTAAACAGTTGCATCCCAACTTCGCCCGTGTTAGAACATAATTTAATTTAATGAACAATAAATAATATATGAAATTGTCAATTAGTCTGATATTTATATTAATAATAATAATAATCCGATATATTATCAAAAATAATAGTTTATAAAAATTATACTCGAATATATATATTTTTTATTTTTGATAAATTATTTCACCTTATTTGGTCCAAAATTTCACCTATTTTACAAATTAAAGTCAATTGTTTTACAGAAAATCAAATGTAATATTGTCATCAAAACAGCGCAATTATATATATTTTTTTTACATTAGCTCCACACAGGAGGCACCGATGAAAACAATTTCCCTAGGCTCCTATGTCATCTTTGAGGATGCTGTGTGGAGGGTCTTTAAAGGGAAAGGAAGGAGAAGAAGATATGGGAAGGAAAAAGGTATGAGGGGTGGGTAGGAATCTGGGGGTCAGTGTGGCCAGGAGTGACGGAGGTATGAAGCCATTCCTCACACTGCGGTGCAAGGCGAAGGGTCGGGAGAATCCGGCTGGAGATGTCAAAAGGCCTCCCTCAATCAGTCTCCTCCGATCCAGCCCGCCACGCAGTGGGCAAACATATCCGCCACCAAGACCTAGACAAACCTCATCCCATAAACCCGGGCACCCCTGCTAAGTCACCAAACGTAGCGAACCACTTGATATTTTTTTGACATTCGAAAGATTCCGCCGTTTGTAGGTGCGTTTCAGATTTCTCTCAACTTATAATAAGCTAATAAGCTTAACAACAAGATAGTTGTTCTACTCTGCTGATCACAATTTGTTCAAAAGCTGAAACGGACTTAAAACGGGTTTTATCAGAATTTGAAAAATTCATTAAATGTCGAAGTTAATTTTCAGCTTCTTTGAAAGCTCTTTTCAAGTTCTGATATTATTTCAGTTCTGTGAAGTAACTGGCCCATAGTGATGTACAGCTATCATATGAACTTTCGCAGAACTTGAATATTAACTTCTATGTTTATTAAATTGTTCAAGTTCTGTAAAACAACCCGTCCTTAGAATCGGCATTTAACGGGACCTTTAAACTGTCAAAAAAAATGGAAAATGGGCTCAATGGAAATTTGATGACGATGTTACACTTGAATTTCTGTTCTTCTTTCCCATTGAGGAGGGGGGTCAGTGGGCTGCGAGCCAGTCTAGAGCATAAGGCTACCCCTTTGGACCTCAACAATACGCCGGGGAATGAATGGAGAGGGCATTCGTTGACCACATTTTCGGTGGTCTGCACCGCACCGCATTCACGCAACGCCGACTCTTTAAGACCCCATCTATGCATCATGTGAGTACAGCGGCTATGGGAGCAATTTATCCTATTGATGGCGGACCAGAGTTTATGATGCAAAGTCTGTCTCTCAGTGGAGTTGTGTACGAGATGGACATTTTCCACGTTGACCGATTACCACTCAAGTTTCTATCTATCTTCAGGGATGAGAGGAAATCGAAGGAGCCTCTCTCCTTCTAGTCTGGAGGATTATTTTAATTTCTGTGAAACAACTATATATCTGTCCTCAATCAAAACTCAATCAAAAATCTGCAAACAGAAAATCAGAAAAAGATATTGGCACGCCTATCAAAATGTTTGTCATTTGACTGTCCTAGAACGGGAGACCTTCCTAGTTGGACAGTCAAAGCTTCTTTGTATTCATGTATTCTCTATAACAAATAAACGTTTTATTATTATTATTATTATTACCTCTGGGTCTCGAACCCAGGACCTTCGGCTTTCCGGATCGCGACTCCACCAACTGAACTATTCGACCCTCTCCGATTCGGTAATTTTTAAATGAATCATACTTTGACTAAGAACTACCGACATTATTTTCATTGTATGTTTTTTATGTATGATTGCAAGATTCAAATCTGTTTTTCTGTTTCCAGATTTTTGTTTGAATTTCGCTAATATTGTCTTCATTTAATTACAATATTACAATTTGAGGTGTTACTCATAGTTAAAAATAAATGTATATTTACACAACTGCTAACCCTGTACAGATTGCAAGTGCGCCCCACGGTTGAATTTGGCAGCCACCTCTGGTCTGAAGCTCCAAAACACCTAAAAAAACCCTTGACTCTGTGCAGCAACGGGCGGTCCGTTTGATAGATTCTCCCATCTTAACAGACGGATTGCAATCTTTAGAGCACAGGCATCGGGTGGGAAGGCTATCCTTGTTCTACCGGTATTACAATGGAAGATGCTCCGAGGAATTAGCGTTATTGATCCCTTCGGCACTGGTGCTTAGTCGGGAAACACGCTGAATGCGTGCCCAACATTTCCAACGGGTCGTTTCTTCGACTAGTTCTTGTGTTCAACAGCTCGACTGTGGAATAATTTGCCGGCCTCCGTGTTTCCTCCTTCTTACAACATGGGTCCCTTCAATACCAATGTTCATTCCTTGCTCTCCTCAAAAAGACCCTCCACACAGCCTCCCAGATGACATAGGCCCTGAGGGAAATTATTTTCCTCAGGGCCTCCTGTATGGAGCTAATGTGAAAAAAAAACTGTATCATACTTCGACTAAGATCTACCAACATTATCTTCATTTTCTTAACGCATCGTTTATTGACTGCTACCTTTATGTATGATTGCAAGATTCAAACCCATTTTTCTGTTTCCAGATTTTCCATTGAGTTTCGCTAATATTGTGTTCATTCAACGTTATCAACGTAATATATGGCAATTATATTAAATCAAGTGGGTTTCAATTACACGTTAGTAATAACAACAGCAAACAATATTATAGATCGGTTAGCCTTCATAAAATAATGAAATATTTATTCTACGGATAAGTTATCATGACGTTTCATGGGAATGAACCTTCATATTATTTTATTAAAATGCGTGGGCCCATCAATTACAGATTACATAATTAATAACGCCAATGGTTTATGAATAAAATAACGTAAACGTTTAATTAAATATTTTACCTAAAGTCATCTGTTATTATATTACGTAGAAAAGTAAATTTACCCTCATAATTAATAATTTCGCATGAAAGTTATTCTACCAAATAAATGAGACCAATTAGATTTAATTGGATTATGGTGATTGATGATTTTTGGATGACAGCAATAATTATTATTGTAACCCACTAGGGTACAAATAATACGTATCTATTTTCTGATTTAATATTCAAAGTTAAGAATGAAATAAATTTAGAAGTCGAAAGGTATTTTTTCCTTACATCCCGTGAGGGTTCTGAATATTTAATCATTTATAACAAAACAACATAGATACAAAATAAAGTACAAATAACATATTAGACGGTCGGTCTAAGAGCAAGGTCGACAGCCGTATACACCAGGCTAGACTTGCATTCAATAAAAGGTCGAAAATAATAGAATCGAATAATATAGACCTAAAACTGAGAATACTCCTCATCAAGACCTATGTATGGAGTATCTTGATGTACGGCTGCGAAACATGGTGACTATCAAAAAGAGATAAACGGAGACTAGAGGCTTTTGAGATGTGGTCCTATAGAAGACTACTAGGAATTTCCTGGAGAGACCACATTACAAATGAGGAGGTTCTCCAAAGAATCGAAGGGGGAAGGCACCTGCTCAGGACCTTGTCCGAAAGGCGTGCAAGATTGATCGGCCATGTAATAAGACAAGAAGGCCTCTTGCATGCTATAATGGAGGGTATGACCGAGGGGACAAACTCTAGGGGACGCCCACGCCGAGAGTACCTTGAGGACCTGCTGGTGGACGTGCACTGCTCATCATATGCAGACTTCAAAAGAGCCGCACAAGACAGGGAAGAGAGGGAAGAGACGATTAGATGAAATTGCTGCAAACCAATCCCAAGATTGAAACCAGAGAGAGAACATATTAGGAAGCTTTGCCTGTCCAACTAGGAAAGGTTCCCGTTCTAGGACAGACAGTTTATTGCAGATCCAACTTATATAATTCTTTATGTAATGGAAAAAAAAACAGAAACACGTCTATTTTCCAATAAAAATATGTGCCAATTGAAATCCGTTTTCACAAAATTATGTCAACTGTGGTCTTCACAGATTTGGTCAATCGTGAAGGAATTGTGGTCGTAAGTGACGTTTTTCTAAGTCTTGGCGGCGAACGCGTTTGCCCACCTACTGCATGGCGGGCCGAATCGGGAGAGACTGGCTGAAAGAGACCTAACATAGATCTCTCCAGAAGGACTCTCTCGATCTATCGGCTTACACCGCAATGGGAGGGATGGATTATGGATGGATTATACGTCCGTCACTGCTGGACGCACCGAACACCAGATTTCTACCCATCCCTAATACCCCTTTCCTTCCCAGAACTTCCTCTCCTTCTTTTCGTTAAAAGACCCCCCCCACAGCATGCCCAAAGATGACATAGGCCCTGAGGGAATTATTTTCCTCAGAGCCTCCTGTGTGGGACTAATGAAAAAAAAATTATTCAAGATCTGTTTTCATTTCATAATGGGCCGGTTGTTTCACGGTAATCATGGAAGTTTTGTTCAAATTCCGTGATTCCAGTCTTTTTTTTCATAGTGGTTGTTACAGTCATCATTCAAACCAGCTTAATTTTTGGGTTCGAATCACGCAGATTCATTCATTCAATTTATTCAATTCGTATTTCATGGGAATCGTCACTTTTATTATTATTAATAATGTTAATAATTTATGGTTCGTATTCAAATTTGCTTACTAAAGAAACAGTTGACGTTGGACAGAAAATTGCCAATATTCGCCTACATAGCGTTGTGATACATATTTAAATTTATTTTATTTTATTATGTAAACATTGTTTCTGTTTAACAATTAAGAATAATATATTCCGTCGTTTACATCTTCACATTAAAGTTTTCTCTTCCTCTCTATTTTATTAAATTAAATGGAGTATCACGGTGAGGAATTATTGTACACGCTTTAGATTTTTGGTTATCTGTCCTTTGTATATTTGACTTTCATCAGGCACTACCTAGTTGGAAACTACCAATGTTGACTGGGCCATAATGTATTTGCACCGGCATTGCAGCTTATCCTCGATACAGATACATTTTTTATTTTTTTTACAGTGAATACCGCACAAGAATCTCAACTGCTCCCGCCTGGAGCCAGTGAGACTATGGCATCCCCAATTGGGGTATGTTGTGTACGATTGTGTAATAACTTGTATAAAAAGCCCTATACTAAAAATAATTTGAAAATATGTAAACCAAATGACACAACTTTAACCTCAAATAGACAAAATTTATTGCAGATTGTCCGCAAATATAGCCCTTTTCGTAAATTGTTGAGGGCCTATATAATGTTTCAATTTTTTTTTTTTTTTTTTTACAGTGAATACCGCACAAGAATCTCAACTGCTCCCGTCGGAGCCAGTGAGACTATGGCATCCCCAATTGGGGTATGTTGTGAGGCTGAAGGTAGTGGGGAGGGGAAGGAGGTGGGGAAGAGGAAGGTTGGGAAGTACCTGGCTATTCAGATCTGGCCACCAAACACGGCTAATGCCATTTTCAAGCAACGTTTCAATTCTGAATGGTGGTCTTACACCAGGGCGATACTGATAGTATCTTCCACTCTGGAACGTGCCGCAAATATACTATATATTATTTTAAATGAATTAATTGTGAAATAACACAAATTAATCAAATAAAATTTATTTGCGCATGCCGGGTTCGAACCCGCGACTTCCGGATTGTGAGTCAAGAGTCTTACCCACTGCACTACGGAGGTCGTCGTACTTATCAATAATAAATGAGATAATAATAATATATTGTGCATAATATAACCATGACTATATTATTTCGCATAATTCTAGAAATTACTGAAAAAACCCTATTCAAACCACACAGTTGATGTATAAAAGTCTCCAAAAACTCCTTAATCCAAAATCTAATTCGCCTCAGCGTAGGATCTCCTAGCAAGTGAAGATGAACAAAATATAATCATTCCATGTCCATTATTTATATATATAAAAAAATATATTTGATGCAAACAATTTTTGCACATTAGTTACATTTTTAATATTATTGCACCCGCCATGCCTAGGGATGTTTCTGTGTTGTGGCGGATGAAGTTAACAGATTGAAATTATACCCAATATGCATAATAATAATAACTATTACTATAAGATTACCCAATTTAGATTGAGTTATACATATTTAATATCGAAATTAAATTTATCATGGAAAATTGGAGTTTAGGTGATTAGAGTGTAAAAAGTTTGGGTATTGTGTTTGAAATGTATCACATATGTAAGGAACCCAAGCGTGTGTTTTGAAAGTCACAAAGTTGGCATTCGATTTTTAGGTACGGGAGAAGTTTGAAGATTTCGGTAGCTAGGTAGTTGATTTGTCTTTGTGCTATTTGTTATTGTTCTGGGGTTGTAATGGTGCGGTAAGAGTTATATTTTGTTGTATTTGTACAAGAAATGTGTTAGCATAAATTTTAGATAGAGTTGACGTATATTAATTTCACACATTTTTTATTTTTTTTTATTTTTATTTTTTTTTTTATTTTTTTTATTAGTAATAGAAGGTACATAAATTACAAATAATTTTTATACAGTAATTAATTACATAGTAGAATATTTGATGTACCCCCATAATTAAGCAAGGCTTGTGTGTATGGGGGGGTGTTATTGTATTGCTTTTTTTATATCATTCAGTTTAAGTTTTCAGTATAATTTTTGAGGTGAGTTTTAAAATTTTTTATATTGGTGTTCATGTTTCTAATTTTTTCTGGTAATGAATTAAAAAATTTTGCTCCGAGATATTTATGACTCAATTGTCCAATTTTTTTTTTACATTTTGGAGTGGGAAGTATTGATGTTTGTCTAAGACTTCTGTTATTTTTAAAGGGTGCAACTTGATTTTTAATATTATCTTTATAAATTTGTAATGTTGCATGATAAAAGTATAATGCACTTAATTTTCTAACCTTAAATTGTTTGAATAAAAGTTCTGACGAATATGAGTAGGGTTTTTTTAAAATTGTTTTTATTATTAGTTTTTGTGATATGTAAATTGTTTGTGTATGATTTTTATATGTACCGCCCCATCCTATAATGCCGTATTCTATAATTGATTGACAGAAAGCGAAGTATGTGGTTCTAAGTAATTTTTCGTTTAAAATATCTCTTAAACATCTAAATATATATGTTAGTTTCCTTATTCTGTTGTTCAGAATGTTTATGTGTGGAGACCATTTTAAACGCTGGTCTATTGTTATGCCCAGGTACTTAATATCAGTTTTGCTTTCTATTTTTGAACATGATATATTACATTTGTGGTTTTCTGTATTTGTCACAGAGTGGATAATTATGTTTATTTCTTTAGGTGTTTCTTGTTTTTTAATGAAAAAAGGTAAATAATAGGTTTTTTTAGAATTTAAAGTCAACAGGTTTTTATCAAACCATAATTTTAGTGCATTGATATCTGTATTTGCCATTTTGTTTAATTCAGACCAGGTGACATCTTCTTAAAATGTCAAAATTTTTCGGCAATTAAAAAAATCTGCGTATATTTTTCTTGTAACAAATTTATTCATTAAATTAATAAATAACAGCCAATCCATAAAGCAAGCATTATGCAACACACATGAAATTCATAAGTGTATTTTTACACACTACAATTGAATTATTCCTAGTACCATCTTTCTCATTATGTAGAGCAAACGTGGAAAATATATTTCTAGAATTGTCGCATAGATTTCTGGATCCACCTCTTTTCCATATTTGGCTCTTGTCGCAGGCCGATTCATACAGCGTGTCCATGCAACACTGTGGTTGAATCTAATGTAATATCCGGATATCTCCTTGAGTTGGGAGAATGCCTTCTGACACGGAGAATCCGAGCTGGCACGGTGCCCTTCTCGTGTAAGTTTGCCGAACGTTTTCCATAAAGCGAACAAATCACGACGAAACATATGGACAAATGATGCGCATTATGCAGCCTGTACTTTTGGCTGAGACTGCGAAAACTTTCTAAGACTAACGGATCTTGAAACTCCAGCTTTTTGCTAATTCGTTCTTAGGTGGTAGTGAATTCAAACGTGCAAAAGCATTAAAGTCTACATTCGGAGCTTCGGAGCTTTAAAGCTCTTCCATAAATCTAACCTTCACATGGTGTCATCTTGCTTGTAGAATCAAACATGTAATAAAGTAATAAAAAAAATATTGATGAAGAAGACAGTACTAAGAAACCTTTTTTTTACGTGACACTTTCCAACATAACATGCCCCAGTAGGCGAACCTGTACTGAGGCAGAATTCTTAACAAAATAAATTAACACGCTCTCTAAGAGTAACCAACACATATAACTTATTATAACATGTAAGTTCCTCTAAAACTATTATTAATTACTAGTGCAACTTTACTTGTCGACTAACTAACAATTATTGTTTACAAAATTCGTTAAATTTGTTTGAGTTCACTGGTTGTTTCACAACCTTTATTGAATATCCATAATTAAGTGGCGATTTCAAATAGATTTAACTTGATTTTTTTCCTTGATGGTCGATTGTGTTCATAATGTTGAAAGTTTTGTGGATTATTATGTTTATGATTATATGTTTTTTTAATGACATCAATTATCTTATGTTGTTGCAAAAAATTAGATACTAGAGTGGCACATTATTATAAATAGCGTGAAAAAACCTATTATTTATTTATTTACGGTTAAAAAATTGTTTTAAAATATATTTTTTTTACACATATGTATGATGAACTCTCTTTATTGTACGTTGTATGCCAGGTCTGGTGTAAAGGAAAATGGTATTCTCCTGGTCACCGCACCAGATTGATATTCTCATTCACAGCTCACTGTAGGTGAACCAATTTTATTCCGATAGAGGTCGCTACCCTTCTTTCTTCGTGTTAGCCCGGTTTTTCACGTTTGAAAAATCTTTGGTGGTTCTTTTGGCCGGAAAACTCAAGAAAATATTAATCATTATACACACGAAATGCTAAACTTCAATAGCAAAATCCTTAAACTCCGCTGATCTCTCAAATTCCACTCATGGTCAGTTTGCTACACTACTCCATTGCTTAGCCAAGCTTAATCTTGGCAAATTAATTGCCTTATTTGGGTATACTGATTGGCGTAAGTAACGATAGGCCATACTGAAAACAGTGAAGTGAGTTTGTACGTGGTTTAGATCGGTTTATGGCTGCGCGGCGAGGTGGGAAGCAGTCGCCGTAAATTAAATTTGGGATACATTTTCTGATTCAATAATTTGCAGGAATATTTCACATCACACACGTCTACCGTCTAGATAACCGTAGTTAGTAAGTTCGATTACATTTTATTATTGAGAGGAAGAAGTGAGAATTTTTTCAAAAGATATATGTATACTGGATTAAAACTTGTTTGCAGTACGTACTAGTTTCTCACGGTTACCCGACAATTGATGTGGTGACAGTTGGCCCGCCGACAATTGCCCCCCGACAGTTGATCCGGCGGACTGTTGACCCACTGGACCCGTTTATCCCTCTGCCAATTGATCTCAGGAAGACATGGCACGATCAAGTGAAACACTTACTTGAGTCGGACCATGTCAAAAGTCAGGATAATAGAAGAGTATGCACGAGACAACGTAAGAGTGTGTGCCAAGACCGAGTTGTTGGCGGTCTGTCCTCTCTGCCTACTCCTGCGGTAAAACGGCGTGATGGTTAGTTAGTTGGTGAAGTATATATTTGTATAGCGGATTTTCACTCAAGACGCGTGCAGATATAAGTATATCGACTTAGTTGTACGGCCGTATATCCTATAATTTGAATACTGACTTGATGAAATAATCTTTTAGGGGTTCAACTGTCCGAGGGATCAATTGGCAGAAAGATCAACTATCCGGTGGGTCAGCTGTCCGCCGCGATCAAATCTCGGGGCCAGTTGTCATCGAATCAATTGTCATGGAACCCTATCTCACACTCAAACGGTAACACAGGGTAAATTCTACAAATTTATCCTATTATTTTGGTATAGTTATTTTATCTTCTTTCCTTACCATATCATTATTCATAAAAATACAGATATTCGATATTTTTCAGATGACAAAAACGTAATCCGCTTTGAAGTTTTTTTTATACCCAGATTATCTCTTTAAAAAATCTTCCCCGTGAAATAATATAAATTTAATGCTGACACGTTTCAACATCGATTTTCATAAGAAAAGTACTTCAGACTTAACCTTCATAAACAGATTAAGTATTATGATCATAAAACTGTTTTTGAAAAACCTTGTAAATTTTTAAAATTGTCTGATGTTTTACTTTCAACTTGAATAATATTCGGTTGTAAAATAATGGATTTGTGCGGTAGATATCGCGTAGGAAATTCAATTACAGACCACAAAAGGATTGGCTAAAAGAATATTATTTCTCGACGCTAAGCTTCCTCCATTTTGCGAAATGGGTTTATCTTCTATTCAGGGCTACGTCAAACCCGGCTAATTAAATCTTACGAAATTCTGATTAAGAGTCCTTGGTTATAATTGCACACCCCTGATCGTTGCCCAGGGAATCGGAAAATCTCGTGGAATAAAACATAAATGAGAATTATTAACCAGCACAATAAAGTTGGAATCCGATAGACATATCAAATTAAACTTTATAATTTTCAAAGTAAAATTATTATAATGCCGATGGAAGACCTACGTATTTTGCGAAGGTGGAAAATCAATAATTACTAAATACGTTGTGGAATAATCGTCATGGCGCTAAACTAAGCACCTATCTTATGGAAATAAAGAAAACAAGTTAAATATTTTCTTTATTTTTATTTATAACTTTGTGAATTAAACCTTAAATTGTAATATTATAATTAAATGAAGACAATATTACGAAATACGTAATTGACAATATAATATAATTGACAACATACGAAACTCCGGAGACGGAAAAATCAGAAAAAGATATTGGTACCTCTGGGACTCGAACCCAGGATCTTCGGCTTTCCGGGCCACAGCTGAAAAAAATATAATAAGGAAGCATAACAAAGCAATTACATAAATTTTACACTTTTGAATGTACTTGAAGGTTATCCATCATCGCATAGTATAAAATAAAGTCGCTCAAAATGTATGTGCGCATAGATATTTTAAACTACGCAACGGATTTTCATGCGGTTTTCACCAATAGATAGAGTGATTCAAGAGGAAGTTTTATATGTATAATACATGCGTATTATAGTACAGAAAAGCTGAGAAATTCAAATTCAGGCAGTGGGCAGCTGGCAAGCGGGTGGTGTGGATTTTATAAAGGTTGGGTAATGACATTGTGTTTCATTAGCCACAGCAACGTGTGGCCGGGTCTGCTAGTTATACATAATGAAACAATTTTACTTTGTTTGAACCACTTATATATTTGAGTAAAGCTGACCGGTTTCGGAACGACCGTTCCTTCTTCAGGGCAAACATATACTGTATATTGATTTGACAGTTACAAAATAGTGGATGGGAACAATGTATTATTAATAAGGATTGTGGTAGGGGTGGAGCCGTTGCTAGGTTTTAATGAAGAGTGGGTGGGTAGGGGAAAATATCCATGATTGGGCTGTAAGACAATATTTTTTGACGAGTGGGTGGGTAGGGGAACATATCCATGATCGGGCTGTAAGACAAAAAATATTGTCATTAATACCTAGCAACGGCTCCACCCCTTCTACAATCCTTAGTAATAATACATTGTTCCCATGCACTATTTTGTGACTATCAAATCAGTATATGTTTGCCCTGAAGAAGGAACGGTCGTTCCGAAACCGGTCGGCTTTACTCAAATATGTAAGTGGTTCAAACAAAGTAAGATTGTTTCATTTGTACATAAATTTTTATTCAAATTCTATTAGCCATGACATCATATTAGCTTATCTATCTATCTTTTTCTATCTTCTATCTATCTATCTATATAAATAAAAATGAATCGCCGAAATGTATGTACGCGCATAACTTCCGAACGACTGCACCGAATTGGATAATTATTTTTTTGTTGTGTTTGTTATTGTCAGGACAAGGTTTGTATAAAACTACTGGTGGGCTCTGGCATTACGAAATTTGTATAAAAAATTGCAATAGGTGGCACGCAAGCCGTTTGAAAACTGAATGTACCGGGACTGAATGAATGGAATGCGGGAGGGTGGAACTCGGGAGGAGGGTTCGGGGGAAGCAGGCGAGGGGAGTGGGGAGAGGGAAGGTGGTGTGGGAACGTGAGAGGGGGAGGGGACGCGGGAGAGGAAAGGGAGGCGGAAGGGGAACGGGACGAATGGGAAAGGACACGCAGGGAGAAAAATTTCTTTATTAAATGGCAAAGCAACGCATGCCGGGAACCAGCTAGTTGCTAATAAAATTAGCATAAATTTGTTTAATATGCTGGGCTGTTAAATTTTAAGGCATTATCATAGACATCCAAATGGATAGACAAGCAGTTACAGATGAGGGGTAAAACCAAACTATGGAGAGCAAAGGGGGGAAAGATGACTGTCATTCGTTGAACAATCAATCTGACAGTATATAGGCATCTCGCATTACAATATCACCATTTAGTTCTTAAAAGCAAAATCTGCTTTGAATGAATAGACCTTTTTACATGGGAGCGCGAATTGCTTGCCACGTTCAAAACTTATTTGCTAAGGCCAAATGCTCGCCCCAAAAAGACTCGCGCCAATACACATATCATTTTTTCTTGCCGTGTTTAGTTAAAACACTTTTACAAATGTTTCATAATTTACTTACCCCTGTAACCAGCGACGAGCACATTGGAGTACCGCCCACATTCTCTATGTGCATATTGATACGTAGATATATTGTATAGCACAAGCTGCCGTTATTTCGTTAAATGTATGGATGTCAGCTTCTCGCTGTTCACGGCAAGAATGATGACGTCACACATTTTAGATTCAAGCGAGGCTATATCCCCTCCCCATGGAGCGAGCCGGTTCCAAGGAGGAGCTACAGCCGGCGCCATGTGGAGGGGGAAATAATACGTTTTTATCACTTAGGGCAGGTCCAGATATATTCATATGTCCGTGGGCATTATACAATCTTTACATCCTCCACATTTAAGTACAAATAGGTACTTATATTGTACATACTAACATCTTTCATAATATTTTTATTATGTTATGTACCTTACACTTATCATCCTTTTTTGTACATCTTGCCTATAATAGTGTACCTACCTACACGTAAAAGCCTTCAAGGACTGTGAAAATAAATAAACGAAGTGAATAATAACTACCAACTCTTCTATATTATATTATACAAATAAGTGATCGATTTCCTTGATTAAATTCCTACGACATGTTCTTCAAAACAATTTTCTCGAGTTGCTCGAACCATAAATAAAGTAAAACCCCATAAAACTTTTCTCGCGCAACAGAATGTGGCCAAAATTAATTAAAAATTTGACGTGTTTAATGTCTTCCAAATAGTGAAACTCAATCAATGTTCAAGGAACTCTATTGCTAATATTTAATGGAAAAGTTTAAGCAAGGCATTTAGATTTTAGGATGAGTTGAAATAATTACTTAATTAATGGGTGGTAGGTGAATATATTGTAGTACTTCACAATAAACCAAGACAGGAATATAATTAATAATATACTTCTCGGATTAAGAGCGTTTAACCAGCCAGCGGACGAAAATCCACATTTCGTCGAAAGTTGTTCTTACGATCGTGCAGGGCGGTTACAATGATAAAGATTAATTATTCTCCGTACCAGGTTTTTTAAATTATAACCCAATATCGAATTTATTTCAATTCAAATTAGCTTTAATTTATACCTTCATCCAAAAATGCTGAAAGGCGTGAAACTATTAAAATAATGTACTTTTTGTAGTTATTTTTTGATTATAAGTATTTATCATTTTTCAATAATGTCTAAATTTAATAAGAATGTTAAAAAAATCTGAAATATATTAGTTTGCAAGTGCGCAAATAAATACACAAACGGACCAATTTTCGCCAAGAAACACATGTACGTACATATTTTTTAATGATTTTATTGAAACTAAAATTAAAATTCTAAAACAAACGTTTGCTAGATAATGTATTGATTTATTTTACTGCATTATTTTATTATTTGAAATGGGTGTGGTATAATACAAAATCTTTTTTGAAAATTGAACAAATCTGCCAACGACCTATGGAATAACCTTATTATGTTAAAAATTAAAAAAAATTCTCAAAATTTATTACATACGAATGCTAGATAAAAGAACAATCTTTCGAAATCCATTTATAATTTTTTATGGAAAAGAGTCAATACGTCTAAAAACTTTTTTGAAAATGACGTATTTCCGCTTTTCTCTGGTAATGCCCTCTTAACCATTTACCGGCCCTCCACCCTACTGACATTTTATTGCAGTAGTGTTATGAAATCTGAGACTCTTTCGTAGAGCTGAGCTGTAAATCGAAAAACATCGATGTTTCAGCTCTGCTATAAGTACATTTTTCTCTCGATTTCCTAACCTATCATTTCTCGGCTCCAATTTCAGAATCGACTGAAATGAGAATCAATATATTGGCCTAACTTTTGAAGATTGTACACTATACAGTCTATACACATCAATGTAATATTTAATTACTAGCAGACCCGGCCACACGTTGCTGTGGCTAACGAAAAACAACGCCATTACCCAACCTTTATAAATCCACACCACCCGCTTGCCAGCTGCCCGCTGCCCGCTGCCTGAATTGAATATTCGAATTTCTCGGCTTTTATCTACCGTAATAAGCATGTATTATACATATAAACCTTCCTCTTGAATCACTCTATCTATTGGTGAAAACCGCAAGAAAATTCGTTGCGTAATTTAAAATATCTATGCGCACATACATTTTGAGCGACTTCATTTTATACTATGTAATGATAATGATAAGAAGAGAAGAGTATGAAATTATTAGGTTCGCCTAATTGAAATATAAAATAGAACAAATCACGATAGTAAAAAGGTAACAGTCAAAACTGATCTCGGCATCCATGATCGAGGGGTAAGGCTCTGGACTAGTAATCCGGAGGTCGCGGTGTCAATCCCGGCGTGTGCAAGTCAATTTTATTTGATTGATTTATGTTATTTCACAATTTAAACATTTAAAATAACATAAGTTATATTAGCGGCTCGTTCAGTATCACGCTGGTGTCCGCGAAACGTTCCTCGAAATGGCTTTAGCCGTGTTTGGTGACTAGGTCTGAATAGCCAGGAACACTCTACCTTTCTTTTCGTCATTTTCTTCCTCTCCCCACTACGTTTTGCCTCAAAACACATCCCAATTGGAAATGCTGAGAACTTGGATGTGATGATTTCAGATTTGAAACTTTGCTTGAAATGAATTTTTTTTTTTTATTTGAAATATACATACATATAACAGATTTACATAAGGAAAATACATGGTTCTTAAAAATAATTACAAATAAAATAATTTCTTGTTAATGAATCTACCCAATTTAAAAGAGAAAAAATTTCTCGTGTTTAAATTGGGGAGTCGTCTCATTACAGAAAAAAGATAAAAAATAAGATATACTTATATATATATATATATATATATATATATATATATATATATATATATATATATATATATATATATATATTTTTTTTTTTTTTAAATTAAGAAACAAATAAAACTTATGAATAAAAAACAAATATTAAATAAAGAAATATACTAACGTAGCAGTTGCTAAATTAGATATACATGTAGTATAGATATTTTAAAAGTAATAATATACAATAGAAGTAGTAAAAATAAAAATAATATTATTGCATTTCTCTTAATTGGTAGGTGTTGAGATGGTAAGTACATATAGTTGATTCTGACAATGGGATTAACTGATTAACTTAAACCAAGTGTGGTAATTAGATCCGAATATCCAGTTACTCCCTACCTTCCTCACCCCCTTCTCCTTCAGCCGCACAACGTATTCCAATTGGGGATGTCTGCCGTAGTATCACTGGCTCCAGGCGGTTGGGACTTGAGACTATTGTGAGGTACATTTAAAAATGCTTAATGGTTAGAGCGTTGTCCTGGTAAGAAAAAGGTTCTGGGTTCGATCATCAATTGCGACTGTCACCTTTTTTTATTTTCTGTGTCAAGTTTCTTTTGAATTCATTACTGTTATATCATTCTTACAAAGAAAAAAAAAGTTTATTAGAAGTTTTAGTTAGGATTGCAGGGCTAGATTTTAGTCTACTTTTTTGTACATAATTTTGAATGAATCGGAGAATTCGTTACAACCTCTAGTGCGGAAAGCCAATAAATCACGTAGATAAGTTTCGTTTAATTATCCAAATACATTTAGATTTGAAGTGCAGCTTAATGATTTTCAAAAGAATTCAAACTTATGTTAAGCCTATTCCGTTTGCCAACACGTGCAAATGAAAAAAATGCTTCTTCCGTTCCAGCAATTTTTATTTGGAATAAAAAAACGCCTACGCCTGGATTGGATAGACCTTGATGTAAAAGTTTTTATTACTGGAAGTGGAATAACCTTATAAAGGATGTTTTAAAATTCATAACCCAAAGCCTCTGTGGAATTTAGTCTCAGTTGAAACATCGGTTGGGTCAACTTTTTACTTTCTTTTGTTAAGGTTGATCGGCTGGGGATTAGAATCTTTGGGGATTCATCAACATGAGAACTCTCTTCTGTTACTTGAGCTGTCACGTCTATCTTCTTAACTTATTTATCTCGACAGTCCAGTGAGAATAACTATGACATAATGGGTCATAATCTTGGCTTTTCTAGGGCATAAATTAATTTTTAGCCGTCCCACGAGAAATTGTTCAATCAAATCGATTTCCAATATTACTAGTGTCATCATTTTGGGTAATGCTTATCACAGAATATCTAAGAATATTACTTTTTTTATATTAGCTCCACACAGCGTCGCCTTAGTTCGTATTTGTCCAATTAAAAAATTTTACAGTAGGGGAAGGTTTTCTTTCGTTATTTCAATGAAATATTATGATATGTGTTTAGCTAAAGCTATTTCCGTAAAGGTAAAGGTCTCGTTAGTTTAAATAATTCTTAGTTCAGTGATTAACTATTATTTTTTACACTTTATTTTTAATTTTAAAATGGAGATTGAACAAAAACTAAAATGGTCTGTTGGACAAATAAGAACTGAGGCGACGACAGGAGGAACTGAGGAAAATAATTTCCCTAGGGGCCTATGTCATCTTTGAGGATGTTGTGTGGAGGGTTTTAAAATGCTCGATAGGAATTATCGAGTATCTTGAGATTGGTATTACTTGGCGCCCATAATATAGCTATACGAATAGTGCGCCCCAGAATTGAATTTGGCAGCCACCTCTGGAGCCCTTAAATATCTTAAAAAAAAACTCTGTTCATAAACGGCGGTCCTTTTGATAGATCTTCTATCTTAACATATGGATTGCAATCTTTAGACTTTAGAGCTTGTTCTTCGGGAGGGAATTTTGTCCTTGTTCCATCAGTATTTCAATGGAAGATGGTTCGAGAAACTAGCGTAATTGATTCCTTCAGCACAGATTTACAGTCGGGAAACACGCCAGACGCGCTCCCAGCAATCGTACACGTTTGCCATTTGTCACGTGGGCTCAGATTTGCCAGCCTCTGTGTTTTTTCCCTCCTACAAATGGGTCTCTTCAAGACCCGGGTTTACTCCTTCCTTTCCACAAAAATTCTGAGAGAAATTATTTTTAATGTTAAAAAAGTCAAGTTTTGTATTTCTGAATCAATTTCGAGTAGGTAAATATATTCACATACAAATTCAAATTTAGCGTTTTTCATTGTCATTGTAATAATCACCTATTTTACACTAGAAAACATTGAATCGAATGGTTCCATGCCAAATCAGAACGAAACCAACTCTGACACACCTCAGAAAGGTCATTAAAAACTACGAAAAAATATTTTCGTTATTTGTTTTTGGGGTGTTATGCCGTGTTGCGCTACCTCATTCTTTAGCCAACGTTTCGGACATCGTTGCAGTGTCCATCACCAGGGCAGACCCGGCAGATCCGGTAGATGAAATAACAAAAACAAATAACGAAAATGCTTTTGGCCGTGAAAATCTTAAAACTATGAAAAAATAATTTAAAAATAGCCGGTAACCCTAACCTAACTTAACCTATTTTACCAATTTTTTTATCATCCCTCTTAGTGACCTTTCAGAGGTGCTTCTGAATAGGTTTCATTCTGAGTTGTCTGGTCACTGAATCGAATATACGTTGCAAATTGAATTATTACGACTACCTAAAACTGCGGCAAATAGTTATAATGTTTGGAGAACCAAATTGATCTACCATCAATTACTAAAATGTAATAAAATACATGAAATACTCTCAAATTCAACAATAAACATTTTCGTGTCATATTTTAACTTGAGTTCCACCACAATTCAATAAAAAAATCATCTTATTTACGAATCTTGAAAATTATGGTACAATTCTATCTTTCACCAAACAGAGAGACACAATGGCGCTTCCTAGTAGTACGGAATAAAGTTCCTAACAAGACTTTATTTCCTCATTAATTTAACAGGAAATATTTTGCTTCTGACGCAAATCCGTTTCACCCCACCATCTGCGGTTAAAACCTGACAACATTATCCAAGTTCACCACCACTAACTTCCTACGCCTTCTTCTTGCATAATATAACGTCAAAATGAGCGTTTGTTAACAAAATTTATTGTATTTTGACTTAAAAAAGAATTAAATTGTTTCCTTTTGAACTGATCTTCGATCACCCTTGATGTAAAAGACCAATCCTAGCACTTACAATATTTATTTTTACATCTGCCGCCCAAATAGGCCGATTAAATTATAATATTTCTGTAAGTCAAATATACCCCAAGTTGGGCCATTAAATCAAGGCGGCCTCGGAAACAATTAAATGCGGGTTCGCAGGAGAAAGAAAACTCTTACTGTGCGGCAGCGTGTTCGGGAAATGTTAATGTAAACATTCAGAAGTTTCCAGAGTAAAATCACTTGGACCAACAAATAAATGAGTTGAGATTAGGGACTTCCCGCTTTTAGTGTCCAACCATCAAGGCTGAAGATTTTCAAATAATGCGAAGTCTTCAAAAACTAATGTGGTATATTTTGGTAGTAGAGTAGTCTGAATGCTGATGATTTTTTTAAATCTCGGATAAACTTATTTACAACATTATTAAGTTTAAATTATGAATGCTAGTAGTTCTGCAAACAGTAGCACGTCGCGCAGGTAAAGTTGATTACTCCGGCTTGACAGCTTGCAATACTCTTGCGCTCTTGCAGAATAAAAATGTGCTATAAAACACGGCTACCATCTTGACAGGATTTACCGGCCAAGGAATATATAAATAAATTTGTGGACAGTAAATTGAAATTCGGAAATGTTTTTTTCTTTTTTATTTCTTTGAGACACAAATGTCAAATACCGAATTAATTTTATGAAAATTGCTTGTATTACAAAATTAGTTGATAATGGGTATAAATATAAATGGAACTAAAGCGTCTGCGGCATTCGAATTAAATTACACACAAAAAACAGAGGTTTTTTTTTATATTAGCTCCACACAGGAGGCTCTGAGGAAACAATTTTCCTTAGGGCCTATGTCATCTTTGGGGATGCTGTGTGGAGGGTCTTTTTAGGGAAAAGAAGAAGAGGTTCTGGAAAGGAAAAATGTATGAGGAGTGGGAAGGAATCTGGAGGTCATTGAAGGTTATACACCACATACCCGTCCCAGTATAAGTAACAGATGGTTACACCTTCAGGGCTCTCACAAGGACTCTATTTTAACTAAAACTAGACCTCCATTGTTCCCGCATACGTTGTTAGGCAGCAGTATGTAAGTGCTTGCTATGTACAATTGTTAGTGTGTAAGAAAAGTATAAAAATCTTACCTAAACCCCTTTTGGGTAGGGGAAAAATAATAACGAAAAGTTGGCGGTATGTCTACCCTGCCTAATTATTATGTACATATAGCATAAAACATAAATTAAATAAAAATATCAACAAAAGGTGGAAGAAGATCTAGATAAGGAGGCGGCACTACCCAGATTGCCTGGCAGTCCTGTTAAAAGTGTGTCGGTGACCAGGCAGGTCGGATACGAGGTAATCTGGAGGTCATAGGAGGTTATCCTCCACATACCCGCCCCGGTATAAGTAACATACGATTACCCTTCGGGGCTCTCTCAAGGACTCTAATTTTTTTATAGAACAGCTCTACATCTGGAGGTCCGTTTGTCTAGGAGTGACGGACATATGGATGAAGGCGATGGACGAAGAGAGTCCGGTCGGAAGAGTCTAAAGATCTCTCTCAGCCCGCCACGCAGTGGGTATGCGAACGCACCCGCCGCACACCACTACGGATTTTTTACTCAGTGATTGAAATAGATGGGAGCTTAATGGGTGTAATGTTATGCTGAAGAGATAAAAAATATTGTTTAAATGGTGATATAAACATAAACATTTTTTAAATTTGTTGCAACCCTGTTTTTGATCTACGCAGTATCTTTGTTATACGCCCATTAGCCAGAAACCGTAGTTAAGATCTAGGAAAACCAAGCCCCTTTATAACATTTCTCTTAGGAAAATGATGTAAATTATATTTATTTGATGATTGCATAATATGCGTAGTTACTCTCCGGCTTGGAGCAAATTGCTTTACTACTCTCTTTAGGAGTTTTACTTTGTTTGGATCTAGCGTCTTGTAATATTTTTGACAGCAAAATTAATGTATCAAAGTTCTGTGCATATTTAACGACAGCAATGAAATTAAGGTTTGAAGATAATTGTTTGGACATTATAAAATCCAGACAGAAAACTGTGCGATTTTCATGACACCAGAGCTTACCGTTCGAAAAATTAATATCGTGTACGAAACAGGTTACCGTTTTTATGGTAGAAGATATTGCATATTGGTAGATAGTTTATTGGTTATAGTATATTGGTTATAGATCTGGTGAAAGACCACCATTCATACTCGAAACATTGGTTGAAATGGCTTTAGCCGTGTTTGGCAAACGGATATGAAGAGCGGTTACCCGACAGTTGATCCGCCGACAATAGGCACCCCGAAATGTTATTAATTAGTAGATTTTTAAAAAGTGTGACTTACAAATAGATTGTCCGTTGTACAGGTTGTATCAATACGTAACTGAAATAACTTTAACTGGAATTTCATAGCACATTTGAAGTAAAAAAATTTGCAGCAATTTTGCAGCCGATATATTTTTTTTCAAATAAAACAAAAATTATAATTTCCTGTCGCATGTAGCCACGGATCACTTTACCACAGGTCGCAAAGTATAACGTGATACGCGCTCAAGTCTCATCTGTACGGTTTTTCTGGAATGTGATGGAGTGCGTATTACGTGATATTAACAGTGGCCACGTGTGATGGTAAAACAATTATTTTTTTTATTTTTTTTTAAATGTCGTGGGACAGCAAAGTGACATCCACCTATTTTACTCTAAATATAGTCAGGAATACCTGGTGAAAATCTGTCGAAAAAGTGCTGATAAACCCACTGTATAAGTAAATATTTAGTATACATAAATATGATTATACAAAGTTAATAAAATCTGCAGGAAGTAATTCACGATCTTCCAAGAGAAGACATTTGTTTTCAGTCAAATGAATTTATTTTCTTTTAACGTTTCTTATCCGCACTGTTAATCAAAGAAGATGAGCTTCATAGATTTAGATCTCGTCACACAAAGTTTTCCTCTTCCGAATATCCGGAACGTTGATCTCTTCATTGCAGGAAGTTGTATTTTTATTTGTTCTTGACTGAATTTGCTCTGATTTGAAATTTGATCAATGTTTACTTCTCGTCTCGTCTGGAGACAGTGGGTGCAAATAACACTTCTCCACTCGACCAATCGGAAGGCTTAAGAAAATATTATAAATCAATCAATATTTGTCATTCCTTAAAAAATCTTTTCTTCATGTATCCACATTTTACGTGTTTACTTTTCCTGCCGGCTGCTCCAATGTAATTTTAGTTATTTGTGAGAGGAAGGATATTAAATAACACATTTGCTCATCACAGCAATTTGAAATAGCGAGCCATGGTTTCAAAGCTAAAGCCTTTACAGCTTTGCGGGATGACGACAATTATAATAGTTTCTAAGATATATGAACATCAAACACATATTTAAAATCTCCATTTCAAAGCGAGTTCAACGCAATGTAACATTAGAAAGAAAAAATATGTGTTCATCTAAAAATGTAGTTTTCTGTGGTTAGTTTTGGAGTTAACCTAAAATTAAAGCAGAAATCCCTGTTAAGAGGATTAATGCTTGCAACAAATTGTGGTGAAGTTTTCGTAAAATACACACTTCACCACAATTTATGTATCTGCCTCGATGATAATCTCTGCGATGCTGTACGGAATGTTGACCAAAGAAGGAAGAAGCGCATCAAGGCATAATAACCCAAATATGAATCACGATAAACCTAATAGATATTTAAAATATTTAAATCACTATACTCCACACTCACACTAAAAAGTAACGCATTTACCTTCAATGGTTCAACTTGCCTCGCCAAATAACACGAGAATAATGATCTCGCCTCGCTAGAATGATAACGACAGAGCTTACATTATTTCCATGGATCAAAATCAGTGAAAGCGATTCCTTCTTTCCGCGATTTCCCCATACAACCGAAAGCCAATTGAGCGGGTACATATTTACCGAATGAAGAATAGGGGACATTAATAACGCGGGGAATATCTCCAAATCCCTAAATCTTCCCTCCTGAGTATGTGTGTGAACACAAAAGCTTCATTTTGAGTCGAGCTTTTAACGTATTAGTTTACGTGGCAAGGTCGAACGCTTCCGTGTGATACATTAATGGTAATTAATTGATATAAATCATGGTGAGGGGTGGGAAAACTTTTTGAAATTTTGACGCATAATGCGAACCTTCTGAAATAAGGCGAGAAAGTTTAATGCTTATTAAAATTACCAACCATTATTTTCTTGGAGAAGATAAACTAGCAATTCTGTAAACGGCGGACCTCACGTCAAAAAAGCACTTATTTAATAAATCAAAACTAAAATTTACTCTCAAATCATAAGATTTTTTTAACATTGGCTCCACACATGAGTCACGTCAATCTTATGTCATCTTTGGGGATGCTGTGTGGAGGTTTTATTAAAGGAAATGAAGGAGATCAAATCTATGAAGGAAAAAGGTATGAGGGTAGGAAGGTAGGAATCTGAGGAGTGACGGAGGTTTGAATGCCTCTCTCCCCCTACGGTGCAAGGCGATGGGTCGAGAGAGTCCTTCTGGAGATGTAAAAAGGTCTCCCTTAACCAGTCAAATCCGGCCCGCCATACAGTAAGTGGGTAGACGCATCCGCCGCCTAGACATCGACTATCCTCACCCCATGAACCCGAGCACCCCTATTAATTCACCAAACGTAGAAAATACTTGGGGCGACCTACGGCAGAGGTGTTGGTTATCCAATGAATGTTGCGGCGGGCGGCGGTACCCATACCCACTTCCCAAATTATAAAGATTTAGAAGTACGTAGGTACATGAAACAAATACCTACCTACTAATTATAATTATATAACTAATAGTGTAAGTTTTTGTTTAAAACAAGTAATAACACGATTTATCCAAAGAAATGTCACTATCTATAATGAAAATTTTTGTACCAAAATATTGAAAAAATGTGAATAATTAACGTCTTAAAACACGACGATTTAACATTTGAAAAAATCCTTAACAAATTTATAGACATACGAAATGCAAAACGGTCGAGTTAAAATATAGTTTCTATTTTAACATGTTTTTTTGTTGTGTACATTGTACAAGCCCTAAAGGGGTAAATTATACATAAATAATCAAAATGAGTTCGCGTAGCAAAGTTGGTGACCCCACAACAAAGAGTTTGTTCACTTGCGTGGCACGATGTTCCGAGTGGATAGATTATTCGATATCATGTGTGTCACTTATCATGATTAAAATTTATTCCTATCTTTAGGAGTTATCGCCTGCCATCGGGCTCAGGAACCGGGTCTTCCCTTCTCGCATACAAAATAATACTATTCCTTGAATTAATTGTAAGAATTATTGCGAAATTTTCAATGCTCTTGCTCGAAAATAGTTCAAAACACATACATACAGGGTGTCCGGTGGCAGAATTAGGTTTTAAATTTCGAATTTCTCTGTAACGGCTAAGCGGACGAGCGGGGAGGGGGGCGCGTTAGCTTTGTCGTTCATGCGGATTATTTAATCACGATCTGTCACGATGTCGCAGTGGGCGGGAGAGTAGCGTGCGTTCGTAATCGGAGCCTATTTCAAGGCTAACGATTCGTATGCAATTGCGCGTCGAAGATTTAGTACGCGTTACATTATTCGACGTTTACGTGATGCCCCAAGTAAAGATTTGATTCGATCATGTGTCCGGAGGTTCCGGGCAACATGTTCGGCAGCAAACGACTCACGGCCGGGGCCCAGGAGGACGTCTAGAACAAATTAAAACATCGAACTCGTCACGAACAGTTTGAGCGATAATCCGCGTCAGTCCGTGCGCAAGAGAGCGGCTATCCTAGGGCTTCCAAAAACTATTGTGCACGAAATATTGAAGAAGGACCTTAAATTTCATCCTTTTAAGATTCAAATTGTGGAAGCGCTTAAACCTAATAATTACAATTTACGTAAAATTTCCTACGAGACAATGTTAGAGCGATTTCGTACGGTAAACACTATCTTTTGGAGTGATGAAGCCCATTTTCATTTAAATGGAAGTGTAAATAAGCAGAATTATCATTATTGGTCACCTAAAGAAGAGAACCCACGTTTAAAACATCAACAACCACTTCACAGTCTCAAAGTGACGGTTTGGTGTGCATTGTCTAGCTGTGGAATAATCGGACCTTATTTTTTTGAAAATCATCGAAGGCAAGCCATTACAGTGAACAGGGTTTCTTATCGGGGCATGCTTAACGATTATTTTTTTCCAAAAATGAGAGAAACTCCTGCCTCCAATTCACACGCATGGTTCCAGCAAGATGCTCATACTGCTAGAGAGACGATGGCGCTACTTCGTGATTTGTTCCCTAAAAAAATGATTAGCCGTTTCGGTGACATCCCCTGGCCAAGGGGGTCACCAGATCTCACTCCTATGAACTTTTTTTCTGTGGGGGTACCTCAAAAGTAAAGTGTATGAAACCGACCCCGCGACCATCTCTGCACTAAAAGAAAATATCATTCGCGAAGTCAATGGTATCCCGATGTCACTTCTCCAGCGAGTGGCACGAAATACTGGGGCCAGATTCCAAGAGTGTATCCAACGTGATGGTCTACATTTAGACGTAATATTTTTTTTAAGAAATAAAATCCGCACTTCTCCTCTTTGTAACAGTTATTGAAATAAATGTATATCATAAGCAGTTTATTTTTTATTTAAGTTTTAAATCCTAATTCTGCCACCGGACACCCTGTATTAATTTCCTTTGGAGTTATTTATAACTTCACCTATTAGATGCATACTGCATGATATGCTCTATCTAATAAAAGGTGCTCTTCGATCTCTGAATTACATGGTCGATAAATGTGCCCTAACATCTTCGGAAAGTTATATTTTTAATAATGATTTTTCAGCAAAAGCTTTTATCAGAATGTTGGCAGCGGGAGTCTCTTCACTCAGCACAGATGTGCATATGGGAAATTGGTGAAAGGTACGTTCCTCTATGATATGCTTGCAATATCACAATGCATTTATCTCTCCTCCTCGTATAACATGGGTCCCGCTAAACCGCAACCGGTGCCTTCGCAGCCACTGCTCTGTCAATGTGGACAAAAATGGTGTTAGAGAAATTAAAACATTAAAATAGATAAAGAAAACATTAATTGGCACCAAAGTTTTCGTAAAACACGCTAATTACGAAAAACCTTGAGTAATTTACAGATTCGGAGCGTACGTGATTGTATTGCAAATAGTGAATGTAGTAAAGGTAGTAATTAATTTGGTGCGGCGACTGTTGTTGATACTCGTTGTTACTACTGATTTGTGTGTAGTCTTACCGCAATCGTATTAAATAACCAGTGATAACTTCCTAAATTTGGCGGTCGCACGCCTCCACACCACAAGTGCTCTTTTTGTACTGTACATGACTTTTTTGTTGTCACTAACAATCAGGGCTTTGAATAAAAGCCATGGAGTAACAAAATATAAATAATTTAAGTTATTAAATGAGTTTTTTGTAAACAATAATTGTGTCTAAATTTTATGTTAATAATGATATTTGCGCCGATCATAAGTGACAACCCGGTGAATTATTTTTGTTTTGATTTTGGATTATTCTAAGGCAAAGAATTGTTCCTTGTTTCCTTCCTCCGCTCTCCACTTCCTTCCCGGACGGCAGTTTGCAATCAAAAATAAAAAATGAAATTATATTCGCATCGCAAAAGTTATTATCCTTAGTGAAATCATTTTATAACCTAGTGAACTACGTTTCAATCTCACTTCTATCTACTGTAAGCACATTTCAAATCAAATTCAAAGAGGAACACAGAATAAATTTGTAAAAACTCTTTCACCGAATCAAATGATGATGGACCAGGAAGAATTTTTTACTTTTGTCAAACATAATATGCATATTTTGGAAAAACGGGCGTTGTTTTTTAATTGAGTCGTTCAATTTCTATATCCGCCATATCAACTTTCACCGATTCGGAGAAAACCGCAAAAAACTGTCACATCTCAACGTAAATAAAAAATAACATTTAATTTTTTCATATAATGAGTTGGAGCAATACACATTCGAAAAGTGTTCATTTTTCAATGTATGTCTAGAAATATTTAAGTAATTTGGATAAATAAAATGGATATAGCTGACTTGGTACTCACTTCGAGATTTGTATGGAATATAGAGGCTTTTAAAACTCAACTGTCCAGATGGGCGTGTTTCTACCTCCGCCATCTTGGCAAAATAATTGCGTCAAATTTCATTACTATCAAAATCAAGCGAGTTTTGATAGTAACTTCTTGAATGGTATAGCGGGTTTTGTTTCTCACTCGCAGTTTTAACATGGTTTTTGGTCGTGATGAGGGAGGTTTTGAAACTCAATTTGAGATTAGTCTTGTTCCTCGCAAAAATGTGAACAAGATGTCATACTCAGATCATTTTGTCAAAAAATCGGATACAGCGGGTTTTGAAATTATATGACTCAATTTATATTTAATTGTTCAGTTGATTAGTCAGACATTTCCAAATATAATGTTTTGGGATAATGAGGAAAGCAGTATTCGAATGCTCACCATATATTAAATACTATTCACACGTTTCCGTATTTTAAACATTAACTATTATTATGTATAAAATAACAGCGAAAGACATAACGGTCCTATACATTATTATGACATTTAGAAATATCTTTCTGGTGACCCAGAAAATATCAACATTTTGTTTAATTTACCACAAGTTTTCTGCATTATAATTGATTTGGTGTTGCTTATGAGTAATCTGTAATATTGTCCCAAACAGAGGGTAATCTTTTACATATAACTACATACTTAAATCAAATAAAAAAATTTCGGAGATGTATAACTAATCAACTGGATGATTGATATTTCATATACTGTGAACAAAGGAAATCACTACAAATATTGTGTTGCGGTAGGTAAAGGACTCTGCTCTAAATATCTGCGGCGGGAGATTAGTACAAAGCCTCGAAGAACAAATAATTATTTTCCTTTGATAAAAATAATAATTCCATCTTTTTCTGTTTATTAACCCAAATAACACTTATTTGAAACACTAAATAGGCTACACTAATCTCTAACCCTCAAACCACTAAAGAGATAATTTGATAGAAATATATGGTGGGAGTTTCTGCCTGAAGCAAGTTCAATTATCTCTTACTCCGGATGAAGTTTTCAACAAAATCAAGTATCAAAATTCTTGCATGAACAAATTCTCAATTTTATTGGCGTGTCTGGGTTAAGAAGTTGAAAAGTCTATAACTGTAATATTGGATGAATCAATTCTCTTTTATACATCGTTCAACGTACTGCCTCAACTATTTTTTCCCTAAAATTTGTGTTTCTTCCAATGAACTAAAGTCGGCCATACACGCTACGGTCTACCGGAGAGGTTACCTGTGCAGATCTGCCGGTAGCGTGTATGGGGACGTGGGTATACCGGAGCGGTCGTCAGTTCTCTTTGCGATAGCATCGATTGCACCGTACGATGTCACCCAAAAGAATTGATTTTCGATTCTGGACCGGTCGCCTGCGCAGGTTAAAAAACTGGGTTACCCTACTAGATCTCTCCGGTAGACCGTAGTGTGTATGGCCGACTTTACCAAACCGGTTCCTTTGACTTTGTTTTGTGCACTTTAAAAATGGAAGGCGTTTAAATTATTCCTAAAATCTATTAACAAAATACCTTGCAAATTTAATGAAATCCTTACTTTTTTCCATTTTGAATAAGTGTGAATATTGTACACATAAAGTTTGACCTGAGACAGTGGTTTGGCCAGTCTACTGTTCGGGCAAATCTGTACCTACTCCCATCTATCCCTCCCGTCTTACCTACCTATCCTGTTACATCCATCTTGCTATTGTCACCGGTTCAAGTTTGACTCCTAACCGTGAAATCAGTACAATTTCAACACCGCGCGGACTGGCAGCCCAAATACTTTGGTGTCGCGTCGCTTATAGTCAAAACCCGGATCCGCGCAAAATATATGCTTTCAACCGCGAGTTATCTTGAGTGCATGAAGTGTGGGACCCAGGACGTCACCAGCAAGGTAGGGTTTCATCTTGTTTTCGGTGGACATCCCATTTTTTCCCCTTCATCCCTTTTTTCATTCCAACAGTGATAGGTGGAGATTCCGAACTCCGCGGGAGAAAGTAGCAGGCTTCCAATCAGCTATCGAAACATCTACTATAGCGATATTCCGGGCCGCAGTAAACAAAGTCCACACAGCCAACACGATAGTCAACGTCCATTGAATGGACAGGGCACGAGAAGAAGAAGAAGAAAGGTTTACCAAATTTCTTGAAATTTGAAAAAAAAGGAAATAAGAACTAATAATATTTGCCTACTATATATATTGTATCGGCGAAGGGTCAAAGCAAAACTTAAATTCAACAAATGTTATTTAGCAATATATATACAGTTGATATTATGAAAATTCTTTGGAGGTACAAAAATACTCGTATCTACATATTTATTTTCATGCGACACCTCCAAAGAAATACCTCCTGTGGGATTAATTTGTACCAGGGGAACTGTATCGCCGCTCGGTGAGCGACGTAAGTTGAGCGGCTGGTTGAAGGGGCTATAGGAACAGATTTATTGATGTGGGTCTCGTAAAAGCCCAGACTAATCTAGGAAGGAAAGATGAATGCTGGTAGATTAAGTCTCTGAATATTGTTGCTAAATTTTACACTATTAAAATTTTGATAGTACAGTTGATTAGTCAGACATCTACAAATACGAAGTTGTTGTACTTGTCAAGTTCTTCTGCATGTTATAATTGATTTGGTGTTGTTTTATGAGTAATCTGAGTATTGTACTAGATAGAGGGTACATTTTTACATTTTTACAACTACACACTAAACTCAAATTTCAAATTTTCGGCGATGACTGACTAATTACCTGGACGATCGATTGATAGACATTTTGTCCTTTTTTTAAATTTTCTAGGTAAGGTTATACTTAATTTATCTTTAAAAAAATCCCTTTAAATTTTTTTTTAAGAAAATTTTTAATTATTGGTGCCATTGTTGATATGGGAGAAATTGTCAGGATGCGTTAATTTTTTATACTGCCTTGTTAATGCTTTTTTTGTGAATACCGCGCAAGAGTCTGCTCCGAACCGTCTGGAGCCAGTGAGACTAAGGCATCCCATTTGAGGTATGTTGTGAGGTTGAAAGTAAGTGGAGAGGGGGGGGGGGGGAGATGGAGAAATGGAAAGTAGGGAAGTATCTGGATATTCAGATCTAGTCACCAAACATGGCTAAAGCCATTTCAAGCAAATTTTTAATTCTGAATCGTAGTCTTATATCAAAGTGACACTGAGCGTGTCTTCAACTACGGAATGTGCCGCAAATATACTGCATATTATTTTAAATGAATAAATGGTGAATCTCATAAATTAATCACCAAGGCCGTCGAAGGCCGGCAGCTCCGTACATGAGCTCCACATGGAAGGCCTTGAGGAAAATAATTTCCCTCTGGGCCTATGTCATCTTTGTGGAGGGTTTTTTTTTTAAAGGAAAGGAGGGATAATCCGCCGCCAAGACCTAGACAAACCTCACCCCATAAACCCGGACACCCCTGTTTAATCACCAAATGTAACCAAACTACTTGGGGTGACCTGTGGCAGAGGTTTTGGTTATCCAATAAATAGTTCCCGAGACGATTATACCAAAAATGGTGTCGCGAAACTGCGACTCCACTGTTAATTGGCGGCAAATGCTGCAGAGCAAAGCCCACGCAGCCCTCGAAGGACCAGTCCCGAAACTACGTGAAAACGCTAAGTTATACGGGACGATTGTATAGTATACACTCGCAAAACCTGATGCCACAACCTTTACACCATTCTCGCCTCCCAAAATGAAAAGCAATATATATTGTGACGAAGAAGAGAAATCGAACAACCGTTCACAATATTTTAGAGTCGTATCTTCCGGTTCTCACATTCACTCACTCTTTACTCTCTTTCGTAGACTTCAGTCGCACGGTCGTTACACCCACAAATACGAGGATGGTCTGAAAAGTTTCCGACCTGAACATGAAGATGGCAGCACTCGTCAATAAAAGCTAGTGAATGTAGTTGTGCATCTTTTGACAGTTAATCACTAAAGTTTCGACCATTTTGGACGCGCAGTTTTTATTTGACAGTCGTTTTTTTTTGTTTTTGAAATGCAATACGCCTACGCAAATCAAAGATGAGTTGGACTAGATGGGGACTCTGCACCATCATTTACCACAGTGAAATTTTGGGCAGCTGAATTTAAACGTGGCCGTAAGAGCTTGGGAGACGATGAACGTTCGGGACGTCCAAAAACTGCAACTACTGACGATAACATTGCTAAACTTCACCAAATAGTGTTAGACGACCGCCAAATTAAAGTGAGAGAGATAGCAGAGGTTATTAAAATGTCCAAATAACGTATATGTCACATATTAAATCAAGATTTAGACATGAAAAAGTTGTCCGCGCGTTGGGTGCCGCGTTTGCTCATGTTAGACCAAAAATCCTGTTTCACTAAGACAACCCGCCGTCTCACACCTCAGCGGTTGCCACGGCAAAATCCACGAATTACGGTTTGAACTGCTTGACCATCCGCCTTACTCACCAGATCTAGCCCCAAGTGACTTCTTTTTGTTCTGTTATCTAAAAACTGCGCAAAAAAATAAAAAAACAAAAATTTAATAACAGCTCGATACTCAATTTTTTCCATTGTCACAAAAGCACACACATCGACTCACTGAAACGACTGTTAACTAAAAACTGCGCGTCCAAAATGGCCGAAACTTTGATGATTAACTGTCAAATGCTCGGACTTGTTCTTAGTAATGCGAGATCATTTACTAATGGAATTGCAATACGAAGAACATATGAAGCACTTGCCCGCAGCATCCTGGAATACAGCTCCATTATTTGGGCACCCTCTGAACAAAACCATATCCTAGAAATAGAAAAAGTACAAAAAAGGTTTATGCGTTACCTGTATATGAGGGAATATACATACTACCCATTCCTGTATCCATCGCTGTTCTTAACAGGAATGCTCGATCTTAATACCTTAGAAGCTCGCCGAAAAATATTTTTGGGGAAACATTTTTTTAAGCTGATCTCCGGTACTGTACTGAATCCACCTATGTTGAAGGAGAATAACCTATATGTCCCTAACGCGTATACTCGTGGGAGATCCCACACACCTTTTTATGCTCCGAAAGCGAGAACTTCTTCCTTTCAGAATGCCCCATTAAATAGAGCAATTCAACTGCTTAACGATTCTGCATTGAGCATTGACATCTTCAATGTTACCTATAGAGAGTTCAGTAACTATCTTTTGACATATGTCTCAACATAGTGAAACTGCCCCTTTGGCCTTTTTTCTCTTATATTTTGCAATCTTCTCCGTAATAATTTGGTGTATAACTGTTTTATGGAGAACCTGAAAAAAAAAATAAATAATAAATAAAACATGCTCAACTACATTCACTAGCTTTTATTGACGAGTGCTGCCATCTTCATGTTCAGGTCTGAAACTTTTCAGACCACCCTCGTATGTAAGTACACCGAGCAAATACTGAAAATATCTTCCATTTCATATGTTTCCCCTCTTATGCGCTGCATCGTCCTGAACCTTGCTCCTGCCGACAGAGTGTTTAATCTTTGGCTACATACGTGCTTGCATTTTCCTAAACGTATATTTCTGTCCAAAATTACGAGCATACACCCCTTTGGAACCTATTATTTGACGTGTAAATGGCCTTGTATTAATATTCCGGCATGTTACGTATGCAGATCGCGTTCTGGTTTATAATAATATCAAAACAATGACTGTCGCTAACTCTTGAGTGTGGTCAATTTAAGAGTACCTACTCGACTCGCTAAGCATAAGGACCTATTTCAATGTCACCATTCGCAAACAAATTACGTGGCAAACTCGCCAATTCATTGTTTACATAGTTTAGCCAACAAATATACAAATTGTATGGGACAAGTTATTGGAGCCCGCACAAATACTATAAATTCAACAGGGCACCAGCACACATGGGCACCTTGATCCCTGAGTTGTTCAGGTAGAGTCCTGCTTGTAAAAGCAGTCAGAGCTTTGTAGGAGCAGTAGGAATATAGTAAATTGATTGAATACGATTACTATGAGATGAGGAGAAGCTAATTCCAGTGACTTCTCTATTTATTGGGCAAAAATTGTACATTAAATTTCCCGTGTTATATTTTTTTTTATTTTTTTTTTTTAGCATATAAAATATAATATACATTTAGATAATGTAGTAATTTGCGTACATGTTCATTTTAAAATACGTTAATACCACTCTTCCATGGAAGCATTAGCTTGTGTCTGGAAGAGTAGTGTACATTTTTAATGCTATATTTAAGTTCTTAAATTACAATGTGAATGTAAAAAACAATAAGTTGTAAGTTCGGTGATATGTAAATAGTTGCTAAAAACAATACAAAATTTAACTTATTTGAAGAACAGAGTATCACTTGGAAACTGAGTTATAAGTAGTTGTTCTTGAGATTAGATTAGTCGGAAACTTTTTTTTTAGTTTTTTTTTTTTTATATTATCTTTAAAATATTTTTTAACAGTGTTTATTAATTGGATTTTATCATTAATTTTTCTAATTTCATCCGGTAATCGGTTGAAAATAAGTCTTCCTTGATAAGTATAATAATTTTGTGCAAAGGAAGTGTTTAATTTTGGGCATGAGAAAATATATTTATGTCTAGTACGGTTTTCAGTTATAAATTGATATTTTTCTTTTTCTTTTATAGTTTGAATCAATGCATTTCTATTGTATAGATCTTTGAAAGATGGTACTTGGAATTCCTTAAATAATTGATCCGTTGGGTAGTCCGAAGGTTTTTTCAATATAATTTTAATTATTAGCCTCTGCACAACTTCAATTGGGGAAAGATTAGTTTTGTATGCGGATCCCCAGCTAATGATAGCATATTGTAAAGTTGATTGAACCAAAGCGTAATATATTAGATATAAGTTTTTTACAGATAAAAAATTTCTGATTCTTAAAAATATATAAATCAATTTTCTAATTTTTTTTACAACTTGACAAATTTGTTCCTTCCATTTCAAATTTTTATCGATAATGACTCCTAAATATTTGATTGTGTTTGTTGTTTTTAATATTGTGCAGTTTTGGATACAATAATTTTTACTATGTGTTTTGGAATTATCATGGATGATGATGTCAATGTTTTTAGGGGTATCATTTTTGTGTATTGCAAATGGAATTACAAATGTTTTATCACCATTTAGTGATAGTAAATTTACGTCGAAGAAATTCTTTAAAATATTTATGTCTTCGGTGGCTTTAAATGTTACTTTTTCCCAAGTTTTATCGCTAATTATTAATACCGTATCATCGGCATATGAAGTAATTTGGCCATGTAGTGGTTGAAAAAAAATGTCATTAACATATATGGTGAAAAGGATTGGTCCTATTACTGTACCTTGAGGGATTCCAAAGTCTGATATTTCTTTATCGCTATTAATCTGATTTATTTTTACGACTTGCGGTCGATTTTTTAGGTAGTTCGAAATCCATTTAATTGCATTGTCTTTTATACCTATATTGTTTAGTTTTTTTAGTAGAATCTCATGGGATATACTATCAAAAGCTTTTCTGAGATCAATAAATATACCGGCACATTTTTCACCTTTATCCAATGATTCGTTGATGTATGAGGTTACATTAGCAATAGCATCTTGTGTGCTGAGTGACTTTATAAAACCAAACTGGTTTTTGTGAAGAATTTTATTACTTTCTAGGAAACTGACTAATTGATTTTTCACAATTTTTTCAAAAATCTTTCCAATGTTTGATATTAGACAAATTGGGCGATAGTTAGTTACTTGTTGAGGATCTCCAGATTTATAAATAGGTGAAATAATTGTATTTTTATAGTTTGTCGGAAATATTCCCTCTGTTAAACTTAAGTTTATCAAATGAGTAATTGGTTTCACCAAATGAATTTTCATGGATTTTAGAAAATGTACTGTAATAAGGTCAAATCCGGGAGACGAACCTCCTTTCATGCCTTCTATTATTTTTAAAACTTCACTTTCTGAGGTTTTTTCAAATTTTGATAAATTACTATGATTTTGTACATTTTCAATCGTTTGTGTTTTCGGGTTAAAAGATTGATTGATATTTTTCGCAAGATTTTTTCCTACATTAGCAAAAAAAGAATTAAAGATGTTTGCACATTGTTTAGGTTGATTATTAGCATCTATGATTTTATTTTCATGTTCAATGTATTTTATTTTTTGTGTTTTTTTAGTGTTATCCATGGCTAAGTTAACTGTTTTCCATATTTGTTTATTGTTATTGTCTGTAGAAAGTATTTTATTTTTGAAATAGTCTTCTTTATTTTGTTTGATACAGTTTGTTAATTTATTTTTAAATTTTTTGTAAAAAGTGTATGCTTTTTCATTTAGAGGATTTTTCAATGTTGTTTTGTAAAGTTTTTCTTTGTTTCTAATTGATATTATAAGTCCTTGTGTTATCCAAGGCTTTAAAATTCTTAGTTTAGATTTAATGCGGACTGTAGTTTCAGTAGTTGAATTTTTTATGTGTTGAGACAATATATTTTCAAAGTTTTTTGAGCAAGTCTCGGTATCATAACTATTTAACACGTTGTTCCATTGTTCATTTCTTAGTTTTTTGGATAAAATAGTCATATTTGTGTAGGATTTTGTCTTTGTTAGATTAAATTTTTTATGTTTAATTTTGTTATCATAGAAAAGAATGCATGCATGGTGGTCAGTTATATTTGTTTTCCAAACAATTGATTTCATTTTGTCGATATCTTTAATATTTATGTTAGTCCATATATGGTCTAAACAAGATGGAGTGTGATTTTTTATCTCTCTCGTATTTTTGTTAATGCACGATATGAAGTTAAATTCAGTCATACAATTAATATATTCATTTTTGAAATTATTTTCTACGTTTTCATTAATGTTTATATTAAAATCTCCTGCAACAAAGCAAAGTTTATTTCTAAATTTTAACAGTATGTGTTTAAATTCATTTATAAATGACGAGATATTCGAACCGTGTGTTCTGTAAACAGCTATTATGTGGTAGTTTGTTTTGTCGAGTTTTAATTGTATTTCAATACAGTTTACTAGATGTATAGGATGTTCAGTTAGTTTGACAATACTAAATTTATCGTGAATGAATATGACGAGACCACTATTTTTATTGATGTTTATTTTGGTTGTAACATAATTATATTCTGGTAAATGATAGGTGGGTGATTCGTCATTAGTATAAGTTTCTGATAATATTAGGATGTCAGGTTTTTTATTTAGATTGTTTAATTTTAGAATTAATTCATCCCAATTTCGTTCCATACTTCGTATGTTAATATGAAAAATGAAAATATTGTTGAGATTCTTTGAGATTATGTCATTACATGAATCGGTGTATACACACTCATATTCTTGTATTTTAAAATTATTTTCTAATTCATTAGCTATGAAGTCATCCATTTAGTAAAAATATTAATGTGATATTGATTTCTTTTAAATAATATTGTATAGAGTATTTTCAAAGTAGAGTGTGACATAGAGTTAGTAATACAAATACGGATTTTATAATGTGTAGATTGTTGAAGAATATTCCGGTTTTTATTGATCATATATTGATTGATCACATCTTTATCATTACTAGCATAGTCATTTACAATATTTAAATGCATATCTCGTATAATAATATTATTTATATTTCTAAAATTCAATAAAATGTTTTTTGATTCTACTATAAATTGTTGTACTGTAGACTTGTGTGTAGGATAAATAGCAATATAATGCGATAATTTATTTACGTCTTTAAATTTTATATTTAAAATATTAACATCGTAATCATTAAATACTTCATTAATATTGAGAAAATTATACTGGTTGGAAATAGATATTCCAATTTCAGAGTTTTTGTTTATACTTATTATTGTTACCTGGTACCCTGGTATGGAGTAATTAGTTTCACCAGTAGAGTAGGTCTTTGTAAACCCAATCAAGCCCGGGAAAAAAATTATTTCTTTTAAATATATTATTAATTTTTCAAAAAAAATTTTTACACTTTTAATATTTTTATGAAATTGAGTAAATCCTTTTTCAGTGCATATAAAATAGAAATCTCTTATAGAGTGATGTAAGTTTTCTTCAATACATATTTTTTTACCTAATGCGTTACATAAAAAATCATTCATTGTTAATTTATAGATAAGAGTTTGAGGAAATGAAAATTTACAATATTTATTCGTAGTCAATGCGTTCTTTAGCAATTCGAATCATTTTTTGCCGGTAAAGGCATTTTATGCTATCGACTCTATGATCGGTGGAATAGTTCATATAAAACCTTTTGTTTTGGACACAGCAGTTGTTGCAGATTGGAGTTTGTTCTTTGTTTTCACATTTAGATAGTATATGTTCCTTAGTGCAATGAGGGCAAATGGGAGGCTGCGTCCTGGCGTGACATCTTTGGGCTGTGTGGCCGAACTTGAGGCAATGGTAACATTGTGTGATCGGGCTGCAGTCGTTGACGTACACTCTTTGGAATTTGATGTTTATTTTTTTTTTTTCTATAAGTTTTTTCCTTAATTTTCCCGTTGTTTCGATAATGTAGTTAGTGGTGTCGTTTTCTTTTCCTTCATTGTACTTATTTTTTAATTGCTTGATAAGCTTAATGTCTTTTTTGTCTTCTAGGGTTAATCCTTCATTTTGTTGTACAATCCCGTCAATAATTTCTTCTTCAGTCAATTGGCATTGCAGGCTTTTCAACATTAAGCACGGTTTCCTTTTTTTTATTTCTTCGGCCGATACTTCTTTTCCAATTACTTTATTTATCTCTTCGGTTAATTTTTCTGCATCTTCTTTTTTTTGGCAAGAAATCACTAATTTTTGTTCTCCGATCTTTTTTACTCCATTTACTCCAACTTTTATTTTTGTTAAATTAATATTTTTTTGAATTTTTATTTTTATGTCCTCGGCCTTCAAGGTGTTTTTTGAGGTAATTAAAATGGCGTATTTCTGTTCTGCATTATATGAAGTTTCTACGAAGTTTTTATTGTTACTTAGCGCACTTGCGTATGATTTTTTGTTATTTTGATGAATTTCTTCAAGTTTCTGTGTGTAGTAATGATTATTTTTAATATTAATTTCTTGTAATTCTATGATCTTCTTTTGTAGACTTATTAGTTCGTGTTGAATTTTTTCTTCCAGTGATACAATATTTTGTTCCAGTGTTAATTTTATTTTTGAGTCTTTCACTGAAGTGATCTTATTAACTAGTCTTTAATATTTTTAAAAATTTCTTCGGTTTCCATATTTAATTAATGGAATCGCCCAGGTGGGCGAGTTATTAATGTGAGTAACTATAGTTATTGTTTTACTTCTTACAAAATAATGCGACTGTACTCGTTCGGTGCTGAGCGAGAATTGATATACGTGTTCAATAAGGGTAATTATTTTAATAGGAGTGATCACTTGCCCCCTCCCCTCATAGAGATGAACAAAATACATTATTTTAAATGTCTGGATAAGGCAGAGAGTTGTTAAATGTTAATTTCATCCGTCTTACATTTGAGGATGCGTGATTAGGATTGGTGGTGTAATATGATATTACAATATTCTATTTTACAGTAATTACTACAATAATGATTTTAACAAAAATATTAACGTGTATATAAATTTGAGAACTTGTTATGACTCAGCACTTCTGATATATAAATGATATTGATATTTTTAACGCACTTAACAATTTCTATGTTTAAAACATAGATCTTAACTTACGTCAAAGTATTATTTCTGATATTTTAAATTTTTTTATTATGTATTATTAATTATTAAATTTTCTTCAAATTTATCCAATTGTGTAAGTAAACCACGGTAACTTAAGAAATTATTTTTATTGACCTGTTGTTTATTACTGACCCTTGTGTAGAAATGCAAGCATTATGTACCAAATGTAAAAGTCCCATGGGCGTTAAAAAAATCAGAGTGCAATTCACACGCGGTAGAAGTGAAACTAAAAAGTCGCTAGATGTCGCTTTCTTTTCTTTTGTCTGTTTATTTTAAAGTGGTTTGAAGATTGAATATCGATTTTACAAAAATTAAAATGTTTATTTTTTTTTTGCATTTGATAGGATTTGAACCTCCTTTCGCTGGATGTCTCTGGCCGCTGAGATTTGTCAGGCGCTTTACGCCGCTGCGGTATCGGAGGCTCGCGCGGAGCCGTGAATTTACCGCCTTATATTGGTTCCGAGGACCCGTCAAATAATAAATTTTAAACGAACTTCCGTTTCATCCGAATTTAAAATCACAACGAGGCTAAAGAAGTTTCACTTAAAAAAATAAAGAGTAAAATGGAGTCAAAATTAATATCGAATCTAAAAATTCACAACCAAAGCAGAGCGAACGCTTTCTTACAACCTAACCTTACCCATAAATTTTAAGGTGCATGTCCATTCCATTCGAGTTTCCGGTGAAATCTCCCTTATATGTACTACATAATAATTTGCTTTATGCATGGTATGAAAACCCCGCACTGTTGCTAAATAATGTATACAATATGTCTAATGATAATGAATGTAAATTGGAGTACCGGCACGAACCCGAAATGTACTAGTCTAGTACTGCCTTCTTGGGTACTTTGGCACCAGTGGCGTACCTTCGAGAGATTGCTTTGGCCAAGCATTTGCAATATTATGTTGTCTTGCATTAGTTATCAAGCGATGATAATTGTTGTAACAATACTACTGGAGGGCTTAAGCTATGATTGAGTGTGCGCCCAAATAGATTCGATTTTCTCATTCGATTGTTTCAAGTATTTAATGAAACTTAGCTTTAAATGTTACAATGCATTTAATTAACTGTTGTCAGCAGATCAGCGTTATTCAATTTTGAGAAATTGAATATAAGAATTTAGAGACAGAAGTTGGATATACCAATACATAATTCGGGAAGCGGGAATATTGAATTTTATTGAATAACCAACACCTCTGCCATATTTAGGTCGACCATTTGATACACTGCGTTTGGTGACATAGAAGGGGTCACCGACTTCATGAGGTTTGACTAGGTCTTGGCGGCGAACGTATTTGTCCAGCCACTGCAAGACGGGCCGGATTGGCAGAGACTAGTTGAGGGACGCCTGGACCTATCCTGCCGGACTCTCTCGATTCATCGCCTTGCACCGCAGTGGTCATACGCCCGACACTCTGGAAACATTGTATGCCAGATTCCTAACCACCCTTTATACCTCTTTCCTTTTCATAACTTTTAGACCTTCCTTTTCCTGAAATGGCCTTCCACAGTATCCTTGAAGACATTCTTTTTCATTTCTTCAGGACCTTGTTACATAAAGACAGCATATCGAACCGTGCTAGTAGTAATAATTATTATTCCTGTCCCGATACAGGTATATCCTAGTGAGACAGGCATCGAAAAAACCCTATGTAAACATACTTTATATAGATAACAAAATATTAACAAATTTATTATAACGCTTCTCCCATTGCTACCTCAATCGGGGAGTTATTTGTCGTGTTTGCAGTTCGTTGATGTCCGTCTTAGAATATCACCGCTCCACAGGGGTTGGAAAATGAAGGAAAAGATTTAGGTAAATAAAATACAGAAAGAATTATAAATTATCTGTTTTGCTGTACAATTGTCTCGCGGAGACTTATATTGCGGCAAATGAACTCGCGGAGACTTATACTGGGAAAAGCTTTAATCTCTTTGTGGACGCATCTGGATGTTAATTTACTGATTTTAAATCTATTTCGTATAAAACAGATCTTAGAATAAACCAAACTTTTCAACTATAATTAAGATGAATATATACGTGAAATCCTATTTAGATACTATTTTGATTAATCTTTACGACGAATCGGCTTACAGTATGAACATAAAAAAATATGCTACGGATGAATCAAAGCTTTTACTAGCCTTTGTATGTATTGGAATTTTAATAAAATTATTATTTATGTAACAGAAAATATAAGCGTAAACCACCAAAAAAAATGTTTTTTCATGACTTAACTATAAAGTAATACAAGTAACAATTATTTAAAAATACCCCTTTATGTCTAAGACTATTTTTGAGGTTTTCCATGTTCTAACTTTTTTTTTTCTTATGAAATTATGCAAAAAATAAATAAAAACCACTTTTTCGCTTACTAGCCTCGTGCAAAAAGACGCTCGATTTTAAAATTTTGCAGGCATGAGATTCGAAATATTTCTAGCGTTTATATTCCTCTTAAATTAACGTTGCATTGCAGCTTGGACAAGGGACGTCGAAAACCACTGAATTGGTTTATGGCCAATTTAATTTTGTTTCCAATTTAAAACAGACGTTCAGAATATCAGATGGATTAAAAAGATATTATATTATTGTAGAAAGCAATCACTTTGTGGTTTGACATATTTAATAAAATAAAATACTTTTTGTTGTAAACCACGAGATTTATTAATTTATGAACCGACCGGTTTCACTTTACTCAAGCATCTTCAGGGTACAAATTAATACTAAACAATAAGTAAATAATGTGTGCTTATATATAAAAAAATAGAGGGAGACAACATGTTACAAGTATAACAAACACATAGACGGCCATAAAATACATTAACATAAGTACTCAAGTAATGGAAAAACTGAAAGATAATTATGTAGACTAATGGATTATAATTATAACCCATTAGTCTGTATCATGTTGTCTCCCTCTATATTTTGTTATAAACAATCACACATTACTTACTTCTTGTTTCGTTTTTAATTTGTACCCTGAAGATGCTTGAGTAAAGCGAAACCGGTCGGTTCGTAAATTAATAAATCTCGTGGTTTTAAACAAAAAAGTATTTCATTTTATTAAAAATGATTTTAAATCAAAGTCACAGGAATGCTTGTCTCTACTAGGGCTACGACCGATTTTAACGCCGAGAACCAAAGAGACCGCCCAAGAACCCGTGAGCGATATCCAGCCCGTTTCAACCCCCTACCTCCACAAATGAAAATGTTTGTTATTTTTGACTAGCAAATGTTAAATATTCCGAACTTGACGTAAATAATGGTATAATTTTGAACTTTTAGGAAATTATTTTCATGACATCCACCTATGTGGAGCTAACTGAAAAAAAGGGTCTCGCAGAGGGATTAAAAATCATCCGTACCAATATAATTGAGATTCTTAAACGTAGGCAACAATCGATCATAAAGAAAGAAAAATCCTTATTAAATTATGCTTTGTTTCTCCAAACATTATAATTGCTTTTGTTTTTCTGTAAAGAAAGTAGACAGGTAACTAAATCATTTTTGTACTACAACTTTTGACGTGTCAAACCGGATTAAAGACCTGCAGCTTTGGTGCGACCCAGTCATTGTTATTATCTGCCCCTTATAGGTCTCACAGAAATCGTTGTGCTTCCCTGACAATCATCTTTAGAAACATGATCTCAACGGTTTTAGAAAGCGAAAACACCACGCTTTATGTTTAAATGCAAAAGTTAACCGCAAAATAATTAAAATGTCCATCTTTATGAAACCAAAATTTCTGAATTCCAAAACTTAACAATTTTTAAAAATGATTTTTACATGAAACGACGAAAACGTGATTTGACTATAACGTAGATTTGCCTAATAAAATATGAGAGGATTTTTATGTTTTATGTTTGCATTTACAATTTTAATATTTAAAAAAATAACATGTTTATTTTGAATTATGAAATATTAAAGCTTATTTCATTACCTTTCAAAAACAGTAATTAGTTTTTGGATGCGTTCAGAAGCATTCGATTCATATGGATTTTATTGTAAGGTGGAAATATTTTGGACTTCCGACAAAATAGACCCAAGGCGTGAGGGGTAAAGTGCCAACCGGGCACTACCTTTCAGAATTGAAACATCGCGCGTCGCCTGAAATGGATTTTGCCATGTTTGGTGACCAGTTCAGAATAACCAGATACTTCTCCACCTTCCTATTATTGTATACTTATAAAGTTAGGTGCATTGCTCCGTACGGTAGTTTAAAGTGGGTCCACGGCGTACGATTATAAGTCGGTTAACTAAGAGAGCAGCTACTTTGTGAAGCTTCCCAGAGTAAAATAATATTACAAAGCCCGCCACTGCACTGTAGAGGTCGCTTAAAGCTTAAACGGAGGGAAAATTCAAATTTGGAGCAAGATGGCGCGTAGGGGGAATAATGGCGGGAAAGATGACATGTATCGTTAAAATATCATTTCGGGCCATCAAAAGTCACGTTGTTTATCCGTTTTCATGATGCGAGATTTGATGGTTGACGATTTGTCAATGAGTATGAAACGTTTACATTTCTATAACTGATTTAGATAATAATACTAATGTTATCACTTATTTTTTTACTATTAAACAAACGCAAACTAAACTGACAATTTAATAGAAAAATAACAAAATATAATAACTAATCCTATGTAATTAAATCGTCTCCCACCAAGAAATTTCATGGTTTTTAACAAATGTACGAGTATCATTAATTGGAGCATTTTTATATATTAGTTCCACATAAGCGACTCTGAGGATAAAAATTCTCCTCCGGACCTATTTCATTTTTGAGGATGCTGTGCCGAGGGTTTTTTAGGGAAGAAAGGAGTCAAAGTTCTGAAGGAAAAGGGTAAAAGTGATGGGTAGGAATCTTGGGGTTAATGTGTTCAGTAGTGATGGACGTATGAATCTATCTCTACCACACGCAGTGCAAGGCCATGTTCCGAGAGAGTCCCGATGAAGATGTTAAAAATAACCCTGAACCAGTCTCTCCCGGCCTGCAACGCAATTGGCGGGTAGACACATCCGCCGTCCAGATACAGATAAACATCACCTCATGAACCCGGAAACCCTTGCTTAGTTACCAAACGTAGTAAGCTAAGGGTGGCCAATGGCAGAGGTGTTGGTTAACTAATAAATAGTTTCCGGGGCGGTGAAATCGCCTTCTCCATACAAATTTGAATAAAAATAAATGTTCCATTTAGCCCAACCCCCCAGCGCGAGTGTCCCGTCTCACTTACACTCGCCTGAAATCGTAGATTTTTATTCCATTTGAATTTCGAAGTTCTTTATGGAAATATATGCCCAAATTCAGCATATATTTTTATCATGAAATACAAGGCATTTTATTCTAATAGTGCCGAAGACATGTCATCAAAATTTTTATATTTGCGACCGGCCGAATAGCGTGTGACGTCACACGACATGCAGCACTGCCATTTGAATTGTGAATTGTACTGCGTGTTACTTCATGAAAAAACCATTGTATGCATTTCACAAACGTTCACTTTGAAAGCTCATAACTTCGTCACTTTTGGAGATATTATCGAAAAACTAAATTTACTGTCGTTAATAATATGTAATTCTTTAAATACCTACATTACATTTTCACAACAAAAAAAATGTGAGATAACCTAGTTCAAGTTAAATGTATTTTACATATTATGAAGCATACTCGTAACTTTCATGTTAAAACTCAAAGTGCAGTGATTGGATAGTTCCAATAAAATGACGTGCTTGTGTGTTCGTAAACCATTGCTCGCAGTTTTTCACAGTGAATTTTCACAAGCGATGAATCCAAAATACACCTGCATATCATGTTACTTATTTATGGCGCCAGTTGATAAATTTTTTAGTGCTTTGTTGTGGTAAAGTACCTAGTCAATTTAATACTCAAAATTGCGTTGCACAGAGGCCAATTCAACATTAATTTAACTTTATTAAATTGGATTATTTCACGTCATGTAAACATTTTACTGGAGCAAAAGTTTAACTCGTTTTACATTAGCTCCACACGGTTTGGGAATGCTGGGAGTAGGGTCTTTTTAGGGAAAGGAACGAGAGCAAGTTCTGGAAAGTAAAATGTATGACGGGTGGTTATCTGGGGTTCAATATGTCAAGGAGTGACGGACCTATGAATCAGTCCCTCCCACTGCGGTGCAAGGCGATTAGTCGAGAGAGTCCGACTGGAGAGTTCTAGGTTAGGTATCCCTAAAATATATCTCCTGATCCGGCCCATCACGTAGTAGGTTGGCAAACGCTTTGGCCGCCACGACTTAGACAAACCCCATGAACCTGGGCATCTCTGCTAAGTCACCTAACCTAGCGAAACCTGTGACCTATGGCATGTGAGTTGGTTGTCCAATAAATGCTTCCCTTCCCGGGCGGCGATACCCAAACCTACCTCCCAAATTAAACCAACGCAACCGAAACTTGCATGCGTCCTACCACGTACATCTTTTGAAATATTCAACGTGCTAGATTAACTACAATTTCACGTCGAAAAATCCTGTACTGGCGCAAAACTTCAATTGGCGCAAAACTTAAATTGGCGTAAAACTTCAATTGGCGCAAAACTTCATGTGGCGCAAATCTTTAATTGGTGCAACTAAATCTTTACACGTGAACCAAGCTTCAGTAAAGGCAGGTGTCTAGTTACATTTTTTATTGGTCTCGAGTTGTATGATAATGGCCGCTTGATTAATGATAGAATTATGACGACACGATATAATGTGACAGGCCTTTACGAACATATTGTGCGCAGGAGGACTTTTCTATAAACCAATAGTGATCGATCGACGTGTCAGGATTTCGTGCAGGGGTTCCATACTTCAAAAAAATAAAAATAAATAATGACCAATTACAGAACAGTACTTAATATTTTTTCAACTAACGGTAGCAGATTGGTTTCTTACTAATTTGATACGCGGGGAAACATACGAACCTATAAAAATAAATTAATCGGATTTTAGAAATTCATATCGATGGCTTTATTTTATTTTTATTTCACCACGACATATTGGCCATAAACGAGGTTTGATATTTATAACACAAGGTAGATATTTAAAATATACTCAAAACTAGCTGGTCCCGGCATGCGTTGCTATGCCATTTAATAAAGAAATTGTTTCTCCCTTTCGTCCGTGAGAGTCCTTTCCCATTCGTCCCGTTCCCCTTCCGCCTCCCCTTCTTCTCCTGCGTCCTCTTCCACTCTCGCGTTCTCACTCCGTCGCCTCCACCATCCCTCTCCCCACTCCACTCCCCCCTCCCTTTCCCCCGTCCCGCGAACCCCCCTCCCGAGTTACCCTCCCCCTCACACGTCCCCTTCCCCTCCCGCGTTCCCCTTCCACCTTCCCCGTTTTCCCTCTTCCCTATCCCGCTCCCTCGTCCCGCCAACCCTCCTCCCGCGTTCCATATATTCAATCCCAGTACATTCAGTTTTTAAACAGCCCGCGTGCCGCCTTTTGCAATTTTTATTCAAATTTTCATTTTTCATGTATATTAGATTTGGTACCTAACGTAGGTACCTATTTAAAATATCTAAAATTCTTGATTCGATTCAAACTATTAGGGGAGTACCTACTTTAAATAAATTTATCAACTTAAAGATTTTTAAAAATAGAATCCTGATTTAACAATCATTGTTTTGCAAAATGTCATTCTCAAACACGCGAACTGTCAAACGTGCGATAGTCGTTAGGTTTTCTGAAATTATCTAATTTTATGCGCAATTTTCTTAATTTTTCTCTCCATAAGAACCATCCTCGTACTTCAAGGAATATTCTAAAAAAAGAATTAGTGAAATCGGTTCAACTGCTCTCGAGATTTGCGCTTAGCAACACATTCAGCGATTCATTTTTATATATTTGATTAATCATATACTTTTACGGCACAATAAAAAATACGAGTACCTATATGAAATGACCGGTCCAATTATCCGATTTATACACATAATTTTAGTAATGAAAATCGAATCAGAACTAATTCTTTAAATAAGGATTTCTACCTACTTAACTAGTGTAAGGGTGTTAGTAAAACCGTAAAATTTTGTAAATCTCTTCCTTAATAAATATAAAAATAGCAATGCCGTGTTGTAACCTTTTTTCTCATTATCACCATTTTCCAGTCGACAAGGTTTTCCTGTAATGTTCATGGTAGCTGAAAACCTTTTCTAAAAGCATTTATAGCCAACAAGTATGTACTCTCAGTTAGTAACTTTGTTGATGAAGTTTAAATATCTACTTTTCAAAGAAATTCCACACTCTTTAGCTTATGATAGAAATGGTATTGATAAGCTGAAAAGTGTTACCTTTCAAATACTTTGAAAATTTTTACCTGAATTTATTGTTCGAGAGTTTTCGCAATATTCGGTAAACTACGATGGTCAGTCAATAAGTAATGCCTCTACAGTTAATTAAGAAAAAATTCTGAACTCACTTGGTACTATTCCTCAAACCTTATTCTACAATTTTATATGGTACAATTGTACATGTATTCATATGTACAACCTGGCTTCTTACGGTTACCAATGTATTAATATTTTCATGTTTTATGTAAATTTTAGTTTTATATATTTAACCTTTTGTTTTATAAAATTTTTGAACTACTGCACCTTTATTGTAAATTTTATTATTTCTAATGTTTTATTGTGCTTTTTAATCAGTAGTAAAGTCACAAGGAGAAAATCCATAATTGGTTTTATTTTGGCTATACAAACATGTACAAACTGGAATAATGTAAACTATCGATTCCCGAAAATAAATAAATAACCTATTTGGTGCAGTAGTAACTTTTTGCGTCCACAAGTGGCAGCACTCCAGTCACTTGCAAAATGGCCGACATAGATGTTCGTAATAGAGAGAGTTCTATGATTGATTCTTGACTGTAGAAGGTGAAACGCAAAAATTCACATTCATGAAAGACTGAAAATGTGAACCATGATGTAACAGTGGACGTCAGCACTAACGAAGGTGAAGGACAAACACCGCTAGTTGAGGAAACTGCACTCATTGCAGCGACTGCACTCATTCGTGGTGACCCCAGATAACTACAGATATCGCATTCTCTCCCTCGGTAAAGGCAGTGTGGTGAAGATTTGAAAAAAGATGGACCAAAGCTGTGGAAATGAACGGAGATAATATTGAAAAATTACAAATTAGTCGTGAATAGTGTGGTTTTCGACCCCTGTAACTGCATTTTTTATTACTTGACAAACATTTAAACGAGAAAAAAAATTGCAGTCTTTACTTATTGACTATTGTACTTCCTGATTTATTTTTACTTACGAAAGCAGTGAAATCTGCACTAAAAACTTTGTCGGAAGGTCAAAATATTTTCTCTTTGAAGTAAAATCTAAATAAACAAATAAATGCATCATTTCTGAATGAAATCCGAAAACTAAAAACTGTTTTAGAAAGGTGATGAAATACGCAGTCAAATTTTACAATTCAAAATAAACATATAACTTTTTAAATAAAAAAAAATCGTATGCGAACATACGAATAATACATAAAGTTTTAACAATGGCTCACCCCATGATTTTTGTAACTAAAGTTACTAATAACAAACAAACAAAAATTAAAAACACTCCGATGTTTTATTAGTCAAATGTATTGATATACATTATTGTCCGTTTATTTTTTTTCGTTTCATGAAAAAATAATAAATAAAAAATTACAAAATTCCTAATTTTTTACCGAAGTGTGGTTGGAAACTTTAGATTCGTAAAGCTGGCCTTGGTTTTGCGCTCAGCTTTAAGATTTGAATATAAAGCGTGGTGTTGTCTTTTTCTAACACCGTTTAGATCATATTTATAAAAAATAAGGGAGAAATCATGATTTCTACGAGACTGGTTTCTGATAGGTTAAAAATGCTGTTAAAGTAAAAAATGCTTTTGAAAATAATCTGAAAATGAATCGCTGAATGTGTTGCTAAGCGCATAACTTTCGAACGACTGCACCAAATTGGATAATTCTTTTTTTTGTGTGCTCGTTATTGTCAGGGTTTTTATAAAAATTCCGGTGAGATCTGGCATTATGAAATTTGTATAAAAAAATTGCTATTGGTGGCACGCGAGGAAGCGGCTATTGCTATGGAAAGCGGAAGGGGGGGAGAGATGGGGGAGGGGAAACAGGGAGGGGGAGGAGGACCTGGGAGGGGGGTTCGCGGGACGGGGGAAGGGAGGGGAGTGGAGTGGGGAGAGGGAAGGTGGAGGTGATGGAGTGCGAACGCGAGAGGGGAAGAGGACGTAGGAGAAGAAGGGAGGCGGAAGGGGAACGGGACGAATGAGAAAAGACACGCAGGGAGAAACAATTTCTTTATTAAATGGCATAGCAACGTGCCGGGACCAGCTAGTTGAAAATAAATATTAAGTTTTTCTGAATAAATCGTGAGATTTAATAAAATATATCGTTGCCACGCCCTTGACTACATCATTGAAAAAAAACTGATAATAGACATCTACCTATAAAACGTTTGAAAGTTTTAGGTTCCACCCTCAAAAATATTCGGAAAACTTTCGAGGGGATGAAAAGTTTTTCAATATACATTTAATGAGATGTCAAACTCCAAAGAACTACTTAAATTACTAGATGTAATGGGCGTTTTTTACGGCCCGTTCGCCCCCACATATTTTACAAACTAAATAGGATGATAGAAATGAAAAAAAAACTTAAATGCCAAATGTAAATAGTTAGAGTTCTCGGGTTGTGTGCAAAGTTAAAGTAAATAACGAAAAAAACTTGTAAAATATACGGGTTGAAAATAGGATACGTTTTACAGAACCAACATTTCCGTATGTATTCAACCATTCATAGGTAAGGCACCTTCAGCAGAATTTTGTTAGATTTTATTAAATTTAAAATTTCAGAGAGTTATAAATTTTGCAAAGATCAAAAAGGTTGTATCTTTTAAGGAGACCGGGTTTATGTCACGTGAATCAACGTTGTAAAGCTTGCTTTTTCAATCATAATTAGTGAACAAATGTATTTAAAAGACTAAACGGTTATAAGTATACGGTCATATTTTGGGAGGCGGGAATGGGTACCCCCGCCCCGGGAACCTTTATTGGATAACCAGCACCTCTGCCATAGATCACCCCAAGTGGTTCGCTACGTTTGGTGATTTAGTATAGGTGTCCGGGTTCACGGGGTGAGGTTTGTCCAGGTCTTGGAGGCGGATGACCAGGACACCCCGAACCCCAGATTCCAGACCCTTTTCCTTCCTAGAACTTTCCTCTCCTTCCTTAAAAAACCTTCCACACAGCATCCCCAATGGCTCTGAGGTAAATTTTTTCCTCAGGGCGTCAAAAAAAAAGTGCAACATTTTAAAATTATTCTTTCATATCGCAGTAACTCTTGTCTTTTTTTTATAGTGATACCTCATACGAGTCAGCTGCTCCCGTCTGGAGCCAGTGAGACTATGGCATCCCAAATCCCCAGTATGTTGTGAGGCTGGAGGTAGTGGGGAGGGGAAGGAGATGGGGACGAGGAAGGTGGGAAAGTACCTGGCTATTCAGATCTGGTCACCAAACACGGCTAAAGCCATTTCAAGCAACGTTTCAATTCTGAATGGTGGTCTTCACCAGGGCGATACTGATAGTAACTTCCACTATGGAACGTGCCGCAGATATACTAAATATTAAGAGAATGACATTGAACACTCAACAACCTTATTTATAGACCAAAAAAGAAAGCTGACGTGGCCACAGACAAAAGAGATTATAGACACGCAATTCGTTGCAACATTTTAGTAAAACATGAAAGTTTAAGTAAGAGGCTCTACACACCGTGATTAGATAAATGAGAAATTAAAAGTGTTCAGTGCTAAATGACGTTAAATATGAAAAAGGAAATTTGGAATCCCGCAAGGGACAGTTCTAGGACCAATTCTTTTTATCATTTATGTGAATGATATTTTTAAACTCACCATAAAGTCAAAAATAATATCATATGCTGGTGACACAGCGATTTTAACTCATGGACTAAACTGGAGTGAAACTCAGAAAACGGCTGAATTAGATATAAATTTAATAAAAAAATGGTTTGATCAAAATCTACTATCTCTAAATACAGAAAAAAATTTTTTTAAAACCATTCACTCTGAATAAAAATGCTACCCCTGAGAATCTAAACATATGTATACACTCATATAATTGTAATCCAAAGTCATATCTATGTAAACCTAACTGCTCTATACTCACTGTTAAAACAAATGTAAAATACCTCGGTGTAATTATAGATAGTAACATAAAATGGAAATTACAAATCAATACAACAGTAGAACTGTTAAGAAAATTAATTTACATTTTTATTAGAATACGTAACATACTAAATATTGGATTATTAAGAACCATCTACTTTTCCCTAATTCAATCAGTATTACAATATGGAATTGTTGGCTGGGGTGGTGCTTTCAAAACTTCTCTTTTGCCTTTAGAAATTATCCAAAGAATATTAATAAAAATAATTCTAAAAAAGCCATACGATTACCCTACCATCAAATTGTTTCAGGAATTCAAAGTCCTTTTACTTCATATTATTTATAAAAAAATTACGCTTTTACAAATACACAAAGATTGTCTCAATAATGTTAACACTCTTTTTTCGAACAGCAATAGAACAAGTATCCTTGGTTCTCTGACTATACCGCGCTGTTACACCACCACAGCCCAACAATTCTACAAATATATTGGAGTTAAATGGTTTAACGAATTACCCTTAAAATTAAGATTGGAAACAAATTACACAAAATTAAAAAAATCAATAAAAACTCTTTTTATATAACTTATTAACATAACAGCTCAAATATAACATTAGTTATCCTTTTTCTCTCATTATTTTTTATCTCCTCCGATTCAATCTGTTGTTTTTCTTATCTATTATTTGTTTTATACATATATATATAAAAAAATATTTATATATATGTACAAATATGATTATTTCTTATTTTCTGTTAATTATCTATTTTTTTGTTTTATATATTTAAAAAAATATTATTTTTCGTTTGCTAAATTGTGGTTAACATGCGTTTATCCGCCCTTTTAACTCGAGCTCTGCTCTAAAAAAGGGTGTAAAGCGTATTATTAAATGTGTTTAAATAGAAAACTTTATTTAATGTATATAAACATGTAATTGATACTATTTTATTAAAAAAAGGACAATCACAGCACACAACATCCAACACCCCGAACCAAGATTTTATCATAAAATCCCTTCGTGATCCGGTCTCTAGTGAAAACTGTGACATTATTCTTACATTGTGCTTCCTTACATCATGTGTGCAAAGTTTTCCACATAAGGGGTCGTTCATTAATCACGTGAGGCTCGAAAGGGGGGGGGGGGGTTCGGAAAAAATTACGAAATATCACGAGGGGTGGGGGGTATAATGAGATATCACGTGTATTTATTTTTCGTGATAATGCTCTGAAAATTTAAAAATACATTGTACTAAAAAAAATACACGTGATTTTGGGGGGGGGAGGGGGGGGGGGTTAGTCTAAAACTTCACCACATATCACCAGGGAGGGGGGTTAAAAAGTTGCTAAAAAATTAATGGACGACCCCTAAACTAATAATAAAATAATTAAAAAAATATTACATACTTCAACCTCGTATCTAACTAAACACAAAATTCTTTTCGCATGTTGCTAGTTATGAAATATTATAATAATCTTACTAATCTTAATATGTATTTTGAGGAAACCTGGATTGTTTCTCGGATATTTGTTAACAAAACTGGGTCAGCTTATATTTTTTGATTCACAATTTTTTTCCAAAGCCTTGCGCTTATAAAGCATGTGAAATGCTTTTACTAAACAGTATGTGTATTGAATTTTCCTGCAGTTTCCACAGCAGAGAGATTTAAATGGTTGTTTATTTTGGAATATAATCTGCTAGTTGAAAGCCCGCTAATGACTCTTGAATGAAATTTGTTTACATGATGAACTGAAAACCTAAAAAAATGTTCAATTCCATGTCAAAGCAAAAATTCCATAAATACTCGTAATATCTCATGAAATGTGTGGCGTTTTTTCATAACTTTTTACATCTTCCCTTTTTTGTTTTTACTGTATTGATTCATGATACGAGTAGGTACAAAAATTCGTACAGGGTCATCGCAAAATATGGAAAACATTTAAAATAACTGTTCTAAAAAAATACTTTTAGAGGTAATTCAATGGTTTTGATCTTAAAATGTGCGGAAAAACATAATTTTTTTCATACTTTAGTATATTTCGATGTGTGCATCGATCGTCGCTCTGCAGATGTCTAATCTGTAGGCGATTTCTTGCCGCGTACGTGCAATCATTTCGGGAGTAACTGTGAAGATAGCGGCAGAAATTCGCTCCCGCAGGTGATCCAAATCCCGAGTCTTCTCACAATGTTATTAATGTACTCCCAGAAAAAGAAATCCAAAGGGGTAAGGTCAGGACTTTTGGAGACCAGGGGATGTGGGTTCCTCTACTAACGATACTGAACGGCAGTCGTAGGCGCGCCCGCGGCCGACCTTGGCTACTGCGCATCTAGTATGCGCTTAGGTCACGCTACCTCCAAAACAAAACTTGCATTCACCAGCTAGCGTTCAGTGACAGAATTTCACGTTTAACATAACGGGTTTTGGTGCTATAATTTTTTTTAAATGTTGGCACGCTCGCTTTTTCAACGGCTGGATTGGTTCAGTAGCCCCCATAGACAGACTAGACATCTGCAGAGCGACAAACGGTGCACACGTCGAAACATACCTGCTAAGGTACGAAAAAAAATATCTGTTTCCGCACATTTTATGTTCAAAACCATTGAATTACCTCCAATAGTTTTTTATGACAGTTATTTTAAATGTTCTCATTATTGTTCGATGACCCCGTATATACAAATTCGTTATTTTTCAATTATTTTTTATACATTACGCGGCAATATTACGCTGGATCTATCAGTACGTATTCCATGATGCCTACTCCCCTACACTTGTTCCACTGACACTTGGCCCGCCAATAGTTGTTCCCCGCACAGTTTAGCTTCCGGACCGTTGATCCCTCGGACACTTGGTAGCCCAAATAATATTATTTTACATTACTTCCTTCTTGGTAAGGTAAGTATGCAGAGAGGATATACGGCCGCAAAACATAAGTCGATGAACCTACATCTGTAGGCGTCTTGAGTAGAAATCCGCTGTACAAATATTTTTGCTAACAATAATGTCATGTCCCCGAAAGAGTATGCACCAGCAGGAAATCCAGTCGAACAACAAAATAAGACATACTCATAAATGCAGTCGATTTACGGAAAATACGCTAACATTTACTTACACAAAATATAACTAATGTCCGCGAAAGATTTTGTAGGGAGGATATAGGGCCGTATTCCAAAATCGATAAACTTATGTCTGCAGGCATTTTGATTGGAAATTCCATTATTTAATTATAAGGTTTTTTAAAAATTTGAATTATTTTAATAGTCACAGCCATTTTAGTTTGACCGGTTTAAACGGAATCTAAATAGAAAAAAACTTTATGCGCGTTTTTCTCGAAACCACTTTTTTAGGAACGTTTGTCAAAAAGTCTCAAGTTCTAATCGACTGATTTTCCTGAAAATTGATATGAATTTTCTTTATATATCCCTCTACGGTAGGAACCAACTAAAAATCTAAAGTTTTAAAATAAATAAAAAAAATGTTATTATTTTATTTTAAATTTTTAAAACTTTATGAGTAAAATCTCAAATTATAATATTTAATTAAAAGAAGACAATATTAGCGAAACTCGATCGAAAATCTGGAGACAGAAAAATCAAAAAAGATATTGGCTCCGCTGGGACACGAACCCAGGACCCTTTGTTTTGCTCCACCGTTTGAGCTACGAAACCCATATCAATTCGGTCACTTTTAACTGTATCATACTTTGACTAAGAACTACCAACATCCCAGCGGAGCCAATATCTTTTCTGATTTTTCTGTCTCCAGATTTTCGATTGAGTTTCGCAAATATTGTCTTCATTTAATTCAATGTTATTATTTTAATTGAAATTATTATTTAATTAAAAACTGTTATTGTATTCATTATTTTAAAAAATTCGGAAAATCAAAAAATAACTGACAATCATCAATTTATTTTGGGTAGTTGCCATTTTGGGCGAAATTATTTCACTATTTAGAAAAATATTGTCAATCGCATATCACTATAACTTATTTATATCTTACCGTTAACCATTAATTACATTTAAATATTTTGACGGTATCTTCTCCAACCATTTATGTGTAACCTTTTTAGGTACTCGTACCATCCAATATTAATAGTTTATTTCACCACCCACTATTAATTGTTTTTCTCTATTATTTCCAGACAGACTATTCAACCAAAAGTCATCAATCACTCGAGGAATCATTTGTGGAATAACGGCCTAGAACTTCGAGAACATTCTCCACAAATTCTACACGTAGCCCGTGTAATCACCATCAAAATTGCAAAGACTTGTGGAAACAAAGAAAACTCCTGAAAAGCTTGGAATTTGGAACATTTTTAAATATAGAACACGTCGAAATAAAGAAATTAACTATCCTAACTCAAAGAGCGCGTGAAAAGATTGACAATTTTTTTTCGAAGTAAAAAATTGAAAAAATCTTATTTTAAAGTTTAAAAAATAATGGCTCGTTATTTTAGATGTCTTAAATAATTTCTGTCGAAAGTGAATAAAATAATCTACACAAATGTAAAATGGTGTGACTTGTGTTCGCGTTTTCATAAAAAAAATTGAAGTGTACTTTTGTGAATTTTTTTAATGTGTGTGAAATAGGTGTATCGATGTTGCAATTTGTTGCCATGGCGACGAAGAGGAGGAGATGGTCACACCCCGTGACGTCATCGCACAGCTTTGGCATAACGAGATTACGGATCTTCTTCGCGATCATCTTCCAGTACTATTGCGTCCTGGCCTCGACTTCTTTACCAGTCAGTGGAGGTAAGTCCATTTTCCTTCTTCTAACGTCAAGACGAATAACGATGTTTATTACTGCGTACAATGGTATTAAAAAAAATACAAGACATACTGTTGCATCCGAAAACTGCTTCGAAATTGCTTCAGGTGCAATGAAAATGGACCGTAAATACTAAAAACGTAACGAAACAAAATGGTGTTTGCTTGAATAAGGTTATAATATGTGTAGGAAAAAACAAGTTATGCAAGGAAAGAGGGATGACCAATCACTTACCTTTTTCTCTGCGAAGGAGCACACAACACAATCACAACGTATTTAAATAGTTACATCGCGATACCTCGAGGTAATTATCGCCAAAATAAAACTAATGAGTACTAAACGATATCACGTACTTCTAAGATGGTCAAATTCCTTCTCTTAACTCAACAACGAGATTACGTACACGAAAAACCCCAAAAACTTGCAGTCAATACGCCACTCAACTTGGCATTATTTTTCATTCAATTTTTCAGAATTTCAAATACTTTTCCTACAAGGTTAGGAGGAGGTAGGAAATGGATAAACGACATCACGGTAGGAATTAAGCAATTCTCACTTCAAAACCAAACTCATGCTATATTTATACAAATCGAACAAAAAATGTTATACTGCTTATGAAAAGGATAGCCATTCAAATAATGCCATATAAATATGTGTCAATGAAATTGCTATATACACGGCCAGCCAAACTAGTGTCCGACCGAAATAGGACTTTCTACCGAAACCGAATCTTCGGTAGGTGTCTCAGTTTCGGCCGAAACCGAAACTTTTTTAGACATGTTAAAAATCTATTGTTTACTGAAATTTGGTTTATTTTTTATACAAACAGTTAACATGTGTTAAATGAAATAAAAAAAAAAAAAAAAAAAACAATAATTGAAGTATGTGAAAAAACAAAAAAAATTTTTTTCGATATTACTAAAAAATAACAAACATGTTAACTACTTCTTGGAATAAAAATTTGTCAATAATCAACACTTATATACATTATAAAGGAAGGACCTCATTAATTATTTTAATTGCGTTTACAATCACAACATTCTTAAGACTAAATTGACCATTTATTGAGATCTTTTGCCGAGTTTCGGTGCGGCCGAAGGTTCGGCAGAAGATCTGCTAAAACCGAAACTGATGCCGAAACTAGATTTTTTTTGCCGAAACTTGCCGAAACCAAAACCGAACCTTCGGTCGGCCACTACAACAAACATAACGTATCCTTCCCTATCAATTCATCTAATGCTACTGCGTATTTCTTTTTAATGCATTTTCATTGGCAAACTTTATGAAACACTTTTTTTTCTGTCTAAACACACTGGAGAAATAAGCCGACAGAAGTGTTGTAGGGTGGACGCATGAACTAAATAATTAAAAAAAATCGTATTCTGTTAAAGCCAGGTAAATTCAATCTATCATTTTGAAATATCGAAATTTTTCGAAAAAATAATAACTTATTAACCTGTCAACCAATGTTTCGAGAGATATTATTTTTTGGACAAATATATACATAAATACATTAATTAATAGATAGCCAATACCAAATGGAATGCAATAAGATGTTTTTTTCAACAACTACTGCCGGGCGCGACACCAGGATCTGATATGCATGCCACGTGTCAGAACAGACTTTTCGACTCAGCACAGAATAACATCGGGTATGGTGCTGCTAAATAAGTTGTCTTTTGATACTTTTAACATAAACCTTTAATGTTTCCGAGATGACTGTAAATTATGTCTCTGAATTCACATCAAAGTCATAAAATATCATGTTTTTGGTGGGTGAAAAAGAATGTTCTAAGAAAAAAATAACGTTTCAGAATTCTTTAACATTTTTCTGCATACGAAATCGGCGCATACCAAGTAATAACAAAAAGTTGGGTACCTCTTTTCAAATGTCATGCAAACAGTATCGGTGACTGAAGTTATTTTCGATGGCGGGTGCTCGGTTACATTCGTGCTTTGTGTTTGACGTCTGAAGCTTATGCATGGTTGTGCCAACACGACTAAAATATACATTTTGTCACCGTTTTATAATATCTACCTGCCTCGAAAAAGAATTCTCGCAGATGCTAGAAATGTATTATAATATTGCCAGTTCGAATAAAAGTAATATTCATTAGTTCGTTTTTTTAGGGCAGAGATAATAAAGACACAATATTTCTTCACTGGCGAATTCCAACTTATTTATTTCATTATAATCACATGTTACAATAATACTTTTTCCCGACCCGACAAAACACTACAATGTGGTCTTCAGGCCATAACTAATTGATTATAGCTGTTTTCAAGAGATAAGGAGAACGTTTTTCTAAAGAACGCATTATTCATAACCAAAAAAAGACTCACACTAAAACAAGTAAACAATAATTGACATACCTACGTAAGACGGTGATATATAGAAATCTGTTTTATCAGCTATCACTACAACAGTGCAATTATGACGTTGCAAGTAGAAAATCTGCACTAATAAACTAGCTTCGAAATTTTACGCTATAGGTCAGTAACCTTCGCTTTTTAAACAGTAACCAAAAGTACAAGTAAATGTATGAAATAACAGTACATTTTTTTCATTATTCTTTAATCATTGCTTTGTAATTACACAATTTGAGAATTTTTCAACCGCCATGGTAGGTGCCCGTGTTGTGGTGGTGGAGTTACAGTCATTCTTCCACTGGAGCGGCCACGCGAAATAAATAAATTTGCCTCGATTGCGCGAGATTTCCTGATAGATCATTTTTTAAATTTTTCGCCAACATTAAAAATATCACACCTGCGAATTTTAATGTAGAGACATAGAAACTAATTGTAGTGATGTGTAGCCAATGAAGAAACCTGTATTTTATTGATAATCTCATATTAGTAGGATTTATAAAAATATTTTTAAAAAATCGTAAAGTTTATAACCATGCGAATCCACACAGGAGGCCCTGAGGAAAATAATTTCCCTCAGGGCCTATGTCATCTTTGGGGATGCTGTGTGGAGGGTTTTTTTTAAGGAAAGGAAGGAGAGGAGAGTTCTGGGAAGGAAAAGGGTTTAAGGGGTGGGTAGGAATCTGGGGTTCAGTATGTCCTGGTCATCCGCCTCCAGGACCTAGACAAACCTCACCCCATGAACCCGGGCACCCCTGCTAAATCACCAAACGTAGCGAACCACTTGGGGTGACCTATGTCAGAGGTGTTGGTTATCCAATAAAGGTTCCCGGAGCGGCGGTACCCATTTCCGCCTCCCAAATTTGTGTTTGTTAATTTGAAACTACCGTGGTAAGGAGTAGGTACTTATTCGAGTCAACATAGAATTTTTTCGGTTTTTGTATGTTGTCTGTTATATACTTGATAATGAAAGGTTCATATCTATGGAAAAAGGACTTAATTTTAACCGTTAACAGCTGATCAAAAATCCGGCGTGAAAAAAATATTAAAAAATATATATTTTAACATCGTTCTAAAATAGTCTACGAAGTTCGGGTTTGCGACATCTATGGTCATAATAGATATAGCATTTCAATAGCTTCGTTTTAAAATACATGGCTGGCCATGAAAATGATTAAAATAATTACAATAAATGTCTAACGAATGGCAGGAAAATGTGGTCCAATTTTGAACCCCTTTCAATCGCAGAAAAATAAAAGTGGTCCATTTTTTACCATAATGTGATGAATACTGGTGCAGACTATTTTGTTGACAGATTATTTTAATATTAGAATTCTCTAAACTTCTATGAGTTTCCTCCCACCTACAACATGGATATCTCTAAGATTCAGATTCACCCCTTCCTTTCCCACAGAGCACCCTTAAGATAAAATAGGGATTTTTTTTCTGGGTCTATGTCATCTCGGGGAACCGTTTATTTTTAGGGCATATGTAAAAAAACTCGGTTCTAATTTTTTGAAATGACGCTTAAATTCAAAGAAAATCCGAGTTTAAGAGATTATTGAACCACAATTGTGCAAGACAGATTCATAAACCAAATTCGTATTCTAGTGGGATGATGATTTAGGGTCAGTTGTTTCATAGAATTATTCGTAAAGGTTCCATTCAAGTTATGTTATTATAGCCTATTGTCCAGTTGTTTCGCAAAATTAAAATTAAAGTAGATTGAATAGGAATTTCACAGTAGATACCTACCAGAAAAATTTCTTTGAAACAAAGGTCTAAGTAAATGTATAATATCGTAGCTCAACCACATTTCAAAAAAAACTTTTTATAAATAATTAAACATAATTTTTTTATGCCTGTGGAATGCCAAACGGATGTTAGAATTATTTTAATTTTAATTTTCGACGTAAAAGAACATAATATAACATACACAAAAACACCTAAAGCACCTACCAGAAAACCTTTTAAAATACATATAATTAATAAAAATCATAAAAACTATTAAATTTTAAAATTTAACAACACTTATTTTAGAATATAATTAAATCTAATAAAATCCTGTAAATTCAAGGTGACTCGTTTTTTTAAACAAAAAATTGTAAATATTTTTGAGAAATAGGGTGGCGCCCAAGGACTAACGACTTATGGAAAGAATTATAAAAAGACATTTCTTTTGTGCATTACAGATTAATATAATCCTATTTCAATATACATACGATATATGCACAAGTTTAAACGAGAAATAAAACAATAATACATATTTTAGAATTCTTGCCTAAAATTTCTCTTGAAACCTTCAAAGATAACATATTTCTCTTGAAACCTTCAAGACTAATTTTCGTTATTTGTTTTTGGGGTGTTATGCCGTGTTGCGCTACCTCCTTCTTTAGCCAACGTTTCGGACAGCGTTGCAGTGTCCATCATCAGGGCAGATCCGAAACGTTGGCTAAAGAAGGAGGTAGCGCAACACGGCATAACACCCCAAAGACAAATAACGAAAATACTTTTGACCGTGAAAATCTTAAAACGTACCATCAAGACTAATGTTGAAAATGTCAAGGGACCTAGAGATATCATTTAGCAGCCCCATACATCTTGTCATGCTGTGCTGGGCCAGAACGTCTGTTCTGCCGTGTGCGATACAGACACATTATATTATTTAAAAAAAAACTTAACAACTGTATTAAAAATATGAATAGTGTATAAAATGTAGAATCCAAACAATGTAAAGAACCCTTACAAACCTACTTGCAAAACCAAGAGGAACAAAATATAGAATTACATAAAAAAATGTTGGCCTTCGGTAGCGTCATTACTCAATCATATCAGAATACGAAATTCTACATATAAAAGATTTTGACAGTCAAAAAACATACTCACGCTCACCTTTATCCAAAATCCCACTAAAAAGCACACAACAATGAAGAAGAAAAATACACCAAACCAAAATTCAAAAACACCTAATGCTTTTTTGCCGGCTTACGGCAACTACATAACGGAAATAAGCGCGGTTCAAAGCTTTGCAGATCCGAATGGATTCCTTTCAAGCTCACTATGAATAATTGAAAGTGAAAAGTTTTGTATGAGTGCTGCGATATTTTACGGCACGCAAGGTTTTTGTTCTAATCCCCGTGTAGTGCAGTGATTATTCAGAATGGAATCCCAAGCACTCTATTTTTTAATGTTTGTTTTGAAACTTATTGTATTTTTTAACGTTATCTCCATGCAGGAGGAAATAAATTCCCTCAGGGCCTATGTTATCTTTGGGAATGCTTTGATTATTTATTTATTTATTGGTTAACGCCCCTTTTCGGGCTTTTTCATATGAATGGAAAGAAAATCCAGTATTTATTGTACATAACTGAACTGCCTCAGTAACAATATTTTATATTTGTTGAGGATTATAAACGCTAGAAATAATTCGATTCTCATGCCTGAAAAATTTAAAATTGAGCGTCTTATTTGCACGAGGAAGTAAGCGAAAAAGTGGTTTTTATTTATTTCGTGCATAATTTCATAAGAATAAAACAAAAATAAGAACATAGAAAACCTCAAAAATAGCCTTAGCCATAAAGGCGTATTTTTTTTAAATTGTTTCTTGTATTGCTTCATAGTTTAGTCATGAAAAAACATTTTTTTTAGTGGTTTGCGCTTATATTTTTTGTAATGTAAATAATAATTTTATTGTAATTCCAATACATAGAAAAGCTAGTAAAGGCTTCAATTTAACCGTAGCATATTTTTTGATGTTCATACTGTAAGCCGATTCGTCGTAAAGATTAATCAAAATAGGATTTCAAGTATAACTTCATCTTAAATATAAATCGAAGATGTCCACTGACTTGGTATAATTGTTTCCCTCCATTAGTATTCTGGGCAAGGAGGAATACAAATGGTAGTTAGTCCCAGAATTTCTGCACTGAAATAAATCTTGACTTCTAGTATCACTACGAGTATTTTAGGTATATTTGAAGAAGTTCTGGGAAGAAAAAACTTATTATTTTTTGCAATGGCTTACAGACAGAAGGCCCTTAGAAAATATTATCCTTTAAGGTCTTTGTCATCTTTGGGGATGCTGTGTGGAGGGTCTTTAAAAAAAGGAGAGGAAGTTCTGGGAAGGCTAAGTTATGAAGGGTGGTTTGGAATTTGGAGGTCAGTGGGTCCAGGAGTGACGGACGTATGAACCCATCCCTTCCATTGCGGTGCATGGATTTCTGCTTGAGAAGTCCCAAGGTTACCCTCAACCAATATCTCTCGGTCCGGCCTGCCACGTAGCTGGTGGAAGACACATCCACTGTCAAGACCCAGATAAACCTCAATTTTACCCAGATAAACCTCAATCTTCTCGATTTGGGAGGCGGGTATGAGTACCGCCGCCTCGGGAACCATTTATTGAATTACCAACACCTCCGTCATAGGTCACCCCAAGTGTTTCACTACGTTTGGTGACTTACCAGGGGTGCCCGGGTTCATTAGGTGAGGTTTGTCCGGATCTTGGCGGCGGATCTGCGCACCAACTGCGTGGCAGACCGGATCAGGAGAGACTAGTTGAGGAAACATGGCCTTACGCACAGTGGGAGGGATTGATTCTTACGTCCGTCACTCCTGGACATACTGACCCCTCAGATTCCTACCCACCCCTCATACCTTTTCCTTCCCACTATTTCCTCTCCTTCCTTTCCCTAAAAAGACCCTCCACACAGCATCCTTAAAGATGACATAGGTCCTGAGCGGAATTATTTTCCTCAGGGCCTTATGTGTCGAGCTATTGCAAAAAAAAACTCTCATTGCCTATGTCATCTTTGGGGATGCTGTGTGTAGGGTATTTTATAGGAAAGGAAGGAGAGGAAGTTCTGTGAAATATAAGGTGTGAAGGATGGTTAGGAATCTGGAGGTCAATGGGGCCAGGAGTGACGGACGTATGAACCCATCCCTCTCACTGCGGTGCAAGGCGATGTTCAATAATAGTTCTGCTTGAGAGGTCGCCATGTCTCCCTCAACCAGCCTCTCCCGATCCGGCCTGCCACGCAGCTGGATAGATAAATGGTCATCTTTTATTTTTGATTAGATTTATTAAAATGCCCACCTAATGTTGTTATGTTGAATTACATAAATATTTTTCATTAAGTATCGATATTTTTTATAATAAATGTAATATGTATTCACAAAAAAAATCTTAATTAATTATTTTATTTTTCCTCTCTTAAACATCGCTTATTTGGGACAACTGCTTATTTGGGACAGCCGCTTATTTGGGACAGCCGTTTATTTGGGACTGCCGCTTATTTGGGAATCCGCTTATTTGAAACAAAATGTTTGGGTCCCGATGTATCCCAATTAAGCGGATTCGATTTTATACGAATATTTGATTTATAATTACGAAAACGGAAAATCAAGTTAGGAGAGATCTGAATAACACACTGTATGATACCAAAAATATTTTATTCAATTAAAAGTCATGCTTTATTTTTATTAAAAAAAAAATACAAACAAATTGCTTTTCATGAAATGCATTTTTCACAAAAGTGCTCATTTCTCTGTTTGACTTTTTCGTTAGCGAACTATATTCCGCATAACGTCACTCGATTAATATGCATAAAATTTTTGCATGAGTTAACTTTTAAAAGTAAGCCATTATTTCAAAATTCAGTTTAATTAAATGTTCCATAATTCCTTCATCCTTTAAGTCATGATATATTTCAAAATGAATATTATTTTAATCCACCATTTGTGGAACTTAAGCCGATTACGATGAAGCAATGGATTAACAGATTACTACCACTTTCAAAGCAGGAATTTATTTGATATTTGACTTTCATAAAAGTCTTAATCCGATCACGAAAACAACTGATTTTACCCGTTTAACGTAGCTTACTCTCCTCGAGTATTATCAACATTTATTTGATTCTTATCAAATTGGCTTATTTGAAAAAGTTTGTTTAAAAAAATTATAACGTAAGCAAATGTCTACACGTACCAATGTCAAATGAAGGGCGAAGAACAAGTAACCAATATTTACAAAATCAACCCGGATATTTGAAAAATTCCTTATTTTGGATATTATTGAACGTATTATTAAAGTAATCGCAAATAATATTAAAATAAATGAAAATGGGATGCAATTTGCCACGTTGGGAATCATTTATCGGATAACACCCCTGCCATAGGTCACCCCAAGTGGTTCGCTACGTTTGGTGACCTAGCAAAGGTACTTGGGGTTCACGGGGTGAGGTTTGTCGTAGTCTTGGCGGCACATGCGCTTATTCGCCTACTGTGTGATGGGCCGGATACAAAAAGAGATATGGATTCATTCATCCGTCACACCTGGATGCTCAGTTTCCTACCCATCTCTCACACCTTTTTCCTTCCCAGAACGTCCATTCAAAACACATCCTCCGCACAGCTTCCTCGAAGTTAACATAATATAGATCCCGAGGGAAATTGTTTTCCTCATGACGTCCTGTGTGGAGCTAATGCACAAAAAAATTAATAAAATCAAAATATACCCATGGATGGATTCATTCGTCTTCATACGTCAGTATGTTCGATCCAAATTATATGATTATGTAAAACTTCGATCCAAATCATACGATTATTTAAAACTTCTATCCAAATTATATGATTGTGTAAAACTTTTGAAACTCATGCGTCGATGGGTAGGATACGGACGAAAAAAAAAATAATGCACATCGCGATTTTTTTAAATGGTTATTTACTGTTTCGTCACTGAAAAATCATTCTGACAAAGTTCACGTTCAAGTTAAGCTTGGGAAAATAATAGTTACGAGTACCTACCGCTTTACCATTTAATTAAATTTTCAAATAGCTGAAGGGAATAACCGCCATCATCATTAAAGTTTTTTAGAATTAGATATAAAAATTTATTATATAAAGGGTAAGGCTTTATTTTTGGTGTTTTTACGTGTAGAGAAACTTCAAATTTAATTACAAATCCCTAATTAAAATAATCCATCTGCTTAGATTAATATATTTTTATTAAAAGGAAAGTGTCTTTTGGCAGACAGCGTGGATTTTACTATCGCTATAGACTGTTTTATTTCGAGATTGATGACATTTTGAACAAATGATTTTCAAAACAAGAGAACCGTCAGTGTCATAAAATTTTATAAAAAATTCTGCGTAAAGTCCGGGCAATGCCAGGAAATCAACTGGTTATTAGATAGTTTATATGTATAGTGATAGTTTAGATAGTTTCCCGGTGTGGGTTTATTTTTTTTATCTAAATCTACAGATGTATTCTGAGTTTGATGAAATTTTGCGCACTCGACTTTCAAAGAGAGAAAAGGGTAAAATAATGTAAGTATTTCGCTCAAATGTATTCAAAGGTCATGTTAATGTTATTATTTTGGTATTTGAGGGTCCTTCCACGATTCCATAATCCCTTTTAGGCAGGTACTCTAAATATATAAATAAATAAACATCAGAAAATCTATAAATGCCGCGTGAGTACTCGCACAACAAACCATATTAAACATAGAATAAACAAAAGTACACAAGAAATTCATTGTTGGCGTGGTTCGCGATCCAAAAGTCTGGTAAAACGTACCTTAAATTTCTAAATCAAATGTTTGTCATCACAACTATAAAATTCAAATGAGAAGGCGACAATTTATATAAAGTGTAATAGATACTTGGGCTAGAACCAAAAGAAATTAGGTAGGTGACGACAATAGTTTCCATTTAAATCAATTATTTGTGGTGTGTATTTTTTAACAACGAATACTATTTACGAATAAAAAGTTTCTTTATGTTTCCTGGAGAGAACTATTTTTGGGATGTTTTTGAAAGAAAGTACTATTTTTTATGTAATAAAGAAATTATAAATTTCAGTAGCCAAAGCGTTGGGTTCCCAACCTTGTATCGTATTTAAATCCTCCATCGCTGTACCCGTGTACAAGCAACATTTCCAGCTATTTATGAAGTTATTTGGAGGATTTAAAATATTGTTATGATATTCTTTAGTTCGGAAAATTGGTCATTCTTTTAAAAATGATTACGGACCTTAAATTCCATGGCAGATTTTTAAAATTAATTAGTGGACCTACTGGTTAAGCACTGTCCTTGTAGTATATAATTTATTTTTGCTATGGTCAGTTAATTAAGTATAAGTTTTAAATAAGTACATCAAAGATTGTGTACCATGCTTCTTACGTTTTTAGAATATGCACTAATCTGATACGTACTCCCCCGAATGTAAGCAAATGGCAGTTTGTCTAATTTGGTCTGTTTATCTGTGTTTTTTAATACTGTATGTTGGTGCTATTGAAAAATTTGTATTCTGAAAAAACATATTCAAGATACAAAATTCTTCTTTCACGACACAATTAATTCGTGAAATGTGCCGCTTCTAAAAGATCTAAAGATTCTTAATCTGCCTGCCCATACTACTCGGATGGAACAGGCCTATACTATTCCAGGCCTATAGAAAGGAATCTCCTTCAGATCAATGTGTTTAGGCAATTCTTGACCATAGATAATCTTTAAGGTGAGCACGACGCGTACATAATTCTTTGTTACATTTCATAAGGTATAAACTCCCACTTCGTTGACTACGCGTTGAAAACGCTCCACCACATACCTAGACGCTTAGACTATTTGTTTTAAAAGTATATTTTTCCTTGGAATGCTGTTTGATTCGTTTAAAAGTAGTACAATCAAATTTCTGATATCTGTCTCCTAAGGTTGAGTGTGCTTGAAATCCTTTTGATTTTACTCCTCAAACCCACATCTTCAGTCAAGAAGCTCGCCATTCTGGCACAGAAGTGGTATCAATTTTGATTTCTCTGTATCAATCAAACCATTTTTAAAGTATCATTTGAAAACTTCAACTGTGGTAATCTGCAACTTAGTTACATGAGATGAAATGTTGCTTGTTAATAAAACAATGCTCACTTTGAATTCGCGGAAGGTTCACTTAAGAAAACTAAACCACAAATTACTACTCATTCAATTGTTGAAGAAATACGTGAAGGCGGGAATGCTTGTGTGAAACGAATACAAGGAGGTATGTCTGTCAGAATGCAAGTTGACTCGGTGTTGCCATTTCGAGGTCAAGTAGGGATGTTGACAATCTGGCCTTTACTGTCGCGGTGCTTGGCTACACAACAATTAGAATAACTAACTTTCAAAGGTGGGATGTATGGATTGTCTAGTTAAATCCATTATTATGAACTGATGACAATACGCATAGATTATTCATGTTGTACTAGTGGAAATTTGATGCCTACCGGCGCACACAAGGCCGAATTATCAATTTACGACGCCAAAAATAATTTTATTTGATTTTCTAATCAGAAATGCGTATGAGAAAACTAGCTAAGAAAATCTTTTGAAAAATACCTTATTCGGTTTAGTTGGGGTCAGGCGAGGTCAGGTGGTCGTAAATGGTCGTGCCTGTAAATAAACTATAAAAGAATTTCTTTATCTTAAATTAGTAATTCAGTAGGTACATATTTATAACATATAATTATGGTTAAACGTAAATTGTTGATAACTTGTAGAATTGTTAATTTTTTAACATTATAAATACACAGTTTTAATCTCTTAATCCTCATTTCATTCCTTAATGCGCTTGATTTAACAAAGGGAAAAAAGTGAGACGTATATTTGACGTTTTCATATCAGTTATTTTGAAATTGTTAAAAAGGGTAATAGAACTCTGTGGAACTTTTTTTATAACTCTGGCTAAAGTAAAAAAATTCAATTTTTTTTTTTAACAAAAATAGTATTTTGTAAAACATATATTATACCTATATTACATGAAACAATTATTTAAACAATGATTGCAGATTAAAGTACACACCTGACGATTCAATATCCATTTTGATAACTGTCTGATTTTAAAATAGGGAAAATAGGATGAGCATAGTAACTTAATGATTCTGGCGAAACTAACCAGTATTGGACATGCGGAAAATAATCCAACTTTGGGCAAATATGCAAGCAATTCGGTTGCGTTTACAAAATAATTTTTTACTGGATTATAGAGCTCATTTTAATTGTATTTGTTATTGGTTCGAAGACAATACTTTAACCTATTTTTGGCGCGGTAATTTACTTTGGCCTTTCTTGTGTGCGGCGTGATTTGCGGTAACCATGGATTTTCACCCGAAACACGTGGTTTTTCTGACAACGGAATATGGCTCAGCTCAAAGGGTGAATTCTTCACAGACAACGCACATGGAATATTAAATTTTAAGTAATGTAATTCAGGTGCTTAAAGGGCGTATAAAGGTGTATTGTAATATGAACGTCTAATGTTTAATATGAAAAGCATTTATTCAGCTTTGATCTCGAAACATGTCACCATTAGCATTTTTATTAACAGATTCTGGTATAATAAATTCTCTATGGTGATTTTGAAATTTCGCCAAAATTCTTTTGCGAGAAAATAATAATAATATTGAAGCTTCGTTTATAAATAAATGTGTGTTTTATTAAAATACAATTTTGCCGTTATTTCGTGCAATATTACTTGGTTCAGCGTGATTTGGCACAACAAAGAAGTAAATTACCTTCACGCAAGGAAATCGCTCAGAATTTGATGAAAGAAAACATGTTTCATATCTTTTGAATCGGTTTCTCGCTGTTGGCGAAGTAAATTGTTATTAATGTAATATATCGCTAAGCTTATAATTATACAATGTATTTAGCAAAAATTGTGTGCTTTAATGATTTTGCAAAATACGCCGAATAAAGGGAGAAACACATCAAAATTTTCTGTTCAAAATTTCCAGTATTTCAAAGGTCAGTACTATTACCTAATGCTGTCGCCCACCGCCATTACTTGATCTTCTTTCCACCTATTCAATTTGTAGTATATGCGAGATTTTTGATCGGTGATGCAAGAATTAGAGCACGAATGAATGTGCGTAAGGTTTTAATAAACGGCGCACTTGTCATTCTGGTGTTACGAGTGACAACAGGTCGAATGTATGTCGTTTATGAAGATAATAACTTCGTGTACAGGGTTATGTTACAAATATATGTTGTTAATCGTAGCTGGACTTTTCATTTACTTTCCCTGATATATTATCAAAGATATCGTACTATTAAACCATCACAAAAAATTAGCCATGGCCTCAAACCTCAGCCTTGGTGCACACTTTTTGATTCATCCTTCCGACAATGTCTTATACATAGTCTCACGTTATATCTGACTTAATTTGATCAGAATCAAGTGATATGTGTTTCTCCTGATCGTTCTGTTCTCTCTCTTGTTCCGCTCTCTTGTCAAATATTACATGTGTAAAATATTTTGAGAGCTTCACACAAAATTCATATTTCCATAAATTCTTGGCGAGCCACAAAACGTGAAGCCAGGTATACCAATTTTCTTATATGTTAGGTTGAACTTGTTTACATTAAACTATTGTTTGGGAGTTAGCAGCCGTCGCGGCGAGGCGTCGGCGTCGGCGTCGAAACAGAATTTATGGACAGGTTTTCCAGGGGCTGTAAATAATATACAACCGATATTCAACAGCTAATGTATAAAGGTCAAACCGAACTTTCCTTATTTTAACTTTTATTAGAAACATTATTCACATTGACACCTTTTTTTTTTTTTTTTTATTTTTATTTATTTATTAGATTAAATATACATTTAGTACAAAAATTTGAGTAGACCCACAAAGCTGTCATATGACAGCTTGTCTGCAGGTTCTAACAATTTAAACATTCTTAATATAATATCTGAGAAAATATTTGTAAATACATTTATAGTTTTAAGGAAACATTAGAATAGATCACATAGTAATATTAGATATTTTAACTTACAATCATAATATATAAGATATTTCAATATATCTGCCTAATAACAAGATATGTAGGCAGCTATATTAAGATATTCAAAGATACATGGAGTTTTCGTTCATTAACCATAGTTTTATCATTTTAGGACTTAGTCTCTCATTTTTTTCAAATTTTATGTTTTTATTGATTTTATTGAAAATCACTGGTATTAGATATTCAAGAGTACGGCTTCCATATTTATTTAATATTCGAGGAGTTTTTAGGCCCTTTCCTTCTCTAAATCTTGTGGTATGTTTGTGTACAAGTAGGTGTTTGTAAGGGCTTTCCCCCATATTATCCATAATAGTAGTGAACCAGTGGAGACCTTTTATTGTAAGTAGGCTCTCTGAGCCATACAGTAGTTTTAAGTTATGTCTCTGTTTGTAAATATTTGTTGTGACAATTTTTTTTATTATGGCAGTTTGTAAATTTTCAATATATTTAATGTAAGTAGTGCTTGCATGTCCCCAAGTTCGAATACCATATCTAAGGATGGATTCGACCATAGAAAAATATATGAGTTTAAGAGTACAATGAGGCAAAATAAATTTTAAATTGTAAAAGTTACTAGCTAAGGATCTGAGCTGGTTACAAATTTTAGCCACTTGTTTATCCCACTTAAAATTGTTATCAACAATTATTCCCAGATAAGTATATTCATTTGTGAAATCTATTTTTTCACAGTCACAAACATTAACAATTCCTCTATGTATACAGTCAAAGCTATGAGCGGTTATTTTAGGAACATTCCACATTTTCAAACTTGGTGATTTTATGTACATGCATTTGGTTTTTTTCACATTAATAATTAATCCTACATCATGAGCCCATTTGAGAAGCTCGTTAAAATCTCTTTGTAATTCTTGTATAGCTATTTCAGGATTTTCATGTGATACAACAAGAGCAGTATCTTCAGCAAAAATGAATCGACGAGCTTTTTTGAAAATCTTACACATAGCAATTACATATATAATATATAATTTTGGACCTAGAATTGACCCTTGCGGTACTCCCGATTTGATGTATCTTGATTTACTTATTATATTTAAAATCTTAACACTCATTTTTCTATTTTTCAAATAGTTTTTGAAGAACAAGAGGAGTTTACCCCGGATACCTATAAATTCAAGTACTTTAATTATTTGTAAATGGCTAAGTGTGTCGAAAGCTTTTGAGAAATCAATAAATAGAACCAATACATGTTGTTTACAGTTTAGTTGTGAATTTATATGATTAGAAAATTTTTCGAGCAATTTATCGCAACTTTTATTTTTTTGAAAGCCATACTGGCATTCATCAATAATACTCAGATTATTTAAGTATTTATCTAAATTTATTGATATATATTTTTCTAAGATTTTTTCTAATGCAGGAAGTAAGGAAATCGGCCTGTAATTATTTATTAAAGAGTGATTTCCATTTTTAAAGATAGGCCTTACAATGCTATATTTTAGTTCATCGGGAATATGGCCCGTATCAATTATTCTGTTAATTAAGTGAGCGATTATAGGACTAAGTAATTTAACATGTGTTTTCAAATCATACATACGAATTAAATCTATGCCTGGTGTCTTGGAATTTTTCATACCTCCGATAAATTAATTCGATTTGCTTTGTATTTGCTCGTGGTAGATACATTGTGTGATTTAAATATTCCGGCGTGTATTCTGACGCTCGGACATCACATACATGTAATAACTTATTTACCCCCTCATCAAAAAAGTCTGCAAAATTTTCTGCCACTGCATCTTTCGATTCGGATTTTAAGAAATATTTTGATATGACTTCATCACAACCGGATTTATCTTTCCTACCTAAAATTTTATTAATTTCATTCCATGTTTTTTTAATGTCTTTGAAACAGTGTTTAAATTTATAATTAAAGTATAATTTTTTTGTGTTTATTATTTGTTTATTTAATTTATTTCTGTATTTTTTGAAATCGATTTCATATTTTTTGTTGTTAGGTGAGTTTTTCCATTTCCTCCAAAGAGTATCTCGTGTTTGTATATTTTCAATGAGGCTATCATTCATCCAAGTTTTTTGATAATTGCGATATTTTTTATTAAATTTTGTGATGTTACTTAGTTCATAAATATTTTTAAATTTCGATTTCATTTCTTCGTACAATACATTTGGTTCAGATAATTTTAGCATTTCATTCCAATCGGTGATTGAGATAAATAGATTAACTTTTTTTTCAGAGAGTGCAGTATAGTACTCAGTGTGCGATTTGTCTAAAGTGTGTTTGTCGTAGTTAGAGAAATAAATCGTCGTTGCAATTAGGTAGTGGTCAGCTATTATTGTTTCACATACGCACGAACTGATTTCTATGGTCTCCCTCTCTCTTATATAAATATGGTCTAGACAAGTAGCCGTTATATAGTTTGACAATACTGCTTCTCGTGTCACATCGTGAATAGTTTTGACAAATCCGAAGTTGGCCATTAGGTTTTCGTATTGGATTACAATCGGTTCGAGTTCATGTAAAATGTTTACGTTCGAATCGCCAAGAATTAAAAAGGATTCTTTAATGTCAATACTGCCCAATATAGTTTCCAGTTCATGGAGAAATAATTTTTTATTTGTGTTTGGAGGTCTGTACATTGCCAATAGATGTATACGTTTATGTTTGTAAATAGAAATAGTGCCGTAAACGCATTCAAAATTAGTTGTTACTATATTTATTTTTTCGAATGTAAGATGATCCTTCACGTATACAATAATTCCGCCACCCGATCTTTTTGTACGACAAAAATAGTAAGAGTTGAAACCCGATATTTTGTATAGGTTTACATTATTTTCATTTATCGACGTTTCACATAGCGTTATTATGTCAATATTTCGCAAGGAACTAGAAATAGTTAGGAGGAAAGTATCAAAATGTTTTGATAAGGATCGAATGTTGAGGTTAATGGCAGTTATATTATTAATTCCTAATACATGTTTATTTGACCAATTTTCAAAATTGTGAGTACGTTCATAATCAATTTCTGATATGTCAAAATCTCCGTTCAAATCACCCATACTGAATAATATTTAAATATTTAAATATGCGGGAGTAGTATGTCAACATGTATGAAGATTTATAAAGGCAAATTATACAAATCAATGTTTTTATAGCAGTAAGCATTAACAATATATTCATAGTTAGATTTTGATTTTGATCAGAACATATTTGGTTTAATAATTGACAACAATAAATATTTTTTCTGCATGTACAAGTGAACAAAGGATAGACTAACATCAACATACATTTCAATATTAGCGTGTTAACACTGTGGTTACCGGACAATAATTCAGAATATAATATAGTTGGAGAAGAAAAAAATTGTAAGGATATGAGATACTCATATTTCGTAAGTAGAAGACATATATTATTGAGCTTAACAGAAAAAGAGGTTAAGTATTTAAATAGAGTTTTGGTTAAAAGCATTGAATGTTGTTTTTTAGAATAAAAATACATACAAAACATACCTAATCATAATAGATGCGACTTTGCGCGATATACATCATCTTTTTAAGGTAAGTGTGTCTCAAAAAATTGTATACGTTAAGATGCATGAATGAAAATGATAATATGAAGTTAAATAAAAAAAAAATTATTAGCATTTTAATTGTTTTTTAGAATTATAATACATACCTAACCATAGTCTATACGACTTTGAGCGATATGCATCATCTTTTTGTAGTAAGAACAATTTGTATTATTAGCTTTATGATTTGTATTTAGGTTCATCTTGAATATAGTGTTCTGATGAACACAATTACTACATTTTTCTTCAGTGTTTTTGTTAGGGCATTCCTTCCATTCGTGATCCTTTGCGCAATGTAAACACGTCGCACTTTTATCCTTGTTTAAACATTTTAATGCAGTGTGACCAAATTTGAGACAATGGTAGCATTGCGTCACGGGGACGGCGTCTTCCACTCGTACTCTGCTAAAACCAATGTTGATTTTTTCTTTTTCCATGAGGTATGACCTTACTGCTCCGCTAGTTTCAAGTATATAATTAGTGAGTCCATTTTGGTTTTTTGGTTTAAACATTTTTATTAATTTAATCGTGTTTTTGATATCGTTATTTATGATATCTTTTATTCCATCGTTTTGCGTTTTTAAAGCCTCAATTATGTCCTCTTCAGTTAAATCTACTTGAAGATTTCTTAAGAATATTTTTGGATTTTTCTTTCTTAATTCCTCTGCAACCATGTTTTTTTTAAGGGTTTTATTGATTTCATCCGTCAATTTCTCTGCATGTAATTTTGAGGGGCAAGATATAATTAATTTATTTTGCGAGGCTTTTCGTATTCCATTTACTGCGATACCCAAGTTTGCTATTTTAATTTTCTTTACGATTTGTTCTTTAATAGCATCCGATGTCATGTTCGCATCTTCACCTTTGATGATCAATGAGAATTTGGATTCCGGGATTACTTTGAGACAACTTGCGTATGTTTTTTTTTCAAACTTACTCGTATTCTCGATTTTTTTTTCTAATTTTTCGATTAGTTTTGACTGGAGACAAACAATCTCGTTTTGTAAAGATATTTTTTCCTGAGTCCATTTTTCTTCTAGTAGTTTTATATTTAATTCCAGATTACTTTTTGCCTTCGAGTCCTTTACCGTAGAAATATTTGAAATTTCTGATTTTATGTTTTCTATTATCGACAGCACGTCCATAATGGGTTAAGCTTGTGGCCGCCCCGCGGACCACCTCACTCCCGGCAAAACTTGCTACTGCTCTCTATCTCACTCCCGCCAAATAATTTGAAGGACGTAACACTTTCAGTAATATAATTTCTCGATACAATACGTCCACTCGCTACCGCTGACAGCGGTTGAATGATTATTACTTTTGTATTACTTTCGTGTATTACTTTTTCGTACTGTTACTACGGTCTTAGAACAAAGAAACAAATAATAATACAGTTTCGAATTTGCTTACATTTTTTTAAAGCAGAATGATATTTGCAGAATTATCAATTATTAAGTGGCGTTAAAAATGTCTATGGTAAATGTAGAATAGTCATGGAGTTGAATCCATCGATTGGCACTCCGCAGAAGTTCTTGCTTTCGCAGTACAAAAAGGGGCAAACATAAGGAACTAAAAGTATTTTTGTCATAAGTCGAGTACTTGGGATTATTTGTTTTTCGTAACTCGGGAATATTTGACTTTCTTTAAAAAAACATTAAAAAAAAATTGTTACTTCAATCTGAATGTTATCAAAGCTTGTTTCGCAGGCGTATATTAATGTGTTTTTTTAATGTCTTGTATATTATCGAGGCTTCTGACTCACACAATGTTGTCATTTTTTGCCTCATCTGTTTTTAAATTATAATATTATCATTATAATCTCCAATGATCTTTAAAAGGTACTTAGAGTCCTTTTATATTCATTTCGTATAAAAAATCACTTTCAAATATTTGCGGACTATATTATGATGCTCTTATATAAAGAGATTAATAATATTTCAAACGCGTTAACTTTTATTAAGGACTCAAATTTACATATGGCAAAAGATTATGGCATCTCCAATTGGAGTATGATGTGAGGCTGAAGTTAGTGTGGAGGGGAATGAGATGGAGAAATACTTGGCTATTTAGATATGGTTACCAAACACGACTAAATAAGTTTCAGGCAACATTTCAATTCTAAATGGTGGTCTTACGCCAGTAAGATATTGCGAGTATCGTCCACTCGCCGCAAATATATTATTTAGAAGATTAATTTGTGAATTGACACAATTCAATCAAATAAAATTTACTTGTACACGCTGGGATTTGAACCCGCAACCTTTGGATTGTTAGTCAAGAAAATTACACCTCGACCACGGAGACAGACACATACTAATTAATCATATACCTTAAAATAAGAAGAAAAAGGTTTAAAATTATAATTTATAAGCTTTCCGGTTAATTGTTTTCCTGTTAGCTATAATAATTTCTTTTGATTGTTTGTTAGTGGCTTCACCGCACTTTTAGATTGCCTTCAAATACATAAACAGCTGTCACTCTTCACATTAAATCACAGCCTTAAAAATCGTATTTCGCGTAATAAACTTTCTTCCAAAGCAAAATATTTATTTCTTGAAGTACTCTCTCGAAGAAACTCTCAAACGGTGAGTTTCCTGAAATTTGAATGCACGTTTTTTTCGGAATTTTGGTTCCAACGTTACTTGTATGAATTCTATGTACAACATATATATATATTTTATCACCACACACATTATACATATGTATACATTCACCGCACAGGAGGCCTTAAGGAAAAAAATTACTCACCGCCTGTATCATCTTTCGGGATGCTGTGTGGAGTGTCTTTTTAGGGAAAGGAATAATGGGAAGTTCTGGGAAGGAAAAAGGTATGAGAGATCCGGAGGTGAATGTGTCGTGGAGTGACGAAAGTATGAATCCATTCCTCCCAAGGTGGAGAGAGTCCGTCTCGAAAAGTCAAAAGATCTCCCTCAATCAGACTCTCCCGATCCGGCTCGCCACGCAGTAGGTGAGCAAAAGCATCCGCCGCCAAGACCTAGACAATGAATCAGGGCACCCTAAAATGCGATATCACAAATCATAGCGATCCACTCGGCTTGACCTACAGCAGTGGTATTAAATAGTTCCCGGGGCGGTACCAAAATTTTAGCTCGTGAACTACGGAACTTTAAAATATACAAATTTGACATAAAATAAGAAATAACCTTATTTTGTTCCGAATGTTTCAAATGTGAATTAGTTTTTTGAAAAAAATAATGCATAAAAAAAACCTGATCTTTAGCAAAGCGCAGCAGTAAAATCCTTGTTATTTTATTCGTCAAAATGGATTCGTTCACTTAAGAGCGTTTAACCAGCCAGCGGACGAAAATCCACATTTCGTCGAAAGTTGTTCTTCCGATCGTGCAGGGCGGTTACAATGAGAAAGATTGATTATTCTCCGTACCAGCTTTTTAAAATTATAACTCAATATCGAATTTATTTCAATCCAAATTAGCTTTAATTTATACCTTCATCCAAAAATGCTGAAAGGCGTGATGATAAAACTATTAAAATAGTGTACTTTTTGTAGTTATTTTTTGATTATAAGTATTTATCATTTTTCAATAATGTCTAAATTTAATAAGAATGTTAAAAAAATCTGAAATATATTAGTTTGTAAGTGCGCAAATAAATACACAAATGGACCGATTTTCGTCAAGAAACACATGTACGTACATATTTTTTAATGATTTTATTGAAACTAAAATTAAAATTCTAATACATAACTTTGCTAGATAATGTATTGATTTATTTTACTGCATGATTACATTATTTGAAATGGGTGTGGTATAATACAAAAACTTTTTTGAAAATTTGACAAATCTGCCAACGACCTATGGAATAACTTTATTATACTAAAAATTAAAAAAAAATCTAAAAATTTATTACGTAACTATGCTAGATAAAAGAACAATCTTTCGAAATTTATTTATAATTTTTTGTGGAAAAGAGTCAATACGTCTAAAAACTTTTTTGAAAATGACGTATTTCCGGCTTTCTCTGGTAATGCCCTCTTAATAATACATAATAAGCTAGAAAAACGTTTATAGCAGACAAATTTCTAATCATTTCCCGATAAAAGAAATCGAGTGCAGTTACATGTGGTAGAAGTGAAACTTTACCAAAACAATTTCAACCAATACTTGAAAAGTAAGGTCATAATCAAAGCGACCAATGAGCGCAGACCTAGCGTAATTTCCGTTTCATATCTCAACCAATAGGGGCCTTTAAAAGTGACATCGTAATCAAAGCGGCCAATGGGCGCAGTTGATGAGTCGCAAGTGCAGTATTCGTCGTTTCCGTTTCATCCGAAGTCCATATCACAACGGGGCTATAGAAGTTTCATTTCAAAAAATATAAAGTCTTTATTACAACTGCTATGAATGTTAAAAATTAATTGAAGTTTTCAAACAAATACGACCAGGTCACTCGTTATTTATGAGCTTTGTTTGACATGTATTATTAGCTCTCCAAGAAACTCCTCCGCATTTTCTAGTTTCACTCAAGTACCTAAGTAAGATTATCCGATAAAAAAAATAATGAAAGAAAAATAGGAAAACGGGAATGTATAATGCTTTTATAAAATATCTTATTCCATAAATAGTCAGTCCTTCCCGGAAAAATGTCGTCCTCAACAATATCCTTTTTTTAAACACAAACGTGGGTTTTGCAACCGTAAAAGCAGTCTAGAACGAATCAATAATCCTTCGAAGTTATTCCAATAAAAATTAAAACTAATAAGTTTAAGACCACGATAATTTTTTTGTCTAAATACCTTGCGGAAATGTTAGAAAAACAGAAAAGAGTAGATATATACATAAAACAATTTTCTCGGTTTACCCGCGTAACGAAGTCCTGAAAAGGACTTTTAACTCCTGACGTTTCGGACAGATCTCACTGTCCATCTTCAGAGGCCTTATGTCTTGAGTTTTTGTCTCAAACTGATCACTTCAACGTATCCGTTCGGTCCAGAGTAACCGAGAAACATGTTTTACATCTCACACCCGTGAAAACCTTAACCATAACATGTATAGGTATATATATATATATATATAAGTATAACACAAGTTATAATATATTTTGTCGTCGTACCACACCAAAAAATAGAAGCTCATGTGCTTGTTTTTTTTATTAAATTTTACACAATAATTTTCGTCAAAGAGTAGGCTTTAATTTTCGTGTCGACATTTTTTTCGGGTAAGGTCTTAAATAATACGAGAGCTAGAGTGGTAACACTCTAGGCAAGTCATAAAGACATAGCGATAAGGCGGAAAATCTATTGTTCCTGTTAGAGAAATCTCTCAGACGGTGAAGTATTGCATCATCGAATTTGAACAACGTTTTCATCATGATCTGTGGAACTTTAATACAATACATTCTCAAAATGTATGTACATTTTGAGAATGTATTGTATTAAAGTTCCACAGATCATGATGAAAACGTTGTTCAAATTCGATGATGCAATACTTCACCGTCTGAGAGATTTCTCTAACAGGAACAATAGATTTTCCGCCTTATCGCTATGTCTTTATGACTTGCCTAATAATCCTTATGAAAAAGAGCCATATTACGAAAATGAGCCATAAGGAACGCAGGTCCAATATTGTCAATCAAAATCTCGAGATCTATCAGCCTCGAGATCTATCTATCAAAATCTCGAGATCTATCAGCCTTCCCATCTCTCTACGAGAGATGGGAAGGCTGATAGAGATATCGAAAGAAGGGTAAATGCCGGTAACTCCATTAATGGAGGACTGAATGCTGTTGGCGCTAATAAAAAACTGTCAAAAAAAGCGAAGCTAGCAGTCCACAATGGAGTCCTGGTACCTACCCTGATGTATGGCAGTGAGGCATGGAACTGGCAGAGGAAGGATGAAAGTAAACTGAATGCTGTTGAAATGAGATCCCTGAGACGTATGTGTGGTAAAACCATGTATGATCGTGTTAGAAATGTGGATATCCGCAAAGAATGTAAGGCTGATGTAAGTATAATGAGCAAAATTAAGAAAGGGACCCTCAGATGGTTTGGGCACGTAGAGCGAATGAGCGAAGAAAGTAGTGTAAAAAGAATATATGATGCAAATGTGAATGGTAGAAGAAGTCGGGGACGCCCGAGGAAGACATGGCACGATCAAGTGAATCAGATACTTGAGACGGGCCATGTCAAAAGTCAGAATAATAGAAGAGTATGTATGAGACGATGTATGAATGTGAGTGAGGCAAAGAGTGTGTGCCAAGACCGAGTTGTTTGGCGGTCCGTCCTCTCTGCCTACCCCTGCGGGGAAACGGCGTGATGGTTAGTTAGTTAGTTAGTTAAAATCTCGAGCGTTGCCGGGAAGTAAAAGCCATCAATAGGTACATCAAAATCCAATTAATTTAACAATTTAACTTTATTATGGGATAAGTGTATTGGTTTTTACGTTTTCAGGGATTTGTAAAATATTTATAATAACACAATGTTGGTCTCCGGTGACATTTTTCTTGTAACATAAAACATCAGTAGGAAATGGACAGTCAGAGTCGAGATGAGGAGTTGGGCTAAATGACCTGCAACGAAACATGGAAGAATATTTTTGTTTGATTTTAAAGAAAAAAAATGAACAAGAAAAAAGTCACTGGAGACTAAATATCATTTACGTTTTTTAGTCCAAATAATTTCAGGAAACACTGGTTAATGTGAGTTAAGTACATATTTTAACACCCTTATAAACTTTTTTAACTAAGTGATATTTTCAGTTAACATAAAATCGTTAGAATTACGATACATCTCACAAGTTTGAATGTTGAGTATATCGTGAACCTCCATCGGATAATCTATCACCTCTGTCACGCAGATGGTAAGTAAAAGTTTGGGAATAATAAATTAATGATCCTGAGAAAGATTCTCGCACTCGATCAAGCAGGTTTCAGTGATTACAAGAACATTGATTGTCTCAGTCACATTTAATGAAGATTTCTTCTTTTCTATAAACATTATTTGTCGGATTCAAAGTTTGTGCGATTTCAGACAATTATTATTTAAAAATGGTCTTCATTCTAGGATAATATTTTTTCGTACGTTCAAATCAAAGGCAAGATAGCACTTTCATTACCTAGTAGTACCTAAGTAACGACCTCACTAAAGGAGATAAACCGCTATAGTCGAACAGATACCAAATGCACTCCCAAAATTTCACACGGGGATTAACGAACAGTCAAAACTCCGAAAAACCCAAACTCGAAAGGCACTCCACCATTATGTTATTAATATTTTTATATTTTTCATTTCTTATTATTTATACGTCCCTCGTAAATTCCTATTTTCGAAAATACACTAAATTGGATTCTAAAAACAATATTTCAGACGATACCTAATAATTACACGCTGCGAAACAACATTTAGAAATTCCATTGGCGGTTATCCCCGTGAATTAGGCGACTAAATCCTTTGGAAATTCCATTGTTATTTATATCATGTTACTTACTGTAAAAGCAAACAATTAATGATTCCACATTCTGTAGTAAGTACTGTATTGACTTCATAAGATCAAAAACCAGTCCATTACTTTATTTTCGATTTAATACCTATACTTTATTAATGTCATTTTGACTCCGTTTATTTAATCGGTGTGATTGTAATTACATTTGTGTGATTTAATATCAACGATGCGAATTGCAGGCAGGTGAAAAAACGATAGTTTATAATGTTATCAAGTTTTTCCAAAAAATCCGTGACAATCCAGAATACATCAAAACATTGAACTTCAAGCAAGTACATTAATTGGCAGCAGGACTGACGACATCCATACATTTATTGGCAGCAGGCTTGCGGCCTCAACGGGATTGGAAGATTTTAAAAAGGATGTTGTGCGTCGCAGTGTGATGGAATTTTATGACAATGGACAATATCCCACTCTTACAAATCTTAACAAAGTTCTGGTGGATAATTTTTTTTTTTGGATCTCATGAGTCATTGCGATGTATTTTGCATGATATTGATTTAAAATTTAAAAAACGCAAAGATGGAAGCAAGTAGGTATTTAATGGGAAGTTTAGACATTGCTACAGCGCGTGTAAACTTTTTGAGAAAAAATGAATCAAAATGAAAATGAACTAGCGACGGACGGCAAATAGTCTATTTGGACGAGACTTGGGTGAAACAAAATCATTCGATTACACACATGTGGCAAAATAGTGAGGGCAATGGGGGTTTAAAAGTGCCAGTTGAAAAAGAAAGCCGGCTGATCATTTTGCATTGTGGTTCAGCAAAAACGGGTTTTATCACGGGGAGTAAATTTATATTCTGTACGAAAAAGATTATGTCGAATACAGATTACCATTCTGAAATGAATTCCAAAGTCATCAAAAATTGGTTTGAAAATCAGTTTGTGACATTCCTCGAAGAACTCTCTGTAATTGGAATGTAAAATAAATATTTTTTAATCACCAATAAAAATTTACCGATGTAACAAGTTCATTGTATTCTAAAAAGTATGTTGTTTTATGTTGATGATCACATTTAGGTATTTTTGTCTTTAAAAAAACTAATTTGTAAAATCCCAGCCGGGGGTAAAAATCAAATATTATTAAAATTTAAATATCTCATAAATTGGTTACCGCTTTATCTGATAAAAACTGTCTAAGAAATTTCTTGTTTCTGAAATATATATATGTAATATGAGTTACCGGACACCTTGAAGGTATTTTTAAACACCTACGCATTTTCATTCAATCCTTATTCAGACTTAAATTCAGTCCCGAACATAATAAAAACATTTTGTTTAGTAAAATTAATTTTAAGTTGTGAACCTTCTCGCGTTGCTTTACCTGTAAATTTTATTACTGACTTTGGACTTTGACCGTTCACTTAGTTTCTGTTTGACTATATTAGCCTTTTTCTTAAATTATTATTATTTCGTAAATGTTTACAGTTTTTTCCATTTTTTTAAACTACCATACTAGGTCCGTGCTTAATATAATATAAGCGACTAATTAGAAGGCAACGGTGCCCGAGGAGCAAGGCTCCCGACTAGCATTCCGGAGGACGCGAGCTCAAATCCTGGGGTGCCCAAATACATTTTATTTGATTTATTGTGTTATTTCACAATTTAATTAATTTAAAATTTACAGCCATTTCAAGAGTCAGAAAACAGAAGACATATGATTTGGGCGGTTTATATACGTCTATACACTCATTTTTAACCAATAAAGAGTCGTAGTACTCCGATCCATCATCTCTACCCAAGTTTAACCCGTATGGTGAAATGATTATTGCTTAATTGCTTAGTGTGATATCAAGTTATTACGTCCGACACATGATTTTTTTTTGTTTCATCTGGAATTTTCATTTTTGTCCATCAAGTTTTTCAACGCTTCCTGAAAATTATTTTTATTTTCTAGAAACGTAATTCTGATAGCGGAATTCGTTTAACGTACGTCAGTTATAGGGGAGCAAAACACGCACGGTTACTTGTTTTTGATTAGTTTGTCTGCTTTGTTATTTTCTTCGCTGTTGCTGATTTACAAATGTTTTCTGTTTGCTATGTAAGTATTCCCGCATACGTTTATTTCATAAAGCTTTTATAAATATTTGTGTATCAACACAAATATTGCAAATTTTATCATCTTGATTTGAACCTTTTCAAAGCTATCACAAACACGATATCTTCGTTATGTGGGAGTAAAAGAGTCACCGCACAGGAGTCCCAACTGCTTTCATCCGTCTGCAACCAGAGACTATGGCATCCCTGATCGCGTACATTATGAGGCTGAAGGCAGTGGGGAGAGGAAGGAGACGAAGAATGGGTAGGCGGGAAAGTACTTGCTTTTAATTAACACGGCTAAAATCATTTCAAGCAACGTTTCAATTTTTGAATGGTTGTCGACGCTCAGAGTATCTTGCATTCTGGAACTTGCGGCAAATATGCAATTTTACAACTTATTGTAATGAATTAATTGTGAAATAACATTAATTAATTAAATAAAATTTACTCCGCGACCCCCGGATTTTATATTCGAGAATCTTACCCCTCGACTACGCCGTACTTTAACGCGATGTGTTTTGTTACGGATTACGTAATAAGCCGTTATCTTTTACCATTGTGAAATGTCAATTTTTTGTAGATGAAAGAATGATCACAAATATTAAATTTTGTTTTTATTTTGGGCGGGCGGGTATGGGTACCGTCGTCCCGGGAACCATTTATTGGATAGCCAACATTCCTGCCATAGGTCATCCCAAGAGGTTCGCTACGTTTGGTGACTTAGCAGGGGTGCCCGGGTTCATGGGGTGAGGTATGTAAGTCTTGGCGGAGGATGCTTTTGCCCAGGTACTGAGACTGGTAGAGAGATACCTTTTGACCTCTCCAGCCGGCTCTCGACCCCATCGCCTTGCACGGCAATGGGAGCGATGGGTTCATAAGTACGTTACTCTTGGACAAACTTCCTTTTCGATTCTTACTCGTTACACTCTCATACATACCCTTTCCCTTCCCAGAACTTCCTGAATGACATACCTAGGCCCCGATTTATTTTTCTCACAGCCCTTTGTACGGAGCTAATGTAAGAAAAAAGGCACCCTTTATAAATATCCAAAATTTATCATTCCGACAGAGTTGTGTCGACATTTATATGCGAATACCAAATGAGACACTAAAATAATGTATCAAGCAAGTTATATTGTAAATTTTAAGTTACGGTGTAATAAACATATTTACTATAAATGTAATTTATTTATTTATTTATTAATTTATTTATTAATTTTCGGGAAATCGACAGTTTATATTTATTTCAGTTTGTACATAGTATTAAATAGCCAAAATAAAACCAATTACGGATTTCCTCCTTGTGGCTTTACTTCTACTGAGACAGCATAATAAGAATAAGTAAGTTAATTTTATAAAAAAGGAATATTAATCCAAAATTATATAAAACAAAAAAAAAACAAAAAAAATATATATATACTCAAAACAATTTTTTTAATATAAAAATGAAAAATTACAAAACAAAAAATCTATCAATACATTGGTAGCCATGGAGAGAAGTTGTACATATAAATCAAATCATAACAGAAATATAAACAATAAAAACATAACATTATTCAAGAACCATCAGAGAAATACTCTTTTATCGACCTTTTATATTCAGTAAGTTTGCAATTGAAAATGTCAACATTGGATAATACGCTATTATAACTATTGCATAGTCTGTTCAGGCAAGAATTCTGCTTACAGTTTGTCTTGCATTGATCCACCCTGAACAGGACAGAAGAGCGTGTTGAACGTGCAGGTACATTAAATTGAATTTTATTTAGCAACTCTGGGCATTGAATATTATTGTTGACTACTTTATACAAGAATAGTGCATCCATATGATGCCTTCGTACACTTAATGAATCAATTTTAAAGTGTGAAGCTGCCTCTGCATAGTTATTAAATCTTACAAACGACTTGTAACAAAGATATTTTAAGAATTTGTTTTGAATAGCCTCGATTTTGTTTATGTGGATTTTGTAAAATGGAGACCAAACAACTGATGCAAACTCCAGATGACTACGTACATAGGCAAAGTAGAGTTGCTTAATGATATTGATGCTATTAAAAAGTTTTGTGTTTCTTATGATGAAACCTAACATTATGACCTATAAACCTATAAACATATAAACCTAACGTAATATTGGTGTGAAAAAGTGGAATAGTAAAGTTTCACGTTTAGAATTGTGAACTTTCGTTTAAAAGACAACTTCAACATTTCTCTTCTATTATATATTCTTCTCTCAATATTTAAATTCAAGGTGAGTGTCAGTCACCCAGTATTTATAAAGCAATAAATTCAAAAAAATATTCGAGATAAAGTGATATAACGTACCTACCTTCTTATAAAATCATACAAATCCTTAAAAAAAACTTAAACTGCCTACGTGCTTACCTCTAATTCAGAAAATATCGTTCCCCGAATTTCCCATAAAAAAATAAAGAATATCCGTCTCATAAGAATAGGATTTGTGGAGTTTTTTTTTATGAAACGCCATCTTGCGGGAGTGACGGAAGGATGGCTGTTGATAGTTCTTCATCACTTATTTTATTTGAGTGACGTGATATTTCCAGGAAAATTTATACGAAATCTTTATTTCAAAAATTGTCACATGAAGGAAAGCTGCCGATTCGCTAATGGAATGGCATGGTTTGAGATGGTTGTAAAAAAATGTAAAATAAATTGGGATACTTTATTCAAGTTGAAATGTTTGCGGATATAAATAAATCTGATTCGAGATCGTATATATTTTGGAATCGTCCATGTTTGCTTATGGAAAAAATATCTGTTTCATATATGTTGATTTATTTTATTACATCCATTTACCGATAGACGAATGCAGTTGATTAAGATTAAATACTATGTATTGGACGATTTCCCGTAAATCCATTTCATCCAAAGTGATTATTTTTGCTCCAGTATTCTAAAATTGTAATATAATATAAGAACTTCCATCTGCTTCTGGTGCTAATAACATTAAAAAGGAGAATAAAATATGTAAAACTAGCAGACCCGGCCACACGTTGCACACTGCACGCTGCCCACTGCCACTTGTTCAGATATATTATGTTTTCAACCTTTTTACAAAAAAACCTTGACCAATTATATACCTAAAACCTTCCTCATGAATCACTCTACCTATTGGTGAAAACCGCATGAAAATCCGGTGAGTAGTTTAAAAGATCTAAGCGCACAAACAGAGTTATCTACCTCATTTTATATTATGTAATAAAGAAAAGATGCGCGGAAAATGTGCGTGAATAATTTCCTCGAACTGCTCCGAATCGCAGTATTACTTTTTGAACCTATACCTACAGAGTTTTGTTTTAATTTTATCTCAGATGACCCTGGCAAAACAAAAATTATTATTTGTTCATATGAAGCAGATTCTTTGTGATGTAACATTATAATTTAAAATAAAACTATAACTTTGTAAACAGCACTTTTATTTTATATACTTTACGCCAACCGGGTTTCGCTACAACCGTAGCTTTTTCAGGGCAGTATAATACTCTACTAATATAGGATACTCTGCTGTGTAAATCAGATTAAGTAAATATTATTACTTTTACATCTGAAAATGTGCTAGGTACATTTTAAATTTTAGTGGGAGACCTTTTTTAATGTTTCATGTTACTCTCGCGAAACAGAAAAGCTATTTTGAAAGCTGATTATTTAAATGAATAAAGCACAAAACCTCGTTTACAATACATTTCTCATGAAATTAAAATAATTTAGGGATGCTCCAGAAAGTTACGTGGCACGATTAAGTCAATCGAACACTCGAGTAATGTCGAAACAACGTTTGTAGCAAAAAGTGCTCACTGAGACATATCGGCGTTGTGTGGTTTTCATCCCTGCTTACCCATGGAGGGAAAGTAACGATAGATTATTGGTTATATAGAATATAAAATACATTTATAAGATGTGTGTTTTACATAATTAATTTCCAAAAGTCTTCCCGTCTCCTAAAACCTGCAAAATAAACACATTTGTTTGCAAATTTTGCAATTTTCCTGTCCCCAAAGGAGAAGTTTTGCCGTTTAGGTTTGGAGGCAGATGCATCCAATGGCATCCGCAATGCAATAAAGTGCATTCAAAGAATCTCATCATTCGCCACAAAAATGCATGCGGCGCGGGCGTAAGCCACAAGTAGTTTCCTCACGGTATAAAAAAATATTCGTTTTATCTATGTTGTGATATAAAATCTCGTTTTCTACGTGATTTTTAATGACCACACAACAGTCACTGAGCCAATCATGTTTATAATAATAACAATATGGAAATTCCTAATCATATTTATGCTCTCCTGTTGTTTTGTTCCTGCCGGCAGCTTCGCGTTTTAGCTTTTAACATTATTTTGCACATACGGTAGGTATAAATAATTGTGGCATTAGCTCCACTGCGGAAATTATCACAAATTTCTCCATGTTATTTCTGTGCTCCTGGTATTTTGTTCCTGTCGACAGGTTCACATTTTGGCGTTTATTTTTAAATATTTCTAGTGCAGACCCGTAAAAAACAACTCGTTTTTATTCTTAACGAATCAAATTTTTTGAAAATGATTTAAAATTTCTGAATGCCTTGTATTTTCTGATTGAATTGTATGAAATAATATAAGGCACCTATATTTTCAAAACGTTCCAGAGTGGAAGATTCTGTCTTTCAGAATCGAACGAAGCTTGAAATGGCTTTGTCTGTGTTTAGTGACTAGATCTGAATAATTCCAGTATTTACCGGTACTTCCCCGCCTTCCTCTTTTGCATTTCCTTCCCCTTCCACCGTGTTTCAGCCTCAAAACATATCCCAATTTGGATGCCATAGTTTCACTGGCTCTGGGTGGTTGGAGTATCTGGGACTCTTATGCGGTACCTACTACTAATCACAAAGAGATGCTCCCAATACATTTTTTACTCACATATTAATTTTCGATCGTACGCGTTACTTCTGTTCATATTTCTGAAATACAAGGAATTGGGGATTTTTTTCTAACGTTGATTTGGAATATGGGTAAATCAAAGAAATCTGTTTGCAAGAAATAATTGTTGAGCAGGAGTTACAGACAGAGAAGACACACAAACTAAGTTATTATGTTTAATGTACGTAGGTACGAAATAAAAAATATTTTTTATTCTTATCGATAAAAAACAAATTGTTTTTTTTTCTTATTAAAATAACATAATTAATTTTTCCAGGATGATCAGATTTAATTGCATCCTGTCTAAAATCATTTTCATCTCATTGTTTATCTCAAATTTGAAATACGTGCTTTAGTTTGTTTACATTTCAGAGAAAATTATAAATGAAATAAACGTTTGGCTTCGTTCTGTATTTGGTTACCAACCTCCATATTAAATTTCTTAAAGATTCATTAAGCAAATTTTTTTAGCATCCTGTTTAGATTAAAATATTATTTATTATTTCTTTTATTTGATTAATTTAATTACAAATTAGTTAATTCTCAAGCATTTCTCCTCAAATCAAAATTTACTTTTGTACAATAAAATGAAAACTGTAGATATGTATAAATTTGATTGCTTCTTTTTATTGGTAGTTATTGTGCACGTGCCCACAAAGGTTTCTATATATAATGGTGAGTTCTGGCGTTACGAAATTTAAATGAAAAATTTGTAATAAATTTTCGCAATTTATTTGAAAAATGTGTGTATTTCGTATAGTTTAGCGGCAGGGAGGGATGGAAGGGGATGGGAATCTGGGAGGAGGGGTTGGTAATGAAGGAGTGGGGAGTTCGTGGGAGGGGAGATGAAGGAAGGGGGAGGCAGGGAAGGTGGAAAGGGAACGCACGAGTAGGAGGGAAAGGCAGAGGGGTGGATTCAAAGGGACGGGGGGACGCGGAAGGGGGAAGGCTGGGGATGGAACGGGAACGCGGGAGGGTAGAAAGAAAAGAAGAAACATTGTCTATCAAAAAGCATTAAAAAACAGAATTAAAACACAAACTTGGGAGTGGCATTGCAACGCATGCCGGGTACTCGCTAGTACTTACCTAAAACAATTATTGTCACGTAATTTCAAATTCTTCAAAAAATTTTATTTTTTCAACCTAATTGCAAAGTAATACATTTGTTCAGAATAAATTAAAACTTCCAAGTAAGTTCTGAAAATAAATTTAATATCAATATTGTAAGGAGACACATAATTTCCAAGTTCTTTGAAGTCACACTGAATGACGTCTCCAACAGTAGTATTATTTATTTCAAATATCTTTTGTCTCTTTGTGTTCTGAGAAAATCTAAGAGTGTGTGTAATTATTTAATATGAACCATCATAGATACACATTACCAGATGTCTTTAAAACCTTTAGGAGAAACTTGGTTAATAAATTAAGTTTATAATTTTGGTTTCAATGATTTTAAAATACATGCCATAAGAGTCCCGCTTGAGTATGACAATCATATTGGCTGCTTTTACAAGTAAAATTATTATAAATCTAAGTTATCAAAAGATATAATTAAACATATTAATTTCGATTGTCGTTGCATGTGTGCATGATTGAAAGGAATGCGTATTGGTATTGCTGCGTAATGCGTAAAATTATTCGAGTTCAATGAACACTAAATTTTTAAAATTGGAACTGATGAGTATAAATCGTATCAGATAAATGATAAAGTAGGTACAAAAAATATTGCATACATTAATAATGCTTTATTTGAAATGTGTATAACTTTTGTTTAAATGTTTGACTATTATAGTAATTTTCAAGTTTATTTAATTTGTTCTTTTGATGGGGAATGATCCTGAGGCAAATAAATACTTTCAGTTTCACCTCAATAATAAAATAAAATTATTTTAAACACAACGGTGAATCCTCCACTGAAGTAATAAAATATTGATGGAATCTCGTAAAAATATTGACAGAATTTTAACAAGTCATCAAAAATAACACTAAAATCGATATGGAAGTTCTATTCAAGTTCTGTTATCGCATATTCCGGTTGATTTACAGTATTTGGATAAAAACAGAACTTGATTACGACTTTCACATAACTTGAATACTTTGAAATATATTTAATTGTTCAAATTCTGTGAAACAATCCGTACCTTCTCCTTATTTTTCTTTTGAATTGGCTCTTCCTTTTTAAATATTGATTTTTATATCTTTTGTATATGGTCCATCTTCTAGGTTAGACAATATTTTAGGTGTTTCTCTAATAAAACAGGAGCAGAGAATTATTATTATTAAAAATGAAATAGTACCACCAATTCAAAACTGGCTTTATTTTTACTCGTACTTTTGCTGTGGGTGTGTAAGTTTTCTTCCGCCGAAGACTGAATTAATTTGGGCAACAGATTAAGTATTTTTTTCTGAATTTCGTAAGTATTATTATTATCAAACTCCAGCTTTGCAGAGTCTATTTAACTATTTGTAATTAAAATATTACTAACTAGTTAGAGAATCAAGTGTCAACGAAAACAATGAATAATTCAATAACTCCCTGATTTGTGTCGGCTTCAAATCTACGCTGGGAATGTTTTCAAATAGTCTCAGAACAAACAAAGATTCTTGGATCAAATTTTGTTTGTACGCAATAATTACATTACGAAGTTTTGTCAAAAGATTTTCCCGTATTACAGGAAACCCAATTTACCTCGCAAACTTCGGTCTTAGTTGCCTTCGCGAGCTCGACAAATTAATAATGGATATTGGTTCTACTAATCTGATGAGATCTTTCTCGGGATCTGGATTCTGGAGGCTGTAGAAGCAAGGGTCCCCACACTTCAGATCATCCTATTAATAAAGTAAAGGAATAAAAGCCACGGCTACTACTAACTGGAGCTCTGGTAAGTGGGTAGGTATTAAGCTAAGATTTACCAGTAATTCAATTTCTCCCAAACTAGAGTCTTCAGAGGATAACTTTGTCAAAGGGTGCGGTTTTCGTCCTGCCTAATTGTCAGTTGAAAAAGAATTTCCTTAATCATGTGTAACTTTTTAATGGATTACATATTTGGTGGTCAACATTTTTTTTAAATGTAACCATGACATTTCTTTTTTAATTACGTACCGAGATTTCAGGGGTAAAGTTCAGGACATTCTACAGTTTCTACACGACAGAAACATAAAAAAAGTAGAATTTTTTTTTGTAAATCCACCCTTTTTCACATAAAATAATTCATACTAAAAATCGCAGTGTAAAAAATAATTTTCTAATGTCGAGATTTTGAATACTTAAAAGTTTTTCATCTTTTGTTTTTTTTTTCTGTCGTGCAGAATCACTTTCCGGATTTATTGTAGCCAACCCCAGGATAGCTATTTTTGCATTAGTTTCACACAGGAGGCCTTAAAAAACTAATTTCCCTCAGGGCCTATGTCATCTTTGGGGATGCTGTGATCAAGGTCTTTTAAGGAAAGGAAGGAGAAGGAGTACTGAGAAGGAAAAATATAAAAGGGGTGTAGGTGTGTACGAATCCATCCCTCCCACTGCGGTGCAATACAAGAAGGCTGAGGGAATACAAGAAGGCTCGGCAAAAAGCGCAATGCCTTTGCACGATGTCGTTTCTCACCCGGCATGCTGCTTGAAATCTCGAAAACCCTTCTGGACAGAAGGAGAAAGATTCCTAAAATCACCTCTCATCTCGGAAGATAGGTGGAAGCTTGAGTGGCAATCGGCCAACGTGAAAAATGCCCATCTCATTCAAGACACCACTGAGAGAAAGCCTGGGTTCTCACTGCCTCGCAAACTCTGGTCCGCTATTAATAGAATAAGGTGCTCCCATAGCCGTCGTGCTCACATGATGCATATATGGGGCCTTAAAGAGTCGTCGATGTGTGAATGCGGTGCGGTGCAGACCACTGAACATGTGATCAACGAATGCCGCTCCATTCATTCCCCGGCGAGATTGATGAGGTCCACAAGGTAATACCTTACTGGCTCTAGACTGGCTCGCAGACCTAGATGTCACCCTCTGACACTCCACCATACGAAAGAAGAAGAACTGCGGTGCAAAGCGAAATTCCGAGGGAGTCTGGCTGGAGAGGTCTAGGTTAGACATTCCTCCACCATTCTCTCCAGATCCGGCCTGCCATGCAGCTGGTGGGCAATCGCAATCGGAAAAACCTCACCCCTGGCACCCCTGCTAAGACATCAAACGTAGCGAACCACTTGCGATAACCTTTGGCAGAGGTGTTGGTCATACGATAAATGGTTTCCGGGGCAGTGGTACCCTTATCCACCTCCCGAATTGAGAACTCACTCTTATATTAAACTAACGTTAAATTGCATGACAAGTGCTTGAAGGTCTGAATTGAAAGGTCTGCTTCGAATGCGATAAGGTCTACACACGTCAAACAGATCGGACAATAACCAAAAAGGTCTCCGAACATGTATGGCCATGCAAACCCGGTCATCCGAACAAATCCTAGCTAGTTGAGCATCTCGTAAATACTGGCAATTTCTTTGAATTTGAGCCTAAAGTACCGGGAACCCGGAATCTATCGAACTACCCCTATAGTGGGAGGCGATTGGAATTTATAAGCACCGATTAACATTAATAGGGACCTCGGGTTAGTACTCAACACTTGGTACGGGGCTTTGAAGGGTATTTCCGATAAGCAATCGGTGTGGCCCATATTAAACAGGATTTACTTGGCTATCACCGATACACGAATGAATATTCAACTATGTGTAATAATTGTTATCTGTTGGACATTGTAAGTCTGTTCGACACGTTACGCGAAGGATGGTGACCCCACAGTTGATCCCCCGACAGTTGCCCCCCCGGCATTGTAATTTACGTTAAATATATTATGATGAAATTATAATTTTTTTGTGCGTTATATACTAATTTGAAACCTAAAACCGACTTCATAATTACCTTTAATAATAAGTTGGTATGGATATCAAACGAATTTATTTGGGGTATCAATTTTTTATATGCTGACACACTGACCTTCTGATACCTTCCCACCCCAAATACCCTTTTCCTTTTCCAGAACTTCGCCTCCTTCCTTTAAAAAGACCCTCCACACAGCGTCCCCAAAGATGACATAGGCACTGAGGGGAATTATTTTCCTCAGGGCGTCCGGTGTAGAGTTAATGTAAAAAAAGTACAGTACACAGACAAGTAGTTTTATCCTTGATGCATTTGAATGAAAAAACTTTTTATACTTTTGTCATTCGGCGGTAAATCTTCTCTGCACACCCCCTCTTTATAGTTAGGTATATTTTGTGTAAGTAGGTATACTGTATTTTCCCTAAACCGACTGCATATTGTATGGGGATGGGGGATCAACTTTCATAGAACCGCGAACGACGGAAACATGCTTCGAAGCTCATGACATATAAGCATTTATATCTAATCATTTAGTAATTTTACTAAGATAGGAAAAGGACGGGTTTTTCGTAGAATTTGAGCATTTCTTCAAATTTCAAAGTTATTTTTCAAGTTCTGTGAAAGTCCTGTTAACACTAGAAAGACCGGAGCCTTCATTTTGACGGCAGCCCGAAGTAAAGTGACGATATATTGCTTAATAATTATTGTATTGGTGTGATTTTTTTTAACATTTCATGATTTATGGTTTAACAACTATGGTGAAAAAAACAGGTTTGTGTCTTAATTACTTTTTGAGATATATTGACTTATACCTACAAAGACCGCCGCCGTCAATGTGACGGTTTGGGCCATAATGCTGAGTTCGTTTACAACCTTCTTTACCCAAGTTAACAACATACCCATTCCTCCTCGTTTATGATAGTACTATTATGTCTGTTTCTTTCTTTCGGTATCGCGTATTATTCATACTCAATCTGTACGTTGATTGGTCACTGTCACATAATTTATAAAAATACCAAAAAATATTGCTCTCGCCCAAATTTATTTTATGGCTTGTTGGAGAAGGACAGTGCATACAAATACCAGAGTTGATCCAGCTGCGTTAGCTTATGAAGAACTGACAGAATCATTTATTGGATAACCAACACGTCTGCCATAGGTCACTCCAAGAGGTTTGCTATGTTTTGTGACTTAGCAGGGGTGCCCGGGTTCATGGAGTTAGGTTTTTCCGGATCTTGGCGGTGGATGCGTCTGCCAAACAACTGCGTGACAGGCCAGATCGGCAGGGAACGGTTGAGGGTGATCTTTTGACCTCGGCAGCAGGACTCTCAGAACATTGCCTTGCACCGCAGTGGTGGGGACAGATTCATACGTCGGGCACTCTTGAACACACTGAACCCCAGTTTCCCACCCACCCCTCAACTCATTTCCTTCCCAGAACCTATTCTTCTTCCTTTTCCTATACGTAACCTCCACACAGCATCCCAAAATTATTTTCCTTAGGGCTTTTTTGTGGAGCTAATATAAACGAAAAAGAAAAGAAACCGGAAAATAAAACTACTGAAAGACGACAGTGCCAAATTAATAAAAAATATAATAAAAACCAAATAAATGATAGGTGTGATAATTGTAAGAAACCCGTTTGCTGAGATTGCATTCGATTTTATAAAAAACGTAACAATTCGCTATTGTACAAACATAACACATGCTTGTACTGAAATTGCAGCATTTTGCACTTACATGTTTTTTTTCTAGGAAGCCCCGAGGAAAAAAACCCTCGGGACCTATGTCATCTTTGGGGATGCTGTGTGAATTTATGTGTGCATTGGTGTTTTTAGGGAAAGGAAGGAGAGGAAGCTCTCGGAAGAAAAAAGTGTGAGAGATGAATAGGAAAAATTTGTAAATATATCCAGGAGTGACGGACGAATGAATCCATCCCTCCCACTGCGGTGCAAGGCGATGCCAAAGGGATGAGAAAGGTCCTGCTGGAGAGGACAAGATTAGTATCTCCCTCAACAAGTGTCTCCCGACCCGGTCCAATCAAATGTATTCACCACCTAGACCCAGACAAACCTCACCCAATGAACCCGGACACCCCTGCTAAGTCACAAAACGTAGCGAACCACTTGGAGTGTCCTATGGCAGAGGTGTTGGTTATCCAATAAATGGTTTCCGGGCCAGCGGTACTCATATCCGCCTCCCAATTTGAAAAAAGTGATCAGCCGTCAAAGTGACGGTCGTGGTCTTTATAGGTATGGGGCAGTACCCGGTCTTTCTAGTGTTAAAGTTCTGTGATTTTCTTAGAAATATCTTCTTATTATTAAATTCCGAAGTAAGCTCAATTTCCAATATTGTCGTTATCCATTCATTACCAAATTCTCGATATCATTTGACAAACATGAAATGTTAAAAAAAATGTTAACGTCCACCGTAAAATCGAACTACATTAATGCAATGAACAAAATAGCTTTGATTACACCACTATTTAATCAAAATAATCGACATGTTTAAAAACAAATGGTTTCTTCGTCAGGATAAACGTTAGCATGTTTTTGAAATATGTGGATTATTTTCATTAAATCATGGTGGGTACAAAGTTATTTATAATCATTATAATAAAATGATGTCACAAAGTTAATTTGCGGTTATTGAAAAGCAAAAAGTATGGAATGCAAAGCTACAGGGGTAGTTTAAAGATAATAAATAATTCAATTTTTTTTTTCTTTAATTTCATATAATATAATGGTATCAATTACATGTTTATATACAAGAAATAAAGTTTTTCTATTAAAATACATTAAATAATACGTATTACCTTTTTAAGAGCACAGCTCGAGTTAAAAAGGCGAATAAACGCAGGTTAACCACAGTTTAGCAAAGGAAAAATATTATTTTTTTTATATTTAAAAAAAATATAGATAATTAACAGTAAATAAGAAAAAATATATAAATATATTTTTTTAAACAAAATAATAGATAAGAAATACAATTGACTGAAGAGGAGGAGATAAAGAGAAAGGAAAAAAATAATGAGAGAAAAGGGATATCTAATATTATAATTGAGTTGTTTTGTTGATAAGTTATATAAAAAGAGTTTTTATTGAATTTTTGTATTTTTTGTAATTTGTTTCCAATCTTAATTTCAAGGGTAATTCGTTAAACCATTTAACTCCAATATATTTGTAGAATTGTTAAGCTGTGGTGGTGTTATAGCGTGGTATCGTTAAAGAACTTATGTTATGTAAAATCTGTCGGTTTTTTATTTTCACCCATTTAATTTGCACAGGATTTCAATACTGTAAGAATATTTCCGTGTTATTGATTAATATTTTTACACGATAATTCTCCAGACGTTTTAGAACTTCCTTGACATCAGCTCTATTACCTACTGAGATAGAACGAAAGCTTTTTTTACGCATAAGTCTCTCATTTCTTTGGTATATTTTGTTTTCATAATCCTTCACGAAGAGCTTAGAGGTCTTCGATACCCATTTCTCAGAGTTTCAATCCGATTATTCACTGTTATAAAAAAACACTTAAAGTAGAAAAACGTTGGTATAAATATGTGACTAATTAAAATTTAAAAAAAAATCAGTTCATTCCATTTTCAAGCAATCCAAAAAATCACAGAGTAGAGGTACAGCGTTTTATTCCCGACGTAATCGCAAAATGATCTTACAATGATAGAGTGCATTTCCCTTCATTACGTCACGTTCCACGTGAACCATAATTCATTCAAATGTGTATGTAAATTGCCTGGGCAATTCTTTTCAAAGCGACACGTGATGGCGTGATTAATAGAGCCGGCCATTTCACATTCCTAAAAAGCCCACGTGTAACTTTTTAAATGTTAAACCCTCCGGCGTCGTGAGATTAACGATTTTTTAACTGAGTTTAAAATGTGGATCGGAATTTAATTAAACAGAGAATTATAAAAAGTGTAAATGTGAAAAAATGGATTGCTTCACTAAAAATCCTTGAAACACTTATTTCCCCATTATTAAATTTTGTCTAATAACGATGACGCCGATTTAGTAAAATGTTTTTTTCTTTTGGAAATGAAAAAATATTCTGGAGCAAATTTCATTAAAAGTAAAAAAATACATTCATGATATTTAAACAAAATCTGTTTGACTGATATGATTTTAGATTTTCACGGCCAAAAGTATTATTGGAAGGAGGAGGGGAATCATTAAGCAAGTAAACATGGCATAATACCCAAAAAATGAACCAATGTAAATTTTTTATAAGAAAAACTCTCTTTTTATAACTTTTGAAGGTTATTTTCATCAATGTAATATAGCATTAAAGAAGAAGATAACAATAATAATCCAAACGAAAATATGAAAGAGAACAAGACGACAGAGAAAAACAGGAAAAGACAATGGTCGCAATTGGGACTCGAACCCAGACCTCAAGTCTAACCGGGACGTGCGCGTTAACCAATTTCATTTCGCTATTGCAACCTTCTGTCAAACCGTCATAAAATAGTCAATCTCATATAAAAAAATTTAGAAATAACAATTTCGTCTTCAACTAATTATTTTTCCGTAATAGGGGCAACTACCCTTTTTTATTGGAAACAATCATTTTAAGAATTGGTTTGTAACCTGGATGGTATCTCGGATAATATATCCGAATTTATTCATATGGAACAATTGACTTTTTATAAAAGTTTAAATGAATTTTAAATTTTTTATAAGAGAACTCTACTTTTATAACTTTTGAAGAACAATACAAATGTATTTTAATTTATATTTTTTGCGAATGCCTCATCGGAATTCCCACCACTTTCGGTATTTTCGAGGGGGGGGGGGATGTAGGAGATGCGAAAGTAGACGGTTAGAAATTACCTGGCTTGACAGATCTGGTCAATAAATGCGGACACAGACATTCTAAGCAACCTTTCCGCATCTACTCTTCACACTTACAACTATTAAAAAAACTTAATCATATCCAAGCCACGAGATGCTAGTATTTCAATCTCGAACAGCAATCTATTGCTAGTAATTTAGTAAGCCAGTAATTCTAGCTGTATGTAAGCAGAACCTGCTTTGTTTTTTAACCTGGTAAGCAAGTGATAAAGCCAGTAGGCTAGCATCTCAAACCAGGATAGTTTAATAGTACGTGGTTCTATTATTTGAGCTAGTAGCAAAATCTACCACCGAAGATACTACCCTGGCTTTGAATTTATCTTCGTATGGCCGACAAAGCTAGTAAATCATCGGCTAGCGTAGTGTGTTTTTACCGACGTGTTGCTACTTTAGTCACTAAAATGATAATGGCTTTCTTTATAATGTAATTTTCTGGCATCATATAAACCACTAGAGCTTGTGCCAAGTCATAAGAGTACCTAAGCCAGATTCTTGCTAGGATGAGACGCCAGCATAGTAATTTGCTATCCTGGCTTGAAATACTAGCTTTGTGTGGCTCGGGCATAACAGAATAACATGTTTCGTCATCAATGCTCATTACTAAAAGTATTAGGTCCTTACCCATGAAATTGGCGTTTTGTATGGGAGGAACATAAAGTCGATTTTTTAAAATATAATATATTTATTTAATCAAAGTATGTACCATAGCTATCTATGCACTTTTGCCATCTCATAGGTAGTTCATCGAACCCTTTGCTAAAAAAAACCATTCGAACGGGAATCAATAAAATCTTTGAAGGCGGTTTGGACTGCCCCATCGGAGTTGAATTTTTTCCCTTGCAAGATGTTATCCAAATTTCTAAAAAAATGGTTATCTGTTGGGGCAAAGTCCGGAGAGTACGGTGGATGTCTTAGACATTCCAATTGAAGCTCCTCTAATTTGGTAGCCGTCTGTTGTGCAGTGTGTGGTCTAGCGTTCTTACGCGCGTTTGTTGATTTGCTTCACTCAATTCGTGAGGTACCCACCTTTCAAGCTTTTTCACCTTGCCAATTTGCTTCAAGTGGATTAAAACAGTTTTATCACTAACACCGCAGCCTGCAGCTAACTCGGACGTGGTTTGCGATGGATCCGCTTCCACAATGGCCTTCAATTCTTCATTATCAACTTTGGTCTCCGACCCTCCACGGGGCTTGTTCTGCAGGTCGAAATTTCCAGATCGAAAACGTTGGAACCAAAACCGCACTGTGTTTTTATAATTTTCGAAACACAAATACATGAGTAAATAGCTGTATAAATTTGAATTTGGAATTCCTAACCAAAGAGAAGATATTTGAGATCAAAGTTGCCAGTACGGCAAAACGCCAATTTCATACAAGGACCTAATATTAATTAATAAAACACTAGAAAAATACGTTTTAACATACGATTTCGGTGGAAAAAATATGTTTCCCATTTAATACCACAAAGACTGATGTTAATAAATACTAAACGACCAACAAATTTTCTACATGAGGTTCACGCACCCAATAATAAACAATGATATTTTTCCTTTATTGGGTAGTTACACCTTGATGAACGGCGAGTACCACCTTATTTAGCCAAAATTGAAAGGCTTTTCGAAATATTGGCAATAGAAGGAATAAAAAACATGAACGAACCGCCCAACGTACAATAAACACTTACTTACGAAGGCTTTCCAATGTTACAATAATTTTTCAATGTTTCGTTATAATCTCACCGGGTAAAACCTTTTGAGGGAGGTTTTTATATTCAATCATTTGTCATTTCAATTCTTTTCTTCATTTGCCACCTCTCAACACGTTAATAACAGTGGAAATAAAGTGTTATCGCGCGATAGCAATATGATTGATGAACTCACGTTTAAAATACTCATTCTACGTAAATTCTTCAAAACGCCGCCACTTCATTTAGTGAGTTTAATTTGAATGAATGGACTACGAGTAAATTAATATGCCTAACTTTAAAGTTTGGTTAGAATAAATTCCTGGAACAATTTAATTAAATAAACTTGAACAAACGTATGGTTTGCCGGCAATCCGAAGCATCTATCTCACAGTCGGCGGATACTTTTACACGGAAATCCACTTTGAGGCATACTTTGCGAAATTTACATCGCCCGCAATATTCATTCCTCTAAACCTTGAAATACGAGCTTCAACAATAGCGCTACAAATTCCCATGATTCATGAAACGATCAAATAATACAATACATTGCCTAATAAGCCAAAATTTATATTTTAACATTTTGCTTGGAGGCTTTGAAGGAATTGCCCGCAAATTTTCATCATTATAAATTAATTCTGTACAATACATTGACCTTAGAGGAAGTAATTTAGTGGGTGTATGAATTGGCTTAGAATTGAGAACTTTGAATCAGGGTGAATAACTTTTTCGAGACACTTGTCAGCGCTTGATTTTCTGAAAGCTTAGATACTTGATCGATAAACTTTTGCTAAGAAAACCGTAGAGCGGTGAACGATGTAGAAGTATTTTGGTGATATAATACTTCCATTATTTAATATAAACATGTTACATGATGCTCGAATTATCAAGATACATCTCCTTACATAATATGTGACGATAAATACGTTACGAATAGAAAAAAATCTTGCTCAATCCGCTGTATTTTCATTTATTACATGCTTGTATACTTATTTCGTGCATATTGCTATCGGAAGATATATTAGTAATGACAGATACATTTCTGATAGGGTTTTTATGGGTAGGACGCTTTTAGACTTTTAGACTTTATCAGTCAGTTAAATTCGAGCACATGTTGACATACTCCCTTCTCAACAAGTTTTATTAATTTGGAAATTCTGTACATTTATATTCTAGTTAGAATTAGTAAAAACCATCGCTACTAAATTATGATGTGATTTATCTTACAAAAAAAAATCACGGATTTTCACTATCCGATGAAAGTAACATTTTATCTGTAATTGCATGACATCCACTTAGATTCACTATGGATGCTGATTACTTAGCAATTCATTTGATCAAACATTTCTGAATAAAGTAAGTAGCGGTGATACGATCGTATTCGTTTACAAAAAGGTTTTCTTTGCAAACAATATGTCTATCATTTAGTACAAAAAATAAACTAGTTTTCAAGGTACTTTCGAACGTTTTTCAACACCAGCAGACAGATTACATTCGCCAAATACTACATCAAACCAATCCAATTAGTTTTTTTTTGTTCCTCTGTTCTTTCTGAGGAAGGCGTGATTTTTCTTACGCCAAAAGCATAGTTTCCCAAGAAGGCTTTAACGGATTAAACATAATATTGAGTTAGCAGTATAAAGTTTTCAGCGGAGAGAAGCTCATTCGAGGTTAGATAAGATAGGCTTTTATTAAAAAAACACTCTCTTCAGGTTTTTGGGGCTATCGAGGTTTAAGTAAATATAAAGTTTTTTCTAAATAAACCCTAGACATGTTATAAAAATTTAGGCGTACTTTTTTGCTGTGTAGGATTAGTGGGATTCTAGTTAATTGGATGTTAATCCAGCGTTTAATATTCTTACATAAAGAACTAAGTTCCCTTTAAAGAATATTAGACATTGTACCTAATGACATTACGTTTAAAGGGTTTTTTAGTAATTTTTTTTAATTTTAAAAATAGATGAAGAAAAATGTGAAAACTTTGTCAGAATCGTGATTTATTTTGGGGTACCTACTGTGGTGTGTTGCGTTACCTCCTTATTTAGCCAGCATTACTGTGTCCATCCTAACGCCCTGACGATGACGGCCGGCGTAGTGCAGCGGTAAGGCGCTTGACTCGCATTCCGAAGGTCGCAGGATCGAATCCCGGCGTGGCAAATAAATTTTATTTGATTAATTTGAGTATTTCACAATTTATTAATTTAAAATAATATATCGTACATTTGCGGCACGTTCCAGGGTGGAAGATACTCTCAGTATCGCCCTGGTATAAGAACACCTTTCAGAACTGAAACGTTGCTTAAAAAGGCTTCTGCTGTGTTTGGTGACCAGATCTGAATAGCCAGGTACTTCCCCACCTTCCTCTTCCCTATCTCCTTCCCCTCCCCACTGCCTTCAGCCTCCCAACATACCCCAATTGGGCATGCCATAGTCCCACTGGCTCCAGACGGGAGCAGTTGGGATTCCTGTGCGGTATTCATGTAAAAAACCCACCCATCATTGCCCATTCACAGATGGCGCCAATTAAATTATTTTTGGTTTTTAATACTTTTGGCACAAAATTGAAAAATTCAATTTTGAATCGGTGACTCAATACAATATTGTATTTTTCAGCCTTTCTTGAAAGATTTGGGTTTTTTATTAACAAAACTGTTTATTTATATTCATTTTAGATATGTACGGGCGCAAACAATTAATTTACTTTAATATTTTAAAGCGTAATGTCCAAAAGTATTAAAAATCTAAAATAATTGTCAATTTTGTAATTTACAATTGTTGTAATTTAATGTCCAAAAGTATTAAAAATCTAAAATAATTTAATTGGCGCCATTTGTGAATGCATAGATTATAACGTACGTGACATTTAACCTTAAGAAGGAAGTAGCGCAACATGGCATAATACCCCAAAAATAAATCACTATAATTCTTTTGGCCTTGAAAATTTAAAATATGAGCGGATGTGTCCTGATCTGATGATAGACACTGTAACGCCTGAGAGCCAATGTAATGCTGAACGAAACGTCGGCTATAGATTCCTATTCAACCTCTTATAGTATAGAAGGAGGTACGGCAAAATACCCCAAAAATAAATCACGATAATACTTTTGGTGTGAATACCTAAAATCATATCATAATGTCAGAAGTTCAAAGACACCATTAATACAAAATATATACGACAATTTTTTTTGAAACGTCTATTTTTTATAAGGTAGGAATTTCAGTGGTATAGTAAGTAGTTAAACATATTTTTGAAAAAAAAAAGTGAAATAGATAAATAAATCGAAAGATAAATCTTATCAACATACTCTGGATTGAAAACCAGAATTATGACTCTCTCAAATATTTTTTTTGATTTGCTTTAATTGGATAATTTGTACAGCCCCGTCTTAGTAATAAAATAACCTCAAGGCCGCTGTTAGTTAGATATCAGCACAATGCGTTCAGAATTATGCGAAAATTAAGAGTAATTATGAAACCGACTGCTTTTATTCAAAGTAAGAACCCACTAAAACATTTTCTACAGCCGTAAAAAAATCATTAAATTTCGAACCGTTTAATATTAATAATTGCCTAAGCGCTGGCGCCGACCGTTACAAAAGGCTCGAAGCCCATTGTTCTGGGAGGCAATTTGGCGAATCTTCGCAAGTAAATATAAAGGAATAGAGACTAAATTTGTTCCTATAATTTCTAAGAAAAAAATATGTATTATGTAGATCTGAAGAACAAAAATGAGACGCTCGTAATAATGATAATATTTTTTTGATAGCAATTTTTTAAATTAATTTTGTTCCTGGAAAACCAGATTCTAATATCTTATTGAGTATATATATTTTTTTAAAGTCACAGCTATGAGTGTTTTTTTTATCGTAACATTTAAAACAAAGTCGGGTTAGTAACACCATCTATAACTCAAGAATGGCTAGACTGATTTTTATGACCTTTGATTTGCTGGATTTGTCTCCGCCCCAAATAGCAGAATAGATATTAAAACATCGAAAAATACAGGAAAAAAATTTGTGAAGAAAATTCTTTTCCTCATACATTTTGTATGGAACGAATTCTCATCTTTTGAAAGAGCTGCCGGAATCCATACTAACATTATAAATGCGAAAGTGCGTGTTTTTGTTTGTTTGCACGCCTAAACCACAAAAACGATTTTAAAAATTGTTTCACCAATAGAAAGCTATATTATCAGCGAGGCTGCATATAATGGTAAGCCCTGACGTTATGAAATTTGTACAAATGAAAATGTGTATATTTCATATATTTTAGCGGCAGGGAGGAAAGGGAGGGGAAGGCAAGGAAGGTGGTAGGGAACCGGGGACGCACGGGAAAGGACATGCAGGGAGAATAAATGTATTTCTTTGAATGGCATTGCAACGCATGCTGGGTACCAGCTAGTAGATAATATAAATAAATTAGTAGTGAGGCGTGACCATTATTGTGCTTGAGCTATCATCTTTTTTTACATTAGCTCCACGGGCTTTGAAGAAAAAAAAAACACTCAGGGCCTTTGTCATATTTAGGGTTGCAGTGTGGAGGGTCTTTTTAGTGAAAGAAAGGAGATGAAGTTCTGGCATGGAAAAATGTGTGAAGGGTGTGTATAAGTTGGGAATGAATGTGTCTAGGAGTGACAGACGTATGAATTCATCCCTCCCCCTGCAATGCAATAGCGATGGGTCGAGAGGAGCTGGAGAGGTCTGGGTTAGGTTTTCCAATCTCTCCCGATCCGGCCCGCCACGCAGGACGTGGGCAAATGCATTGGCCGCCAAGACCCGGACAAACCTCACCCCATGAACCTGGGCACCCCTGTTATAAGTCACCAAACGTAGCGAACTATTTGGGGTGAGCTATGGCAGAGGTGTTGGTTATCCAATAAACGGTTTCTGCGGCGGCGGTACCTATACCCGCCTTCCAAATTGACCTAACTGCAGTGAACATCAAAACAGCACAGTTAATGAAATTTACGCATTTGACGTGTATAGATAGAAGACGCGATTTGCAGTTATGGGTGGACGATGTTGCAACATTTACACATTTCGGTTTCGTATTCATAACAGATCATGACCCATTTCACTTTTTTCTATTAGCCACGGTTTTATCGACGCAATTAGCGCTAGACCCCATTAGGCGTTCATACACGAATGGCAACCGATGTATTACAAATTTTATTATCAGTGGTGGTTTGATTTTTACCCGAACCTGCGTCAATGAAAAAACCGATTTTTTTATCATCACTAAGTAGGTACCTGTCTACCTCGTTACCAAATTTCCGCTACCGAATTTTTCATGCAATTTTTTTCACAAACTCATGAGCATTCCTAGAACAGTAAATGAGGTGTAGGAAAATTTATTTCCCTGACAAAATTTCAAAGCTCTCGCAACATGTGTTCCGGGTATTCCAAATCGCTCGCAACTTTTAAATAATAATTATTTTCACGTATGGAAAATTCTTAACAAGTCTTTTCGCGTACTCTGAAGCTTAGAAAAGCAAACACCCTTTTAACTTAAAAAAAAAACTTATTATTATTCATAAGTTCTTCGAAGAAGGCGCGACGACACGTGTAGAGTTGGTGCCTTTTTCAAGTTATTATTTCCCTCGTACTTTGTTAGGGAGTTTAATTACATGACCGGGGTTGAATAAACGTCTTCCGTTTGTGTTTTCTGTGAGAATAGGGAAGGTCGTTAATCATATCCAGGAACAAGGAATGCCAGTCAGCACCTCTAGTCTCTAGTCTCCCAGCCGCCAAAAAGCCTGGAATACCTTGCTGTAATTTGTGTTGTTCGCTATGCCGTGTATAATGGCATATGCAGAAGGTTGCCGCCAATAAGGCACAGCTAGTATTATTAGAAATTCGTGTTTAATAAACGGGCGTTTTGTGTGGAAGGTTCGACGGCCTTTGCACGATTAAAGCTATTGGCTTCTTAAATATGGAAAAACGGGGAAGTGAGTTAAAAAACGTAAAAATAAATTATTTTTTTGGCATGTTTTGTTGCGTTTATTCTTTTTTCGTTTCAACTGCTTCATTAAGTTCACTTCATGTAAGTTATTTTAAGGCCCGCAACCGCGCACAAAAAGAAAAAGATGGAAAGATATGAAATTACAAATGTTAGAGGAGACAGCTTGTATTAAAAGCGACAAAGTCGATGCGAAAATTGTGAAAATACTTAATAAAAACGACTCGCTTAAAATAGAGCTAAAATCTCGCGGGGGTTGTCTTAAAAGCATTTAAAGAAACACTGTGAATTTTATCTTACATATAACTTGTAAAATAACATAAACAAACGTGTTTATAATAATTTTTTGAGCATACTTTGCGATTTTTTTTTGCGGAATTTGATGTAATTTGCGTTTCTAATGTCTAGATATTATCTTCAAAAATAACATATATTTTTAAAGAGCTTAAAACTTCAAATGTTTAAGGGAGGTTTTGCAAGAAATCGGTAGAAATTCGGGTAGCGGCGTCTTAACTACATATTGTCTGGTATAATATTATAATGACCAATAGGGCGAAGGAGCCTGGGAAGACCAAGACTAAGATGGATCGACAACGTCCTCAAAGACATATCTATCTTGGAGCTTCCAAACTGGAGAGAGCTGGCACAAAACCGAGATGAGTGGAGGAAGACTCTTGAGGAGGCCAATACCCGCCAATAGGGGTTGTAGAACCAATAGTGATGATGATGATGATAATATTATAATGTACTTTAACTGCTACCAACCTAATATGTAATATATTACATAGTTACCTCACAGAGTATCAAGGACGATTCGATTTTGTCGACTGTAACCACGTCTAATGTCAAGCGATTTTGTCGAAAGTTTTTAATTAACTGATGTCCTCTAATGATGCTTCCATCTCAATGATGGTGGCACACGTTTCCATAAACGTATATATTTTATGTTGAATATTGAACCTGTAAGCAGATGGCACACGTTTCCATAAACGAATGTATTTGATGTTTAATGTTGAACCTGTAAACAGCATAATATTTGATACCTATGATTTTACACAAAGAATAATACGTTATCTAAAACTTAGTTTTCCTAGTGAGGTGCTCACAAATACTATCTTCTACTCAACTACTCACCACCCATCTACATACAGTTACTGATTTTAAGCCTTTTTTAATATTACCAGCACTTTTTATCTGTGTAAACTATAACATCTGTAAACTGTATGTACGAGAATCGAAATAAAAAAAATGAAAAGGCATGTATTTTGGGCCTTTGCTCAACCAAAGATATAGTTTTATTTATAAACTTTCCTGTTTTTAGGTATCTAATCCTACCATTTCACTTCTCAACCCCTACGGAACTGCAAACACGACAAATAACTCCCCGATTGAGCTAGCAATGGGAGAAGTGTAAGTACATATTTGTCAATGTCTTATAATTTCTACGAACACGGTTTGATTCCGTTTCTTTATGTTACTAGCTGGTCCCGGTATGCGTTGCTATGCCATTTAATAAAGATGTTGTTTCTCCCTGAGTGTCCTTTCCCATTCGTCTCGTTTCCCTTCCGCCTCCCCTTCTTCTCCTGCATCCTCTTCCCCTCTCGCGTTCCCACTTCGTCACCTCCACCTTCCCTCTCCCCACTCCACTCCCCCCCCTTCCCCCGTCCCGCGAACCCCCCTCCCAAGTTTCCCTCCCCCCTCTCAGGTCCCCCTCCCCCCTTCCAGGTTCCCCTCCCACTCTTTGGTTCCCCTCCCCCATCTCTCCCACCCTCCCGCTTTCCATAGCAATAGCCGCTTCCTCGCGTGCCACAAATAGCATTTTTTTAAACAAATTTCATAATGCCAGATCTTACCGGAAGTTTTATAAAAATCTTGTCCTGACAATAACAAACACACAAAAAAAGAATTATCCAATTTGGTGCAGTCGTTCGAAAGTTATGCGCTTAGAAACACATTCAGCGATTCATTTTTATATTATAGATTGCGTATTGTAGACAAGCGGGAATGAAACAAAGAATTCTAATTCCGCGATAAAAGACTCCTACTGACCTAAAAATGGATTCGATATTTATCAGGTATCTTCACGAATATGTGTTACTTCGGTGTATTATGATACACTTTGGCGTCGATACCAATATTAATGGATGGTAAATCGATACAAACTTCAAACAAACAATACGCTTTTGTACTCAATTACGTAACATTATCACGCACAGTACCACGGCTTAATAATTAACCCAAATAAAATTCTAAAAATTCCGTGTTGATATTTTGGGGTATAAAAATCAATCACTCTTTTGAATAATTTATTGAGCTTGTTTTATGGTTCAAAAGAAACAAATTGAAAATAAAAAGCAATTTTGCTTTGATCATTTGCTTCCTGAGTTCATAAAAATTAATTATCACTTCACCGCAAAGATGAGGTCCAATTAAAATCAGTATATTTGACAATTTTATTGACCTAGCTTTAATAAACTTTGGAGTAAAAATATTCCACACAAAAAAAATAAAAAAATGTTGATAATTTTAATATTTTTATTTTTGATTCTGACGTGGTGGTATTTCATTATAATAATATAATAAAACACACGTAAAACTTTGGATATGATCTTAGATTTTCACATTCATTTTTGAGGTGTTATGGTGTGTTGCGCTACCTCCTTCTTTAGCCAACGTTTCGGACAGCGTTACAGTGTCCATCATTACACATCTGCCCTGATGATGGATACTGTATCGCTGTCAAAAATGAATAACGAAAAACATATAAAACTTATTTGCACTTACTTTATTTTTGACCGTCACCAGTTTCAGCTTGTTAAAGCCATTTTCAGACTGGTACTGGACTCCAAAGTAAATAAATTAAGTGGAAATAATTTTTATTTATTTTATTATATTATGATGATGAACATATTACTAATTGAGCTAGAACTCCCTCACCAAACACAAGAGCATTGTCTCTTTATGGGGAGGAAAGGCAATTTTTTATTTTTTTGTTAACCTTATGTAACTATAACTCTATATGTATTTTTATTCAGCATTGCCAATTAAAAAAAATAATAATAAAAATAAAATAAAAAATACTTATTTTTGATAATACAAAATCTTTAGTACAGTAATTATCAAAAATATTTTCAGAATTCACCACCAACTGGCGTAAACTAATAATTTCCACCACGCGATTTCATCAAAGTTCCGGTACGCTGTAGAACAGTAAAAATTATAATAATTATTCACAATTTTAAGTAAGAACTCAGTTTTGGTTTTTCACTTCTGTCTGTAAGATTGAACCCTGGCATGAGATCTGATAAACCATTTTTTTAAATTTAAAAATCGTATTTGCAAGTTCCATTGATCATACAAAAAATTTAATATAGTTTTCGGAGGATTCATTCGAAATCACTGTTGGTAAAATTTCTCCCTTTCAAACGTATCATTACACAACTGCCCTGTACAAATAGCAAGTGCGTCCCAATGTTGAATTTGGCAGTCACCTCTGATATGAAGCCCCAAAATACTTGGGTAAAACCCTTGGATCTATGCAAAAGCGGGCGATCCGTTTGATAGATCGCACATGTTTACCAAATGAATTTCAATCTTTAGAGCACAGGCATCAATTGGGAATGCTGTCCTTGTTCTACCGGCATTTCAACGGAAGAAACTCCGAGGAACTAGCGTCATTGATCCCTTCGACACCGGTTTATAGTCGGTAAACACGCCAAATTTGCGCTCAAAATTATTACAAATGTTCACATCATCCTCCTCAAAAAGACCCCATCACAGCAACTTCAAAGATGACGTAGACCCTGAGGGAAATTATTTTCTTCGGAAGAGAGTTAATATTTTTTTGGGCGAAACTGCTCTTATGCTCCTAATACCTTTGGAGGAGATTACTTCCGTTTACCTTATCAGAAATAACCAGCTCCACATGTCACGGATCTTATCAAATGAAAACACTGTTATATTGTTACATTTATTTGAAATACGTTAACACAATTATAAATTAATTATCCGCGACAATATTATTGTACAGAAGAAATTTACGAAACTTGCTGGCGAGGAAGGCGTCTGGGAACAGCGGGGAACAGAATGGTCTGGAAACTTCGTTTCGACCGAATTTCACTTTGATCATCTGCTCATTCCTTCTGCGCAGAGAGTGTTGCTTATTTAGGAATGTTTTCCACTCACAAAAAATATGGATTCGCGGTGCCTACATACCCAAGTATTACTACGAGACAAACTAAAACAGTACCAGAACATGTTAATTATATTCTTGTTAAGTTGAACAGAAAAATACACAAATTCCGATTTGATTCTACAAAATCTTTGTTCCATAATACGTCTAAAACAAGGTGATGAATACGTATTTTAAATATACAAATTTAACTATTTAAAATGCAAACGTAGGTACCTCAAATTTCCTTTACAAATCTAAAAAAAGGTAAAACGAGATCTTGTTAGGTCTCCTACTTAAGTTATAATAAACCGCAAGACATCCTCTTCACTGTGATGCGGGATCCTCTCAATGGGACGGCATTGAACGTGGAATAAGTGGCATGGGTTCAGGTAATAAGATATGGAGTCTATTCCTGTACCACCCACGCTCAGCACCACCCGACTCCCACCAACCCCACCCGTGGTGACCCACGCAACCCGAACTGAAGATTAATCTTTATATTTGACCAGAAATTTTACACGTTTCGGTACTTTTACTAGCAAATACCTTTCTATAAAACACTGTCGTGAAAAATTGACAAAAAGGTTTTATGAAATATCCATGCCGAACTTTTTTCATACCTTCAAGGTATAAAATACCAAGTTGGTAAGTGTAATGGGGTGACCCGACCGTTGATCTTCGACAGTTGGCTCCCGAAATTTGAATTATTATAAAATTATAACTTTTTGTGGATTATAATATATTTTTTTTACATGAGATCCGCACAGGAGGCCCTGAGGAAAATAATTTCTCTCAGGGCCTATGTCATCTTTGGGGATGCTGTGTGGAGGGTTTTTTAAGGAAAGGAAGGAGAGGAGAGTTCTGGGAAGGAAAAGGATTTAAGGGGTGGGTAGAAATCTGGGGTTCAGTGTGTCCTGGTCAGCCGCCTCCAAGACCTAGACAAACCTCACCCCATGAACCCGGGCACCCCTGCTAAATCACCAAATGTAGTTAACCACTTGGGGTGACCTATGGTAGAGGTGTTGGTTATCCATTAAAATATTTACAAATTTCTAATATAAAATGGATATCAAAAATACCTTAAATAAAAAATTGGTATGGATATCAAACTTACTTATCTTCAGTGTCGATTTATAGTACTTATGCCTAGATTTTTTTAACTTTAGATCCTTACTGGAAGCCATGATGAAAAATATTTTCCTCAGGGCCTATATCATCTTTGGGAATGCAGAATGAATGAATGAAAAAGGTGGTCATTATGTCCAGGAGGGACGGACGTAAGAATTCATCCCCAGGTTAGGTCTCTCTCAACCAATCTCTCGATCACCTATACAAACCTTACCCCATGAACCCGGGCACCCCTGCGTATTGAACCACTTGGGATGACCTATGGCAGGGGTTTCGGTTATCCAATAAATGGTTCGCGGGGCGGCGGTACCCATACCCGCCTCCCAGTAGTTGGTATGGATATAAAACGAATTTATTTGAAGTATCGATTTTTTGTACTTGTGCGCTGGTGGTAGTTTTATCTTTGAAGTATTTGGATGAAAATATTTAAACAACGTTTTTGAAAATACAAAAGGGTTTAGACTCTACCAACTTCAAATTTATCAATCTCAAGCTGTAGGTACCCTACCCGATGCGGCCCGTGAACAATTTGAAAAGTATAAATTGGCGCTTCGGATAAAATGTTGATCATCACTGCTCTAAACACTCCTGGCACTAACAAGAACAAACAACGAAATTTTCAACGAAATCAGTCGAGTAGTTTTTGAGTCTACAGAAAATTTCCTTTTATATACAGCGATTTATTTACTCTTTTACCCACTACCGACAGTTCTACATCAAAACTTGATTACGTTCCTCGTATCTCAACTATCTGTTCACGATAAAAAAAAATTCATAGTTGTTCGCCCATTTTTATATGGGATTGATTGGGTATTGCATTCGCAGACTTGGTGGGTAGATATGTCAAAATCCTGAATTTATCCGAATTACCTAATCTTTCCTTCCTAAATGTCACCATAAAAATTGTTGCCAGAAAGTACTCAACTTTGGATAGGTGACAGTGTGCTTTCCTGCTCAGGACAAAATAACGTCTCAGACAGGGCGCATGTATCGTAACCTCTTGCTGTAAGAATATTGCGATTTTTAAATTAAACATTGAGAAGTGTACACCAAAACCGGAGATCAGCGAGGCCCCATCTGCAACGGTGAGTCCTATTTCCTTATTCCAATCTGGACTTATCTAATTTTCCAAAAGCACAGATCTGAACTATCCATCAGGTTTTGCAAATGTATGCTATTTAATCGTCCCGTATAACTTAGCGATTTCACGTAGTTTCGGGACTGGTCCTTTGAAGGCTGCATAGGCTTTGCTCTGCAGCAAAAGAACAACGCCAATTTACAGTGGAGTCGCAGTTTCGCGACACCAATAATATTCACATAAACCGAATTTAAACTTTTATGCAATTGTGTGTACCTACTTTTTAGTATGATTTAAATTATCTATTTATAACTGTTTTTCATTAACCCACCATTTCCCGGGCTATGCACAATTTTTTTCGAAATCTAATTTAACAGCGACCTCTCTCTTGATTTGAAGGTCAAGTATGCAAAATTTAAGGGCTAATGACCCTTAAATAAAACTATAGATTTGCAGCCATTGTCGTAAATTGATTGAAAGTTTGATAATGCTCTTGAGAAGGCGAAACAGCTGTCTTACGTTATACTAATAACAAAGCAGAACTTTATTATAAATAAACTGTATTTTATACCATAAATAATACCTCTCTTGTACGTATAATAAAAACTTAAACGTAAAATGGAATTCTACGAATTGAATTTGATACCAATAAATCGATTAATATGGTATTCTTGCACTCAAGACGTATTTATGTTCACAACGAAATTGTTTTGGTCATGGTCGTGCTTTTTTCAGGGAAGTGTTAAATTAATATTTAAAGGATAGTTTATTTTTCTTTTGGTATCGGTAATTAAGTTATGGAAATTGTTATTTAAAACACTGTTGCTTTGGGTAAAAAAGGCACGATTGTTCCGAAGCCGGTTCGGAAGTTTAAATTAGAATGAAGTGAATTCTTCTTATGGGCTGCGCCAAAGTTCTTAAGATTTCCTAAATAGTCTTCTGTGTTCTGTATACGACAATCATTTGTTTAATTTTGCGTAACAAGTGTGACAATGGGTTTTGCCTAGACTAACATCTTTGCTAACCGAGATCCGAATTCAGAAGAGGACAAGCGATTAATCACCAATACCTATATAAACCTTTGCCTTTTGCTATATCACTCCAATATTGCAAAAGTTAAAGTGACAAATTTATTATACTTCAATTAAAATGATGTGTTTTTAATTTTTAAAATAAATAAATCAAGCCTTGCCGAATAACCAATAAATTCAACGTTATTAAATTAAGCGCCCTTTAGTCCAATAAATCCATCGAGCCAAGTTAATTTAACATATTGCGGGATAAATTGATGAATCGCAACATCAAAAGCAATCAGCTAAACGGGGGATGAACCAAAAGCTAACAAAGTTGTGGAAACACCCACTTCAAACAGGTCTCCGGAGTTGTAGCGCTGATAGGCCCGAGGAAACTTCTTCGATAGGATCGCTTCATAAATCTATCGGTGCCGTTTTTACAGAAACAATAGTTGGAGTGTTTCTATTGGGTGAAATTGATTGATGGTTTTTGTTTGACCGTGGTATTTAATCTATTGAAGGAAATATAT